>VDFB02000013.1:91527294-91844883 GCA_007258455.2 Sequoia sempervirens
TGGGTTTTTATTCAAAAACACTTGATGTTAGCCTGTGATGAGGTATGAATGGGTAACTAAGGCACAAGATTGTATAAATAAGTGATTTTAACCTCATTTTACATATCCTAACACATTCAAGCAATCTTCTACAATCTCCTCATTCATTCAATCATTCAATCTCACATTTCAAACATTATTCAAGCACTTTGAAGCATCTATTGGCATTACTTTAGATTTGCATCATCAAGGGTTTGGTAAGTTGATAGCATTTGATTGTTGTTATTTTATTATTCTCTTTCATTTCATTATTTCATTATGGCTTTGATTACCAAAAGTGGGGTTTGACCAAGGAAAACCCCTATTTGTTAACCCTCAAGAATTTTTCCCCTATTGCATGTGTGTTTGTAGAATTTTGTGTGTAGATTTGACAAGATTTTTGGTGTTGGAGATTGGTTTACAACTAAACTAGGCACTTCAAGTCAACTCAAGTCTATTTCAAGCTTGGAGAAGGTTTTATGCCCGTTTCCTGCAGAATTGACTTCCGCAACCTCACAATCAATGATTTCCAAATCTGGTGTTGCAGATTTGTCTCCTAATTTTTTAAAGTTTTGGGAGAGGAATGATTCACCACTAGTGACGAATGAGTCTCACCTTAGGACTGAAAATTTGAGTTTTGTCAGATTCTAGATACCGATAGCCAAAAACCTGTTTCTAACACTTTTTCACCAGGAGGAGGACTAATTTGGCACCCTAGGTGAATGAGTCTCACTATGAAATTTTAGTGATTTCAAACAACATTCACAAAATTCCAAATTCATCAAACATTCCAAGTGGACCCTAATTTAACTTATTTCTTTTTGTTATGCATTATTTCATTATTTACTTCATTGTTTGCATATCACAGTTTGTTTTCAAACATAGTATAAATCCTAGTTTTGCTTTCATAATTAGTCATTTAGATCACCTAATTGCATTTAGTTTACTTCATTTATCTTAGAAAACATTACACACAACATAATTTGAATGAACCCTTAGCATTTTTGGCCCAACTCTCTCCTTTCAGGTGAAAAACCCTAGAAGTGTTAGATAAGTCTTAGGAACCCAAAAATCAATGGTTCAATAAATAACTTATTCAAATTTTTATGTCAAGTTGCCTATCTCTATTTTTTTTTAATGTTTCACCACTTAAGGGCCTACTTTTTCCATGATGATCCTACACATACCCTTATAGCAGTCCAATAGGGTATTGACATGCGTACTTTCTAGCTCAAGGCTTGAATTGCTCCTTTGTTTCTATAAGAAATAATTTAGGGCCAGAAAGTAGTGGTTGGTTAAATTGTAATGGACATAGTGAATTTTTAGAAGAATATAGAGAAATGATTGAGTTGTCTTAAGTTCTAAGTCTATGGTTACGTATGTAATTTTGATAATAGGATAGAAAATACAATATAGAATAATACCAATTTCATGGCTATTGTCTCTCCTTTGTACTTGTTTTATGAGTTATGAATGAAAATAATCAAGGATTTTTTTTTTCTTGTCTATTGTTTCCAAATGATTGTTTAATTTCATTCCTGCTTACTAGTTCAATGAATTAATGAAAATTCTTAGATGAGATTGTTAACTCATATTAATTAGGTGCTAGGATATCTGTAAGCAGTGATGGTCATGAATGTAATGTGGGAGTGTTGTAATACAATGTTTCTTGAGATTATATGTTGCTATTGTTGAGTTTTTATCTAGTTGCATAGGTTGAGATTGAATCCATGTTTAGGATAAGGCATTGATTTAAGAGAGGTATTCACAATTTGGTTTCTAGGTCAGTTCATTAGCAAATCACTGTCTATTAACAAAGTTTCAAATGAGTTACCACTATCTTTACGTTGAGTTTCACTATTCTCATGCTCCAAGCATAGGGTATTATTAAAATAACTACTAACTCTTTTGATACACTATGTTGTTGAGTGGTTATATGAGAATTATCTATCATTTACAATGTATTTAAATATTGGTCATTAAAATTCTTGAATATACATTGTGGGATTACCCTCTTAGGTTTCACAAAGCCCAAAGTGTAGGAGTGAAATTTTTGCAGCTTTTACTTGTTTGTTAGCCAATCTCTTTAGACTGGTAATTACTAGAAATGGTAAAGTCCATATGAAATTATGAAGACCAACTTGGTTCTTAATTAATAACCAACAAATTAGCAACTCTATTGGGGACGTGCTAAGTCCAAAGTGTCTAGTTCAAATCTGGTATAGTCAGAGTCAAGTATTATGTTATTCTTCACTAATGAAAAATAATTGGTTCAAAATTGTAGCTTGAAATCCACATCTAGTCTTATGTGTCACATTTTGGTTCTTTCTTTCACCTTGTGTCGATTTATGTTAAAGTCTTTTCTAAGATCACAAGTACAAAGTCGAAGTGCAATAAATTTTTATTTCCTAGCATTCTGGGTGGCAACTTTGAAGTCACATATACTCTAGTGTAAAGATAAATTCTCAATTATCATGTGAGAAGAAGGATTTAGACATATTTTTTGACACCATGAAGAATACCATAAGCTATATGAAAAAGAATCTAGAGTAGAAGTTGGATCTCGAGGTTGCAAAGGAAAAACAACCATTACAGGTGAAGAAAACTACTAAATCGGGTAAGTATATTGAATTTGCAAGTCGAGAGAGATCCTAAGAAACAAAAAATAGAGAGGATGAGAGAAGATGTTGCTAGGAAGAAGGCCTTTGATGATAATGTATCTAAGTTGACTGCTAAAATTACCCCTAAAATTCCTAAAGAAATAGTGCAAATGAGAACCTCTATTGATAGTACCTATACCACATCTGTTGCAGATACTAAAGCCTTAGATCCCCTTGCTAATACTAAGAAATCATCATTTATAGACCATGGAAAGAAACCCATTGATCAGACAAAGAGGACTACCTTCAGTAATTTTAGTACCAACACTAATAGGAATACCCATACTTCCTCTATTAAAAACCCCATCAATAATACTAAAATTGATCCTACTCCATCCACTGCACCCCCAAAAACTAAAATCTTGAAACTGTAGTTGGAGAATGACAAACTACAGGAAGATTTGAACAAATCTGAAATAGAAGCTACCAATGCAAACATAGCTAGAAATATTATTTTCTTAATATATCTACACCAACTCCAGAGGCTTTAAGTTCTAGACATAATAATAGTGAATCCCAAAAGAAGAAGTTTGGAGGACACACTACTAGTGGAGGTGGTGGTGGAGATCAAGGAGGTGGAGGTGGAGGAAATAATAAAAACAAGAACTCATATTCTAAAGATGATAAATGGAATAAGAGAGGAGGTGGTGGCGATGATGGAAGTGGGAAGGGTAAGCCTAAAAATCAACCTGATAACCAAAAGGATGATGAGAATATAAATGATGATAGAGGTAGACATACTAGGAGGTCGCTCCATGTTGATAGGAATTAGCAATTATGTTTCACTAGGATACCTGGTTATCCTGACTAATTTCCTAAAGATTTCAAACCTGCTCTAGTCAAATTCTCTGGAAATAATGCCTTGAGTGGTGAGAATCACCTCAAATCATTTGCAAATGTTATGGATGACTTTGAGGTAGAAGTAGAGGATGTAATGATGAAGTTGTTAATGCAGTCTCTCATTCAAGATGCTCAAGAGTGGTATAGAAGTTTTCCTATTGAGAGTATTGGCTCTTGTGAGGAATTCAAGAGGATTTTCTAAGAGTAGTATGGTGATAAGACCGATTTAAGTTATTTATTGAATCAATTTAATAACATTGATAAGGTTCTAATGAGTCAGTGGCTGATTTTAATACAATTTTCTAAAAGTCAAGGAAAATGTTTCCTCCTCATTTACAATTGAATGAAAATGTGTGCTTGGTAGATTACTACAATGCATTTGATGTGAAGATGAGCTACCATTTACTTGATAAGAATCCTCAAACATTGAGGGAGGCTTATAAGATGGCAGAACATATTGAAAATATTAACAGAGCCACTGGTAAAGTTGGCAGAAGAGATGATACAAAATTCCTTAGAAATTACTAAGATTTTGGGTGCTAAAGGGGGTACCCTTGAGGATAAGATTGATAATTTCATGATAACTATAAATGATAGAATTGCAATACAAGAAAACGATCCATCAAAATATTATCAAAGGAATGAAAGATAGGTTCTCGGTTGCAGGATCATCCATATAATACCAATTGGTATAATGGGAAGCCTTTTCCTAAAAATCAGAGAAATTCTCAAAATAAGGTTCCCCTAGATCATTTGCAGAAGAAATTAGGGAGTTTTGCTGATGAAACTCCTTGGTGCATGGTTTTCTAGATGCCTCATTCTCTTCATCAATGTGTAGTGGCATAGATGGTTGAAGTTGAAGAAGATACACCTAAGGAATGTGATCAATCAAATGAGGAGGATATTGATATAAATATAATTATGGATGATTCTAACTTGGTTGACAATGAGTTCTCATCTAATATGGAGTACCATGAACTAGATGTAGATGACTAAAGGAAAATTATCAGCGCATATATCACCAACAAGTTTTCTCTGATGATGATATTAATAGTGATAATGAAGTATATAATTTGGAAGCAATTAAGTATGGTGTATCTCTGAAAATACCTTCAGATGAAGAAATTGTGAGATATAATATGGCTTTGGTTGCCTAATACAAAAGCTCATATCACTTAAGAAATAGAATAGTTAGTGGTTAGCAAGGTAGTCCCACTGGTCTTTTCTTTAAGGAGCAGAATGCCAAAGGTAAGGAGCAAAAATATGATGGAAAAGTAGAAGTAGTCAAAGCTAAGGATGTCAGGGGAGACAAAATTTGGTCAAAGAAAGTAGATAATCCAAAAGATAATGGAGAATCTAAGTCCCTAATTAAAACTATAAAGACATAGAAGAAAAATCTTGAAGTTACAACAAAGGATTCCAAGCATAGAATTGAAACAACCAAGAATCAATAGAAGGAGAGTGATGTGGAACTAGGTATGCTCCTAATTGAATTACCTAAGTACACCCCTATTCACATGTTTCAATTAATTAGTAAAGTAAAATTCTATGTTCCCTTTCTTGAGATTATGAGAATAGATGAACAAAAATAGAAGACAGTAGCCCTCATCAATGGAGCTACTATAGATTGCAATGATTTAGTGGTGCCCACTCTGCCCAAAGTGAGTGAAAAGGATAATAAAGATAAATAAGTTGAGGGTAATCATTGAAATCCCTCATATCTTTCTAGGAAATTTAGTAACTTATTGTCATGTGAAGGTAGATCCATTTTTCCTCACGCTGATTGTTGATGGGAATTTTATTAAAAATTGTATTATTGACTTTGGAGCATCCAATAATATCATGCCAATCAAAATAATGGAGGCATTGGAACTTAAGGTTGATAGCACTCATAGAAAGTGCTATGCTATGGATTCAAGAGAAGTCCATGTTACTGGTGTCATCAATGAACTTCCTTACATATTAGCAGCATATCCAAAAAAATAGTTGAAGATGATTGTGGTGGTAGTTGTTATCCCACCTAATAATGGAATGCTACTATCTTGGAAATGGAGTGCATACATGGGAGGTAGTATGTAATGTGACATGTCCTATTCCACCTTCCCTATTGATGGTAAGGATGTCCAAGTGGTACAAGAGCCAACAGTGCCATATATGTTGGAGCATGCTCCTGAAGATGATACAATCCATTTCATAGATATAGTCATCAATGATTTTATGGTGGAAAAAGTACTGAGGGAAATTGATAGACACCCTGCACCTGTAAATAATGAAGTTATGAGATTATTTGACAAGGATGTACTTTAGAGAATGTAATTTGATAGTGCAAGTTCCAAAGAAGGATTTGGTGTAGGAATATTTTTGGTATCACCTACTAGCAATACATGCAAATTTTCTTTCAGTCTATCTTTTTTCTACACAAATAATATGGCAAAATATGAAGCAATGTTGTTGGGATTAAGATTGGTTGAGAAACATGGGATAAAAAAATTTAATGGTAATTGGTGATTTTGAGCTTGTAATATCCCAAGTAAGAGTAGGGTATGCTTGGAAGAACAACAGACTAAAGCAGTACAAAAATGTTGTCTGGGATTCTATTGAGCAATTTGATGCTTTTAGAATCGACTGGATGGAAAGAGGAAATAATAGAGTGGAAGACCTACTTGCTCATATTGCATTAAGAACAAATGATGTGACCTTTGCAGTTATCTCTAAAGTTGAGGTATAATCAAGGCCTTCCATCCTTGAAAATTTATGTAATTGACAGATCTTCAATGATGATGAAGATATTCTAAAATTCTTGAGATGTGTAGATGAATATGAAGGTCAAGAGATTGACTTTGGGGAATTTGTGGAAATTATAGATGGTAAGGATGCAATTTTTAGTAATGAGGTAATTCGAATAAAGACAAAAAAAATACCCAAGGGCCTTGTAGCATTAGAAAAGGTATTTGACAGTCAAGACAAGATCAACATGAAAACAAGCGCCACTCATCCAAAGGACCTGGAAGAAATAAATTTGGGGACTGAAAAATGCCCAGGCTAAAAACATGTATGTAGGAAAGAAGATGAAACCAAAGGTTTAGGCAATGTTTATTGCCGTATTGAGAAAATATATACATGTCTTTGATTGGTCTTATGATGACCTAGAAGAATATAGAGAGGAACTATTTCAACATGAGATTCCTTTGAAAGAAAATGTTAAGCCCTTCAGACAAAAGCAATGGCCCATTAATCCTACTTTGGCTCCAAAGATGTAGGAGGAGCTAACAAATTTAAGGGATGCTAGCATCACAAAACAAATCAGACATTCCTAATGGGTGTCTAATCTAGTTCCAGTCATAAAAAAGAATGGTGATATAAGGTTGTGTGTAGATTTTAGAAATCTGAACATATCATCATTAAAGTACAATTATCCATTACCAAACATGGAATCCATGTTACAAAAGGTAACTAGCTATGAGCTTCTATCAATGATGGATGGATTTTCTAGTTATTATCAAGTGAGAGTAAAGGAGTCTAAGCAGTACAAAACTACATTCACTACCCCACAAAACTACATTCACTACCCCATGGGGCACCTATGTATATGTGAGGATTCCATTTGGTTTAAAAAGTGTAGGAACCACCTTCCAAAGGGATATGGATGTGGCCTTTTCTAATTTTATTGAGTTATTCATGGTTATATACCAAGATGACTTGACTACCTACTCCAAGAAAGAAGGTCATTTCACACACTTGGAGAAGGAATTTATCAAGGCTTCAGAGTATGCGATCTCACTAAATATGAAGAAATGTGCCTTTGGGGTTAATGGAGGTAAAATAGTAGGGCATATTTTTTCCAAAGAGGGAGTGAGGATTGACCCTGAAAGGGTAGCAGCCATAGATAAGATCCCTCTACCAAATAATGTCAAGGGCATTCAGTCATTCTTTGGAAAAATCAATTTCTTGATGATATTTGTGACTAACTTTTCATAAATTACAAGATCCATCTCCAAGATGTTGAAGAAAGGAGAGAAGGTGGTTTGGAGTGAGGTGCCTATTTAGGCACTCAAGAAAATAGAAAAAGCTATTAAGGAAGCTCTAGTTTTGAAATCCCTAGATTTCTCTAAACCATTGCGCATTTTAAATCCTTCACTTCATTCCATACTATTGTTGTCTTAGTACAAAAAACTAATGAGGACTATGACAAACCCATTACATACTTTAGAAAATATTTACAAGTCATAGAGCTCAAGTACGATATGATGGAAAAACAAGCATATGCTCTAGTTAAGGCTATGAAGAATTTCAAAACTTATTTAATGGGAGCTACTATAATAGATTTTGTACCAAGTGGTTCTATGAAAGATATCTTCACTCAGCAAGAAAATACAAGCATAAGGTGTAGGTGGATAAAAAAATCCAAGAATTCAACATTGATGTCTAGATTAACAAGTTAGTAAGAGGGCAGGGCCTAGCCAAATTAATGGTAGAAGTTAATTTTAAAGCTAATAAAATTAATCACATAAAGACTATTGATATTGCACCTATCTATGATATGCAAACATGTGGATGGTATAAAATGATTTTCCTATTGAAATGCACAAGACAACTGAGAGGGGGGGTGAATCAGTTGTCACCAATCACAATCACAAATCTCAAACAATTATTAATTCCACTTCCACTTTAATCTGCTATTAATTATGAGCATGAAGTGCAAATAATAGAAAGCAATATCAACACAAGAAACACCATATTTATGAGCAAACCCCAATAAGGGAAAATCCATTGTGAGGATTAACTCAAAATATAAAGTAATTGCAAAAATGATTACAAAGAGGATCACTTCCAAAGGGATCACTACCCAAGATAGGACTCACTATCTTGATAGGACTCACTATCTAATAGGGAGGTTCACTGCCTATAGATACAAAAAGATAGAAATAAGGATGTTACACAGAGAAAAATTTCTTAATGCAATAGAATATCGACCAAAACAACTTGCTTACATTTGTAGCCTTGATCAGAGAATTGTAGACACCATCAACTCACTACTTTCAGGAATCTAACACATAAAAGTACTGCTTCCTCAATTCATTCTCACAAATCTTGCTTCTAAACTTGTGGCTTACAATGCATAACATCTTGACTTGTATTTATGCCA
The DNA here is from genome assembly GCA_007258455.2 of Sequoia sempervirens. Lineage (NCBI taxonomy): Eukaryota > Viridiplantae > Streptophyta > Pinopsida > Cupressales > Cupressaceae > Sequoia > Sequoia sempervirens. Next base: position 91,535,959 of record VDFB02000013.1, read on the forward strand.
TCTCCACCCTTGGAAACTTTCTCTGAGGTTGGATACACATGCTTCATTTTACAAATTCAAATTAGGTCAAAAACTCAACATTCCTATGGTGGAAGAGAATGAGAGTGGACCAAACCAACACTTAACAAAGACCCAAAAAAACATTTCAAATCAATGACATGCTTCCTTAATCAATACTTATCCTTTGCAGGGCGTGTAAGCACCAGGTCATCCAAACCAAATGAAAAAACCAATGAACTTTGAAGTACACACTTCTACAACAAGAAGATAACATGCAGACCACGTAAAATGCTTCACCATACAATGGAACACATATTAGATTCCTTCAGATTCATATGTAGCTAATGCAACAACCTTCATACACATACCACTTCCCATTAGTCCATTTGGACTATACTAAAACACACAAAAACTTTAAAACTCAACTTCTAGAGCACCAAACCATGAATGCCTTTGATAGAACATATATAACATCATTGCAATCCTTGTTATAGATCTGCAAGACATGAAACAAACCAGCAGAGGATTGTGGAGTAGAAACATTTCTCCCAGTCCACAGACAAATAACTTTTCCAAACCAGTTCATGCACCAGTGAACACAACTTTCACTCTTCCTCAAACTAGAAGCCAAAATCTAGGATATATCACCCAAGGATGACCATTAACAACACTTCAAATCTGTAAAAGCATAAGATCAACATAGAAGAAATGTGGAGCACATACCAGAGCACATTTTCAACATACAAACAACTCTGACTTCTCTATTTTTATTTTTCTCAAAATCACTTGTTAACTCATCATATCAACACACCTGCAACACCATAAAGATAGCTCCATGTACTCACAACATCTTAATAGTATCTTGACTATACATGTACCACCTGCAATCACTTGTTTACTTTCTCTGTAACAATCTATAGAGAAATCTATGCTATGATCAACTTTAGGAGATTCATCATCTTTACCCATTTTGCATCTAGTCACCAAGGTATGTTCAAGATCATCATGGAAAAAAGAGGCCCTTCAGTGGCAAAAAATTTAGAAAAATCAGAGTTAGGAAACTTGATGTACAAATTTGAATAAGTTATCTATATTATTCCAAAAATATGTAAGAATAGAATCTGTAGCAAATTGAATGTAGTTTCTAAACTACTAGGTTTATTTGAAAAAAAGAAAGAAAATCTATTTGGTGAAAATTTGAAATTTCAATGCAGTAGTACTTAAATTTTAGGGAAAAAATAAGTAGGTGTTTGTCTAACCACCCTAACCACAATAAAATAATTTTTTTTTATAAGATTTTAGATATAATTAGAGGACTATGTCCCAATGTGATGCATATTTTTTTTTAATTTTTTTCCAAGTAAATAATTAATTATGATTTTTTTATTACAACTTTTAAAAATATAAAAAATCATATGTCTAACCACCTTAACTTGGTCAAACCATCATAAAAAACTTTTTTTTTTTTAATCCTATAGTATGCGAAGCAGAGAATGTGATGCATGTTTTGAATTCAAAAAATGTGATACTGTTTGAAATATATAGATGTTTTTCAATCAGCCTATCAATCAAGACTTTAGTCATAATTCAAATAGAAACTAAATAATAATTATTTATTAAATTCAAAGTAAAGCATAACTTATATTGGTGGAAAGCTAAGAATATCTTTTAAAAACCCTTTTTCGTTTCATCAATTTTGAGTTAAAAAAAGGTCGTCAACCACATACCCTACACAAACCCATCATATCACCACTTTTTGGCCCATCATGATCCTGCACATACCCACCATAGGGGTACAGACTGATTTGGAATCATCCATTCCAAACTTCATCAACAATTCTTTAACATACTTTTATTGTGAAGTGAATATGCCCATTTTAGTTTGATTCGCTTGAACTCCAAGAAAGAAATTCAACTCACCAATCATATACATTTCAAACTCTTTTTGCATCTCCTCTACGAATCTCTTGCACATACCTTCTTTTCCTCTGAAGATAGTATCATCAACATACACAACCACTATCAACATTTTGTTTCCTTCAACTTTGAAATATAGATTATTGTCTGTGGAGCCTTTGCTAAACCTTTGTTGTGTCAAATATCTATCCAACCTTGCATACCATGCTTTGGGAGCCTATTTAAGTACATACAATTCCTTTTTCAACTTACAGACCATATTCAGTTGATTTGATAACTGAAATCCCTCCAATTTTTTGATGTACACCTCTTCTTCCAATTCTCCATTCAAGAATGCAGACTTGGAATCCATCTGGTATACCTTGAAACATTTGTGTGCAAAAAATGCCAAAAACATTTGAATAACTTCCATTCTTGCCATTGGGGCAAATGTATCCTCAAATTCTATTCCTCCTACTTGTGAATAACATTTTCACACAATCATTGATTTGTTTTTTACTACTTCACCATTCTCATTCAAATTATTCCTAAACACCCATTTTCTTTGAATTACATTCTTGTTTACCGATCTAGGAACCAATTCCCATGTCTGATTTTTCTCTATCTACTATAAATCCTCTTTCATTTCTCTAACCCAATTTTCATATTTGCATGCTTCACACACTAATTTACATTCTATCTTGGAAAGTAAGCAACAATTTACATCATCTGCTACCACTTTTCTTGTTGGCTTTACACTTTCACTTTTGCTTCCAATTATCTATTCTTCAAGATGATTTTTTTGTACATATTTTGAAGTCTTAGGAGTAGGTTCTGGAGCTTCTTCTTCTTCAATTTTTTCTTCTTCTTCCTTATTGTCTTCTTGTCCTTGTCTGTAGATAGGTTCATCTGGTTCAACTTCACTTATCTCAACTGATTTGTGCATATCTTCATCAACTTTCACATTTACAATCTTAACAATCTTTCTCAATCTTTTATTGAAGCATCTATAAGCTTTGCTATTAGTTGAGTATCCAAGGAAAATGCCTTCATCACATCTTGCATCAAATTTCCCTAGATTCTCATCATCTCTTTTAATGTAATTGCTTCCAAACACCTTAAAGTACTTAATAGTAGAAATTTTTCCAATCAACAATTCATAACCTGGAGTCTTTGTGTTTTTACCTCTGATATGAAATATGAACATAAGCATATAAACAATAGTATGGATTTATTCTCTCCAGTATACATCAGGTACATCAACCTCTTTCATCATAGTTCTTGCATCTTTTTCAATAGTCCAATTCTTCCTCTCAACTACTCCATTCTGCTGAGGAGTTTTAGGAGTAGAAAAATGTCTCTTTATACCATGCTCTTCATAGAATGTATTAAACTCATTGGAAGTGAAATCTCCACCTCTATCAGATCTTAAACATCTTATTTTTAGGTTCACTTCATTATCTACCCTAGCCTTGAACACTTTGAATCTATGTCGATCTTGAGCTTTCTCCCTAAGAAAAGTAACCCATGCCATTCTAGAATAATCATCAATTAGAAGCATGAAATAACTGTCACCATTAATACTTCCTATTCTTGTAGGACCATAGAGGTCTGTATGAATCATTTCCAACATTTTGGTAGTTCATTGCTCTTTTCCTTTAAATTTGCATCTTGTTTTTTTTCCAAATTGAAAACTTCTACAAACAGTATTGGTAGGCTTTGTGATTTTAGGTAAATCCCTGAAAATATCTCTTGAACTAATCCGGATCAGATTGTCAAAGTTTACATGACCCATCCTTTGGTACCATAGACAAATTTCATTAACTTGAGATACAAAACATTGACCATCAACACCCTTAAGCTGATAAATGTTTCCATATGTTCTTCTTCCTACAACAACCACAACTCCAAACCCTTTTTTTATCTCAAAAGTATTATCCTAAAATGCAAGCTTAAATCCTTTGCTACACATTTTTCCAACACTCAAGAGATTATGCCTTAATCCCTTATCATAATACACATCATCAGCACTATTTTTTCTATCAAAACTAATTATTCCTTTTTCATCAATCTTTGCACTAGAATCATCTCCAAACATGACTAATCCTCCATCATACTTTTCAAGTTTAGTAAACTTACTTTTGTCTTCAGTCATGTGATTTGAGCAACCACTGTTAATCACCCAATAGTCTTTGTCTTATCTAGCATGAAAGGGAATAACCAGAGTACCTTCCATCTCTTCCTTCTTGTTCTCCAGACCACATTACCTTGTACATCTTCCATGGTTAGTAGACACTGATTTATTTTCTAAATCTAGAAAAAAGTATTCAACATTATCACCTTGAAAATCATATTCATCATCAGAAATTCCAGCATCTTCTCTAACATAATACAATTTCTTGAAATTTTTTTATCATTTTTGTCTTTATTGTCTCTTCTCTTCTTTTGAATGGCTCTATTTGGATATCTTGAAGAATAGTGACCAATATTTCCACAACTAAAACATTTAGAAGGTAACATACCTTTGTACTTACCAGTACCTTTCTTCAACTTCCTTGTAAAATTTTCTTCCAACTCTTTTGAATTATCACCATACGAATCATCCTCTATCTTAGTAGCTTTGAAGGCCGATTCTATTTTCTCCTTTTCTTTTCCAAACTTCCTCACTTAAAATGCAGTCAAGGTGACAAATAGTTTTTCTTTAGTGATTTTATTAGGATTGAATAAACTTCCTCAATAGCTGAAACATTATCACTGTAACTCTCTAGTAGGGTCATCAAAATCTTCTCCATTACATCTTCATTTATCAGAGTACCACCCTTTTTTTTTACTTCATTCGCTGCAATATCAACCCTCTTAAAATAGCTTGCAATGTCTTCACCCTCTTCCATTTTCAAGTTCTCATATATGCATTTAGATATTAACTTCTTTGACAATTTGACTATATCATTTCCTTCATAGATATCTTTCAACTTTCCCCAAACTTCATAAGCAATTCCCAAAGAAATAACTTTTGTCAACTCAGTCTTAGATAAAGAACTATAGGTTGCATACCTTGCTTTCTCATTTTCCTCATAGGCAGAATTCTCATCTACAGAGGAAGGACAACTTGTCGACTCAACATATTTTGTCTCAATAACTTTTCAAGTCTTGTAACCACGAGAGATCAAGTAACCTCTCATCTACACTTTCTAGAAACTGTAGTCAGATCCATCAAAGATAGGGATTGTCAATTTGTGCACCATTAGATCTACCTCAAGCAGTTAATATCTTCTCCAAGGAACAACAACTCTAATACCAATTGTTGAAATATGGAAGACAACTAAGAGGGGGTTTGAATCAATAGTCACCAGTCACAATCACAAATCTCAAAAAATTATTAACTCCACATCCACTTTGATTTTTTATTAAATATGAGCATGAAGTGAAAATTATAGAAAGAAATATCAACACAAGAAACACCAATTAGGGAAAAACCACAATGAGCATTGACACACAATATAAAGTAATTGCAAAACCAATTACAAAGAGGATCACTCCCCAAGATAAGACTCACTGTCTAGATAAGACTCACTATCCAACAGGGAGGCTAACTTCCTACAAATATAGAAAGATATAGAAATAATGATGTTACATAGAGAACAATTTATGAATGCAATAGAAGATCCACCACAACTTGCTCACATCCACAACCTTGATCAGAGAATTGTAGACACCATCAACTCACTACTTTCAGGAATATAACACATTGAAGTACTACTACCTCAATTCACTTTCACACACTCTTGCTTCTCAAACTTGTGTCTTACAATGGATAACATCTCGACTTGTATTTATCCCATCTTCAACCTTATAAACTTTCTCCGAGGTTCAAAGCCCAATTAGGGAAAAACCACAATGAGGATTAACACACAATATAAAGTAATTGCAAAACTGATTACAAAGAGGATCACTCCCCAAGATAAGACTCACTGTCTAGATAAGACTCACTATCCAACAGGGAGGCTCACTTCCTACAAATATAGAAAGATATAGAAATAATAATGTTACATAGAGAACAATTTATGAATGCAATAGAAGATCCACCACAACTTGCTCACATCCACTACCTTGATCAGAGAATTGTAGACACCATCAACTCACTACTTTCAGGAATATAACACATTAAAGTACTACTACCTCAATTCACTTTCACACACTCTTGCTTCTCAAACTTGTGTCTTACAATGGATAACATATCGACTTGTATTTATCCCATCTTCAACCTTATAAACTTTCTCCGAGGTTGGCTACACATGCTTCATTTTACAAATTCAAATTAGGTTAGCAACTCAACATTCCCATCGTGGAAGAGAATAAGAGTGGACCAAACCAACACTTCACCAAGACCCAAAACAACATCTCAGATCAATCGCATGATTCCTTAATTGATATTTATCCTTTGCACGATGTGTAAACACTAGGTCAACCAAACCTAATAAAAACACCAATGAACTTTGAAGTACATGCTTCCATAACAAGAAGATAACATGGAGACCACATAAAATGCTTCACCATACACTAGAACACATATTATATGCCTTCAGATTCATCTACAACTAATGCAACAACTTTCATACATAGAACACTTCCCATTAGTCCATCCAGACTATAGAGGCACACACAACAACTCTGAAACTCAACTTTTGGAGCACCAAACCATGAATGCCCTTGATAGAACATGGATAACATCATTACAAGCATTCTTACAGATCTGTGAGACATGACAAAAACCAATGGAGGACTGCGAAGTAGTAACATTTCTCCCAGTCCATAGATGGGTAGCTCTACCAGACTAGTTCACACACCGGTGAACACAAATTTCACTCTTGATCAAGCCAAAAGCTAAAATCTAAGATATATCACCCAAGGATGACCATAAAAAACACTTCATATCCGCACAAGTATAGGATTAACACATAAGAAATGTGGAGCACATAACGAAGCACATTTTGAACATACACACAACTTTGACTTCTCTATTTATTATTTTTTTCAAAAGAACTTGGTAACTCATCATATTAGCATGACTGCAACACCATAAAGACAACTCCATGTACTCACAACATCTCAATAGTATCTAAAATATACATGTACCACCTACAATCACTTGTTTTATTTCTCTATATCAACCTATACAGTGTTGACATCAATGAAAACATTAATGACAACACCACCAAACTCACTAATACTTGCAACATGTCCAATATTTACAAACTTTGCAATGTCCTATAGATATGGCTGATAATGATAAGAGAAAATTAATGTTGCATTCTGTTAAGTATGTGATTATCGACAATGAGTGTGTGGTGGTCATTATATGCAAAATAACTCTTGTAGGAAATTCACAATGGAGTGTGTGGTGGTCATTACATGGAAAAGATCACTGCTCATAAGATCTTGAGGGTAGGATTATGGTGGCCTACAATTTTTAAGGATGACCACAGGTTTTTTAAGACTTGTGATGCTTGTCATAGATTTTTAGGAAAACTTAAGTTTTTAGGAAGTTTACCACTTATACCTATTGTTGTCCAGGCCCCTTTCCAACAATGGGGAATTGATTTCATTGGGGAAATACTAGAAAATTCTAGTGGATGATATTCATGTATCCTTGTTGCCACTAACTATTTCAAATGGGTAGAAGCAATACCTACTTAAGGAAAACAACAAGTAAGGTGGTAATGGACTTCCTAATGAAAAATATTTTGATTAGGTTTGGAGTCCTAGAAAAAAACATTTCAGGTAATGCTATTTTTTTAGATTTGAGAAGTTCAAAGACTTTTGTGATAAATATGGCATAAAATTTTATTATTCTTCACCTTACCATCCTCAAGGAAATGGTTAGGCTTAGTATAGTAATAAGAGCTTAATGAAAATCATCAAAAGGGTGATGGAGAAGAAAAGGAAAGCTTGGGACTCAAAGCTAAAGTTGGCACTCTGGGTAGATAGGGTTACTGTGAAAAAGGCTACTAGTTATTCACTATTTGGTTTGGTATATGGCTTAAATGCTAGGATGCCATAGTATAAATTGCTAAAGATGTATAAATTTATGCAGGAATATAATGATTTTACTATGATGATATGCAACACAAAATTGATAATCCGGTGCAATTAGATTAAACTAGAAGAGAAGCTCATGCCAAAAATGCAAATATGTAGCTACAAGTCAAGAATCTACATGACAAGAGGGATTCTCCAAAAATATTTTAGGTGAATAGTATGGTACTAGTCTAGAATAGAAGGGCTCATGATAAGGGTAAACATGGAAAGTTTGAAGCATTACGGTTAGGCCCTTATCTAATAGCTAGTACACATGGGGAGGATTCATACTTCCTCCAAAGCTTGAAAAGCGAACTTCCTGAACTACTAGTAGATGTATAGCTCTTGAAGCCATACTTCTCCTAAGTATGTTATGATCCATGTAAATTTTAGATTTTTTACATTTTGTATAGGTGGTTTTCTTTGGTTGTGTTATTCTTGGTCTCGCTACTTAGTCTGGGTAGTTCTCTAGTTTTGGTTCACTAGGTTTGGTTGGTCTACTTCAACCTAAGATTCTAGGATCTCGTCATGCCTGTGAGAGGCATGCATCCCTAGTCAGAGCCACTGATGGAAACCCTAAAAAAATTTGTGTTCTATCTCCAAATTCTACAAAATTTTGCTTAAGTTTGTATCTAAGGGCTTAGGGTTTTTTATTACCATCATTGTTTAAGGGTTTTGTGCTATCCAAGACCTTTCTAAACCAAAACCCTTGAGTTTATATCCTTGCCAAGGTTTTAATTCTTCATTGACTCCTTACTAATTGTTCTCATTCTTTTAAGTCACACCTTATGCCCTCATTCTTTTAAGTCAGACCTTATGCCATCAAAATCCATGAAATAACTAACCCTTTGGTCTAGTTTTACGAATTATCATGTGTTGGGCCATTTTTTTTATTTTCCAAAATCAGGCTAAATATTTCCTACTAAAATCATTTGAGCCTTAATTCATTAGTCCCATCGGTCTTGGTCTTGTCAACCTAGTCAAAGTCCCATATTTAAGACCTACAATTTTGGCATGTGTAGGTATTAAAATCCATGATGATTGTTCGATCGTTGCGAGAAGATCATCATTTTTTCTTGCGCACCCATTCTATTCCATTTCCTATTATTTTATTCTCATGGGCTAGAGGAATAATCCACGTGTTTTGTGCATTGACGAGCCCAATACCTTTGTTAAAAATGGTGAGAAGTATTAAAAGGATATTAATATTGGTAGTTAAATGATGTGGCTACATGTCGACTGCTCCCCACGCATCCCCTCCATTTCATTATTCCTTAAGATAGTCAAGCGGGCTAGCGGATAGTTGCCACGTGTCTTGTCCATAGTGGGCCTAGTGTTTCGAAGTGGTTAGCAAGCAAAGCTTTAAGGAGAATCAATGGTTGATAGCGGGTGATGTGGGTTAATCCTGACTAGTCCTCGCTATCTCAAGTGGGTCCCACCCCTGATGCCTGGTTCTCAATGGGGAGGTAGGTGATTTCCATGTGAAATAACCTAAAGAGCCATGGATAATAAAGTATATGCTACTAAAAGAAGATATAATGCACATGTTTGAGATCTTTTAATTTGGGCCATTGATTATGTCAAAAGAATAAGGCCACAGGCAATTAGTTTTGGATTAAGGTGTGAGCATATCAAAATCATGATATTTAATCGCATCCCTTCCCTATCTCTCTGTTGATGCAAGTTGCACATAGTTTAAGAACCACAAGAGTGAAGGGAAAGGTACATGTGGATTTTTCCTACAATGACAAAGAGATGGTGGAGCTCGTAGATCACCAACAGGTGGTTTCATGTGGCTTTCTATTATTTGATGATTATTGTTTCTATGTATAGAAAAAAGGACATTGAGATACTGAAGCAAGAAGTTGCATAGCTATTAAAACTTGTCTTAAAAGAATAATTAAGCATTGAAAAGGATATTCCACACACTTGGAGAGCTTTTTCTATGGTCTTTAGGATAGTCCAACATTGAAGCTAGGTTTGTCAACTTTCAGAAAAACTAGTAACTAAATTATTCCCTTCCCATCATAATTATTGATGAATTTTAGTTTCCCAAACCTTTCAGTCATTTAGATTTTTCTTGGTTATACATTTTAATATTTGACGTTCATAAGAAATAATTTATTGGTTCTACAAATGTTGTTGTAATTCATGCCAAACTTTATCTGAGTCATAAGTCTTGTTCCAAGAAACTAGAAACCTTGCTTTGTAGTAATTTTTGTATCATTTATGCCAAGGAACAATCAAAAGCATATTCATTTGAAGGGGAGTCTTATTTTCCCAAAATTCTTTTGAGTAATGACCTTATTGAACAATTTCCACCCTCAACCAGTGAAAGAACTAAGGTTCAACTGCTTCTCCAGGGTCCACAAGTAGTTGAGGGTTTGATTGATAAGAATAGTTCTATTAGAGATGCCAAGTTTCCTTATACTGGATGGGAAATCTTCTTTGGTTAGTTTGTAAATAAAAAAAAAGGGTATTCCAGAGGGTAACCCCTAGAATTGTGACCTAGGGAAGTTCATTGTACCTAATGTCTACATGGATGTTGACTCACCTAAAATAGTAGCCACCAATTCTAATCTAGTTACAAGGACTAAAAGGACATATGATGGGAAGGAAATGGTTCAAATTACCAAGGATGAAATTGTTCATGTCTAAAAACTCACCAAGTGGAGTAATGAAATACCTAAAATTGATGAAAATATTCTTAGGGAGGAATATGAGAAGACTAAGATTGCATTTAAAGTCCACATATTACTGAGGTATCTAGCAGAGATTGGGGGCTGAAAATTTACAATGGGAAAAATTGATAAGGAGCCCTTCCCTGTTAGTTATTTTGTTTCCTACTTCCAAAGAACCTTTAACTCCATTTTCTAGATAATTGGGTATGATATTGTCATTGGAAAACCTATGGCATGGATGTATATGGCAGCCCACATTTAGCACCCAAAATATTGCACAGTATATGAATATGCGGGGTTTCTTGCTAAAATAATGCATGGGGGTTTGATAATATTGAAGAAAGTTACAGATGGAGTAAGGTTTAGTTGGTACTCATTGTTAATTCATATGTTTCTATTCAAAGGTGCATCTTACTTTTGATAGGATGGAGGGTATTTTGGATCTACCTATTCAATGTTGGACCTAGACAATGATGATAGGATGTATGAATTTGTGGTGTTTGAGATTTTGTTTGCTTTAGAATTAAAGAGAGCCTTGGTTGTGAGTGTTAGAAACCAATATCTGAAATGCAAACTAGAAAATAACCTTCCACAAAGAGAAAAAAAAAGCAGAGTTTGCATGAAGATGTGCAAATTGATATATTTGAAGTACAATAATTACAAGAGATGAGGCTTGCATATAAAGGAAAGCATGCACAACCCTAATCTTATATTCAGCAAAAAGATAGCTCAGCAAGATAAGGATAAAAACCTATAACCTAGGAATTAAATAATGCCTAAGTAGACTTATGTAAAGTGTAATTAAATAATTAATTACACCAACACCCCCCCATAAGTGCAACTTAGGGAGAAGCAAATTATTATGAAAATGATGTGAGATGGGTCTTGACAACAAAGGCCTAAACAGGTACCCATTTAAAAATGCAAAGAGAGAGAAAACCCAGTGGGAAAAACCCCCCCTCAACGAGATGAACTACTGCAAAGAATCACTAGAACCCCAAATCTGGCAAGCAAGGAAAGATATTTTTGTTTGCAAGAAACCATAACAGAATCACAAATCCAATAGTAGACTCGATGCCAAGGAACACTAGAAAACTCACATACTGGATCAATCTTGGAATCTATAAGCAATAGTAGATGAAAGGATGAAGCCACCCATAATGATGACAAAATATGGAAGCTGTGTCCTCGAAGCCAATGCCAAACTGAAAATAAAACTACCCCATAAGATGAGTACCATAAAGATTTTGGAACATTAACAATAAAAACATGGCCTTCAAACTAAGAAGGATATGAACCAATGTAGATCAAGAACCATAAACTCCCAATGTGAAGTGTGAACCGATGCAAAAAAAAATGTGTCCAGCTAAGTAAGAAAGAGGCTAAAAAACACATGAAACTAGACAAAGTCATGCGAGTTGTCACCAATATGAAAGTGTGATGCAAGAACCCCCCACTTAATGGAACTTTATATTAGTTCTTTATTACAATACCCAATGATTGCAAAAGGAGAGAAACCAAAAACATGCAAAAACTACAGAAACAAAAGCAAAAATGCAAACCTAGTGCACGAAACAAAAAATGAATGCATGCACAAAAAAATGGTACACATATTTTGGAAAGGACCTCAGATCTGCATAGAGGCTGAAAGCATCTTTCCAATGCCGCTTGAATCATGAAAAATGGATAAGTGAGTCAAAAGATATGTCTCTCGGAGTGAAAACAGCAAAATCTGACTTATGAGGCAGAAAAAGGGATCAAAAAAGAAAAGAAAAGAAAATTAGACCTACACCATTGCATAGAGTGTCGAACTAGCTTTCCAACGATATCTCATTTGCAAATAAATGACGCTGTATGCTCAAGTTATGCCCGTTTTTGTGAAACTGCTCCGTAGAGGCCCAATAAGCCCTTTTGTAGCCCTCAGGGGCTAAAAAACATTCGGCCCCTAGTTGCATGCAGAACCAGGGGCTGGTGGGTTGGGGTAGAGGCCAAAGCCCTCGGCTGCTTATATGATCGAGGTTGGGGCTAGAAACCTAGCGGAGCTGAAAACCCGGCTCCTGGGCACCAATACGACCGGAGTTGATGCTGGCGAGGGCTAAGAGTCTGGTGGGCACCGCAAGAGCTGACGAATGGGGTGGTGGTGGCCCAGTGGTGGTGCTACAATGGCTGCCTAGTGGGAAATTGGTGGTGCGCCCCTTTAGAACTGGAAGCGTAGAAATCCTTCAGGATTTTTTCATTTTTTTATATTTTTTTATATATATTTTTTAAATGTGCCTCAAAATGTGTGTTGGGGAGGCCATATGGCCTCCCTACAAATTTTTTTTGCCTCTCTAGATGAATTTGTCCAAAATGGAAAAAAATTATATGAAGATAGGGGTTTTTGGGCACTGCGAATCTAACGGTGAGGTTCGTTTTGGCCCAAAGTGCCCAAAAAATTAGGCGACCCCCAAATCTCTCAGAAAAATCACCGAGCTTGAAACCCTCGCAAATCTGGAAAATGGTGACCAAAATCAAAAAAACAAAAGCCAATCTTGACTTTTTCTAGTGCTCTAAATAAAATGGAAAACCCCAAACTGATCCAAGAGTCACAATAAATATACTCAAGGAATGAAACCCTCGAGGGGCCCCGAACAAGCTCTACAATGTATTCCTCCAAAACAATTGAGAAGGGCTTGCAAATCAAGGATTTGATACCATGTTAGAAACCAAGATCTGAAATGCAAACCAGAAAATAACCTTCCACAAAGAGATAAACAAAAAATCACAGAATTTGTATGAAGATGTGCAAATTGATATATTTAAAGTACAATAATTACAAGAGATGAGGCTTGCATATAAAGGAAAGCATGCACAACCCTAATCTTATCTTGAGCAAAAAGATAGCTTAACAAGATAAGGATAACAACCTATAACCTAGGAGTTAAATAATTCCTAAGTAAACTTATGTAAAGTGTAATTAAATAATTAATTACACCAATAGTGAGTATATGTATAATTCGCATAGACCTACATGAATTCATGAGACCCAAGGAAAGAAGACCTGAATTGGGAGTTGATCACAATTAGGGAGATGTTATCCCATATCCCATTCTCACTATTTTAAGAGTGTATGGTTCTACTCTTGCACCTCACCTGCTAATAAGATGTGTTCCAAAGAGAATTGGTTTCCTTGAGGTAATATGGAAATTCGGAAGTGTGGAAGATGAACATCTATTAAATCAAGGAAAAGGAACATTTTTTCTTTCATACGCATGCTTCTCTGATTTTGTGATGACAAAGGGAGGTTGGAATAGGATACTTGATATACTCAAATCCTTCCACATGTAGAGAGAAGTAGAGAGGATTAGGTATGATCCCAAAAGTTTCATGACCTAGTTGAAGGAAAGGAACAAGAGTTACAATTTTTTGCATATTTTCCAATTCCCTAAGGATGTGATAAGAAATGTGTTTGATATTTTGGAACAAGAAAGAAGAAAAGAAAAAAGGATTGATTTCAAGAAAATTTAGAGAAAGATAAAGAAGGAAAAACCTGACTTCAATGTTCTCCTAGAGATTGAAAATGTAATGCAAAAGGTGGAACATGTATCCCAAAATTTTGAGAAAATTGTAGGCCACCTTTAAAGTAAAGGGATAATTAAAGATAATGGGAAAGCCCCCATTGAAGAAGAACATGGTGGGGGCAGAAATCCTTGTTATGAAAGAGAAATCTACATCTCAAGCCCTTGAAGAACCAAAAATAAAGTTTTTTTTATAATGAGAAAGAGTAAGGCAAATAAAAGTGATGCAATTACTGCTCCCTCCCAACAAGAGGAGCAAAAACTGCTATCTCATGTGCCATCGATACTACTACCATCTCCTCAAAGGCCAATAGAGTTTGAAATTGTGGATATTAATTCTCCACCACTGCATGCATCACCACCAAATAAGACACCATTGAAGAAGCAAAAGGTTGAAGTAACTAGTTTGTACTATGCTGATGAAGAATCTGATGATGAAATTTGTGTATCAAAGCAGAAAATTCAAGAGGGAATTCCCACTGCACTAGCATTGATGACGACACAAAAATTAAGTATGATGTTGAGTAAAGGTAACTTCACTGGGCTTAATGGTAAAGATGATATTCAAGTGGAAGAATGCACAATTTTTTTGGATGATGATTCATCTGCGAAGTCTCAATCTTTTATGGAGTTTGCATAAAAGTCTAAGAGAGATGAATATGTTAGCAGCCTAGAGAAAATAAAGTATTCATTCAGAATTTCTTGATGCTACCATCTAGGTGAGGGTTTTGAATGAAATGAGAGTTAAGTTCCAAAGGATGACTACCAGGGAGGGTAGAGAATTGGTAGAAGTAGTGGTATTTTATTACTACCAGAGTGGGATTTAGATTTTGTCATATCCTTTGATACAATAAAAAAATATGAGAGACCCCTCTACAATTCAAATGAAGAGGAAACAATTGCATTACAAGGCTATGCATTTAGTGAAAAATGGGATGCATTAGCCTTTTGGTCTCTAGACCCAAGTACAAGTAAGCCAGACATTGTTCAGCTTGCACTTAACTACAATGGGGGCCTAATAATAAAGAGGGTGTTAGAAACATTAGCTCTAGAGGTAACAAACATGTTAGCACATGTTTCTCAATTCACAAGAGCCACTATGGAATATTTAACTACACAAAAGGAAAGGCTCAAAATGGAATGCAACAATTTGTTAGTTGACTATGGAAATCTTGAACAACAAAATATGCAATTACAAACAAAAGTAGCATTGCTAGAGGAAAACTTGCAAATCTTGTAACTAAGAAAGCATAAGCAGGCTGGAGTTGACTCCCCTACCACTTCACAAGAAGTTGCACCCCTTTAATTTAACCCAAAAGTAAGTTCCTCATGGGAAATTGTGTCATACAATATGGGAAGTGTGACCATTTCAATAATAAATCCTAGCACATGAGAGGTGCCACAAGTAAAGGAATATATTAGCAAGGAGGAGTTTCTCAAGAAGCTAAATGAGTATAAGGAAAAGTGTGACAATCATGATAGGGAGGTTTTCAATAGCAATATAGAGATTTTCACTATAGTCTTGGAGCATTTGAACAAAGGAGTGAATAACAGATTGAATAGTATTCATGATAATTATTCCTCCATGGTGGATTCTATAAACAATTTTGACAATGACAGGGAAAGAGCTATTCCACTTATGGAAATATGGATCCCTAGGATGAAGGTGTACCATAGAAAAAAGGACCTCTTGCTTGAAATGGGAATAATTCATGATAAATTGGACCTAATGAGGCTTTTATTTAGTGTTTTGAGGTGTTTTACATGTCCACACTAGGTCTTGGACCCCTACAAATTGAATAAACTGCATTTATTAATGTCTTTTGAAGGTGTTGTGAAGTGTTGTAAAACATTTCTACACTTTTCTAGAATCCTTTAATTACAATTCACCTAAAAATCACCTTTTCATCACTTATCAAGTCCTATTTTGAAGTGTTGTAAAGTCTTGTAACAAGATTTCACACTTTTCTAGGCTTGTTTTCACTATTTACACCTTTCTTATGCTTTATTTGACCCCTTTATGCCCTTATAAGGATTAATTAAGTATGTTTTTGAATGTAAACCCGAAAAACAACATTAAATGTGAGTTAATTACCAACACCCACTTTCAAATCCAAGGTGGGACCCATTCTCCATGAGTGGCGAATGAGTCCCTCTTGGCTCGAAATTCAAAATATTTCAAATTTTCTTTAGAGTTTTTATTCAAAATTACCTTATGTTGGCATGTGATGAGATATCATTGGGTTACTAAGGCACAACTATGTATAAATAATTATTTTTCCATCCATATTAACCCCATGAATCCACTAACTTATTCACATCATTCATTCATCATCTATCTTCTCTATCAAGTCAAGTAAGCTAGGGTTTCATCATTGCAAGTCATCTAATTAGCTTCCTAAGAAATTCAAGGGCATATTATTCATGTTTTGTTGTAGACAATCAAGATCAATCATCATGGCAAGGTAATAACTCTTTTTTTTCATGTTTCATTACATTCTTTCTTCATTTGGTTTAATTACCTAAAATGGGGTTTGACCAAGGCAAACCCCTATGCCCTAACAATCAACATTTTCTCTCTTTTCCTTTGTTTGTTTGCAGATCTAGGTACTTTGAAGACTTGGAAATAATTGAAGATTAGGTTGCAAACTTGTTGAAGTCATCTCCACTTTTGCAAGGTAAAAACCTACACAAAAAGTCACCAATAGTGTTAAAAATCAAGGTTTCAAATCCGGACACCTGGAGGTGTGGATTGAGCAGATCGACAACTCCAGATTCCATTTTTTAGTTTTTAGAAAATCCAAAGTGGACTAATTCACCCAAAGTGGAAAATGAGTCTCACTGTAACTATTTCCTAAAGATTTTTGTAATTTGGATACCATTTGGCTAAAACGGGCCCTAGTACAATTTTCTAGAGTTGGGATTGATTCACCCAGAATGGAAAATGAGTCCCACGAGGCCTAAAAATTAGAATCTTTAGAATTTTAGAGTCATTTCCAGTCTCCAACAAGTTCTTAGGTGCACAAATTAAGTTTTACAGCTTTGTGTTTTGTTTTACTTGCATTTATAAGTCATTTTCTAGGTCATTCTGCATATCATAATGTGTTTTCAAACATTGCATATTTCTTAGGTTTTGGATTCATAATCAGTGAATTAAATGGTTTAGTTGTATTTAGATGATCTCATTTAGTCTTAGTTACATTATACATATCTTAATTTGAGTGAACCACTTAGACTTTTGAGTAGGGTTTATCTCTCTCTCCTTTTAGGTGAAACATCCTAAGCATGTAAGAGTTGTCCATAAATCCTACCAAAAAATTGACAGTTCAGAAGTAATTAAGGTTGATGTCAATTGGAGCTAAGTAGGATGCTAACCCCCTTGAAAATATTAAGCCCATTGTTGCTCTTGTAAGTAAAATTGAAGGGTACATGGGAAACGTTGAACCTTTGGAAGTCAAAATAAGGGAGCTAGTGAAATCCTTTCATGAATCACACCATGGTCTCCTCCCATCCATTCTAAGGGATGATGGCAGAAAAAAGCCCCTACAGGAGTGGAGGATGAAACTAGTAAAACCATTTTAGATCAGGCAATTTCAATTTTCCAAATATATGATATGGATACACTAAAAATAAATATGGATATGTTGGCTCATGTATAGATTGTCTTGTTACAATTTGATAGGGGGGACAAATAATTTATTACCAAGTATCCCCCTTAAAGACAAAAGGATTATTAAGTCATGAATTTTAACTGGCCTACTGAAGAAGTATTCTTGGCATGGATAGACAGATACTTGGATGGGGTGGTAGATTGATTTAAAATGGTGGGGTGATAATTTGAATTTTTATTTTGAAGTCTATAGATCATGGTGAGTAACACATAGGTGGAAATGCATTGCATAGCCTAGATTTCTAAAGTATAGATTAGGATTTTGCTAAATTATATATAATATAGCTCATTTTCTTCAAATTGAATTGATGACAAGTCTACGGATGTGGAAATATTCTTTGTCTTTTCCTTTCTATTTATTTCATGATTTATTTCATTTCCACTTTGTGTGTGTTGCCACATTTTTTGAGGAAACTGTTTAAAGATACCTTTTGAAAGTTGGGACTAGATCTCCAATGATGAATGAAGACTACTCTTGTTTTCATGCGTGTTTCCCACCACCTGAGAACACAGAGTAAATGAAAATGGAATATTTGTTATAGCGGTCCAATAGGGTATTGACATTTGTAATTTCTAGCATGAGGCTTGTTTTGCTCCTTAGTTTTTATAAGAAGGAATTTAGGACCAAAAAGTAGGGGATGGTTGAATTGTAATTGACACAGCACATTATTAGCAGAATATTGAGCATGGTTTGAGTTTTGTCTTAAGTTCTGAGTCTGTGGTTACATATGTTATTTTGATAATAGGATAGAAAATACAATATAGAATGATACCAATTTCATGGCTATTGTCTCTCCTTTATACTTCTTTTATGAGTAATGAATGAAAATAATCAAGGATTGTTTTGTTCATCTCTATTTTTTCCCAATGGATGTTTAATTTCATTCCTACTCATTAGTTCAATGAATTAAAGTAAATTCTTGGATAAGATTGTAAACTCTTATGAATTATGTTCTAGGATATCTGTAAGCAGTGATGGTCATGAATGTAATGTGGGAGTGTTGTAATGCAGTGTTTCTTGAGATTATATGTTGCTATTGTTGATTTGTTATCTGGTTGCATAGGTTGAGATTGACTTCGTGTTTAGGATAAGGCACTGGTTTAAGAGAGGTATTTATAATTTATTTTCTAGGTCAGTTCATCAGTAAATCACTCTTTATTTACAAACTTTCAAATGAGTTACCACTATCTTTGCATTGAGTTTCACTATTCTCCTACTCCAAGTGTAGGGTATTATTAAAACAACTTCCAACTCTTTTGATACACTACATTTTTGAGTGGTTATATGAGAATTATCTTTTGTTTACAATGTATTTAAATATTAGTCAGTAAAATTCTTGAATATAAATTATGGGATTACCCTCCTAGGTTTCATAGAGCCCAAAGTGTAGGAGTGAAAGTTTTACAACTTTTACTCATTTGTTGGATAATCTCTTTAGATTGCTAATTACTGGAAATGGAAAAGTCCATAGGCAATTCTAAAGACTAGCTTGGTTCTTAAAAAATAATCAACAAGGTAGAAATAATGATAATGTTTATTCCTTTAAATATTTAGAATATTTTAAAAATATTTTGATTAATTTTTTATCAATTTAAGAGTAGATTTTGGAGTGTTGAAAATTTCAAGAAAAAGTGAAATCACTTGATGCCAAGAAACAAATAAAAATATATATCAATTTTCCCTAACTTTTTTCTCCAAATAGGTAGCTTCAATATCTAGTGTATGGAAAAAGAATGGAAATTTTGATGTATATTTTCCTCCTAATAACATCAAAAGCCCAACTTGTAAAATTTAATAGTTTTCATTTGACATCAACTATTGTCTATTTTTTAAATCATTTTCAAAAAATAAATTATACCCTTTTGAAGAGGACTCTCTTCTCTAGTGCACCATATATTTTCCAAAAAAAATAATATGTTTTCATAGTTTTTTTTGTTTCTAACCAATCTCTTTTTTAGCTTTAACATTGTACTTGAATTAATTAAAAAATAAAACATATGAAAACTAATCAAAATATTTAAAAAATTACATATTCAGATTCACCAGTCCAAGCTCTACAAAAGGGTATTTTTCCTTTTTATAAGGACATCATTTTGACTGAAGAAATACTTAGTTGAAGTTGAAAGTTTTAGAAAATTCTAAAAAAGTTGAGTTGGTTGCCAACTAGGATGCCACATAGATAGTTTTGGTAGAAAGGGTTTTGATCAAAACCCTTTCTACCAAAACCTCACACATAAAATAAGCCATATTTCAATGTGACAAAGAGAAAATATCCTATTTTATGATTTTAGGTGAAAGGGTTTAACCGAGAAATCTATGTGCCATGTATAGGCCATGTGGTTTTAGGTGAAACTAATTCAACTGAAATTGTTTAGGTTGAAATAGTTTTGCTCGAAACTATTTAGTTGGCCAAAAGTGTGATACAACTTTGTGCTTTTACTTTTCAAAGTTGTGCAAAATTTTCTAATGGCATGTGATACATGCCAAATTTTTTTAGGTAAGTTGAGATTTTTAGGGAACTTTCCTCTTAGACCAGTTATAGTGCAAGAACCATTCCAACAATGAGGGATTGATTTTATTTGAGAAATTATAAAAAAATCCAATTTTGGAAACTCCTAGATCTTGGTAGTCACAAACTATTTTACCAAATAAATTGAGGACATTCCTATAAGGAAGGCTACAAGAAAAGTGGTGGTGGGCTTCTTAATGAACAATTTTTTTACCATGTTTCCAGGAGTACCTAAGAAAATAATATCTGATAGTGCAATGTTCTTTAGGTTAGAAGAATTTACTGACCTTTGCAACAAATATGAAATCTCAATTTCATACTTATCCCCTTTTCACCCACAAGGAAATGAACATTCAAAGTACATCAATAAGAGATTAATGAATATTATCATGATCGTGATAGAGAAAATTAGTCTTGAGATTCAAAGTTAAGACAACCTCTATAGGTTGATAGAATAATTGTCAAAAATCCACCTAGATAATCACCTTTTGTTTTGGTTTTTAGCTTGGAGGCTATAATTTCTACTAACACCCTCTAGCAATTATATAGTCATTCAATAGAGCATGTGCAGGATCATGATGGGCCAAAAAGTGGCGATATGATGGGTATATGTAGGATATGTGGCTGACAATTTTTTTTTACCCAAAATTGATGAAACAAAAAGGGTTTTTAAAGGAGATTCTCATATTTCCAACAATATAAATTATAGTGTACTTTGAATTTAATAAATAATTATTATTGATTTTCTATTTGAATTACGACTAAAGTCTCGATTGATAGGCTGATTGAAAAACATCTATAGATTTCAAACGGTATCACATTTTTTGAATCCAAAACATGCGTCACATTCTATGCTTCACATACTATAGGATTAAAAATAAAATTTGAATTTCATGAAGTTTTGACCAAGTTAAGGTGGTCAGACATACGAGTTTTTATATTTTTAAAAAGTTGTAATAAAAAATTCAAAATTAATTATTTACTTAGAAAAAAATTACAAAAAATTATCCATCACATCAGGACATATGTCCTCTACTTATATCTAAAATCTTATAAAAAAATATTATCATTTTCTTGTGGTTAGGGTGGTCAAACAGGCACCTACTTCTTATTTTTTCCCTGAAATTTAAGTGCTACTGCATTGAAATTTCAAATTTTCACCAAATAGATTTTTTTTTAAATAAACCTAGTTTTTTAGAAACTACATTCAATTTTATATAGATTCTATTGTTACATATTTTTGAAATAATATAGATAAATTATTCAAAAAATTTACATCAAGTTGCATAACTCTGATTTTTCTGAATTGTATTGCCACTTAAGGGCTTTCTTTTTCTATGATGATCTTGCACATGCCCAATAATATGAGGAAGACATCCCTAATGATATGCAGAAGGAAATTAATACTCAAGTAGAATAAGATGGAGAAAGAAGAGAAGCATTGTAGAAAAATATGAGAATGTAGTTGCAAGTAAAACATTTATATGACAAGAAATACTATCCTAGGAAATTTGAGATTGGAAGCATGGTAATAAAGAGTTCTAGAGCTGGGGACAAGGGAAAGAATGGAAAGTTTGATTTCCTTTGGTTGGGACCATATTTGATAAGCAATACACATGGAGGAGACTCCTATTTCCTACAAAACTTTATTGGAGAACTTCTAGAATTGCCAGTACATGGACAATTTTGGAAGCCATACTTCACCTGAGCTATGTTTTATTCAATGTACAATTTACTTTATGTATATGTCTATATATAGGGTTTTTTTGGTTTTTCTCTCACCTTATCCAAGTTCCCTTGCCTTTTTTTTCTTTTTGTTGTAGTTTAGTCTTCTTCACAATGAGATTTTTGGATCTCACTAATGGAACTTTTAAAAAAATTTATTGTTCTAATAATTTTTTAAAAATTTATGAGCATTTCAATGGTTTTTTGTGAGCTAGGTATTGTTATCTCTTGCATTTCGGGTTCACCCAAGGGTTACAAACATCTTTGAACTCTAATAGTTCTATGCCTTAGTCATTTTTATATTTTCTCATTGACTTGTTATTAGTGGCTCCTAGCTCTATTAGTTATGACTTTTTCTTTTAATTTCATGTGTTTATCATCGTCAAAGCCCTAGTCCTGATGGTCACACACTTTTTAAATATTGTTTAAGGTTTTACCCATAGGTATTTAAAATACTTCACATTAAATCTAACGTTTTAACCCTATTTTTGAAATAAAGTTTATCTAAAGTCATCCATTGACCTATTAAATGGCCCCAAATTAAGTCATTTCTTGAGAGCACATGCTTTAAAATGATGTAAGGTGCCTCTAGGTCCCATAATAATATATGTTCACCCTTTATTGGTCCTCTCTACCTTGCACTAAATAAATTATTGAGTAAAAAATAAGTCTAATGGTGTGGGAATGAACCCCATGTCTAGCTCATATAGTGGACCTTGTAGGCTTTATACAATGTTAATTGTGGGCCCATGATTTGAGGGCTCTAAGGGTGTCATATGGGAGCATCTTTTCCATTCCCCACCATTCTATGGGGGCTTATATGTGAAGACCTTTGTTGACCACAGGGGTATAGGAAGATGCCATGTGGTAAGATCTCATCCATTCGATGGAGGATAAATGTAGTTTTAAGAATTTTTCTAGTTGTGGAGGCATCAAATGGGAATATAAAAGGTGTGCCACTCATGAAACGTGGTGGTATTTTGGTAGTGAAATATGAAGATTTTTTAATCTTGGATGTTCAAGTTGAAGAAGGTTTAACACATGAAAAAAAAATTCCTAAGTATGGGTGAATACATGGGAGGTTATCCAATCCACATCTAGGATATGTTGCACCATCTAGTGTACTTCTCCGCTATTCCATGAACCTTGATCTATTCTTCAATGAATGAGTGTGGGGTGTAGGGAGTGGCCACTTCATCTTATCTAACTTTTCCAAAGGAAGTGAGGCCTGAGATGACATAGGATGTGCTTTTCCAGATGGTGAAATCTTATTGGCTTGATGTTGAGATCAATGATAGTCATTTTTTTAAACTTGATAAACTCCATCTAAGTTGTTCAAACACACATACCATCTTAGGATCAATGACTAATATTCAAAAATGAAGAAATGTGTAGATAGTGTCATTGTCATTCGTGCGAGCAACAAATAATGGAAAAAATATTTCATAAAGTCAAAATTGAATTATTTTTCCATAAAATCTTCACTCAACACATTTATAATTTATGAAAGCATTCTAAAGTTCCTGGTGATGAGTTTCTATGAAGAACAAGATATCTATGAACAAAAACTAGGGTTTGCACTATTTAGTCACCTATAAGTTGCAATTCACTTTTGTCTCACTCAATTATATACAAAATCTTGTTCCATTGATAGTTCTAAGTTTAAATTAGTTTCCTTGGGGTTTTGTATGCTTGAATTTCTTGAATTATGTATGTTGTGTTTGTAGTTCTCCCTAGATTTATCTACAACTCTCTTAAAACCCTAGTAATACCTTAGAAACCCTAGTATTTTCCAAATTACTGCCAAAATGTCTCCACCTAGGGCACAATCCCTTGGTTCTATGCTCGATAAAATGAGAGCCCTCCATGATGACTTGATAGCCCAGTTTCTTATTTCAACCAATTATAGGGTCAAGAGTAAGATAATTTTACAAGGCCCAGTTGTTGAGAAGGGTTTGGTAGATAAGTACAATAGGATTATAGATGCTAAAATGAAAATATTTGCATGGGATTGGTTCAAATACTGATACAGGAGGAGAAATTTCCTAGTACCAAGCTATAACTATTGGAACCTTGGCTTATGAAAGTTGGCCATCCCAAATTTGTACATGGACATTGATATGCTCAAATTAATTATACCAGCTATGATAAAAATATCAGGCTGGTGATGACATACAAGTGGGTTTAAATGGCCAAATTAGATAGATAGTCAATCATTGGTGTTTTCAAATTAAACCCTAGTGCAAGTAAACATGTTAATCTTGAAGCATTAAAAAATGAATATGAGAAAAATAAGAGTAGCTATAGGGCAATGTTGTTACCAAGATTTTGGGTGAAGTACAAGAAAAGAAACATGGCTAGAATCACCTTTGCAAAGTAGGAGCCTTTAAAGATTGATCATTTTTAGGGCTATTTTTCAAAACCAACTACACCCTCAACTAGGTTTTAGGGTTCAATGCTTTGCAAATAATTCCTATTTCTCTCATGTTTATGGAAAAAAATCAAAATTTTGATGGTCAATGATGAGTATTAGTTTTCCACCTACCTATTAGATTCGATCCACAAGGCATTAGTGGCCATCAAGGCTTGAAATTGTGGTGTGAATTTCTAGTGGTACTCTCTATTGTGCCACATTTTAATGTCTTATGGATATAAGGATGGTGGACCCTCAAATACAGATAATAATTAAGGATAAAAATGGTGGGAACCTTCATGTCCAAATACTGACACATTTGCTTCACAAGCATTATAGAGAGTCAAGTTTTGTGAAATTAACAAACTTGTTTTCTACCAAGATAAAGATCTATTCAGGAGGAGATGAACCAAGGATTCCAAATTAATTACATAATTTATTGAGGCAAAAGGAAAGGAGGAATGATTTGGAATAGATCACAACTAGGGTGATGTGATTGTACATACATATTGCATTATTTTTAGAATATATGGTACAAATACAACCCCACATGTTCGAC
The DNA here is from genome assembly GCA_007258455.2 of Sequoia sempervirens. Lineage (NCBI taxonomy): Eukaryota > Viridiplantae > Streptophyta > Pinopsida > Cupressales > Cupressaceae > Sequoia > Sequoia sempervirens. Next base: position 91,561,048 of record VDFB02000013.1, read on the forward strand.
CTAGGTCTATACCATTCAAAATTGGTTTTCTTGAGGTGATATGACAATTGGGAAGGACTAAGGATATGCATTTGGAAAATTAGAAAATGGGCTCCTTCTTCCCTATGGTTTTAGTATTTTCTATTTTTTTTATGGGAAAGGAGGGATGGAAGAACATTAATTACATGCTTATTCCTTTGAAGATGAAAAATTGTAGGGCCAAAACTTTTGACCTTGAAGGTTTTATTGGTGCTACAATATTAAAAATCAATAGATAATTTTTTTTCATGGATTGGATTATTCTAAGGATGTAATAAGAAATAGATTTGATTTAAAAGAAATTTAGGATAGGAGAATAAAATGGATTTCCTTTGAAAATATTGAAAAGACAAAACAAAACAAGGATCCTAATTTCAAGGGAATTTATGCTAATGTTGATGATAAATTGTAAGAATTTATGCTTGATATTATAAAATTTTGACAAAGTGGTTGGGTAGCTAAAAGAGTAGGAGCAAGCTAATGGGAAAGCTCCTCTGGTAGAGGAAAGGCCTACCTATTAGCCTCCCAATAAAACATATGTATTCACAAGAAGACCTAAGGGAATATTTCTGAAAGAACAAATAAAAGATAAGTACTCTTACTCAATATGAGGAGTCAAGAGTTTCTTCTCATGTGCCACAAGCACCCCTCTCTCCAAAAAAAAATTGATTGATCCTAATTCACCACCTAGGGAGTCCTCTCCAAAGAGGAGAAAAGTTGAAACTGCAAAACTTATGGACTAACCTCTAGATTTAGATAGAGTGGTAGTTGTAACCATAGATGAAATTTAGTTATAAATTCTATCTCCACATAGGGAGAATGATATGCCATCTCTTGATAATAGGGTTGCTAAAGGAACACTGAGAAGGGTACACAAAATTGATGATGTAAGAGATGAGGCTTGTAGTACCCTCATGGATGATGATGAATTTGTTAAAATTGATGTGTTAAAAGAGTTTACTCAAAGAAAACAAAGAGATGAATATAAAATTTTAGGTTGAAAGGAGAAATGAGCTCAAAATGTTTGAGCAGCCTAGGGATGTGATATCTACAAGGCTAGTTACACAAATGAAGTCAAAATAAAAGGAAATGTCTATAGATTAGGGGAGGGAGCTTTTAAAATCAAGTGGCATACTCCTTTTACTTGAGTGGGATATGGCTTATACCATTTCTTTTGACACTATATTAAGAAGCATGACTCTCAACTCGTTGCCACTCATGAGGGGGCACTATCTACTATTTTTGGGTCAACCTTCAACCCAAGATGGGATGCTCTTACAATTTTCCATTTATCCAAAAACACCAATAATCCAATAGTTATAGATCTACTATAGGTAACCTAAGGGGAGGTTTGGTTATCAAAAGAGTTTGTGGCACATCAATAGTAGAAGTAGCCAAATTTGTTGTCAATGTTTCCAACTTTACAAAAGAAATAGTAGAACAACTACAAGATAAATATGATGCAATGACTAAGAAATATAATTATTTATTAATTGAGTACAATAATGATAGGAAAAGGCTATCTAATTTTGAGATAATGATTGAAATGTTGCAAAACTAACAACCATAGATGAAACTATAGTGTAGAAAAAATTATCCCTTTACATTTTCACACTTGTGTTGAGTCCTCCCTACTAAAATTTGGCTCATTTATGCTTTAATTGGTTCTATTTTCCATCCACAAGCCTAATTAAATGCACTTTTCTAAGGATAATCCTGACATTCAAATAAAAAATCAAAATTTAATGTTTTGATTATGTTTTCCAGATCTATGGATCTAGGACTTATGCGCCCCTTTGGGCATATGGGTCCCACCTAGGTCTTGGGGCTTGATTTCAAATGTTACATTGAACTTAACACTTCTTGAAGTATGTGTCCTAGTTTTAAGCCATTGAGACTCATATTCCCAAAATGGCATATGAGTTGTACTTTAAACTAGGACCTATTTTAATTCAAATTCCTGGCAGGATATTTTTATCCTAGATCTAATGTCAGATTGTAGTATTGTAATTTTTGGAATTAAGCATAAAAAGGTATAAATACAAGGCTATTTTGCATAATTTCTCCTAAAAAGAAAAGAACAAGTTAGAAACCTTTCACACAAGCATTTTGAGTAATATTCAAGATTCAAGAATCATGTCAAAGTCTTCATGCATCATGTGTGTTTGTGAGATAAAATTTGTGATGTATGTTTCATGATTCAATCAAGAATTTAAGGAAAAGTTTCAAGCATTCAATCAAGAGTCAAGATCCACATCCACTGGAGACATTTCACATAAGTTTGTAACCTTCATTTCAAGGGTTTGGTGATTTTCAACATTGCATTTGGTCATTTATCATTCCTTCATGCTTTTCTATTTCATTTTAAGGTTTAATTACTGAAATGGGGTTTCACCAAGGAAAACCTCCATTCCATAATAAAACAATTTTTTTCACTCTTGATGTGTGTTTTCAGATCTAGGTTAATTGGAGTTTGTAGATCCTTTGAAGAAAAAGTTGCAAAATTTTTCAAAGTTGTCAAGAAGTTGTCATCTTCACAGAAACTCACCTACAGACTATAATTCATGCTTTTGGACTTAAAGATCATACAAGAAGGAAGCTATAGTATATAACTATAGGTTATAAAAATATTATTCAAACCATGGTAACAAGAATAAATCACCCTAATGGGTATATGAGTCGCAATATGCCTTTTTTTCCAGTTTTCTATAGATCTTGATTAGTCATCAAAAGATTATAAATTCTACCCAGAAACCCTATAGTAGGACTAAATCACCCTACCTGGTGTATTAGTCCTAGTGCACTTCAAACAATAGTTTTTCAAAGTTACAACTATTTTTTTTATCCCTTCATTCTTCTAGGTACCTTTATGTTTCATTCTATTTGTCAAATCTCATTTCATGTTTTCATGTTTCTAGAATTTTGTGCATAAGTGTTTGCATTTCTCCTTTGAAGTTTAATTTAATGGTGAAATCCCATTTAATTATCTTAAGAACCCCATATCTCATTCCTTAATCAAGTCAATTGGTTGAGGAATCTAGGTTCCTAATTAACTAAAGTGTGAAATAGGTTCCAAGTTCCATCTCCCAAAAGGTGGAAACCTATTTCCCTTGTGTTCATTTTGGTGAACTTGACGTTTGGAACCTTTAATTTCTTATTTTGAGACCATTTTAGTCCTAGATCTATATTGCATTAACTTTTCATTAGATTTGCATCAATTGAATTACATTTAGGGCTTCTACATATTGCATTAGTGAAGAGTGCATATAGGTTGCATTTTGCATTTTGCATCATTCAATTTCATTGAAACAACTATACTAACAAACAATCATTCGAGCATACAATCTAGAAACCTTAAAATCAGCTCAAAATTTGTTGAATCTTGTTTAAAAACCCTAATCTAGGACTCATTCACCCACCTAGGTGATTTAGTCTGTGTACAAGTCTTTCCTCTAGATTTCTTGGTATTTTGTGCTCTCTATTTTTTACTATCTGAAAGTGTCAAAAACCCTAAGTGGGACTGATAGACCCAATTGTGAATATTAGTCCCTAATTAGGTCTCAATATACATTTGAAAACATGAATTTTTTTTCATTTGTTCTTTTTTTGTTGTCTTTGGATTACTATTTTAGTTTGAAGAATTATTGTCATTTGTGATCTTTTCAAAATTGGTTTCATTTCAAGTGCATTTGTAAACATCAAATTGCAATCACATCATTTTGGTATCTCTTGCATTCTAAATTATTTAATTATTAGTCTTACATTTCATATTGGATGTATGCTTTGGTAAGCCTTGGATTTCCTTGAAATCAATAGTGGATGTATCAAGTTGTGTTTTTGGAAATGATCCTAATGCCATTGAACCCACTCATGCCCAATCAACTCGTAATGCATGTCCTCCTTGTGAATTTGACATCATTGTAGAATATTATGATAGAATGAACAACTTTATAAACAATTTCCTTGAAAATATTAAGGCTAATGCATCCTTTTATCCTTCCATCAAATAACCAACACAACTTGAGTTGTTTCATCTTTTACATCTTGAAATTGAGACACAAACTAAACCTAATATCCCTACAATAGATGAACCTAGCTCCTATAAACAAGAAAACATTCAACCATACTATGTTAACAAAGTGAACAACAAATCAATCAACCTAGAAGAGGCATATGGAAAAGGTTTCACGATCTTAAGCAACACATAGATGTGACACAACAAATGAACATGAAATTCATAAACTCTTAGAACAAACACCAACTGAAGATACCAAAAGAGTAGGCTACCAAGATTCTCCTCTAAACATAATTGTCCTCCTTCTTAAAGAACAACTAATTCTTTACAAGAGGGTATGTGCAGGATCATGATGGGCCAAAAAGTGGTGATATGATGGGTATGTGTAGGGTATGTCGTTGATGAATTTTTTTATACCAAAAATTGATGAAGCGAAAAGGGTTTTTAAAGGAGATTCTCAACTTTCCACCAATATAAATTATCCTTTACTTTGAATTTAATAAATTATTATTATTCATTTTATATTTGAATTATGACTAAAGTCCTAATTGATAGGATGATTGAAAAAAATCTATAGCTTTAAAATAGTATCACATTTTTTGAATCTGAAACATACATCACATTATATACACATACTATAGGATTAAAAAAAATTGAATTTCATGAATTTTTCACCAAGTTAAAGTGGTCAGATTACGATTTTTTATGTTTTTAAAAGTTGTAATAAAAAATTCATAATTAATTATTTACTTCAAAAAAAATTACAAAAAAATATGCATCACATCGAGACATGAGTCCTCTAATTATATCTAAAATATAATAAAAAATAATTATCATTTTATTGTGGATAGGGTGGTTAGACAGACACCTACTTCTTATTTTTTCCCTAAAATTTAAGTGCTACTTCATTGAAATTTCAAATTTTCACCAAATAGTTTTTTTTTTCCTAAATGAACCTAGTAGTTTAGAAACTACATTCAGTTTTCTAAAGATTCTATTCTTACATATTTTTGAAATAGTATGGATAACTTATTCAAATTTTTACGTCAAGTTGCCTAACTCTAATTTTTCTAAATTTTTCACCACTTAAGGGCCTATTTTTTCCATGATAATCTTGCACATACCCAAGGATGATAGAATCATCTTAGGTCCTCCTCAAAATCTACCTCAACAAAATCCTCAAACAGGCAAGAAATATAAACCTTACAAACTCAAAAAGTTTCCATTCCTACATACTAAAACACAAATTGAACAAAAAATGGAAGACCTTCTCCATGTAGGATGGATAACATTTCCACCTCCTAGTAAGTGTAACAAGCCTAAAAACATGAATTATTGTGCATATCATAGAACCCTTGGGCACCTTATTGACGAGTGTCATGCCTTAAGAGGGATTCTTGAGAAATTTGATATGATGGAGATAATCCCCTAAAGCATTCCCTCCCTATCCTTGCCATGTAATAGTTGTAGGATCATAACATCCTTATATTATATGTTTTAAAATTCATTGTAAATCATTTCAAAATGCAAGGAGATTTTTCTCATCACCTACCTCAGCTCATTCTTTTCTTGCACACAATGGGGGCAAGAATTCGATAACCTTATCCTAGTACTAAAATTTTTGTTCTCCCTTTGGCTAATTTTCAAGCTTTCACATACATAGATCAAGATGGGGATGCAAACAACTTGCTATAGGTTGAATCGTATGTGCCTTACTATTCTTGTCTTTTTTGGTGTAGTCAAGGATGGAGGTATAGAAATAGGACTCTTCAACCTTGTAGCAAGAGTAAACACAATAAAAACTCAAAAAACTATAATGATAATCACACATGGAAATATAAAGAATGATCAATTATTACTAGCAACATGCCCTGCCTTCCAGCTTACATAACTACATAATGATATGGAATTAAGCCCAGAAATACAATGTGGTTTGAAACTCTTATTTCCCTACATATTTCTATCACTACTTGACTGCCTCCTCATGCAACTACATGATGCCTATATATATTAATTCCCAGCTCCAGAAAAGATCTGCATTTGCCTCAAGAGGTCTCAAACCCCCAAGTTGATGAAACATGTGAAGGTTCGGCCAAAGCATATGATTTTCCATTTATTATTGGAAAAACATGATGTGGATCGGAACAAAGCTTCCATGATGAATTTTCATCCTTAGGAAATGGTCTCCTGAGCTCCACAAGTCACAGGATAGGTCCACACACTTGAAAAGCCAAGACTGGTCGGTGAATGCTCTCTATCCAAATGCAGTTGATATTCTATTAGCAATAACTTCGTACTAGAATGTCTAAAAAACCTAAATTCTGGATATGATGTACATGTTGCAATGAAGATCATATATCATACTCTGTGAAAACTGATGTTACAATGTGGTACTATGCAGTATCATATAATGAGAATGGGTCTAGAAAGCTAACTACTAAAATGCAAGAGAACATGAATGCAAATATTTTTTGTTGATGCAAGATTGCTTGAAACCTAGGATGCTCATGCATTAGACATCTGAGGTTGAAGAAAAGTGAGCCTCTCACTTTCCTAGGGTGAGAGGAAAACCAATGTGGTCCACCTCAGCCTAAGAAATCCATGATGAATCTTCTTCCGGTCTTCCTTTCCATCTGATTAGATATTCCTTGTATTGCCTACCTTTGTTTCTATGACCAACTCTACTATCCAAAATATCCTCAATTTCCTCTGAATGATGTGCTATCTAGTTTGAAAAACCAACTTCTCTATCCTCTGATGACTCTCCTTCATTATATTGGTATAGTTCTACAATGTTGAATATAGGTGATATGACAAATTCCTCCAGTAGTTCCACTTCATATGCATTTCTAAAATCAACCTTCCTGATGATATTACAAGTCCAAACTTCTTCATCTTCAACTTATTATATTTCCCAACTGGAAATCTCTCTTTTCTTAGATATACCATTACTTCCTCTCCTACTGAAAACTCCTTATGTCTTCTCTTCTTATCTATTGTCTCCTTGTACGTATTGTTCATCTTCTCCAGATGCTCCTTGACTTGAGTATTCATTATTTCCATGAATCCTACAAATTTTTTTGCCTCTACACTCCTTTTATTCTCCTTGCCAATATCTCTTAATTCTGCTACTCCTCTGGGTTGATGTCTTGTCACAATCTCAAATGGTGTCTTCCCTATGCTCTAGTTTACTGATTTTTTGTTTGCAACCTCTGCTTGCAATAGTATCAAGTCCCAATTTCCTATGTTAGCTTCATTCAAACAACTGAACAAGTTTCCAAAACTCCTATTTACCACTTCTTTCTATCCATTTTTCTATGGGTGAAATGTTGAACTATACTTCAAATCTATCTTCATCTTCTTCCATAATGTTTTCCAAAAATATCCAATGAATCTAGTCTCTTTTTTTGATACTATACTCTTTGGTAGTCCATGTAATCTCACAATCCTCTATAAAAATAGATATGGAACATGTACTACATCACTAGTCTTCTTACAAGGTATGAAATGCAACATCTTAGAAAATCTATCCACAATCACAAATATAGAGTCAAATTCACTCAACATCTTAGGTAATCCCAACAAAACGTTCATGGTATTGTCTTCCCATGGTCCCTCTGGTACTATCAGTGATGTATACTTCATAGTGTTCTAATTGTTTCCTCTTACAACATGACAAAACCTGAAACTTTGAACATATTTCCTAACATCCTTATATAACGGTGAGCAAAAGTATTTCTCACTCACACTTGCTACAATATTATCAATTCCAAAATGTCCTACTAATCCTCCACAATGCTTTTCAATGATCAAATTATCCCTCATTGAACTTCTATGGATACATAGTTTGTTTTTCTTGAACAACATACCTTCCTTAATGAAATAATCCAACCATTTCCTTCTATCTATCTCCACAGGTTCCTTGCAAGACTTCCATGCCTCTGAAAAATCAATTTCATCCTCATACATACACTTTAGCTCCTCAAACCTAATACTTCAATTCTCATCTCTGTCAAAAAACTCCTCCAGTTCAATGCATCTACAACCTTGTTTGAATTCCCACTTTGGTGCTTCAACACAAATGTGTAACTCTGTAAGAGTTCTACCCATCTCATGTGTCTCTAGTTTAGCTTCCCCTGACTATTCAAATATTTCAAAGCTTGATGATCCGTATACAACACAAATTCCTTAGGTAATAGGTAGTGTCTCCACTTCTTCAAGGCTTGTTAAATTGCATATAATTTTTTATCATAAATTTAATACATTATCCTTGCATCATTCAATTTATCACTGAAGTAAGCTACTGGTCTCCCTTCCTATCTTGATACAACTCCTATGGCACTTCAACTAGCATCACAATCTACTTGGAATACCTTATCAAATTATAGTAATGCTAACACAGGTTGTTTTGTCCCCTTTTGCTACAACAACTCAAAACTCCTTTGTGCTCTAGATGTCCAATTGAATTCCTTTTGGTCACCCCTCATTGTCTCTATCATAGGTGTTCAAATAATACTAAAATTTCTGATGAACTTTCGGTAAAAAATTGCTAGTCCATGAAATAATTTTACTTCTCCAATGTTCATAGGTGTCTAGGCCATTCCACTATCGTTTCGTAGATATCACAAATCCCAAATACACTAGTTCCTTCTTCATGAAACTACACTTCTTGATGTTTATCAATAACTTCTCCTCTCTCCACCTCTGAATTACTTGTTTGATATGGTCCAAATGTTCCTCAGTCTTGTTGAAAATTAGAATATCATCCAGATAAACAATGACAAACTTACCCGACAATTTCTTTAGGACCTCATTCATCAGCCTCATAAAGGTACTAGGTGTATTATTTAGTCCAAATAGCATGACCAACCACTCATACAATCCCTCATTTTTCTTGAAAGTAGTCTTCCATTTATCTCCCTCTCTAATCCTGATCTGATGGTATCCACTCTTTAGATCTATCTTGGTGAAATACTTTGCTCCACTCAGACTATCCATGATGTCATCCATCCTATGCAATGGGAATCTATAGTTCACTATGATATTATTGATAGCTCTTGAATATTTACACATCCTCGATTGTCCATCTTTCTGAGGTGGAAGTATAGTTGGTACCACACATGGGCTCATACTTTCTCTAATCAGTATTTTCTTCAATAGTTCCTACATCTGTCTGTTAAGCTTTGCATTCTATGTTGGTGTCATCTGGTGTGCAACTTTGTTTGGAAAAAGAGCACCTAGAATAAGATCTATATGATGAATGATACTCCAGATTGGTGGTAATCCTTCAAGTACATTCTTTGATACAAGATCTTGGTACTCTATTATTAGTTAAATGACATCCTTCTCCAGTGATTCTTCTTTGCTTACGACTATCTCTGCATCTACGACTCTGCTCTTCCTTGGAATCAAAGCAAAATGCATGTTCTCATGTATCAATCCATCCAAAAAATTCCTTCCATCTACCAAATTGATTCTAGGTGTACCACATACCTCACTCTCAGGTTCATCCTCCAATGGTGTCAAGTTGATTCTCTTTCCATTGAATGTTATGGTGTAAGTATTCTTTCTCCCATCATGTATAGCCTTCTTATCATGCTACCAAGGTCTACCCAACAACATATGACATACATCCATCAACATAATATTACACAACACTTCATCATGATATGATCCTATTTTGAATTTCATCAGACATTGCTCACTTACTAGTATCTTGTGCTCATCTTGAATCTAGGCTATCCTATAATTCTTCAAAAAAAAATTCTTTCCAAATTCAATTTTTTCACCATTTCCTTAGAAACTAGGTTATATGTGCTACCACTATCAATGATAACTTTGCAACACTTACCTCCTTCCTTACATCTAGTCCAGAACAAAAAATTTCTCTGTGGTGCTTCCTTAGGTACCTCTTTCTCTTGGATCAAAACTCCCCTCATTAATAATGACTCTCCTTTCTGAAGACTCCCTTCAGAACTTGGTGATTTCACTGGTTCTTCCTCTGCATATCTGGTTCTTGCATGATTTTCATTCTTTTTTCCTTCTTGGCAACACTTGAATGCTCTATGTCCTTCTCCACTCCACTTAAAATAGGTTCCTTTGAAATTTCTCTTGTCATATCCATTCTCATCTCTCTAGTATCCATCATTGTGATATGAAGTGTAGCTTGGGTATGTGCAGGATCATGATGGGCCAAAAAGTGGCAATATGATGGCTATGTGGCTGACGACTATGTTTTTACCAAAAAATGATGAAACGACAAGAGTTTTTAAAGGAGATTCTCATATTTCCACAAATATAAATTATTCTTTACTTTGAATTTAATAAGTAATTATTATTCATTTTCTATTCGAATTACGACTAAAGTCCTGATTGATAGGCTGATTGAAAAACATCAATAGATTTAAGACGATATCAAATTTTTTGAATCCAAAACATGTGTCACATTATATGCTTTGCATACTAGAGGATTACAAAAAGAAAAATTGAATTTCATGAATTTTTGACCAAGTTAAGGTGGTCAGACATACGAGTTTTTATATTTTTAAAAAAAATTAATAAAAAAATCATAATTAATTATTTACTTGGAAAAAAATTACAAAAAAATATGCATCACATCGGGACATGAGTCATCTACTTATATGTAAAATATTATAAAAAAATATTATCATTTTATTGTAGTTAGGGTGGTCAGACAGACACCTACTTCTTATTTTTTCCCTAAAATTTAAGTACTACTGCATTGAAATTTCAAATTTTCACCAAATAGTTTTTTTTAAATCTAGTAGTTTAGAAACTACATTTAATTTTCTATAGATTCTATTGTTACATATTTTTGAAATAATATAGATAACTTATTGAAATTTTTGCATCAAGTTGCCTAACTTTGATTTTTCTAAATTTTTTGCCACTTAAGGGCCTATTTTTTCCATGATGATCCTGCACATACCCGCTTCCTCTATTGTGGCAGTATGAATTTATGTCATCTCTCCCCTTGTAGTATGAATTGGTATCCCTTTCTTCCTTGCAGTATGAATATTTTTCCTTTCATTTCTCCACATAAGGTTTCCCTCCTTCAAAATGTGACCTTCCTCTTTGAAATCTAGCTCCTCTTCCTGTCTATCTTTGTTCATGTCTTTTGTTTCAATTTTTTTCCACTTTTAATGCAAACTATTATGCTTTCTCTACTTAATTCAGTCTCACCAGACTCAACTCTTCCTAAATGTTCATCCTCAACCCATATATATATCTAGCCACTTTCTCCTTGTTTGCTTCACTATGTCTGGTCCTGAGAATGGTCTTATGAAATTCTTCAGTGTACTCTTTCATAGTCTTTTCCTTCTATCTCAGGTTTTGCAATCCCTTCAACATCTCCAACTCATAGTCCATAGGTATAAACTATTTCTTCAATTTTGTCACCATTCTATCCCATTTCACAATCTTCTCTTTGCCTTTTTTGTTTCTCTCCAATTAAACTTTCTTCCACCATATTGCAGCATATCCATTCTTCTTAGTCTTTGCAAATACCACTCTTTCCAAATCTTCAATTTCTTCATATTCAAAGTATTATTCAATGTCATTTATCCAATCAATCAAATCTTCAGGGTTTAGGTTACTGGTATAGTTTGAAATCACCATTCTAGGTTTCTTTCCAATTTTTGAAATAGCCTTAATCATCTTCATTTGATCTAATTCTTCCTCTTCTAAGATTTCTTCAGCTCGATCTATAGCTTGAACTTCATCATCATCAATTTCATCATTAGGTCTAGGGTTTAATCATTATTTTTGTCTTCTTCAATAGAATCCAATCTCACTTTCATTGTTCACATCATTTCCATCATCTCATCCATCTTTCCAGCAACATTTATAGTAGTATGAATTCTCCTTGGTGGCATATTTTCCAAGGATATGGTGCAACTACCTCAAGTTAGTGATCTAGCTATAGGGTCACAACTTCCTCACATCAATGATTTGTTGACAGAAAAAAGTAGGTTGCCTCAAGTCAGAAACCTATCCACACAAATATCTTATGGAATGCCTTGATCAACTTCAGTCTCCTTTCCCATGATTCGAATACCTCACTCTAATACCACTTGGTGCAGTCAAGGATGGGGCATCTAGAAATAGGAATTTCCAACCTTCTAGAAAGAGTAAACATAATGAAAACTCAAAGAAATCAAATGACAATCACACATGGAAATATAAAGAATGATCAATTATTCACTAACAATATGCCCTGCCTTCCAACTTACATGATTACAAAATGATACGATGTTAAGCCCAAAAATACAATATGGGTTGAAACCTTTATGTCCCTAGATATTTCTATCACTACTTGAATTCCTCCTTATTCAACTGCATGATTCCTATATATATATCAATTCCCAACTCCTGAAAAGGTCCATGCCGGCCTCAAGAGGTCTCAAACCTCAAAGTTGATGAAACGTGTGAAGGGTTGGCCAAAGCATATGATTTTCTCTTGATTCTTGGACAAAAATTATGTGGATTGGAGTGAAGGTTCCATGATGAATTTACATCCTTAGGAAATGGTCTCCTAAGTTCCTTAAGTCATGGGATAGGTCCGCACACTTGAAAATCCAAGACTAGTCGGTGAATGCTCTATGTCCAAATGCAATCGATATTCTGTTAGTGATAACTTTGTACTCAAATCTCCAAAACACCTAAATTATAGATATAATGTAGATGTTACAATGAAGATCATATATCATTCTCTGTGAGCTCTGATGTTACAATTTGATACTATGTGGTATGAGATAATGAGACTGGGTCCAGATAGCTAACTACTGAAATGCAAGAAAACATGAATGCAAATATTTTTGGTTGATGCAAGATTGCTTGAAACCTAGGGTGCTCCTACATCATTTTTTTTCTTTTTCATGTTATCTATGTGATTTCATGTACCATTCTATGTTATGTATCTATCTCTTCATGAAATTCCTCTATTTGTATCTATATTCTTCTATGTCGTAAACCTTTATCTTTTCTTTGTCTTGTGTTTTCCTTTTGGGGATGATGCAAGGCATCAAGAAAATAAGGTCTCTTCCATGTTGAACCAAAGTATTTTATTGTTTTTCACTCTCTTGGTGTCATTCTTCATGTTCCATGAGTATTTTGGGAATGATGACATTTATGATCTCTCTAATAACATTGTAGCAAAGACATACTGACCCCAAATCCATGGATCCTTTATGTGATTTTTGGATTTCATTTTGGGGGCAACCCTTTTCATTATGTAGCTTCATTTTGAAATATATGATGTGGGATAGGGTTTTCAAATAAGCTCTCATGTCCTATTTATTGTTAGAATTTATCATTTTCTACTTTAAAGTAATTTCTCACAACATGGTATTTAGCAATTTCTTTAAAGTGGGGGCATACATTGGCATTATTCTTTTTCATTTCAAATACAACTCACGTTTCATTATGTGTTATTCTTACTTCATGTGATGTCTTTCTCTTTGTGGTGAGATTGAGTGTGATGTACCTCAAGAGTATGATCTCTCTTAGCATATTGTATTCCTCTTAGTGGAAATGCCAAGTAGATTGCATTCCCTAAGTTGTGAATCTTCTATTCTTTGATTGGTCCTCTCTTGGAGACATTAAGCATGATGTTCCCTAAGTTGAGACCTTACATGAACTAAGAAAAACCCCTTTGAATTTACTTTACACTTTTTTGCATTTACAATAATTTTTATATGGCCACCTTCCATAACCCACTTTGCTTGCCTATGGAGCCATCCTATTTGTTCATGGGTGTTAGCATACATAGTTTTTCTTGCCTCACAAATCCTTTCGTTCATGTTGTGCGGTGCCTTATCAAAGTTATGAAGAGGTATAGCTTTGTTATGGTTAGTATGTATGGGAGGTGACCATAGGCATGAATTTCCCATAGCCACTTGTCTACGTGGGCACATACCAATCACGTGTGTATGTGTCTCACTTTTCTGGGGGCTCACCTAGTGGATACTGTATTCCACTAGCCCATGTGAGTGTATGTTTTATTTGCATAGTTAACATCATGTTCTACTTGTAAATATTTTTTGGAAAAATAGCTTAGAGCTGGTCCACCTCGTGTTGGAAAATTTTTGAGGCTTAATCCACCCCTCTTTTTCATTTTCTTTTCTTCTTTATGTATTTGACAGTGTATTCTTGTACCTTGTTGTTGCTTCATACATCATTCACATGTGTACTATTTTTCTCCTATGTTAGTTTGACATAGGATTTCTATCTTACGGGCTTGATCAGCCCTCTTGATCATTTTCATCCTATCTCAGTAGCATTGGTACCTTTGGACCCCTCTTGATGTGAATTTGTCCAGTTTAGTGTGAGTTTGATGCAAGGTCATCCTATCACTAAATTTGGGGCTAAATTTAGTGTAGAAAAATGTATACCTTTACATTTTTACACTTGTTTGGGTCCTCCCTACTAAAATTTGGCTCATTTTTTCCTTAATTAGTTCTATTTTGCATCCATAAGCCTTATTAAATGCATTTTTCTAAGGATGATCCCAACATTTAACAAATGGAAAATAATAATTTAATGTGTTTAGTTATGTGTTCTAGATCTAGGGATCTAGGACTCATATGCCCCTTTGAGGATATGGTTCGCACCTAGGTCTCAAGACCTAATTTCAAATGTTACATTAAACTTAACATTTCTCAAGGTATGTGTCTCAAGTTTAAGCCATTGGGACTCATACAACCAACCTAGCATATGAGTCCCTCTTTAACCTAGGACCTATTTTAATTCAAATTCTTGGTAGGATTTTATTATCCTATATATCATGTCAACTTGTAGTGTTGTAGTTTCATGAAATTAAGCATAAACAACTATAAATACAAGGTTATTTCACATAATTTATCCTAAAAAGCTAAGAAAAGGCTAGAAAACTTTCACAAGAGCATTATAGAGCATTCAAGAGAAAATCATCAAGCATTTGGAGGAATATTCAATATTTAAGAATCATGTCAATGTCTTCATGCATCATGTGTGTTTGTGAGATAACATTTGTGATGTAAGTTTCATGATTCAAGCTAGCATTCAAGACAAAGTTTCAAGCATTCAATCAAGAGTCAAGATCCACATCTATTGGATACATTTAAAACAAGTTTGAAACCTTGATTTCAATAGTTTGGTGAGTTGCAACATTTCATTTTTTCACTCAACATTCCTTCATGATTTTCTATTTCATTTCAAGGTTTAACTACCAAAACTAGGTTTGACCAAGCCAAACCCCATTCCCTAACAAAGCAACATTTTTCTCTCTTGATGTGTGTTTTCAGATCTAGGTGAATTGGAGTGTGAAGACCCTTTAAATACAAAGTTGTAAAAGTTTTCAAAATTTTCAAGAAGTTGTCATCTTCACATAAACTCACCTATAGACCAAAATTCATACTTTCTGACTCAAAGATTACACAATGATGTTATAAAAGAGAACTAGAGCCTACAAAAATATCAATAAAAATTTATTAATAGGAAAAACTCACCCCACTATCCTAGTATACCCTTTTTCCAATTTTATATAGATCTTGATCAATCGTCAGAAGATTCTAGATTCTGCCTAGAAACCCTATAGCAGGACTAAATGACCCTACCCGACGTATTAGTCTGAGTGCACTTCAAATAATATTTTTTTAGAGTTACATACCTTTCTTTGATCCCATCATTTTTCTAGGTACCTTTCTACTTCATTCTATTTGTGAAATCTAATTTCATGTTTTCATGTTTCTAGGGTTTTGCGCATAAGTGTCTACATTTCTCCTTTGAAGCTTCATTTAATGGTGAAACCTCATCCAATTTTCCTAGGAACCCCCTAGCCCATTCCTTAATCAATTCATTTGGTTGAGTAATCTAGGTTCCTAATGAACTAAAGTGTAAAATAGGTCCCAAGTTCTATCTCACAAAAGGTGGACACCCATTTCCCTTGTGTTTAGAAACTAGTCCAAGTTGTTGCTCAATCCCCTTCTTCTCGACCACTTCCTCCATTGTAGTCTACAAAATTAGTTGAATATGATGAGAATCTACCATTTTTTCCAAGTACTTATATTGGCCCTCGTCCAAAAAAATAATTAGTAGAAAAGATGATTCAACAATTGAAGGTATATGATGAGTTGTTCCTTTTCTATGAAGATGATAAGTATGAAAATATTTTAATTATAAGGACTATTGTATTAAAACATTTGATGGAGAGATCAATAAAGAGAGTTAACAATATACGCTTAAATTATTCTTTTATGTCTAATTCCATTAGGATGTTTGAGAAAGATGGATCAAAAGATCCATTAATGCTGCTATAGGTACCAAGGATTATTGCATTAGCTAGCATGATCAAGGGATCAACTCATGATCCAAATAAACTATAATAGATTATCCCACTAAATAAAAAAGTTGAAGGGGATTAGAGATTTCCAAGGAATGGTAGACCGAATGGAAAATAAAATAATATAACTACTCCAAGAATTTGATGAGAGTGACCTTGGCCTTCTGCGAGACATTCTAGATGGTAATGGAGGAGTAAAAAATTATGAATATTGGAGATCTCTGATGGATAGTATTTTTCCTACACAGGCTCTTTTAATTTGTGAATGTGGATAAGTTAATATGGATTTATTGAAAAGTAGCATGGATAAACTATGGTTCACCAATAAATTCTTGGAAGAATTTGATAAAGAGGAAATCCAAGTTATAAAGAAATATGGATCAAATAGGAACAAATTATATGGTTTCATGGCATTCACATGGCCATATAAGGAATAATATGATGCTTGGTATGAGAAGTATAATGATCTTCCTAACCTATAAAGTCTCTCCTAGTGATGTGGACATAATTTTTGTCCTTTATGCATATTCAACACTCTCTAAATGCTTCAATAGTTTCAAAAAAAGGAAGTTTTATCTTTTGTACACTAAGGTTTTGTATTCACTTTCCAATTCATCATTCTTGGGTCTACACCAAATATGAATGAAGAAAGGAGTTGCAAGGTATCAACAATCGAAATCAAAAATTTTGGGAAAGAAAAAAAACTGGAACAATATAACTATATTTTTCCTAGGAACATTCCATCCATGAGAAAGTGTGCTCATGTTTTGAAATTAAATTGTTTGTGAAATTAAAATGTTACATATGTACTTTTTCTAAAGATTGTTTCTCCCTTGTATTATAAAAGATAATTAAAGGCCATTTACAAATATTTTTTTAGAGAATTTCTTAGGATTGAATGCAGAGGAATACAATTTGAGTCTTGTTTTAGGTTATTGAGTCGTAGTTTTTTGTAATTATATATGTGGTATAAAAATACTAGAATTTAAGGAATGTAATGGCATAATTCTAGAGCCAATTTTCTCCTATTGTATTCTTTTCACAAATTATGAATGAAATCGATCAAAGATCATTCAATTTTCCTCCATTTTTCTTTCTTATGGATGTGCTTTTCTGTTAATGCTCTTATTCAAAGAAAGAGATAAATTCTTTAATGGGAGTATAGGTTTGTGTAAGTGTTTGTAAGGATTTGATAAGTATTATTGGTTTATAGTTTTGAGCATGATTATGTAACACGTTATCATGAAGCTCTATAATTTTTGGGTGAAAATATTGTGTTACAATTTTCAATTACTTTGGTTTTGGCTCCCTACCCTAGGTTAAGGAACCAATCCCTTGAATCTATGTCTAAGTTGCATCTCCAAGGTTATTAATATAAGAAAACTTGAATGATTACTTTAAATTGAATTTATTTATTAAATTGAAGTCTTATCATGTTCTATTGTTTTGAAAATATTGAATGCTTGAAAGATAATTCCAAATCTTCTCTATTTTTATAATCCTCAAGAAAAATTTCATAGAACATATCTACTCTTTAAATATGCTAATTGGAACAAGATAGTAAGAAATACCATCAAGTATCACCCTCCCAATTTTTGTAGAGCCCAAAGTGTAGATGGAAAGTTATTTTAACTTTTACCTATTCATTGGCCAATCCCTCCAAGTAACTAATCATTGAAAATGGAAAATTCAAATGTTATTTGTGAGATTTGATTGTTATTTAAAAATCACCAATACATTCTTTCATCCAATATTCCACAAAAATTATACATCAAGTGACCTTTTTGAAAGGAAACACCATTTCAAAGAATATTTTATAAAAATGTTCTTTCAATAAGGAATCATTTTGGAGGAACACTCCTTTCAAAAAATATAATTTTTTTTCAAAACTAATTTTTTCATCAAGGAATTCTTTTGAAAGATCTTTTGTCAAGGAGTCCTTTGGAAAGAATTATCCTTTCTGAAAAGAAGTTTTCATATTCATTCACCAAAGGATTCTTTTGAAATAAATTTTTTCAAGGAGTCCTTTCAAAAAGAATATGAAAAAATTGTCCTTCTTGAAAATTAATAAGATGTGAAAGTCCCCTATATGATGGCATATGCTACATAAAGGAGCACATGTCATTCTTAGGAGAGAAGAAATACAAGAGACTTTGTGGCATGAAACACATAATGATATGTATCTATGGGATTTTTTCATGTGAGGCACAACACATAGAAATCACAACATGAATAAGTAGATAAGAAGAGATGAAGAAATAGAGAGATAGGGGGATCTGATAATTTGGGGTTTGAACTGTCAAATATGTAAGTAAATAATTATAATATAGTAAATGAATGAACTATAATCAATCCCAAAATTTATTAGAATGTGAAGATGAGAAACAAAAATTATTTCAACATGGGAGAATGCCTAAATGCCCCCAATACTTTGTGGTGTCCCTGATATTGAAAAGTCCTAGGATGATGATATATGAAATGATGATGAGACAAATAGAGGAGGTTTATGATAGATTTTATCTCCTATATCCAAGAACCTACAACGATATAAAAGGTCCTCCAAGAAAGAGTACAAACATGCATGGCACAAAATTGGCCATCAAGAAATTGAGCATGTTGAGAGTGTATGACATATTTTGGTAAAATATTATTCTTAAATTCTAATATGAATGCATGTATACTAAATTTTTCTTTAACTAAATCACAATGCTTCCAATTTTTCCATCTTTTAGAGAACAATTATCATTCTTAAATCTTTTAACATCCACAAATTTTTTTCAAAAGTCATTATCAACACTTTCATGCATGCAAACTCTTTACAATGAAATATTTACACAACTAGTGCATTGTCCCAAAATACAATATCTTAAACAAAATAATTTTCCATTAGATCTTTTACAAAACAAACTTGATATAAACTACCTTATTGTTTTAGGTGGCATATTAATACCACATTCCTGCATAATCATGTTAGTATGTATAGTATAATGTATATATCAGAAAACATCATAAAAATAAATAAATTTCCTCTTCCTAGTTTGGAAACAAATAACATTTCAACAAAATTTCTCTTCCTCCTCCAAACAAGTAGCAATTAAATAAATTTCCTCTTCCTCCTTTGAAAACAAGTAGCAATTCAACAAAATTCCTTTGTAATAGTGTCCCAATTAATGCCTCCTTTCAAAATTGAAAAAAATCCCAAGTTGAAGAGCTTCTACAAGAAAAAAGTTGATAGAAAATAGGGAATGTCACAGTCGGCCCTATAAAACAATCCCTAGACACAAGACATACCTCTTCGATAGTAAAATTAAAAAATGGTAAGAAAAAATTTGGATCCCATTTAATAAATAGGATCTCATTTACTAGTGGATCCTGTTTAATAAACGGGATCCTGATTTATATAACTCAAGATCTTTTTTATTAAACGTGATCACTATTTATATAAATCGGGATCTCGTTTAATAAACAGGATCTTTAGTTATATAAATTAGGATCTTGTTTAGTAAACAAGATCCACTAGTAAACGAGATCCATTTTATTAAATGAGATCCTATTCCATTTTCAACTAACAAATGGGAAATGGGATCCCATTTATTAAATAGGTATGTGAAAGATCATGATGGGCCAAAAAATGGCGATATGATGAGTATGTGTAGGGTATGTACCTGACGACTTTTTTTAACCCAAAATTGATGAAATGAAAAGGGTTTTTAAAGGAGATTCTCAACTTTCCACCAATATAAATTATGTTTTACTTTGAATTTAATATATAATTATTATTCATTTTCTATTTAAATTACAACTAAATTCCTGATTGATAGGATGATTGAAAAATATCTATAGCTTTCAAATGGTATCATATTTTTTGAAATTGAAACATCGTCACATTCTATGCTTCACATACTATAGGATTAAAAAAAATGAATTTAATGAAGTTTTGACCAAGTTAAGGCGGTCAAACATATGAGTTTTTATATTTTTTAAAAAGTTGTAATAAAAAATTCATAATTAATTATTTAATTGGAAAAAAATTACAAATAAATATGAATCACATCTGGAAATGAGTCCTCTAGACTTATATCTAAAATATTATAAAAAATTATTATCATTTTATTGTGGTTAGGGTGGTTAAACAGACACCTACTTCTTATTTTTCCCTAAAATTTAAGTACTACTACATTTAAATTTCAAATTTTCACCAAATGATAAGTTTAGGTCATCTTATGCATGAAATACATGGAAATTTTTTAAAATAACAAAGGTTATGTGTAGGATCATCATGGAAAAAAGAGACCCTTAAGTGGCGAAAAATTCAAAAAAATCAGATTTAGGCAACTCGACGTAAAATTTTGAAAAAGTTATCTATATTATTTCAAAAATATGTAAGAATAGAATCTATAGAAAATTAAATGTAGTTTCTAAACTACTAGGTTTTTTTTAAAAAAAAAAAAACCTATTTGGTAAAAATTTGAAATTTCAATGCAGTACTACTTATTTTTTTGGGAAAAATTAAGAAGTAGGTGTCTATCTATCCACCCTAACCACAATAAAATGATAATTATTTTTTATAATATTTTAGATCTAAGTAGAGGACTCATTTCCCGATGTGATGCATATTTTTTGGTAATTTTTTTCTAAGTAAATAATTTATTATGATTTTTTTATTACAACTTTTAAAAAATATAAAAACTCTTATGTCTGACAACCTTAACTTGGTCAAAACTTCATGAAATTCATTTTTTTTAAATCATATAGTATGTGAAGCGTAGAATGTGACACATGTTTCAAATTCAAAAAATGTGATACCATTTCAAAGATACAAATGTTTTTCAATCAGACTATCAATTAGGACTTTAGTCGTAATTCAAATAGAAAATGAATAATAATTATTTATTAAATTCAAAGTAAATCATAATTTATATTGGTGGAAAGTTGAGAATCTCCTTTAAAAACCCTTTACATTTCATCAATTTTGGGTTAAACAAAAGTCATCAGCCACATACCCTACACATACCCATCATATCGCCACTTTTTGGCCCATCATGATCCTGTACATACCCCATATATGGCCAGTAAAAAATTAACAAAAAAAATATTCAATAAAAAATTACAAAAAAATATGGAAAGTGTGCTTCAATGAGTTACAAATATTTTCCCGAAAGGATTTAGAAAAATATGATTATTTAGGCTAAAATATGGATGACCTACATGTGCATGGTATGGTAAAAAAAATAACTTTTAAACAATGGTTTTTAGAAATGCCTATAGTTATGGTAAAAATTTAGGGAAAATGCATAAATAAATTATAATGAAACCCTAACAAGCATAATGAATGAGAAGATAACATGAAAATAAAAAATAATAAATTCAAATTCAAATCGATCTCCATGCTAAACTTGATTGATCTCCATTTCTCTTCTCAACCTCACATGAGAATACAAGATTTTGAAGGATTGTTGATGGAGGAATGTTGGTTGCTCATTGTTGCAGCAACATAATGTTGAGATGAAGATGATAGTGGAAAGTAGATAGATGAAAGATGATGGATGAAATATTGTAGAGATAATTCGATAGAGTAATGGTACTTGATAGCTCATCCACTATTCCCCATCCATCCTCGCATAATCCTTTCATAATCCACCATCTACCTAATTCATCTCACACTAATGAAATTCCTTACCAACATCTATGAGCACACTTGACATGGTCCATGCGATTACATCCATCTCTAGTGGGACTATCACCTTTCATGGAACTAGACACTTGAGTCCCTCCTATCCTTCTCTTATTCAAAAAAGTAGAAAAAAAAAGGTAAAAAAAAAAGTAAAGAGAAATCCCTTCATCCAACGGTGAAAACCTGGTAAATAGGCGCCCTAGATAAGTTTCATGATGAAAACCTAGAAAATGGGAATCATGTGTAGGTTGATCTTCTATGTATCTTTCACTTGGGAGCATGTTGTCTCATCCTATCATATCATATCTTACCATCTCCTATACATTATCATCCTTATCCATCATACGCATATACTTATCATATTGAGTTCATTCATCCTTCTTTCTCCTTTTTATCTTGATGAAGATATAGGGGAAACATGTTGAAACATGCTTTGGATATCTTTTGATATACCTCATCCTTCCAAAAAAACCTATCATTATCCTATTTTCATAAGCTTTTTCATGAAAAATCCTAAGTATTGTACCTAAAATGGGGCATGTTATTCCTATGTGACATAGTCTTTGGAGAAAATCATCAAAGGATTATTTGGCTAATGGATTAGTGCTTGGGAAGTTGGATGGTGGTGTTGGTGTAGGACTAGTATTCTTCGTGATAGGAAATTTATTAGATGGTAATGGAGGACTAGTAGGTGGAGTGGTGTATGATTCCAGACTTAAGGTGGTATTTCCCTTGTCAATAGTATCATTAAGATGACCTAAAATTTCTACAAAGTTTGCATCATCACTAGGAGAAAATTTTGACCCACCTCGAAGGATATATGGTTTTGGATTATCTTCATGATTAGGTGAAGGGACTCCTTGAAGAATTACCTTGGGCTTGTGACTAGGATTGTTAAGGATTAGGACCATTTTAGCAAGTGCTTGACTAGGATTAGGGTGATGATGATGATGTGAAATGATTACTTTGGATGACTTGGATTGATTATGATGAAATTGATTGGAACATTATTAGAAAGAGAATGATTAGGATTATTAAAATGATATGTTTATGTGTTGGTGTTTATAGCTTGATATGGAATTTTGCAAACAAATGATTACACATGGACACACATGAATCACACATGCAAGACATATAAGAAATTTTTCATTTGAATTTATGAATGTGATGATTAAGCACAGACTTGATGAGGACAGGGTAAACCCACAAAAGTTGTTTACAATTTGAGTGGTGAAGGAAAAGTTGCAAAAAACAACCCCATGCAAAAAAAATGGTTTTTGGGGTTCAAATGAACTTATTGGTTTGAGAAAACTAAAAGAGGGTTCACTAGAACCCCAGTTCGATCAAACCCGTTAAATGCAATGTCCTACCATTCTTTCCAAAAAAACACAAAGAAAACCTTCTTTGAAAGGGGGTTCACTCGAACCCCCTAGTTTTCCCAAACCCCCCTTTTCCTACCTTCTCACCCTCAAGCACCAAAAAATTCCATAATTTTGTGCTTCGAAGCTCGAGTTCAAGATGAAAATGGAGGATACTTCACAGACCTGTCTGGATGTTGGTAGTCCCCAGAATGAGCTATCCAACAAATATAATTTTAATATGTTTTTTTTTTATTATGTATTTGCTTTTTTAGTTTTATTAAACATAGGTATCTCACCAAAAATAAAACTCTTTGTTCGAAACATGTGGAAAAATAGCAGATTATCAAAAAAAATGAAAAATATGAGTGCACCAGATATTAATGTCCTTGATCCAATAAAAATAAATTGAATTTTGATACATACAAAAAACATTACGTGTTATACGGTCCACCTATGTGTGAATTGTAATTGGTTTGAATTTGAAACTTGATTAAGGAAAAAATATTCATTAAAATACTATCAAACCAACTGGAAGCACTAGATATCATAGTTACAAATCAAAATTCAAAAAAATTAGAATTTTATCCTTCATGGAAAAAAAATTGTGTTATATGGTGAGCGTCACTCCTTAAAAATGTTATTTATTGAAAAAAAAATAGTTTTCGAAGGAGATGGAAAAAGAAGTGCAATTTGATTCCAATTTTTTTGAAAAGAATATATTTAGAATCCATAGACAAAATGTCACAAATCACTAGTTTGCATCATCTTCAAATTCTTCACAGTTTAGCTACTATAGGTGCCCGAATGTGAAGATTTAGTTAAAAAAAGATATTTTAGTGTCCAGTTTGGAAAAAAAATGTAAACCAATGTTGTGGGATCACCCCACATCAAAAATTCCTAGAACTATTCAGGTGGGTATGACAAATTAGGTCTTAAGCTAGGATGCATGAGGTTAACTAGGGATGATTTGAAAGCAAAATTCTACCACACAATTGGGAGAAAGGGGTAACCTACCCTTCACCTTCACTTTCCAAAGGTATAAAGTTCTTTGGGGCTTAGCCAAGAGTGACAATATTGTAACTCCAAAAGAATTTTTTCTTTCAATTCACACCTTGATTGAGGTTTCCCTTGGAGGGGTGTGTCCTCCAAGAAGGCCTCCTAAGAAGGGTATGACAAAAGAGAACCAAGTGAGGTGTTTCTAATAACACACACACACACTTGATTTGCACTCGTAGTTGTTAATTTCCCTTTAGAAATGAAATGTGTGTAAGAAAAAAATCAAATCACTCGTTCTTTTTAACCTAAACCAAAAATGTGTGATGGAAGACAATAGTTCTTTTAAGCCCAATTTCAAAGTTTGATTGCAAACAAGATGTTCGTTTTAAAGCCCCAAAGTCAAGTGTTTTGCAAACAAGATTGATTGATGAAATGAGAGATACAAATAATAGAATGAGTGCACCTAGAAGTTTTCACTTTCCAATCTACTATGTATGAATGATATTTATGCAACTAAAACTCCTTATGATAACATGAAAAATCAAAAAATTATATTATATTGCAGCCATAAAAAAAATAAGCTCATCAAAAAATTGTAATTTTAGAAACATGTTTTTAATAGGGACGAATTAGATTTGATTACTTGAAGACATTATTAATCTGAAAAAATACAAAATCAAATAAGAGACTCCTATTAATTGTCTGAGAGCTTTCCGGAAATGTAAAGAAGTTAGAAAAATTCCCTTTTTTGCACCCAAAAATGTCAATTTATGAAAAATTACATAAAGCAAAGATTGATTTTTTTTGCATTGTATTTGACCTCTAAATTAAATATCTAGAACATACACCACCATTATAATTTTTAGTGCTTTCCAAAAATGTAAAAATGTCTAGAAAAATTGGTAATTTGTGCCCAAAAAGTCAATTTTATGAAAAACCATAAAATCACAATAACTCAAAAAATAGTGATAAACCCGCAATGTTTTTATAGGAGCCTCCTGAGATGATGCACAAATTTTGTGAAAATATTGTAGAAAAATTCATAACCATTTAAAAGATATGAATAAATTTGTAAAACCCATGGATTTTGTCCAAAAATGACATATTTGCAACAAAAATAATAATAAAACCTACAAAAAAAGAAAGTAGATTTGCAAAATCAAAGGGTTCTTCGCATCGGGTTCACTATTTGTAGTTAGGGTAAAAAATTACAGAAAATTCATTAAAAAATTATAATGAAACCCTAACAAGAATAATGAAGGACAAGATAACATGAAAATCAAAATAATAAATTCAAATGCAAACCAATCTCAATCCTAAACTTGATTGATCTCCATTGCTCTTCTCAACCTCACATGAGAATGCAAGATTTCGAAGGATTGTTGATGGAGGAATGTTGGCTGCTCATTATTGCAATAGCATAATGTTGAGATGAAGATGATAAAGGAAAATAGATAGATGAAAGATGATGGATGAAAGATTGCAGAGATAATTCGATAGAGTAAGGGTAATTTGAAGCTCATCCATGCAAATGGCTTGGTTGTGGATTAATTTATAGACTTGCAAGTTGCATGATCAATAGTTTAGAGAAAAAGGATGAATCAATGGATGAGAGTGAAGGAGAGACAAGAATGAATGTGCATGCGCCAAGTTTCCATGAAAAGAAACTCTATTTAGAAACCTTGGATGGGATTTGATAGTGGTAAGATTCCTTTCTCCACATAGAACACTTATTCTATTTTGGAGTTGGAGTGATGAGGAGATAATAGATTTTTTTCTATTTTATTAAATTGTCCCACATTTTGATTATTACCATTTTTCAAAGACAACGAAGCTCACTTGCAAATTTTAGAAGACTAAGATAAAAATGGAAGAAAATTAAATTAAATAAATAAAATTTATTTAATTTAGGTGGATGGTGAATAAATAACTAAAATAATTGATTTTATTTATTTATTAGAAGAAAGATACAATAATTAAATCATTTAAAATTATTTAATCATTTGATGGAAGGAGAAAAAAAATGAGAATTCATTAAAAAAGTAAAATTTAGTTAATTAATTAAAGATATGAAGAGGAAAATGCAATATAAGTGTGTTAGAGAAAATTAAGGTATGTGGTGAAAAATTATTTAAATGCCTTAATAATGAAATGGGCTAATTTTGGGTGTCTACAACACCTATTGAAAATAAATTTGTATCATCTAGATATTGAAATAAATTACATATTTGAAAACTACACTTTGAGTACTACATTTTAGGATTACTAACTTTTTTCAAGATTCCATCTCCAAGTGCTTCAAATTTTAAGGTCAAATGTGTCAAATTCTCAAAATCAAGGAAAAAACTTCCACTAAATGGCCAAAAAGTGGACTCAACTTCTTGCTAGCACCCATTGTACTCCTGTCGATATTCATCACTCTCCTCGACAAATTCCTCAATACTATGATTTTCTTTATCTTTCGGGGTTTCGAAAGGACTATCATTATGTTCCAACCGATACTTACGTCTCCCTTAGATATGCTTATTTTCAAATAGGATATCAAAAGGACTTGGAAATTTTTTTCTTAGATATTCTAAAGTCCCTTCAAACCTTCTCTTTGATTACTGTTAAATTGTGTCTTTGATATTCCTTAGTCACTCTGATGTATTTAGACATTTAATTGTTGATCAATGATATTATAAGATGTTATGTCGTAAACATATATCACTTAATTTAAAGGCCCTTAATCATCCTTCACCGATATATGCTCTTTTCTTTTCTGTCGGATTTTCAAAGGGAACATGAAATAACTCTCTTATGTTGGTATAGTGATGTCATTGATGTCAAAAGAGGAAATCATGCAAGGGAGATTGTTTGCATGATGAAATAAGATCAATGGTGGAATGGAATTGATTCTGAGAGGAGAATATTGCTGTTGATGTCAATAGGTTTCATTGATTTCAAGAAGAGATAATGCATGGCATGCAGTGAATCAGGTTTAGGAAGGTGTCATGCATGTATGTTGTAGAAGTTGTTTAGATTGCTACAAAGTTGAAAAAATATTGTCAACTTTCTACATAGTGCTTTCAAGAATCTAAAGAGGAATCAAGTGCTAAATTTGATCTTTATAGTAGTTTCTAGGAATTTGAAGAGTAATCAAGTGCCAAATTTGATATGGGTTTTTTGAGAGCTTTCGAAAAATGTGATTTTCTGGTCCATAAGTTGAAGGATACGTTCAGAATGGAATTGTTTAAGTTCTCGAATGATGCTAGGGTTTATCAGTTAAACCCTAATTTTTTTACATTCATGGTGCTCAAACAAAAATTATAATTTTTCATTGACTATTGGTTGGTGGTAACTGGTCATGTAAGTTACAACTTGTGTCATTATATTCATTCAGTGATTGACCCCTTATGTATATCCTTCTGATTAGTGGTTTCCTTGTGTTTATTTCATGGTAAAAGTCGCATTCTAGTAGTAGTCTTTTTGGAGTCCCTTTCAAGCTAAGATGGAGATCAAATGAATTCATTCAAAAGGACTTCAATTTTTCGAAAGGAGATACTTTGTAGTCTCTTCGACATAGCAATGTTGCAGTCATGACAATGTGTAGGTTTTATGTTTTCAATTTGACTATATGTTGGCGATTGCAGGTTACTTAAGTTATTACTCAAGCCATTGAGTTCATTGGGTGACCGTCCCTCTTTTACCTAGACTCTTAGTTGTTTCCACCTTGTTTGTGGTGTCAGAATTATGGTGGCACCTTGATGATTGGTGGTAGTATTTTTGGAAGTTCTCAAAACTCCTCTTTTTTCTACTTTAGTTAAAAAGTTAAATCTTTGGTAGCATTATATGAAGTTTCAAAACCTTCTTAGGCTCTAACAAATTTATCCAAACATCACTTTTTCCAATGAGTACGTGTTGGAAAGTTAAATTGGGCAGTATTGTATGAAGTTTCAAAATCTTCATCGGCTCCAACAAAGTTAGTAAAACATCACTTTTTTTGATGAAGTATGTGTTAGTTTGTGAATGCATCACCAAAAGCCTCCACATCATTGTAAAGAAAGTCAAAGGTAATTTACTTCAGCGATGAGTGATGAACAACAAAGATTGAATGAAGTACATCGAAGAGATGGGTATGTGCAGGATCATCCTAGAAAAAATAGGCCCTTAAGTGGAAAAAAATTCAAAAAAATTAGAGTTAGGCAACTTGACTTAAAATTTTTAATAAGTTATCTAAATTATTTTAAAAATATGTAAGAATAGAATCTTTAGAAAATTGAATGTAGTTTCTAAACTACTAGGTTTATTTTAAAATCTATTTGGTGGAAATTTGAAATTTCAATGCAGTAGTACTTAAATTTTAGGGAAACAATAAGTAGGTGTTTGTCCACCCTAACCACAATAAAATGATAATATTTTTTTATAATATTTTAGATATAAGTAGAGGACTCATGTATCAATGTGATGCATTTTTTTGTAATTTTTTCCAAGTAAATAATTAATTATGAATTTTTTATTACAACTTTTAAAAAAATAAAAACTTGTATGTCGACCACCTTAACTTGGTCAAAACTTCATGAAATTCATTTTTGTTTTTTTAATCCTATAGTATGTGAAGTATAAAATGTGACACATGTTTCAGATTCAAAAAATGTGATACCATTTGAAAGCTATAGATTTTTTTCAATCAACCTATCAATCATGACTTTAGTCATACTTTGAATAGAAAATGAATAATTATTATTTATTAAATTCAAAGTAAAGCATAATTTATATTGGTGGAAAGTTGAGGATCTCCTTTAAAAACCCTTTTCATTTCATCAATTTTGGGTTAAAAAATAGTTGTCAGCCACATGCCCTACACATACCCATCATATTGCCACTTTTTAGCCCATCATGATCCTGCACATACCCAGATGACACATTTTTATAGTGAGCAACTTTGGTGTCTCTTTGACATTGCGATGCAAGTTTGCTTCATCATGTTGACAAATGATTTTTGGCAAGACTTTTTATTGAGTCCCTTCGGTACTCCAATGGTGGGCCAATAGATATGTGACTTGGTTGTACATTGATGATGTAGCTAGATGGACACGTGCTAGAAGCCTACCACCCTACCGTATGGGAGAATTGACCTTGGTTGAGCACATGGGCTAGCAAGATTTAAACATGTGGTGAGAATGGATGACATGTGGAAATGATTTGAAAGAAATATGGTGACAATTGGTTAAGTAGGTGATTGTTGGCATATGGATTCTAGTGTTTTCATTTATGGAAACCTAAGTCATTGATCTGGTTCGCACTGCAATAACTAACTATACTGGAAGACAGAGTGAAGAACAGGGTATCTAGCTAAAGTTGAATCTGTCAAGTAGTTTGCATTATTATTTTTGGTTGTGGATCTCAGGGAAACTTTTTGGGTATATGAAATGTCTTATTCTCAATTTTTGTGTTATTTCATCAAATGGTGTATGAGTTAGGAGATTCGGTTGCTCAATTTTTTGTTCATTAGTATATAAAGGCCGACTAAGTGAATGTTGGATGTTGCAGATGTTTAAGGAGAAATTGTTTGAAGTTTTTTTGTGTTTGAGATTTTGTTTTGGGTCCTAACTATGCTATGACCGATTTTGGTGGATGTGCATTAAATGTTGTTCATGATTTGAGTCGACAGTTGGAAGATATTTTCTACTCCATTGAAGCTGACATATAGCAACTAAATTATTGGTAGTGTATATTTATGAGATCGGTAAATTATTTTTTGTGTGCATGGAAGTGAGTTTGATATGATTTGATGTGTGTGTGAATATCAAAAGAGCAATTGAGCGATTTTCATTTCTGCAAAAGAGGATTTTGTGAAGCGAATTAAGTCATAGCAAGGTGAAGTGAAGAATCTAACAAAAGGTCTAGAATATGATCTATGAGCTTAACCAAAACTATAATCAGGAATTTGTAGATGCTACCTTCTCAGTTCAACCTTTTGATGTAATTCAAATATTTATTGAGCCTTCCTAATTATAAGAAATCTAGGCAATGTGCATGAATGCAAGTACATTCCCATTTTGTAAAATACTTATCTTTTGAGTACTCAAAATTGTGGATTCACCTCCACCATGGTTTTTCCCTTAACTGGGTTTCCACGTAAAAATCATTGTGTTATAGTGTTGTGGATTATTGTTATATGTTTATGCATCTTTCTTTTGATTGAATGTTTTAGACACTTAAGAAAATAGATTAATAATGTTAAAAATTGCACAACATTGATTCATCCCCCCTCTCAGTGTTGGTTGATTCCAACAAGTGATGTCATATAGACATCTCATTCGGGAGGCAATATCATATCAGTGGGACATTTCATTGTGTTCCCTCAACATCCCTATAAGAATATCATCAAGTGGAAGAATGAATATTGAAGTGACAATTAGATTTTAGAGAAATATTTCTTTGTGTCCCTTCAATACAACAATGTTGGTTAGTGAAGATGGCATGGCCGAAAGGTGGCAGTAGTTGATTGCATTGACTAGGGAAAAGCTATAGAAGAAGGTGTAGATGCAAAGGAATCTAATTGGAGAGACTTGTGATGTTAGGGGATACCTCATGTCAGGTCTCTTCAACATCCCGATGGGACCTTGTCAGAGTGAAAGGTGAATTTTGATGGAAGCTTCTTGTATGACCCTTCAACATAGTGGTGCATGGTGATCACTATGTGGGACCCGAATGGGAAGTGAATTTCATAGTAGGTAACATGCAACAAGTGGTGAAAAGTGATTGATCATTTTTTTAATCTACGTCTTTATTGTGGATTACAAGTTAATAACTTGGTCAGGTGGACCCCATGATTTACAAAGCAAGCATTAGAAGCTCATTGAAGAGAAAGACAATTTTCGAAGATAGTAGGTTTTGTGTACCCTTGACACAACAAAGTAACAACGATGGAAGATTAACGATGAATTTGGTGGGACCTGATTGGAAGGAAACAATGATTAGAAGGCCGCATATGCAATTAGATGGCGAAAGAAGATTGCTTGATGGACCAACTCACATTGTTGTTGTAATTTGTGTTGTGATGACATGGATGACAAATGGCATTCTGGGCACGTAAATTTCACATTTGGTATTAGAGAGAGTGGTGATTATATAAGAGACTCTAAAAAGTATCATCCTAATATGCCAAAATATCTTCAATGATATAAAGCAACTGTCTACTAACGAAGATCAATGACACTAGTTTAATATGACTGATCCAATGATGGTTATTTAAATATTCCAAGATGAATATATGATCATAGGATCATGGCATGAGAGACAATATTGACAGCTAGAATTCAAACTTTAAGATCCACAAGAGCTATGACAATGTCAATGAAAGTTTCGGGTAGACAATGACATAATGAATGAATTTAATTCGTTCAATTTCTCCAACAAATTTCTGATAGGTCATTTGATTTGTAGGTTGGTAGCACAAATTATCATGTCAATAGAGATACAAATTAGATTGATCAAAGATGAAAATGCATTTATTGCATATCAAATTTAGGGTTTTGATTGGATTCCATAGTCAAGAGATCATATTTGAATTTGATTGAAGCATATGGATCAAAAAGAATAGGTAGCTTGATAAAGAAGATAGCAGGAAAACCCTAGTAGAAGATTCAAGATGATTTGAATGGTGGTGAGGATATTGAGACTATGATGGCAGGTTAGTGAAGAAAAGAAAGAAAAATAGGAAATTTTCTAACTATTGTATCTATAGATGTGAAAGAATAGAAAAAGTTCTACAAATTTCCATGTCAAGAGAGATCAAAATCATATATATCAAAGAATAAAATGAATTTATTGCATACTAGATTTATGATTTTGATTGGATGCCATAGTTAAAAAATTAGATTTGAATTTTATGGAGGCCTATGGCTTGAAAATAATAGGTAGCTCATTGAAGAAGATAGTGGGAAAACCATAGCAGAAGATTTGAGATCATTTGAATGGTGGTGAGGATCTCAAGACTATGATGGTAGGTCGATCAAGAAAAGAAATACAATCAAGAAATTGTTCAACTATTGTATCTATAGATGTGGAATAATAGAAAAAGAGCTACGAGTGTAGATAGTGAATGCACATATGTGTGTAACCTAGAAACAACTTAGATAATTATCTAGGTTTGCATTTAGGAGAGTGTAGGTGTATGAAATACTATAGAAAGGAAAAGAGGTGAAGACAAACAAGATAGAACAGAGGATGTTCTAAGTGTAGAGGAGAGTGCAGAGTAGAGAGAGAAGAGATGTGTGGAGCAAAAAGAGAATTGAAGAAGAGAGTAGAGAGATAAGTAAAAAAGTGTGTGTTGTTGAGATTGCATCATTAGGAGTAGAGAGTGAGTTGTAGAGATTGCAACATTGAATTATATTTAAAAAAATTGTAATACTATTTTGTAAATTTGATTGATTGGTTCTATCAGATAACTAATTTGGTTTTCAGTGTATGGAGTTGGTTCTCCTTAAACTAGGGGATTAGTGTCTCCTTAGGGTTGGTTCCCTTAAACTTTTTAATCAATGATTTCATTGTGAGGTTTGATTAGGATAGTAAATCCTAGTAGCATTTATCACCATGGTTTTTCCCAATCTTGTGTTTTCCATGGACATCGGATGTTATGTGATACTTATGTGTGTGTACATATTTATGTGTCTATTTTTTCTATTTAAATTTGCATTAAATGGTTAAAATGGATTTATTTGCTTAAGGTACATAGAGCTTAAAGAATTAATCTACAATATTGATTAAGGGATTAAGAAGTTTGTCTCCACAAGTGTTTTAAGGGCTGAGTTTTAATATCTACTAATTTACCCCCCCCCTCTCAGTAGATTGTTCTAATTCAAATATTGGTATCAGAGCCTTAGATTCCCTAGGATAAGCTTACTCAGCTTAGGTAGATCTTGGCTAAGTGAACACAAAAATGGTCAATTAGGAAGGCTCATTTACAGAAGAACTATCTCTCTTTGATGTATCAAACTATAAGTGTTGGAGCAAAAAAATGATGACATATGAAATCATTGGGGTCTGATGTGTAAATGTCAATTAAGAAGAGATACAAGATTCCTACTACACCTCCAACTATTGAGGCTGGAAAGAAGGCATTTCAAGATGATGCTAAAGAAAGGTATGACATTATGATTAGGTTGTTTGGATTTTTTCTTGAAAAATTCATGCATTATGAAATTGTACATGAAACATGGAACAAGTTAAGGAGGATGTATGAAGGTGAAGACATGTGGAGGAAAGTCTAAAATTCAGAAGACAAGTGAAGGTTAGAAGACTATAAATACATTTGTAGGAGAAGTTGCAGCTAGAAGAGAGACAAAAGAAGCATCTACATTTGGATCTGAGAAGGATGATGAGGAAGTTGATTTTATTAGAATACTAAGGAGAGGCTACATAAAATATAGAGGTCAACCTACTTATCTTGCTTTTGAATGTATTCATCATGAAAAGTATACCTCTAGAAGCAAGAAAATAGTGTAACATCTAGGAAATACAATGAAAGGTTAAAAGAAAACACTCAATGCAATCAAGCTCTAAAGTAATCTAAAGTCAAACAACAAAGAACAAAGGAAACAAGCTGAAACATAAAACAATCTCAACAAAGATTGATGTAACTCCATGGATAACCTCTGTTGTCCTTCTCCATTTCATTTTTTGTAGTGTACTTTCCCTCAATTTTTTAGTACGTGCAATCATTGCCTAAGGATTGTGATAATAACAAAACATCGAAGATTTAAGATAATTAATCCAAAAATCGACAAGATTTTAGGAGAGATTGAAATGATGAAAGATAGATCAATTTATAGAAAATTTATCATTCAAATGATAGGTCAGGATTGAAAGATCGACGGACGGTTGAGATCAAAAGATTAGACATGCATTATGATAACTGTTAGTACTTACATGAGTGATAAAAACTAGAAATAGAAATAAAGATTAAATAAATGATTTAATTTTTGAATTTGGTATTCAAAAATAGAAGAATAGTCTTTACATGACAAAGATAAAGATAGGATTAAAGCAACGCTTTGTTCGAATTCACACACAAGATTTAAATAATTAAATAAAGATATTTAATTAATACGCATGTACACACAAATGAGTTAGAACTAGATGACTGAATGATATGACAAATAGATTACTCACAAAAGCAACTCAGACATTAAATCAAGAGTTAACTGACAAATTTAAATAGATCTCGAGTTGAGTCAATGTGAATACTTAGATAACTTACACAATTATCTAAATATAGAAGAATGTGTTAAAATAGATTTGTGTAAATTAAATTATTTATTTAATTCGAGATTTGATATTTGAAGAATAATTAAATAAATAAGATTTATTTAATTAAGTGACGAAGGGGTTAAATGAATAATTAAATAAATAAAGAATTTATTTAATTATAGTTGACATATGATAAAGGGTAAATTAGATAAGAATCTATGAATATGAACATGTGACAAGAAGGATAAGGTTAATTAGTAACATAATTAAATAAAAAGCATTTATTTAATTAATCAGATAGAATAAAGAAAATGAGAATTAATTAAATAATTAAGATTATTTAATTAATAGATGAATTAAGAAAATGAGAATTAATTAAATAATTAGATTTATTTAATTAATAAAGAATTGAAGAAATTTAGAGAATAGTAAAATAATTGACATTATTTAATTATGACCATGAAGAATACGAATTATGAAGAATATTGAAGTCGAAGGCTTAGACCAGATTTCGGTGTCTATATTTTCCCCTCTTTGATACAATGTCATTTCAGTGTTGTGTGAAAGAAAATTGATCAAAAATATGCCTTAGTCATGCCCCGATGTAAAACAGGTGAAGGTATGCCCCCTCGGGAAAATTGACAATTTTTTGAAAAAATTCAAAAACTTTGGAAATAGTCCCAATTAGTAAATCTGATAGTTAGAAATGCAATGGAGTTGACGAAATTAATTTGGAGGTGTTAGGGACATGTACAGTTTGATTGAAGTTAGAAGTTGACGTGGCTAGTAGACAATGTCACAAGAAATGCTATCAAAACCCTAGGTATAAATAGAAAAAGGGGTGAAAATCACACTCATTTACACCCACATAGTTTAGAAATTTGAGATTTTGCTTTGGATTATTAGCAAAGATTTCTCCAGTTCCACACTCACACCATTGCGCCTATCGCATCCGGACATTCACGCAACCTGCAGATGTGGGCCCCCTGTATGTAGTTTGATCTTGACTTTTAAAATTTTGATTTTTGTGCATTTGAATGCATTTAATTCAATTTTTTTGTATGCGTTGCTTTCCTGAAAAGCCGTATTTGACTACATAATTGACGCATTTGCATGTGGACCAACACATCTGTAGATTTATGTCTTAGTGCTAGCGTAGCTATTTCAATGTTCAATGAATTTGTATATTGATTCGACGCATATGATAAATATATACACATTTTCATGTAGCATAGATGCATTTGGTTTATTTGCAATGCATGTGAAATTTTTTTGACACATTTGATATTTAATAAATGCATCTGCATTTAGGTTAGATGTTTGTTATGCATAGATGTAAAGAGGCTCATTTGATTCTTACATGCATTTTTTATTTATGCTCGTAGTTGTGATGTGAAATACCACATTTGACATTTTATGATGCATGTGCAAATTAAAATGGCACATTTGTTTGTATGAAACTCATTTGCAAAATAATAACGCATTTTCCTATCCTTATTTTTGAATGGAATTATATTTGATGCTGACATGAGGCATGTATAACACCATTGCAGGTGGTTTTGGACCTTATCTACACACGAGAGACGAGAACATTGACTTTTTGCTTCTGTGATAGTTTGTGGAGCGCTGAGAGATGATTTCTATGGCATTTGAGGCTCTTTCATGTGATAGACATGCCCATTATTCAAGCTAACCGAGGGTTGCTGACTGCGTTATGCGAGCGGTGGCACTTAGAGACTTCATCATTTCATTTTCCTACTGGTGAGGGAACAGTGACATTAGAGGACGTTTATAAGATTTTGAGACTTCATATTCAAGGGACCAGAGTCATGTATGATACACAGAGGGTTTTCTCTGAGATTTGAAGATATTACCCCCATGACGACATTAGAGATTTAGGCATTGATGAATATGATATTAGGCGGCATGTCCTAGCACAGAGGTATAAGCAGTTAGACTCTCTTTTGTGTACCTTGATTGGTGGAATAGTTCTTCCTGACCATCCAGGTCATGGATTCCCTATAGGATCATGGGAGATGTTGTTAGGGATGTTATAGAGATGAGAGGTCTATGCTTGGGGTCCTTATCTATTATTGATGTTATATTTTCACTTGCACGATATATCATACAGAGAGGCACAGTCAATGAGTTGTGGTACCGCACTCTTGATGGTATGGGCGTGGGAAAACATAGTCATTTTTTGTCCACCAGTTATAGTTGATGTGCAACATGGATCACCATATGCCTTATGTTATGTGGAGGCTAATACTCAGCACCATGTTGGACATACTAGATTCTTCAAACATGCTATTGATACCACGGTATAGTTCACATGGAGGCCATACTTGGGCTATCCACAGTGGTCAGATGAGGATGATCATTTGACATATTGTCATAGACACAGTATCTGATTGGGTGGATTGTTTCACATGTTCATATTATAGAGAGATATTTGCTAGATCGTGTTTGGCGTTAGTTCAGAGAGGTTTAGGATGAGCCTAGAGGATAAGCAGAGTTTGCGAGGTCTTCTTGAGAGATCACACTATGGGGTGTCGAGATACCAGTGGCCACTGCCGAGGAAGATATTGATGCATTGTAGGTAGTGCAGTGGGGGTGGAGATGGTTTGGTGGGTTTGTGCAGGATCATCATGGAAAAAACAGACCCTTAAGTGGCAAAAAATTTCAAAAAATTAGAGTTAGGCAACTTGATGTAAAAATTTGAATAAGTTATCTATATTATTTCAAAAATATGTAAGAATAGAATCTATAGAAAATTGAATGAAGTTTCTAAACTACTAGGTTTATTTAAAAGAAAAAAATCTATTTGGTGAAAATTTGAAATTTCAATGTAGTACTTAAATTTTGGGAAAAATAAGAAGTAGGTCTGGACCACCCTAACCACAACAAAATGATAAAAAAAATTATAAGATTTTAGAAATAAGTAGAGGAATCATGCAGATGTGATGCATATTTTTTTATAATTTTTTTCCAAGTAAATAATTAATTATGAATTTTTATTACAACTTTTGAAAAATATAAAAACTCGACGTCTGACCACCTTAACTTGGTCAAAACTTCATGAAATTAAATTTTTCTTTTTTAAATCCTATAGTATGTGAAGCATAGAATGTGATTCATGTTTTGGATTCAAAAAATGTAATACCATTTAAAAGTTATAGATGTTTTTCAAATAGCCTATCAATCAACATTTTAGTCATAATTCAAATAGAAAATGAATAATAATTATTTATTAAATTCAAAGTAAAGAATAATTTATATTGGTGGAAAGCTGAGAATCTCCGTGGAAAGCTGAGAATAATTTTGTATAAAAAAAAAGTCGTCAGCCACATACCAGGTACAAATACCCATCATATTACCACTTTTTGGCCAATCATGATCCTGCACATACCATGGCAGATCCAGGTACCACTGAGGCATTTGATCGATGGTGGGCCATTCAAAGGCATATTCCCCTTACAGACCCAGATCAAGATGCATCAATAGAGTGGCGAGGGACAAGACCGCGCGGTAGAGGCATAGGTTGAAGAGATGGCGGTGGTCATGTTGATGATGGAGATGATCGTGGAGGTGGCCAGCAAGGTGGTGGGATAGGGAGGCATGGACGGAGGGGACAAGGTCCACCTTTGTCACCCATTCGGTAGGTGATCTGGGAGGGAGAGGATGTGCACATGCTAGACATTGGCGGAGGTGAGGAGGAGGTGAATGTTGAGATTCACAGAGATGAGGTTCATATTGGAGTTGTTGGGGAGGAGCACGTCATAGAGGAAGACATTCCAGAGGTGGGCAAAGAGGAGGATGAAATTGATGCCCTTGATTTTCTTGGTGTATATTAGGATGATAATGAGGAGGAGGATGATCAGGAGTGAGAGGTCTAGGACAGGATTTTGGAGGAGTTAGAGGATGATGATGTTGGACTAGAGAGGATGAGATAGGATGATACAAAGGTGGTTGATCTAGACACTGCGACACTTCGTTCTCAACTTGCATCTTTGGAGGAGTAGATGAGGGTTTTGATATCCAAGCGAGATGCACTACAGAAGGAGAGAGACATGCCTACATGGACAGAGACTAGGCTATAGCTTAGAGACAGGAGACTGAGCAACAGTTTTCTAAGATCATCGCTCTGTGCACTAGGCCAATAGATGCAATTTTAGTCAAATCTATTGAGAGGGCATATTATTACAGATATTTGTATGAGGTAGAGATCCTCTAGACAATAAGCTCCTAGTTTCTCAGAGGCCTGTAGTGGCAGGTCTTAGACTAGGACTCACACTAGGACAGTGACTATAGAGGGTCTTGTGGGGCCTCATAGATCTAGTCCATATGACAAGCTAGATTTAGGACACAGGTCATCAAGATCTCAACATCATTCATCCGCACACTCTAGTCATGATAGCAGTGGCAGTTCCAGATAGGGACATTTCTTGATATGTATTGAGACATTGTATTATGATCATATAGCCTGCGGGCTCCCATATTTATTGATACATTATGACATTTTGATGTGACACTTTTGAGTGATATATATATGATTTTGGTGGCAATTCTCATGATATGCAGTTCTATTTATTGACTATGTAGTTGTTTATTTATACATGTTATGTATATATGAGATGCCTATGTGAAGGATGATCATATCTACTTTATGATGTGTTTATGCATCCTATGATGTGATGTCGATTCTATGTGATGATGTATGTATTAATATCTATGATGTCGATAGATGTTATGTATGCAATTTATGATTATGAGATGAAATATGATGTTATATGTATAATGCTTTCTACATGTGATGCTATACATTTGATGATGGATGTAATGTGATACATGTATTTACATTTGTTATATACATGTAATGCTTACGATATGTAATTTATGATGATGAATGTCTATTATGCCATGATGTCCTAGTTATGATAAATGCCTATCTATTTGTATGTTTCAAATGCAAGATTTATGTATGATTTTGAAATGATATTTCTAACATGAATGTATATGCAGGATGATTTATATTTTTGTGTGTCATAGGACTCCGTCATAATGCAAGAAAGAAGAAGTGTTAGTGCAGAAAGAAAGATAAAAAAAGTCATAAAAGAAATGATATGGATGGTAGTATTAGCAATCTTCAATGTTTCATTGTATCACTAAAGACATTGTACTTTATCATCATTGTGAAGGACTAATCAAAATGGAGAAAAACATCATGATATAATAGAGATCAAGGTGTCCAAGGTCATCCACTTGCTAACAACAGATAGTCACAGACAATGATTTTCCTAACTCATACTAAGGGAAAAGTTTCCCCAATCTTTTTGTCAAAGCAAACCACAAACAACAAAAAAATAAAAGATGGGTCATGAGACCTCATCACTCCTCTAAATCCTTCATGGGACATCCTTGAGGAAACTAGTAACATGGCTCAAAATCAGATTTAAAAGACAGTTGACAGACAACAGTCAAAGAAAATAGAATTTTGATACATCGTTGCTTCTCTAAATCCTTCATGGGACATCCTTGAGAAAGCTAGTAATAGGATTCCATCATAAAGTCAAATGAAATGATAAGATAACTAAGCCATAAAGTCAAAAGCTAGTAAAATATTTTCCAAAACTTGATCTGTTTGTTTGAATTTTTTTTTATTGATAGGAGGAATGATTAATAGAGCCTGGTTTCAGGAGATACACATACCAGATAAGATTGAGTCTGGTTTTGATGTTATGACTATCTCTATAAGGCATGACAAATCTTGGTTTCAGAAAGA
This sequence comes from Sequoia sempervirens, assembly GCA_007258455.2. Classification (NCBI taxonomy): domain Eukaryota; kingdom Viridiplantae; phylum Streptophyta; class Pinopsida; order Cupressales; family Cupressaceae; genus Sequoia; species Sequoia sempervirens. The sequence goes on from VDFB02000013.1 coordinate 91,601,470, forward strand.
CATTTATCGTATAAGACATTAAGTCTGATGCCATTGATGTGATAACATGTGTAAGGCTATGTTGATTGTTTGACAATGTCGATATGTAGGAAGGACTCATCCTATATAAGACATAGATTGTTTTGTTGATATCAGTATACAGGAAGGACTCATCTTGAATACAACACAGGTTGATTGTTTTGATGATGTTTTTTTTCAAGGACACATCCTATAGCAGACATTAGTTGATTTTTTTTGGTTGGTGCTTTGGCAATTTGTTTGATTTGACTTAGAGACGTTGCTGAATTGTTCACCAGATTGATGAATGACTTGATATGATGTGCTGACAATTGACTGTGTGTGATGACAAACCCTAAAGGACTGACCTAGTGCGGACTCAGGGGCTCATCAATTGATGGCCTTTCCTATGTTATACATGCAAAGACCTTGTAGTTTGACTTGACTTTGATTGACAAGACTAACTATAATAAGCTTGATTTGTATGAAGATAACAGATGTGTGTGGTAGTGCATGTGACAAACCCTAATGGACTGACCTAGAGCAACCTTGGGGGCTCATCGATTGATGGCCTTGCCTACGTTATACACATAGAGACCTCATAGTTCGACATGACCAATGAGCTTTTCTTATAGACATATGGATTAAATCATTATTTTATACATACAAACCTAACAGGACTGACCTAATGCCTCAGGGGCACATCAGCATATGGCCTTGCCTACTTCCAGTCAGAGAGGAAACGTAGGTCGACAATGACACAGACTGACAAGTGCAACTGACTCTTACTCTATTTTTGGATTTTTGACATGTTTTGATTTGATTTGATTTTTTTTGTCTTTTTGAAGTTTTCTGATGTTTTTTGGATTTTCTCAAGACACATTGCAATGTTTTTGGATTTATTTTTTCAGGACATTTTGTAATGTTTTTGGATTTTTTGATGCTTTTACGTTTTTAGGACTGTCAATGTAAGAACCAATATGACACAAGTCAAGTGTTTTCCCTCAGTCGAGTATAAGACCAATTGATTATGAATAGGATGGGATGGGGAATATGAAATGCACTTGATGTCAATCATTCCAAGTTATGGGAAGGACTACCATTTATTATGAAAGGTATGTACATGTGATGGATGGATAAGATAGGTGATATGTACAAGGAGAGATAATATGTACAAGGATAGGAGATAATATGTACAGGGATGTTGACTATGTACTTGGAAGTTAGATTAGAATAATAGTAGACAAAGGAGCTGAGTCAACTACACATGTCGCCTATTTTCGTGGTTTTCACCATGGTACTCATCCAAAGTGCCACCAAAGTGGTTTTCACTATTGGACTAATTATTTCTCTTTACTATTTTCTATATTTTCTGAAAAAAAATTTATGTTACCAAGATGCCTTGTTTGCCAGGTTTTCACTTAGGTAACGATTTTTATTTTATTTTTTGTATTTTTGATAATTAAGACAAGGCTCTCAGAAGCTATGCGTAGAACTTCTTCATATGAAGACTATTGATGGGTGCTGAAAATGGTTCTCCTTCAGGAGTAGAGAGTTGATATGCTCATGATCCAAAGGCTTTTGTGACAATGTAGGGTCCTAACTAGTTAGGTTCAAACTTTCCTAGTTTCTCCCTTTCTACTTGATTCTTGGGGTTCTCCATTAAGAACAGGTCACCAATGTCAAAGTTTATGTTCAAGACCTTCCTATTATAGCTATGACAAAGGCGATTATGATATGCTTGGAGATGATCCAGTGCCTTCTATCATCGCTCATCTAGGAATTCTAGCTATTGTAGTCTCGATACTCGGTACTCTTCATCATCAATGTGCCCTTTCAAGGATACCCTCAAGGAAGGAATCTCGACCTCAATAGGAAGAATGGCTTTAGAACCAAATACTAAAGAATATGGAGTGGCGCCAGTGGGAGTATGGATACTTGTACGATAATCCCATAAGGCGGGATTAAGCTGTAAATGCCAATCATGGCCAACATCATTGTTAGTCTTTTTGAGGATTCTAATGATAGTTTTGTTAGATGCCTCTGCTTGGCTGTTACCATTTGGGTAGTATGGGGTGGAAAAATTATGTTGAATATGGAATTCTTCACAAAGATGGTGGACTTCTTGGTTCTTGAATGGATGACCATTATCTATGATTGTGGACTAAGGAACACCATACCAACAAATGATATAACTCAGGATAAACTTAGAGATCTATGTGTTGGTGATGTAGGTCATGGGGATAGACTCAATCCACTTCGTAAAATACTTAGTGGCGGTAATGATAAAATTATGGCCGTTGGATGATGTGGGATGTATCTTACCTATGAGGTCAAGTCCCCATTGGGAAAAGGGCCATGGTGATGTTATAGGATGGAGCTCCTGCATAGGTGCATGTATCAAGTCTTTGTGTATATGACATTGATGACATTTCTTAACAAAGACATATGAGTCCTTTTCCATAGTAGGCCAATAGTAACCTAGTCCCATAATCTTTTTAGCTAAGGTAGGACCGCTAGAATGGTAACCACATATACCCTCATACACCCCATGCAAGGTTTCTTATGCTTCTTTAGAATCAAGACATTTCAGTAGGGTATTATCTAAGGCACGTCTATATAGGGTGTCTTCGACGATGGTATATTTGGCTGACTTATGAAGGAATGTCCTACGTTGGTTATTTGAAAGGCCAGGGGGTATGATTTTGGCATGAAGGTAGTCATACATATATTTGTACCATGGGGAATCAGGACCAACAATCTCACATACGATCTTAGAATCTGGGATATCATAGGCATGGACCAAAATTTGTTCTACCAAGAAATCGAACTTAGGCACATTGCTACGAATGTCTAGAAGTGATATGATAGTAGCCATAGCATTTGCTGCCCTATTTAGAACATGAGGTATCTAATGAAATTTGACCTTGTCAAAGTACTCCTTAAAACTATCCGCCATACGATTGTAAGGAGCAATATTTTCAACCTTAGTTTCATAACCATCATTTACCTATCGGATTACTAGTTGAGAATCACCATAGACTTGTAGGTTCTTGATTTTCCATTTGACTACCATTTGTAATCTTGTCACTAAAGCTTCATACTCTGCAATGTTGTTGGTACATGGAAAGGAAATCCTGAATGACTTGGGGATGGAATCGCCCTATGGTGTGATAAATAAGATGTCAGCCCCTGAGCCATGTTTTGTATGAGAGCCATCAAAGTATAGTTTCCATGTTGTACTTGTGTCAATTGTAAATATAAACTCGTCAGGAAAATATGCAACTAAAGCGTGATCTTCTTGTATCGGTGCATCAGCTAACTAAGCAGCAATGACTTTTTCTTTGATAGCATTTCTCTCTACGTACAAGATGTCATACTCACTAAGTATCATTACCCATTTGGCCAGTCACCCTGTTAATGCTGCTTTGCGGAGAAGATATTTCAAAGGATCTATCTTGGCAATCAGCATTGTCTAATGGTTTAGTATATAGTTCCTTAGTTTTTGAGTAGCAAATACTATCGCAAGACAAGCGCATCCAATGGTACTGTAGTTGAGCTCATAACCTACCAAAGTCTGACTGATATAGTATACTGCCCTTTCATGACCTTCATCATCATTTTGTGCAAGCAATGCTTTGAATGATGAATGGGTTACTGAAATATAAAGAATCAAGGGTCATCCTTCAACAGGTGGCATTAAGACTAGTGGTGTGAGTAGATATTCTTTGATCAGTTGAAAAGCCTCTTGACACCTAACTGTCCATGCAAAGGGTACTCCTTTCTTAAGTAAATGTTGAAAGAGGTGTGTCTTATCTACTAACTACATTATAAATCTTCTAATGGATTGCAGTCTCCCTTGTAATGTCCTTAGCTGATTGAGATTATTTGGTGGAGGCATTTCAATGATTTCCTTTACCTTGGTCGGATCCACTTCAATGCCTCATCTAGAAATGATGTACCCTAAAAGCTTTCCTGATTGCACTCCAAACACACATTTCTTTGGATTTAGTCTCACTTTATACTTTTTTGTCCTTTGAAATATCTTGTCTAAAACCTGTAAATGATCTACCCTTGTCTTGGATTTAGTAATAAGGTCATAAAAATAATCCTCCATAAGAGTGTGTACAAGGTCATGAAAAATAGTGGTCATGGCACGATGATAGGTTGATCCAATGTTCTTGATTCTGAAGGGAATAACATTCCAACAATACGTTCCCCAAGGACATGTGAAAGCTATTTTAGGTTGGTCTTCAGTTGCAATTTTGATCTCATTATACCCTAAAAATCCATCCATAAGCGACAACATCTCATATCCTGTTGTCATGTCCACTATCATGTCAATGTTAGGCAGCATTGTTGATATCTCTGAAATCTATGTAGATGTGGATGCCCCCTGTTAGTTTAGTGACTGGTACATGATTGGAAATCCAATCTACATAGTCAATTTTTATAGTGAAACCAATGCCTAATAGTTTCTTGAGTTTTCCCTTGACTAGTAAAGCAATGTATGGGTGCATTTTCCTCAATTGTTGTTTCACTGGTTTTACACCTAGTTGTAAGGGCAAGTGATGTAGAAAAATTTTAAGATCCAGCCCAAGCATGTTTGCATATGATAAGGAAAAAATTATTTGTCTTTGTCTAAAGAAGTTGCGAAAGTGTAGCTGCTCAGATTCTTTTGTCAATGACGCTGCAAAATATACTAGTTGGGGATTCTCTTTTGTGCCTATGTTGACTTCCATTGATTCTTCAACTAGCATGGGTGACTTTTCCTATGCAAAGGGGAGAATTTTCAAACCTCCATCCTTAGGTGCCTTAGAGAGGTTTTCTCCTTCGGATGCATCCTTTAATTTATTTTTTTCATTTCCGAGAGGCGCCTTTTGGTTTTCACCTAGAGAGTCATCTTTTTTTATCTTTTTATTCTTTTTCTCATTTTTGCAACTGGAGGGTTGAACTGATTCCCCAAAATATGCTTTGTTGTCCAAGTCAATGGTAAAACTAGCCTTGTAATCACCCCTAGGTATTCCTTCTCTTAGTCCCAGTAACTCAGCAATTGCTTCCTCATTCTCAAAAATGTCTAAGACAGGTGTGTCTTGGTGGTCCCAATCAATGAGTTGGGGATAAACTAAGGGCATGTCATCATCAAAGTTTTCAAAGTTCAAAGGAGTCAAGGTAAGGACTGAGTTTTTCATATGGTCACAAATTTTTGCACCAAGTCCTTTTTTCTTTTTTGCTTAGATCTAGGTGGATTTTGAGGTGCTCCTAATGCCGAGGTTTGGTTATCTGAAATAGATGTATCAGGTTTCCAAGAGGTAGGATCAAGAGATTCCCAATAGTAATGTTTAAACCATTCCTCTTTTTTCATATTCTTTGGTGGACATGAATTCAATGGATTTGGTGAGGATTTCAACATTAATTCAAGTTCTCCAAAAAATTTATCAAGGTCCATGGAAGAGGTGGAGGATAAGGAATCCCACTCATATTCATTTGAGTCAGGAGAGTTACAATAGGGTTGGTTAGATGGTTCATCGGATGTCTCGATATCCTTTGAAGCACTTACTTCCTCAAGTAAAGGTGATGTGGTACTAGGAATGCTAATCTCAATAGGTTGAAACCCAAGCCCTAAGCCTTTCAGCCACTAAGAAACAAATATTGGTTTAGTTCTCCCATTTTGATATAGGCCTAAACCACTATGTCCATTATAGCCCTTGCTCTGCATAATTGTGAAACCTTTTCCATATATATTTGTAGGAATGTGAGAAAGTGAGAGAGGTTCTTCATTACCTTTTCTATACAACCAGGAGGTGACATCCTTTACATGACTATAGACTATCTCCTATCTGGTGTAGGTAAACATGACTTAGGAGGAATCAAATGACTAACATAATAAGATGTCTTCATGTAATATTCTCCACAACCCTTGTCTTGTATCTCAACCATAGGAGTGGAAGGTAGTGATGATGGAGTGGACATTTTTTTTTAGAGTGGATGGATCAATATAATGAGATTAATTGAATGATGAGGTTTCTTGATTTACAGGCACTTGGCATTGGGGTGTCTCTCATAGGTTGGTGCAATATTGGAATGGATATGGGTCACCATATATTGTTATTTTAGTGCCATTGTAAGGAAATTTGATACATTGATGATATGTGGAAGGGAGTGCCTTCATGGTATGAATCCATGGTCTACCTAGTAGGAGGTTGTAGGGAAGGGTGAGATCCAAGATCTCGAATTTTGTCTCCATAACTGCCGAACCAATTTTGATATGAAGTATTACCACCCCCTTTGATTTTTGTTCGTCATCATCATAAGCCTTAATGACAATGCTTTTAGTTGTGTCTACACATGCTTCTAAGAAACCTAATGCCTTAATCAATTTTAAGTGTATAGATTTAACCTTGCTCCGCTATCTACTAGAACTCGTCTAACTTTGGTTTTGTCAACAAGGACTTCAAGATGTAATGGGTCATTATGATTTGTCTTCTCTGTTGCATAGTCTAGTTCGGAGAATGTGGCATGATGATTATTAGTCAAGTAACCTACCATTTACTCAAAATTATTGACATCAAGATCATTAGGGATAGTCACACTTTATAAAGCCTTGTCCGAAATGGATCGATGTTCAGGTGAGATACACAACAATTCCAAGATAGAGATTTGGGTTGGGGTTTTTCCCAACTAATCAAGTAGGTTATACTGTGACTTGGAAGTCTGTGGTTCTTGTTGGGATGGTGGACCTTAGATACTAATATTTTTTCAATGAGTGTTAACAAAACACTCAAGAGTCTTATTTATGGTAATGGTATTGACTTGTTCATCAGCAGCGCGAAGGTGATTTATGATAGGGCCACTATAATCATGCTTGACACTAGCATAGTTGGCTAACATATTGGTCTTGGTACTCGAACTAGGGACATTTCCTTTCCCATGGTCATGTAGTGGATCAGAAAAGAATTGGTGATCAGTGTTGGATAACTTTTGTTTTTGTCCACTAACTTCAATAATTTTCTTCTCGACAAGATCCTGTATGATATTTTTCAGTTGTCAACAATTTTGTAGGATATGTCCCTTAGTTCTATGGAAATCACAAAAGGAATTTTCATCCCACCAAACTAGTTTAAACTATCTAGGATTGTATTGGCTTGGCTCTTGAAGTTGTATAAGGTTGTGTTGCAACAGTTGTTTGAATACTGACTCAATGGGTTCCCCTAAGGGAGTGAACTCACATATTTGAAACCTCCTCTATTGTTGCAGACATTCAGTGTTTTGGACAGTGTTGGGAGGTTGATTGATAGTATTAATCATGTTGGAAGAGGGGTTATGTTCACGTAGTGTAATAATCGGCCCTACTTGTAATGTTTAGCATCAACTACCCCATCATTGGTAACGTTTTTGTTCTGAGACCAAAATTTGTTTCTTTCATTGAGGGTGTTTTGCACAGTTGGATTTCTATTGGGTGTTTGTGTCTTAATTTCTCCTTTTTCAATGAGATCTTTTTCTAGTATAACCCCTTTTTCCACTAGTTCTGAAAAGGAAGTGCAACAATGTACCCTTAAGTTACTTCTCAATTTTGGGTTGAGGTTTTATTGGAACATTGTGACCTTTTATTTTTAAGGAATCTCAATAGGACACCTACTGGCTATAGTTTTCCATCTCTAGAAGAAAGCAATAAAAATTTCCCCTTTTTCTTGTGTAGTATGACACAAGGTTGCTATGTTTATTTCATGGTCAATGTTGAAGGAGAAGTTTTCAATGAATTTCTTAGCCAACTCAACCCATGATTTAATGCCATAGTCAAGACCTGAAAACCACTGTAGTGCAATTCCAACAAGACTCCTTCGAAAGATTCTCATAAGATAAGTGGGGTCATAGGCGACATATATGCACTGATGGAAAATTCCCTTACAAGTTCTATCGGATTGCATTTTCCATTGTACTTGGGAAGATTTGGTATGACATACCCATGAGGGAAAGTTGTCATTTACAATGATTTATCAAAGGGAAAGGGGCACATATCTTTTTCTGAAAAAGATTTCTTAGTTGACACAACCATGTTATCCATTTGTCTTTGGAGTGCCTGCATTTGTGTCTGTAGGATGTCGACATGAGTTAATGATGTGGTAGCTAGATTATTTGAATCTATGTACGTGTTTTGGTATCCAACATTGTTTGATGGATTTTGGTTAAACTTGGGTATGTAAAGTGGGTTTGGATTTGGAATGTTAGTGAATTTGTTTTTATTTAGAATCTGCAAAAATATGTTTTGACTTGGAATCTATGAGAATGGATTCTAATTCAAAATCTGTGAAAATGGGTTTTGACTACCATATTGGAAAGAGGGTATGCCTCCTATTTGTGTACTCTGTGGTATAGTACTAGCAACATGAACACTAGGTATAGTTGTTGTTTGTGGTATAGTAGTGGTGACGCTGACACTTGGTGTAGGAGATGACGTTTTAGATCTTTTGTTCCCAACAAGAGGATTGAAGGGAATGGATGATGATGCCCCTATAGTGAAATTAAAACTTGGTGTCATGCCAGATGTACCAAATGGAGACGTATGGACTGTCGTACTCTGTTTAGGTATGCCAGATGGTATGGCTATACTTACCTGAGGTATAGTAGTACTAGCGATCGTGTTTGTCCCTTGTGTAGGTTCAGTTTGTAAGGTACTAATATCAAATCCTATAGGTAAGGTAGCACCTTTAACTAGCAATTTGGCTAAGTATCATTGACAATCATTCACTAGGTACTCATCTACAAAAGAGGAAAACTCAGGGTCTTGTGTTGTAGCCTCTATGTCTTCCACTCTAATGTGTCATTGGGTGTCTCTAGTGGTGAATTTGTCTAACAAAGTTCTGTGAGGTCTCGATGAGGACGTCCCTTGAAAGGGGTTTGAGAATGGATTGATGAATTTGTTTGGGTTTGAAATATTTTATCTCTCTTTTCTCTTAGACCTGGTTTCAACAATGTAAGACAAGCTCAATATGCAACGAATGAAAAACTACGTCTATGGATAGTATGACTCTAGTCTATGTTTTTGGTATTTTTTGGATGAAAATAAGGAATGTGTGCAACTATTTTTTTTGGTATTTTCTATGTGAATAAGGTATGTCTAAAATGACGCTAGTCTAGGAGGACAATATCTAATTATGCAAAGTCTAAGAAAGCTTCTAAGGTAATCAATTTTGTGAACCTGAGACGAGGTTACCTTCTACCTAGAGTCTAACCAAGGTGTCAATTTAGTTATGTCAAGGAACCTATGTAGGACTAGGATAAAACATAAGGTGAGCTCCCTAACTAGACTGATGAGCTAGGAGGACTCACTGTAGGAAAAAAGATATGATGACAGGACTAGGTTCAATGAAATATTTCATTGACGTTATGGTTTTTTCCAAAATGTAGAAAGTGAACTTATTCTAAAGTTTATAAAATTTACTTTCCTAAAATTTTGATCTAAAGGTAATATATACTCTAAGATGAAACTATAACTTGGAACTAGGATGACTATAGTAATGACCAAATCATACCTAAAGAATGCAAAATTGAGCAAATTGTTTCAGGTTTCTATTCAAGGATTACTGTGAAAATAAAAATCAAAGACTAGTATGATAGTGTCAACTAGACTATGACCGAATTCTGGTTTTCTGGCAATCAGGCAGATACGTCGCAGAATTTGATAGTTGTGGTCTTGTTTTTCAGTTAGGGTTTTCTAGTAATCAGACTCTAATATCATAAAAATGTGACTTTGTTTACAACAGATGCGACTCGGGAATGTTCAGATGCAAATTTTCTAAACTCTGGGCACTGGTAAAAATTCTATGATAGGGGTAAATGCATCTTTCCAGACTACAGATGTGACTCACCCTTTCAAATGCCTCATAGAATATAACAAGTGCGGGCTTATAAATGAGATGTGGTTTTCTATTGAGAAAATTTGAGCTAACCAAGTAGATGCGACTCTAGATGAAATTGGATAGTTTCTAACAGATGTGACTCTAAATTAAACAGATGCAACTCTAAAGAACAATTATGACTTTTTGGTGAATAGTTGTGAGTCTGTTGACAGTTGTGGTTTTCTAGTGAATTGTGAGCTAAAACTGACTATTTCATGATCAATTTTTGGAAAACAAAGACAATCATAATACAATGTATTTTCAGTTTGATTTTGATTCAAAGAACATTTAATTTGACAACAAAAAAGCACATCCTAGGCTGTGTAGGACAATATTTACTAAGTTCTCACTTGGTTTCCCAAATACACTTATTCAAGGTGGATGATTAGTAGCTTGACCCCACTGGCTCCCCTCCACGAGACAACACTTCATTTGGGGAAGCCAAGCTATAGTACCCATGAACATCCCATGACATACTTTCATCTCTACACATGAACTGTAAGAACATAAGACAACCTCATAGGTCTGACCTACTACACCAGTAAATAGAGGGATTTTGGACACTACAAACAAAGGCGTTTAATTCGGGAATTCTATTTGTAGGGCATGATCCATGCAGTGAGAGTCCCCTTTCAGATCCATCTCGTCGGAACCATATGCATGATTTTTTGGGATTTCCCCAAGAATAACTTTTATATACTGGTTGGAAGTCCCTCGGGTTTAGGGTGCTACTAGTCTGAATCATCTTGAGGTGAGCACTTTTTCCCGCCACAACAGGCCCAATTTCTAGAGTTAGTAACTGTTTCTCTTACACCAAGGATCACATGATTGCCCAAGGGGAGAGGATACTTCGATATACCAAATCGTGAGGGTAATAAAAAAATTGTGCTTTCGCACCAAACATAGTAGACACTTGTTAATTTTAATCCAAACAAAATATTTTCTACACTACCAAATAATTTGTTTCAAAAATTTAATTATGGTCTTCAAGATGCGTTCTACAGAAAGATTCATTAGTAGTTTTTATATTGGTCTTCGATTATCAATCTACAAAAACTTTGTTAACTCCTTGAGACACACAATGAAAACATAATATTATTGAAAATGAAAATACAAAAGAAAGTTGTCAATTGAAAAGCTAAACCTAAAAATTTACCATTCGGATGTGTCGTGGGATTTTTATCAATCAGTTGCGGCTTGAAAAATAATAGATGCATAGTGATTTGTCTGATGTGTTGTTTTTGTTATCAAATGTCGTCCAGCATGTCATTTGCATCATTCTGTCAAGTAGATGTGTCTCTAAATGTCAATTGCATTGTTTCGTCAAGCATATGTGTTGTTCCATACAAAACCTACAAAAATAAAAAATAAAATCTACAAATTTGTCAAGATGGTTTCTTCACGTCAGGTTCACGAAATGTAACATATAGGAAATACAATGAAAGGTTAAAAGAAAACACTCAATGCAATCAAGCTCTAAAGTAATATAAATTCAAACAACAAAGAACAAAGGAAACAAGCTAAAAAGAAAACAATCTCACCAAAGATTGATGCAACTTCATGGATAACCTTTGTTTCCCTTCTTCATTTCATTTTCTGTAGTGTACTTGCCCTCAAATTTTTAGTATGTGCAACCATAGCTTAATGATTGTGATAATAACAAAACATCGAATATTTAAGATAATTGCTCCAAAAAGTCACAAGATTTCGGGAGAGATTGAAATGATGAAAGACAAATCAATTTATAGAAAATTGATCATTCGAATGACAGGTCAGGATCAAAAGATTGACAGATGGTTGAGATCAAAAGATTAGACATGCATTATGATAATTGTTAGTACTTACATGAGTGATAAAAACTAGAAATATAAATAAATATTAAATAAAAGATTTAATCTTCGAGTTTGGTATTCAAAAATAGAAGAATAGTCTTTGCATGACAAAGATAATGAAAGGATTAAATCAACGCTCAGTTCAAACACATGCACAAGATTTAATTAATTAAATAAAGATATTTAATTGATACGCATGTACACGCAAACGAGTTAGAACTAGATGACTGAATGATATGACAAATAGATTACTCGTGAAAGCAACTTAGACATTAAATCAAGAGCTAACTAACCAATTTAAATAGATCTCGAGTCAAGTCAAAGTGAATACTTAGATAACTTACACAATTATCTAAATATATAAGAATGTATTGAAATAGATTTTTATAAATTAAATGATTTATTTAATTCGAGATTTGATATTTGAAGAATAATTAGACAAATAAGATTTATTTAATTAAGTGATGAAGGGGTTAAATGAATAATTAAATAAATAAATACTTTATTTAAATATAGTTGACATATGATAAAGGGTAAATTAGATGAGAATTTATTTAATTTGACAAGGATAAGGTTAATTAGTAACATAATTAAATAAAAAGCATTTATTTAATTAATTAGATAGAATAAAGAAAATGAGAATTAATTAAATAATTAAGATTATTTAATTAATAGATGAATTAAGAAAATGAGAATTAATTAAATAAATAGATTTATTTAATTAATAAAGAAATGAAGAAATTTAGAGAATAGTAAAATAATTGACATTATTTAATTATGACCATGAAGAATACGAATTATGAAGAATATTGAAGTCGCAGGCTTAGACCAAATTTTGGTGTCTACAAATAGTAGTAAGAAAATGGATAAGAAGAATCTACACACAAGAAAAGAAAATAGGGTATCAAATGTATTTGGAAGCTTAGATTATGAACATGAAGGTGCCTATGAGATTGAGGAAAATGAATCTTTGTCCATGGATTTTGGAATGACTTCTAATGAAGAAGTTGAAAGATCTAGTAAAAAGAAAGAAGAAGCTAAAACCTATAATGAAAAAGAAAAATTGGACCTTGAAGGTAAACTCAATTGTACTCTAGATAGGATTAATAGGTTGAGAAAGGAAAATTAAGAACAAAAAAATTATGTGAAAAAGGAGATAGAGAGACTAACTAAAAACCTTGAATATTTTGATCAAATGATTTTTTGAGAATGCAAGTTGAAGAATCAAAAAAGATAGATGTAGTTAAATATGAACTACAGTCTAAATCAGAAGAGTGCATGAAGTTGGAAGAAGAAATAGTTGTTTTGAGAAGAGAGTTAGATAATGCTAAGGAGAAAATTGATAAAAGACTAAAGTTCAAGGATGGCTCAAAAATGCTTGATGAACTAATTAGTTCACAAAAGCCATCAAAACCCAAAGAAAAATCTTTCCTTAAAAGTTTGAGAAGGGAAATAGTTCCTCTATCAGTGCTTCCACAAAGTTATATGATAGATTTATAGTGTAGAAGGAAGATGTTGCAAAGAGGAAAAGAGTCTCATAGTTGATAAGAAGAGAGTTGAAGAAGGAAAGAGACCTACTACAAACAAGAAGAACAATAAGTATTTAGTTCTTAATTTTCAAAAGAAGATGACCACAACAAATAAGAAGGTGAAGAAATCAATCCATGAAGATCTGAGGAAATAGCAACATACCAAGGGAGTTGATGCAAAAAGATTTAGAAGGATGAGACATGCCAAGATTTCAAATAAAAGAAGACCACCTCATCCTGCACAAAGAAACGATATGACTAGGTACTCCACATTTTTTTATGGTTACTGTTGTATCTATAATCAATTTGGTCATAGGGCTTGTGAATGTAGAGCTACACCTAGAAGGAGCAGAAGATATGTAAATAAAAATTCATTTTCTCTTGTTGTAGACTTGAATATAATGTGCTTTAAATGTAGTAATTTTGGTCACATAGCTAAAAGTTGTAGATTAAACCATGTAATACCAAAAGTACAAAGAAGAGGAATTCATTCCCAGAGTGAACAATGGTTCACCTCTTTCTAATAATAAGGCTCACAAGACAGAGAAGAAGAACAAGAATGCACAGAGAGTGAAAGGTTTGCAAGAGGAACCTAATGTGGTTTCTTTTGTCATAAATCACTAAATATTAGTGATTCTAGAGAATAAATCCATGGGGAGCTTAATTGATATTTTATTCTTCCTTGGAAGTGAAAAGAAGATCAAGTTAGATGAGAAAAGATGCATGTCAAAGGGGGAGTAAATTGTTGTGTAAATGGTTCCAATTCGTTCCAAACCATTGTGAATTGCTATAGAGCTTAAAAGGAAAAAATATACAATTGGTATCAAACCTAATTGGTTCAAACAATGTGATGGAACTTCAACTAGCATCAAATATTTTTAATTGGTATAGAGCGGTTGAAGAATTTTCTTTTTCCATTGTAGTTAAAGTTTGTGAGAAACAACTAGTATAAGACCATAAATTATCTTCAAATGGTATTGTAAAAGTGGGAGAAAAATTCTCTTTGTCGTTGCTAAGGAGAAGTGAAGGCAGTAGTAGCATGTTGACCTGAGACAAGACACTTAGGTGTGTGACCCTTTGCCATTGATGTCAAAGGGGGAGACAATTGTGAAAATACTAAAGCAAGTGAGTATGAGGGAAAAGTAGGAAAATGATCATAAGGATGACCAAAGGAGAATGTGAGCTTAGATGTTATCCACCATTGGTATCAGAGCATTGTTTGCAGGTTGAGCATTTGGTTTTTCCATCAATGAAAAAGGGGGAGATTGTTGGCATAGTGTTGTCATTGATTTCAAAAGGGGAAATCATGCAAGGAAGATTGTTGGAATGATGAAAGAATATCAGTGGTGGAATGTAATTAATTTTGAGAGGAGAATGTTGGCATTCATGTCAATAGGTTTCATTGATTTCAAGAAGAGATATTGAACGTCATGCAATGAATCTAATTTAGGAAGGTGTGGTGCATGCATGTTGTAGAAGTTGCTCAGATTGTTGCAAAGTTGAAAAAATGTTGTCATCTTTCTACACAGTGATTTCCAAGTGTCTCAAGAGGAATCAAGTGCTAGATTAGATATGGGTTTTTTGAGCGCTTTTCAAAACTTGTGCTTTCCTAGTCCAGAAGTTGAAGGATACACTCAAAATGGAATTTTTAATGCTCTTTGGTGATGTTAGGGTTTATCAGTTAAACCTTAAGGTTTTTGCAGTCATGGTGATTGAACAAAAAATCTAATTTGTTGTTGACTATCTGTTGGCAATAATCGGTCGTGTAAGTTACAACTTGTGTCATTATATTTAATCGGTGACCAAACCCTTATGCCTATCCTTCTGGTTAGTGGTGTCCATGTGTTTATTTTGAGGTAAAAGTTACATGTCAGTGGGAGTCTTTTTGTAGTCCCTTCGAAGCTACGATGGAGATCAAATGAATCCATTTAGAAGGGCTTCAATTTGTAGTCATGATGATGTGTAGGATGTTTTGAAGTTTACTAGATGTTGGAAGTTGTAGGTTACATTGGTTATTATTTAAGCCATTGAGTTCATTTGGAGACCAACCCTTGTTTACCTAGATTCTCAAGTTTTTCTACCTTGGTTGTTGTGTCAGAATTCTAGTGGCGCTTTGGTTGTTGCTGGCAGTATTTGGAAGTTCTTAAAACTCTTATTTTTTTTGGCCTTAGTTAAAAATTTAAGTCTCTATAGCCAAATTATATGAAATTTCAAAACCTTCATTAGCTCTGACAGAGTTATCCAAATGTTCATCACTTTTTCTGACGAGTATGTGTTGAAAAATTAAATTGGGTAGAATTGTATTAAATTACAAAATATTCATCGACTTTGACAAGGTTAGCAAAATATTACTTTTGTCGACAAAGTACATGTTATTTTATGATTGCATCACTAGAAGCCTCCACATCACTATAAATAAATTCAAAGGTAATCTACTATAGCTATGGGTGTTAAATGTCAGAGATTTAATGAAGTACATTGAAGAGACTACACATTTTCAGAGTGAGCAACTTTGGTGTTTCTTTGACATTGTCATGAAAGTTTGCTTCATTAGGTTGAAAAATAATTTTAAACAAGGCTTGTTGATTCCCTTCCATACTCTAATGGTGGGCCAGTAGATATGTGACATGGTTGTACAATGATGAAAAAACTAGTGTGCCATAGAAAAATAGCCCTTTGTCATTTTCATGGCCTTTTAGGTCTTGTTTCATGGTGTTGGAACTATGTTTCTTTGATTTTATGTTGTATCATGGCTTGAACATGCCTATTTAGGTACTAAAACTCAAAGAATGATGTCTTGTGAAGGTGTTGTGAACTATTGTAAGACATTTCTAGATTCTTCGAGACTCTATTTAATACAATTTAATACCTAAAAATCACCTTTTCACTCATCAACAAGTCCTATTATAAATTGTTGTAAAGTCTTGTAACAAGATTTCACACTTTTTTGGGCACAATCTCCTTATTTACACCTTTATTATGACTTAATTGACCCCTTTATGCCCTCATATGACTTAATTAAGTGTATTTTTGCATATTATCCTGACAAACAATATTAAATACAACATTATTGCAGACACTTGTTTTTAGATCCTAGGTGGAACCCCATTCACCATGGGTGGCAAACGAGTCCCCCTTGGCCAAAAATTTAAAATATTTCAAATTTCCTTTCAGGATTTTATTAAAAATCACTTGATGACGGCCTATGATGAGGTATGAACAGATACTAAGGAACAAGAATTGTATAAATAAGTATTTTTCACCTCGGTTTACATCCTCCAACATTCACATATCATATTCAAGAAATCTTAAGCATTCAAGCATTCTACATCATCAATTAGAAAACTTTTCAAGCACTTTGAAGCTTCCATTGACATTACTTCAAAATTACAAGATCAAGAGTTAGGTGAGTTAATATCATTTGCATGTTATTACTTTATCTTTCTCTTTCATTTCATTATCTTTTCAAGGGTTTAATTACTAAAAGTGCGGTTTGACCAATGAAAACCCCTATTCACTAACCCTAATCATTTTCCCCCTTTTGCTTGTGTATTTGAAGCCTTTTGTTTGCATATTTGATAGGCAATTAGGTGTTGAAGATTGATTTTCATGTCAACTAGGTGCTTCAATTCAACATAAGTCAAATTCAAGCTTGGAGAGACTTATTTTTCCATTTTGTGCAGATTTGACTTTGGCAACCTGACAACCAGACATTCCCAGATCTAGTGTTGCAAAGTTTTCTCCAATTTTTTCAAAAAAATGGGACAGGAATGATTCACCACCTATGGTGAATGAGTCCCACCTTAGGACTGGAAACTTTGGTTTTGTTAGATTTCATATCCTGATAGACAGAAATCAGTTCCTAACAGTTTTTCATCAGTAGGAGGACTGATTCGCCACCTTGGGTGAATTAGTCCCACTATGAAAAATCCTTAAATTTCACTAGCATCCTAGAAATTCTAAAAAGCTCACACATCATCCAGGTGCACTCAGATTTACCTTTGTACCTTCTATTCTACATAATTTCTTCATTTTCATAGTTGTTTGCATATGATAATGTGTTTTCAAACATAGCTTAATTTGCACTTTTGTGTTTATTTTTGTTCATCTTAATCACTTTATTGCATTTATTTAAGTTAATTTATATCATATCACATTGAATACATCCTGATTTGAGTTTTACATAAGCATTTTGGAACCTAATCTCTCTCCTTCTAGGTGAAAACCCTAGAAGTGTAAGAGCAAGCATCTAGGTTCCCAAAATCTATGTTCCATTTCGGTGAACCTGAATTTTTGAACACTTTAAATTTTTTATTGCATTCATATCTTCCATCCTACTTTTCATTTGCATTACCATTCAATTAGGGCATTGATTTGTTATTGCATTTTAGGATCTTTCATTTTGCATTAGTGAAACATTCATTTAGTTTTCATTTTTGCATTCCATTTCATTGAAAAAAGTAAATATCTATATTTTGCATCTATATTTGCATTATGTAGAACATTTCAATCATCCTTAAAATTTTGAAAAACACAAAAAAATTGCATCGTAGGACTCATTCGCCACCCAAGGAAAATCAGTCCCTCTGCACTTTTTAGATAGTAGTTATGTGCTTTTTCTAGCATTTTCCTACATTTTAGTTTTTTGTATTTGCATCTCTGTTACAGTTAGCAAATTTTATGTCATTTGCATTTTTACATTCTTATACTAATTGGAATTTCCATCCACCCCTCCTTTGTGGTCCTTGCATGAGCATTTGGTGCCCTGTTGATAATACTTTAGTGAGAAGAAGTTCTAGACTCATGGCATCCTGCGATAGCACTTTCGTTGTGGAACTTGAGTTCTCACGAGCTCCTACACCTGGTATAGATAATGGTGTATTAGGCCCTGATAATACCACTCCCATGCCTTCACCTTTCCATCCTATGCATGTTGACAATAAAAAAAATCCCTCCCGCAAGAAAAGGTCATTTATATTCATGAGGACTTTGCACATTTACAACAAGATTTATCACTTGAAAATATTTCCACCACTACTATACATGCTATTGAGAACCTTCATCACTTAATTGAGACTAATGATGGCTTACAAGTGCTAAAAAAAATTGTTGAGATTTACAATAAACATGCCTCTTCAAATACCCAATCGGCAAACATTCTTGTAATCCAAGGAGCACCTCAAGTTCATTCAACTATAGCTTCCATACCAACTTACACCAATCCGCAAGTCCACACAACTATGCGTCAACCTAATTATGTGGCTACTTATTTCTTGATTTCCACTAGCATTCCTACTTCTTTTGTGGCATCGCAAGCTCCTTCCACCACTTTCACACCCCTTAGCATTCCTTTCACCTCCCCTAACATCACATACACTCCATCATCATTTTCCCTTCCACCTCAACCCAATTATCCTGATCCTCTTCTTACCCAACTCCTTACCATTTTTTCATCCATGCAACACCAAATTTCCACCATTAGTCAAGGTCAAACTGCTCCACCCACATATCTTTTCCACAACAAATCCTTATCATTACAGATATTACGTACCTCGATGCCACAAGGGATAGAACTGTTGAGGTTTGAGAAATACTGAGGACAAGGAGACCCTATTAACCATATCGACGCTTATACCGCTTTGTGTAGTGACTTTTTCCTTGAAGGTAAACTTTTAGCAAAACATTTTCCAAGGACCTTGAACAATACCACTTTAGAATGGTTTTCTAACTTTCCCAATCATTCCATCCGTTCATTTCAAAAATTGGTGGAGTCTTTTATTAGTCACTTTCAAGTGCACATGACACCTAAAAAGACAATGGCTGACCTTATGAGATGTAGAAAAAACACACATGAAAAAGGACATATTTCATCTCCCATTACGAATCCTTATACGCTCAAGTTGATGTCAAAATTCTAGATGCACATCTGTAGAAGATGTTTATTGATAATTTTCACACCAACCTTCAAGCTAAACTTACCATGATGAAATTTCCTTCATTCATGGATTTGTGTACAACCTTATGTGATTATCAAAATGTTGTTTCAAGTCATGAGTCTAAATCCACTTCCAGCCGAGTTGACAAACCTAAAAACAATAATCAAAACCAAAATCACATGCAAAATTTCTAAAAACCTAACTGAGGCTTTTTACAATTTAATCCACCTCCTTCACCACAACTGCAACCAACTCAACAAGTTCAACATTCAATGGCCACTACTAAGAAAATTGTGCCTTATCATTATGGCTATCTGAATAGACATTTCACTCCTTTACTCAACACCCTACATCATACAATAAACCAATTAATTCACAAATGCATGCTCACCTTACCACCTATTCGACCACTTGATCCTAATCAACCCTTACCACCTACCTTCAAACCCAATGCTTATTTCCATTTTCATCGTCAAAATGGACATGACACCAAACATTGCAAGAATCTTAAACATTTAGTTCAAGACCTCATTAATTCAGGTGAATTGGCCATTATGGGTGTTTATGATCAAGGAAATAAGTCTGTTCCACCCCCTAACCAAAATTTGCAAATCTTCACCAATCCTATGCCTAAACACACTACCTCATTTTTCAAGGCTTGTGAACCTTCGAAGCCTAATGTAATGACTATTGATACACACAATGAATAGCTTAATACACCTCCTACTGTTACTCAAGCTAGTCCTGTGGATAAACTTGTAGCTAAGATAGATGTTATCCCTCGCAAGGGAAAAAACACTAAATCTCTTGATATTACTTTTTTTGCTAAAGACATACTACAAAAATTTCTTGATGGTCCTCTCTACATAGCTGAAAAAATCTATGATAAACCTACTAATGGGATGTTAATAGATCCCGCTTGTGGTGAGAATGTGATCACAAAGGAGTTTTTTGTATTACATGATCTATATCAAGATGACTATAATGAACCGATTGCATGGATTAAAACAAATAATGTTTTTGTATTCCCTACGATTGGATCAATCATGCTACCTTTACAAATAGGACCTTAGACTTTGGAGGTAACATTTTCCATTATTCTACAATCTGACCAATTTTGTTTGTGGCTAGGCCTTCCTTGGCTTTGCTCAATGAAAGTGGTCCCATCAGTTGTTCATAAGTGCTTGAAGTTTCCACATGGAAATGAGGTATTCACCGTACACCATAGAGTCTTTAATCCTTTATCTTCCAAAGGTAACTTTTCATTAGAATACTTTTGGCCTGAACCCATGGAACCTATCACCCCTCATAAGGAATTCTTTTACATTGCTTATCAAAAGTTTAAAGTGAAAAAGATAGCTAAATTATCCCTTCGTAACACATCTTCGTCCACCTCTACCCACCCTATCCTAGATGAAACCATGATTACACCTGAATCCAATATTGAACAAACCATCCAACCTTCTAAACAATCCCCTCTTGACACTTCTCATCCATCATTTAAATGACCAAGAGAAAATGAAATAACTCCTATCATACATCCTCATATCAAACAAGTGTATAAAGTGAAAGAGAAAGTGATTGACCCATCCTCTTCGGTTTCTCCTGATCTTCCCCCTTCAGAAGTGGAAGATCCTATGATGACTCAATCCACTCTTACACCTCACCAACTCAAAAATAGAATTAAACAAAATTGTAGTGCTTGGGAATGTCGGTGTCAACGTTGTCTCCTTGCTCAACAATCTCGTATAGACGACGATCAAGACAATCAACCTCCAACCTCGACAGATGTAATAGATGATCACCTTCTCTCTCCTTAATTTCCACATGATAATTCAGCCCAACACTCACAACAAAATGAACCCATCCAACAACCAACACTCTTAATACATCCCTCCTTAGAAATCACCCTTCGTCCTCCCATCGTTATTAATCTTGATGATGACAATGATGATGCGACAATCACTAAAATAGATGAAGAATTACACAATTATTTGAATTCTTTATTTTCGTCTACAATGAGCTTAAATGATAAATCCTCCTCACTAAGTGGGTATGTGCAGGATCATGATAGGCCAAAAAGTGGCAATATGATGGGTATGTGGTTGACAACTATTTTCTAACCCAAAATTGAAGAAACGAAAAAGGGTTTTTAAAGGAGATTCTCAGATTTCCACCAATATAAATTATGTTTTACTTTGAATTTAAGAAGTAATTATTATTCATTTTCTATTCAAATTATGACTAAAGTCCCAATTGATAAGTTGATTGAAAAACATCTATAGCTTTCAAACGGTATCACATTTTTTGAATCCAAAACATCTGTCACATTCTATTCTTTGCATAATATAGGATTAAAAAAAGAAAAATTGAATTTCAGGAAGTTTTGACCAAGTTAAGTTGATCAGACATACAATTTTTCATTTTTTTTTAAAGTTTGTAATAAAAAATTCATAATTAATTATTTACTTGGAAAAAAATTACAAAAAAATATGCATCACATCTGGGCATGAGTCCTCTACTTATATCTAAAATATTATAAAAAAATATTATCATTTTATTGTGGTTAGGGTGGTCGACAGCACCTACATATTTTTCCCTAAAACTTAAGTACCCTTGGTTGAAATTTCAAATTTTCACCAAATAGATTTTTTTTTAAATAAACCTAGTAGTTTAGAAACTAAATTCAATTTTCTATAGATTCTATTCTTACATATTTTTGAAATAATATAGATAACTTATTCAAATTTTTACGTCAAGTTGTCTAACTCTGATTTTTCTGAATTTTTTGCCAATTAAGGGCCCATTTTTTCCATGATGATCGTGCACATACCCAAGTGAAGAACCTAGTAAAACTCCTAGTTTGGCACTTGAAATTCTTTCTT
This sequence comes from Sequoia sempervirens, assembly GCA_007258455.2. Classification (NCBI taxonomy): domain Eukaryota; kingdom Viridiplantae; phylum Streptophyta; class Pinopsida; order Cupressales; family Cupressaceae; genus Sequoia; species Sequoia sempervirens. The sequence continues at coordinate 91,623,548 of VDFB02000013.1, forward strand.
TTGACATCCAAATTCCTTCACATTACAATGAACATGATTGGGAGGTATATGACTTGTTAGATGGCTGACTTTCCTTTGCCTAACTAGCATTTTATCTTTTTTTCTTTCTTTTCTTTTCATGTGCACATCTTGTTCCCTCGTATCATGTGTTTGATGTTTCCTCTCTCTATATACTTCTTCTATTTGTATCTTTATTCTTCTATCTATTGTGCTTTGTTTTGTGTTTTCCTTTTGGGGATGACGCAAAGCATAGAGATGCCCTATGTCTCTTCCATAATGACCCAAACGGTCCTTGTCTTTTTCATTTTTGTTTTGTGTTTTCCTTTTGGGGATGACACAAAGTGTAGAGATGCCCTATGTCTCTTCCATGTTCACCCAAATGGTCCTTTTTCCTTTTTCCTTTGTCTTTTCTTGTGTTTTTCCTTTTGGGGATGATGCATGGAATTGACACCAAAATGTATCCTTCATGTTGACCCAAAATCTTTTTCATTTTCTTTCACCCTTTCATTTTCTTTATTTTCTCTTTTGTTTTCTTTTTAGGGATGATGCAAAGCATCGAGACCGCAATGTCTTCTCCATGTTGACTCATAACAGACTTTATTTTTCTTTCATTTTCACTCTCTTTGTGTCATTCTTCTAGTTCTATGTGTATTTGGGGAATGATTCCAGTTCCAAACTCTTTCATACAAAAACATTGTAGCAACGAGCATACTAACCCCAAATACATAGATCCCTTATGTGTTTGGTATGTTTTCTTTTCTGGTGGGCAACTCCCTTTCTTTTTTTTTATTTTCCTTGACATGATACAACCTAGCTTTGAAACATATGACTTTACATGGATCTTTCCAAGTTGGCTCTCTTGTCTTGTTTTCTTTTTCTTTTCTTCCCTACTTTCAAGTAATTGCTCATAGAATAATGTGTAGCAATTCCTTTAAAGTGGGGGGCATACATTTCCATTATTTCATTGTGCATTCATGCTTCTTAGTGTAGCCTTGCCATTTATGTGATGCGTTCATCACTTTGTGGATGAAATTGGGTGTGATGTACTTCATAAGTGTGATCTTTCTAAGCATATTACATTCCTCTTTGTGGCTTGATGCAACACACTACATCTCCTAAGTTTTGAATATAATATTATTTGATTGGTCCTCTCTTGGAGACATTAGATACAATGTTCCCTAAGTGACTGACCTTGCATAAACTTAACAAGACTCCTTTGAACAATCTTTCACATTACATTTTCACATTTTATATTGTTACATTTCTTGGCCACCTTGCATAACACAACTTGCATGCATGTAGTTTTGCATTGTTTATCATTTACATTTCCTTTAGCTTTGTGGCCCCTTGTTAAAGTTATCGAATGGGTATAGCTTTCACATGGTTGAGTGGGAAGCCCACCTAGTGACATGAATTTTCCCCATAGCCACTTTTGTGTTTGTGAGTGCATACCAACTAGCATATGTATCTTAGCTTTTTGGGCTTTCTCACCCCACAAACAGGGTGTTGTCATAATAGTGGTTTACAATTCCTGAGAGGAACAAATTTTAGCTAAAATCACATATTTTTAGAAAATATAATGATTTAAGCCTTAAAAATTTCCATTTTAAGGATTCCAATTGAAGAGGGTTTGATCAAATCACCTTAGATCAAACCCCTTTGATAGAACCTCGCTAGTTTTAAACCATACCTATAAATGCATCTCCTTTACACCTATCAAAATGCTGATAAAAAATCACTTTTGATTTAGATTTTGGGGATCCAATGAATTCATTTAAAATTTATTTCAAATGATTATGGTATTCCTCATAACAAGCTATCCAATGAATATAATTTTAATATGCTTTGGTTTTGTTATGTATTTGTTTTTAAGTATTAAACATAGGTTTTCATCGAAAATGAATTTCTTTGTTCTTCACATGTGGAAAAATAGAATATTATCAAAAAAAATTGAGAAATAGAGTGCACTAGATATTGAAGTCCTTGATCCAACAAAAAATTAAATTAAATTTTGACATATAAAAAAAAGTTGCATTATACAATCGCGTTGTGTTTGAATTGTAATTCATTTGACTTTGAAACTTGATTAAGGAAACAATATTCAATAAAACTATCTAACCAAGTGGAAGCACTAGATATCAGAGTTACAAATCTAAATTTGAAAGAATTAAATTTTATCCTTCATGGAAAAAAGTTATGCCATCACTTTTAAAAATGTTGTTTTGAAAAAATCTATTTTCGTGGGAGATGGAAAAAAAGTGAAATTTGATTCCAAAAATTTTGAAAAAAATATTTTTAGAATCTACAGACAAAATTTGATGAGACTCTAGTTTGCACCATCTTCAAATTCCTCACAGTTTAGCCGCTATAGGTGCCCTAATGTGAAGATTTAGTTAAAAATAATAATTTCAGTGTCCAGTTTGGCCAAAAATTGTAAACCACTATTATGGGATCACCCAACAACTATTTTTGTGGTCTGAGAGTGAGTATACAAATGGGCTTTCTCACCTCGCAGACAACTAGTTATGTGGCCCTAGAGTGAGTACACATTCTCTTTTTCAAACAATTAGCCTAAATCTCTTTTCACAACTATTCAGGTTGATGATCGAAGCTTCATCCAAATCATTTCAACACTTGTGTGTTCCTTTGTCTTTATGCCTAGTCTTCCATGGAATCTTCATCCCAGGGGCTTGATCATCCCTCTCTATTGTTGTATTCCATCTTGCTAGCGTAAGTGGATTCGACCCCTCCCATCAATGTTCATGGATACTTTAGTGTGAGTTTGAAGTAAGTTCATCCTCTCACTAAAGTGGGGGCTAAATGTGCCATAGAAAAATGGCCTTTTGTCATTTTCACGGACTTTTCGGTCTTGTTTCATGGCATTGGAACTATGTTGCTTTGATTTGATGTTGTATCATGGCTTGAACATGCTTATTTAGGTATTGAAACTAAAAGAACATCTTGTGAAGGTTTGGTGAAGTGTTGTGAGACATTTCTACATTCTTCTAGACTCTATTTAATACAATTTACCTAAAAATCACCTTTTTAGTCATCAAAAATCCTATTATGAAGTGGTGTAAAGTCTTGTAACAAGATTTCACACTTTTCTAGGCACAATCTCCTTATTTACACCTTTCTTCTGACTTAATTGACCCCTTTATGCCCTCAAATGACTTAATTAATTGTATTTTTGCATATTATCCTGACAAACAATATTAAATACAACATTATTCCTGACACTTGTTTTCAGGTCCTAGGTGGGACCTATTCGCCATGGGTGGCGAATGAATCCCCCTTGGCCCCAAATTCAAAATATTGCAAATTTCCTTTCAGGATTTTATTAAAAAATACTTGATGTCGGCCTGTGATGAGGTATGAACGGATACTAAGCACAAGAATTTTATAAATAAGTCCTTTTCACCTCATTTTACATCCTCCAACATTCACATATCATATTCAAGCAATCTTAAGCATTCAAGCATTCTACATCATCAATTAGAGCATTGTTCAAGCACTTTGAAGTTGTCATTGACATTACTTCAAAATTACAAGATCAAGAGTTAGGTGAGTTAATATCATTTGCATATTATTACTTTATCTCTCTTTCATTTCATTATCTTTTCAAGGGTTTAATTACCAAAAGTGGTGTTTGACCAAGGCAAACCCCTATTCACTAACCCTAATCATTTTTCCCCTTTTGCTTGTGTATTTGCAGCCTTTTGTTTGCATACTTGATAGTTTATTAGATGTTGAAGACTGATTTTCATGTCTACTAGGTGCTTCAAGTTAGCATAAGTCAAATTCAAGCTTGGAGAGACTTATGTGTTTGTTTTATGTAGATTTGACTTCGGCAATTCGACAAGTAGACATTCCCAGATTTGGTGTTGTAGAGTTGTCTCCTAGTTTTTCAAAGAATTGGGAGAGAACTGATTTTCCACCTATGGTGAATGAGTCCCACCTTAGGACTGGAAACTTGAGTTTTCTCAGATTTTAGATCCCGACAAACAAAAATTAGTTCCTAACAATTTTTCATCAGTAGGAGGAGTAATTCACCACCTTGGGCGAATGAGTCCCACTATGAAAAATCAGTAAATTTCACCAACATCCAAGACATTCTAGAAAGCTCACACATCATCCAGGTGCACTCAGATTTACCTTTATACCTTCTATTCTGCATAATTTCTTTATTTTCATAGTTGTTTGCATATCAGAATGTGTTTTTAAACATAGCTTAATTTGCACTTTTTCATTCATTTTAGTTCATCTTAATCAGTTTATTGCATTTAATTAAGTTAATTTACATCATATCACATTTCATACATCCTAATTTGAGTGTTACATAAGAATTTTGGAACCTAATCTTTGTCCTTTTAGGTGAAAAACCGTAGAAGTGTAAGAGCAAGCATCTAGGTTCCCAAAATCTATGTTTTAGCTAGATGAACAGGTGGAAGAATCCCACCACCCCACCACATGGGAGAGTTGATCTAGGTCGACCCCATGGGCTAGCAGAATTTGAACATGTGGCGAGGAATGGTGACATGTGGAAATGTTATGAAAGACATGTGGCAATAATTAGTTGAGAAGGTGATTTCACATAGACATATCATTAGGGAGACAGTATCATATCAGTGGGAAAATGCACTATGTCCCATCGATATCTCGATAGGAATCTCATTAGGGAGAAGAATGAATATTGCAGTGATAGTTATATTTCAAAGAAACTTTTCTTTGTGTCCCTTTGATACAATGATGGCGGTTAGTGAATATGACATGACTAAAAGGTGGCAACAGTTGATTGCATTGACCAAGATGAAGTTGTAGAAGAAGGTCCAGATGTAAAGGAATCTAATTGGAGAGACTAGTGATGTTTGAGGATACCTCATGTTAGGTCCCTTCAACATCCCGATGAGACCCCACCAGAGTGAAAGATGAATTTCAGTGGAAGCCAAGGAAAACTTTAGTGGCGAATCTTAGCCAATTGGTGAATTCTAGGAATCAGCCAAGTCGAAATTGGTGAGTTTCTTGCACCCAACAAAGTGTCCAAATCGCCTGGATTTCATGAACTATAGGTCCAATGCATGTCCATTCGTTAGTGAGTTTATTTTTAGGCATATTTAGCAACAAATTTTCCATTGTCAAACTACACGTTTCAATTGGACCGACTAATATTTTCGACTGGAATCCTGAAAGAATCTATTAAAACACCTACATATTTGCCAATACTATTAAAACAACATTGTATCAGGACCCATTTCACCAATTAAAATTTACAAATAGTTGCTAGTGAAGACCCATTTCACCAATTAAAATTTATAAATAGTTTCCCAAGAGGACCTATTTTTCCAATAACATTAAAAAATAATTACATTGGAGGACACCTTTCACCTCAAAAATTACAATGTATTGTTGTATAAACAAGCGAGATTCACCAAATATTTAATATACAATTTAAAAATCTCGTGGAATTCACCAAATATGGAATCATGGATTGATAAATCAAAAGTGTCATTTATTCTTATACATTTTGTTCGGTTTTGACGTTCTACTTCTGCATTTAGAAGCCAACAAAAGCTGAAAATGTACACTTAAAAGGTGAGTGATTATTTATTCATAGTTTTATTACTTATAATAATAATTTTTCTTTGTCTCTTTTCCTTTCTTGCTTCAAAAAAGTGAACCTTAGAAGTTAGAACCAAACTCTAAATTTTTGAAGTTTTTGAAACCTCCAACCCACCGAGTAGAAAGATGACCAGGAAAGACTTGCAACTCAACAAAGTGAACCATCAACCAAGTCAGGGAATCAGGAAGTTATGAAAATTTAGAACTCCACGACAAGGTTATAAAACTTTGAGGACTAGTGACTAAGGTTAGGAAAAGCCAAAAAAAATATATTGTATTCCATGGTATTGAATTTCATATGTGATTCTACATAATTTTTAAAGAACAACACTTATCACACTACTTATAAAATCCTATTTCATTGCCATTCACACAATATTTGATAAATAACTAAAAGGAATATTATTAATCCATTCCTTGAACAAAAGCTAATAGTTGAACATCCATAACTTATAAGTTATAAGCTAACAGAAGCTAACAACTCAACATAAATAACTTATAAAGGCATCCACCAAAATTAAACAATAAAAGATTAAACTACCAAATCACCTAAATTATACTAAGAAATCCTTATGCATTCATCACCATAAAACCTTTATTCATACATAAACATTCCACAGCAATGAAACTATCCAAAAATCTATCATTCTGGACAATAATAAACAATCCACTGGAAAATATAGAGTTTTTTTGTCTTGATAACTGTTTCTTGAAGACAACAGTTTTAGAAATTGAAATAAAAAGTCTTTGAAGTATCAAGAGAGAAAAATTAAAGAAAATAACATAAAAACTAAAAACTAAACAACGGTCCCACTCCCAACACCGACTCCTTTTCTTTCAATTATTTTTGCCTCCTCCTTCAGTAACGCCTCCTATGCCTTTACTCTTTGCATGTATTCCCAATACTTGGTGACAATTGCAATGATGTTTTTGCTTCCTAGAGTTATAGAAATATGTAACCTGGTTCTCCATGTGGCCAAATCCTTTTCAGAATCAACCAACATCTAAGATATTTTCTCTTCTCCACATTCATAATTCCTCAGGTGGATCTCCATTCAACTGAGTTTTGAGAAGGACTCCCATGCCACTATAGCAGGATCAACTATTTCTTTCTTGAATATCTCTCTAAGCTTCAGAGAGATCTCTTGTATATCTAGAATGTTTTCATCAAACTCATCAGTAATTTCCACTCCCAGAATATGACAATCTTCTTTAACTTCCGGCCACATTTCATAATATTGTTCAAGTGTATTATTAATTTCCTTCACCAGATTATCATATATATTCAATTTCCATTCCAATGAAATAGACCAAGAAGGGTCTAGCTCCTTAGGATTATTCACAATTTTCTCACCAATTAATATCTTCGGATCCATAGAGTTCAATTATTTCATTTCCTAAGCAAGCACATAGAGACTACTTTGATCTTTTTTGAGCTGCTAAAGTTCTGTTACTAACTCCTTCATCTTATTAACAACTTGAGTGTAAAAGAGCACAAATTTATTCAGAAAGAATATAGCCTCTTGATATATTTTATCAATCCCCTCACAAGCAGCTCTAGAATAGCTCAAATTATTCTTAATTTTCTCTATGGTGAGCACATCAATGCCCTCTACCTAAGAACTTGAGGCTTCATCAGATGTAGGAGGAGTGTCCATGGAAGAAATAAAGTTACTTAATGCGAGGACTTGAGATTCCATTTTTATATTTTCTTTCCTCTATTCTTTCACTCTTTTAATCAAGGTATTGACTGAATAATTGGCATGGTACACATCACCTTCCAGTGTTGGAGGCCCCATATCAACATGTGTGACTTTGCAGTTCACCTTCGTTATTTCATCTTCATTTAAATCCTTCACAGGATCAACAATTTCTAACATTAAATTTCTAGAAGTAGCATCAGTCACCATCCTTGACATCCTCCTGGCTTTCTTAGGTTTTGAAGAGCTTTGAAGTAAATTTGAAATTGTATCCACTCCAACTGTCATTATAGGAATTTATACTTTCTCTTCTTCTCCAGTTCCTTTTTCAGCCATCCTAGGGAGGCAACTATCAGACCAGAATCTTCATTTCCACTAATAGTTTATTTAGCATCAATAGGATTGATAGGTGGATTATCAACTAGAGGAAGAGAAGAGGGAAATTTAGAGTCAGATAAAGGAGGAAAGATATTATCTCCAGCGATCTGTTTAAAGATAGCTTCAGAATATGTAGCCTAAAGTTTTCCTTGATTGGTCTTCTTCTTAGGGGTAGGAGAAAGCACACTGTCTTTTTCATAGATGCTCTTCAACTTGACTATTTCTTCTGGCCTATCACCATCACCTCCTGACTGATAATTTTCACTAGAGGACCTCATAGAGGGTTTCCCCGATGATACACTTGCACCAAAAGCTTATGTAGACCCTTGTTCATTCTTTTGTGATGACTAAGGCTCCTAAATAGGACCAACAACTTGCCGCCATTTCCCATCCAACTAGTCCTGGGTTATTTTAAGCACTGGGGAAGCACACAACCTCATATCTAAAATTTCACTTTGGCTCCACTCAACCCTAGGGTAGGATTTATCAGGCAATTTTTCATATGTAGGATCTATGATTGTTGAATCCTTAGCTACATTTTTAGGAATGTGAAATGATAGACCAAAAGAGTGTATCTATTTTAGTGTTAGCCTCATATAATCTCTTCTCAAAACTTCCTTCTCATTGACACAATCTTCCCAAAAATATTCGATAGATGGATGATGCTGATATAAGCTCCCTCCATAGAGATTATGCTTAAAAAAACCCTTATTGTCAAAATTATCTCTCATAGCCAAATTTTGGAGGTTATATTCTTTGAGAATTCCTTCAGCTCCCTGGCCATCTGGTTTTTTTTGCACACAAAATAAGGGGTCTCCAATGGGAATACATACCCTCGTTTACCCATGTTTGTATACTTAATATTAACCATGGCCATTTTTCAACAAACTTCTAGAAATATCAGTAAATCTTCAGGATACTAAGGTAATTTAAATGGGGCTTTCTCAAAATGCCATATTCTCAGATAGGAAAACTTATCAATTTGGATATAAAAAATCCCAAATTTTGATACAAGAGAAATCAATTCAAGGGAATGCATTTCTGGATTTCCATCTAGCTTCCTCATGACCTCCATTAAAAATGCATCATTAACACGACAAAAATCACCTATTCCAAATTATTTAGTGAACTGAGGAAAGCATTTATACACAGGAATATCATAAGCTAGGGTTCCTTGCGACTCCAACCCAGGCAAAAAGGACCTCTGACTACCTACAATGTATGTTAGGCAAGAACACATACAGAAAGTAGTAGTCTTATAGAAATTAATTAATTGCTCATTCAAATGGAAGCAAATAACTTCACCCCAGTCAATAAAAATATTCTCATCACAGACTATCACCATAAACCGGAACATCCAATCCTCAAATAACTTAACCTTTGGATCCCCAACAATGCGGTGTGATCAAGCAATAGCATCTGCAATTTCTCCCTTAAAATGCAATCTTTTGAGTTTACTCGATGGTTGCGACTTACCTTTCTTTTCAGACTTCAACCAAGTTTTGGCCATGGAGTTCTTACACCAATCATTATTCACTTTGAAAAATTCACCTGCCACTGCGACAAACATGTCTTCTATAGGTTCCCTTTCTGGAATCCCTAATGCGGGGGAAACAACTTCAGGAGAAATTTTTGCAATTATAGTTTCATCCACGACTTTAATTTCCTATTTCTGCGGAATGTACCTTCTCACACATGCACTTATCAGGTCCACACTCACCACAACTTCTAGAAAACCTCTAGCCTAAGCTAGCCTACTTTCTAAGAATTTTATATCCACCTCAGACTTGTTGTCCCTCTCCAAGCACACCCAAAATTTGTCTAACTTAAAAGGTTTGATCGCCATATCCCTTACGCTGACCCAATGTTCACTCTGTATGAGCACAAATTCACAGAGAATGAATTTTTGCACATGATATTCTATGAAGTACTGGCCTTGGCAAAGAATGATAATGTAGGCTAAAATTCTAAGTAAAAATAATGTTTTCACTTGAGAAGTATTGGCTTTGGCAAAGAACGAGAATGCAGACTAAATGTCTAAGTACAACTTTTCCACCCACTTATGTTATTTTTTATAGGACGTGCTTTAAATGTGGCATTCAATTTCATACCTTGAAAAGATAGCCTTCAAATGTGCATGCTTTTCAAAATTCCTGAAAAGACAACTCAAGTTTATTCCATACATAACATTCAATGAGATGTCAGACGATGACACCTTTCAAAGGCAAGATAATTCCATCATGTCGCATGGTCACTGGAACTTGGAACCTCAAAACAAAAGTCTGAAGTTTCAAAGTTTTCAAAGCCTTCGACCCACCGACTTAATCCACACATCATAAACCAAGTCGACCCACTCAACAAAGTGAACCAAGTCGGGGAATCAGGTAGTTATGAAAATTTAGAAATATACATCAATGTGAGATGTCACATGGCTATAAAAATTGAAGGCCTAGCTACTAAGCTGGCTTTGCTCCCTTATTTTAAGTCTACAACCATATATCAAATTTTCATCAAATAGTTGAGTAATTTATAATATAAATAATAAACATGTGTTTTAAAGTTTTTTTTTTTTAACCATTAATGTGCTCGGATTATCAAGGCCTTTACAAAATGAATTACAATTTCACATTAATAGTACAACCATTAATAGCACAATAACACTTAACGTTGTAAAGGACTTAATAAAAGGAATTACAATATCAAATTAATAGCACAACCATTTACTTTATTACAACTGAATTCCAATGTCACATTATTACATAGTACAAATACAAATGTAAGTACAAGCGCCAAGCTTCTGTTGGATCGCTGGTGAAATTGTAAATGTAATTAATACATGTGTATTTCTTTGTGTTTTACTTTTAAACTGCATGCAATTATTATTTTTTTGCTAGGTAAAACACTGCTAGGGGTAGCAGCCTGTATTGATTATGAAAAAGGAATTACTTGAGTTTCCATTTTTTTAGAAACCACCCTGAAGGACTTTTTTGTCAAGTGACCTTCCCTGATCAGCTACCCCACCTAAATTTTTGTGCATTACAGAACTCATTACAAAATTGGCCTGAATTTTAGTACAAGAACTCCAAGACACGGAACTGACTCAATTACCCTATTACTGTTACTATTGCTATTCAACCAAAAACATCTGAAATCATACCCAACTAGACTTTATCATTCATCATCATCCTCTAGCTCTATGCATTTCAGGTATGCCTTGCAATTTGCATTCACCAGGCAATTTGCTCCACATTTCTAGTGCGTTGGGCTTTTGGCCTTTTCCTCCAGGTCACTCAGATCATTCACAAGCCATTCTTCCCCATATCCAAGGTCCCAATCATCATCATCACCCACTACAATTTCCTCTACCAGACCTTCATCCTCTGTGTATCTCATTGCCCACCCATGCGGGAGATTGGTCGTTGACTTTGCTGCCCTAAGGAGAAAGAAAATGCTATGGTCCCTTTCAGCCCACAATTTTTCAAATCCTTCTAGGTCTATGGTTTGGACCAAAGGAAACTTCATTACCTCTCTCCCTCTCATCCACATCATGTAGTTGTTCCGTGGAATGGGGATTTTCCTATTCTCATCCACATTATCTAGCACTATGTCAATGTCACCTAGCCATGCATGCATGAAAACCATTTGGGTCATTTTTTTGCTTCTCTCTTTGAAGACTCCCATATGCAAAAGGACTATTAAGAACTTTTCCAAAATCTTTGTATTTGCTCTGGCTCTATGATAAGCCTTCAGAAATTTTGGCCCAACCACCTGCTTGGTTGCCCAGAGAATGAGTGGATGGGTTGAATTCATTAGCCCCTATAGTTTCCTATTGGTTATTTCTCCTCTGAAGGCCTACTATTGCTTCTTCATGTCCAATGCAAGCGACATTTCCATTTTACTCCTCACCCACAACTCGCCTTTTTGGAATTTTCTACCTATTAGAACTGTAAATTTCTGAATAATTTCACAAGTTTTCCTACCCCTAAGTTTCCATAAGAGTCCTCATCATAAGCACAACAGTTTGTTTTCATATCATTCTGCTCACATTTTTCCCTTATGGCCCCATAAAATCCATCTTAGAATGAATATTTCACATTTGCAGTTTGTATCGACACGACAATATCAGGGTCTCCCCGATCCATTTTTTTGATAAACATCTGTGTTGCCTATCAGCAAGACATTTCTGATGTCATGGAGATCAGAATTCATCTATTGTTCCATTCAGTAGGACATTCACATTGTTTCGGTGACAGAAAAGGTTCCTATGGGCATGAGTTATACCATTGGAATGAGGTCTTGTCGATTACATTATGTCTCACCGACCGGAGGTAGAAAGAACACATCAAAAAAAGTTAAAGGCTTTGATGAAAGGTCATAGCGAAAAGTTTTGTCTTGCCGACTGTGTGCACCTGGACTTGTTTCGGCCTGACCATAAGTCTTCGGAGTAATGTCATAGCGAATTCAAATGTGTCTCACCGACTAATGCATGTGGGGGTTCATCGGCGAGAGCTAAGCAGTATCGGCATTGTGTCTCGGTGAGTGACCTTCGGTCTCTCCAACATTACACAAAAGGTTTCTATCAAAAAGGCTCATTGGTGAGAGATGTTTTCTTCAGAATAAGTCAACGAATTCAAAGGGGTATCACCAACTAACATAAAACAAACACTTCGGTGAGGCTAATGTCATTTTGGAGTATGGTCTTGGTGAGTACGGTGGGTCCTGTTGATAGAGTAGGAGGGCTCTATCGGTATAAGAATTGAGTTGTCTCAGCGACACACAAGAGATAAGAGGGCTTTGGGTGAAAACATAATGTAATCTACAAGAGGTCTCCCCGATATCAGTGTTATAGCGATACATGTAGAATGAAGGAATACATCTCGGGGAAACAAAATGTGATCGATATGATTTTTCCCTGACGGTAGATAAGTCACGGCGAAACAGAAAGAACCAGGGGTTACTGACGGCGATTAAATTGCCTTTGGCATCACTATGATATGTCTTGGCGACTATTCTAGTGATGATTTATAAAATTCAAGTGTTGTTGGCCGACATGAAATGAGCCTGAATACTGCAGTAGGCCGACATGGGAGCTCCAAGTGATATGCTTTCTGATTCTTGTGTATAAATATGCATTTTGAGGCTGTAAAATGATCATCAGCTATTAAATATTCGATACACAGCAAGTAGATAGAGTAGAATAAAATTCTCAGATCAGAGACTATTGTTGCATGATTTTAGAATGGAGGTATTTATGAAAGTCATTTGATGTTGCTGCACATTTCTAGTGTCAATTATCTGTTAAATTTAATGAAAGTATTGCTAAGATGTCTCCAAAATGGATTCTTTCTAATTGTTTAAATTGATATAACAATTTTATATTCAATTCATCAGTGCACATTTGTTGTATCTACGTGGTTAATTGACTGGTTCTTTCAAGCAAAGATTAAATCATTTTAGTTGATCACAATAATCAAAGAGATTCATTTGGGTTGTTAAAGTAGAGCTTAGTAGTCACAGTCTTGCATGTTTATATAAGTTGTAAACATAATATATGCCAAATAATTTAAGTTTTCTCCAGAGAAGTGTTGCTCATCTTGATTTCATTTGACTCCACATACCCAATAAGGCACTGGTCTCTACATTTCATCATTTGGATTCATTCAGTTTCCTTACATCTGTTAATTGAACATTGTAGGATTTAGATTAGAAGATTGCTATTACATTTTGTACCAAGTTTGAATTCATTTGTTCACTTCCATCTGCCATTGTGGACAAATCATTGCAAGAAAGATAATCATAGGTCAAGTCTGCTCAATTCAATTGGGTACACCTGCCTAGGTTTAGCAGCACCTTAAGAGTAGAAGGTTTAATTCATTTGACCTTGTTTGTTACCCTAAAGTGTATCGAGAGATTGGAAGCCTCTTGAGGCATCTCACCTGTGTTTTTGAGAGCTAACAAATTGGTGAATTTGTTGGGGAATACATTCAAAATTAGGGCCTTAATCATAGAGTCAGGAACTTTATACAGACTCCGTTGGGAATAAGAAATATCAAATATTTTCTCACTTTTGAGAAGTGAGTGGTGAATCTGACAACAACATTGTAAACATGAATGGAAGAAGATCTCAATACAGGGGGGTCATATTGGAGCTCCTGCTAACAGTAGTAAGTGGACACATAAAGACGGCAAGCTTGATAAGGGAAAAATGATAAGTGAGGACATGTGCCTAACAGATCAAGACAAAGCATCAAGAGCACATTGTGAAACGTATGATAGTTATGACACATGGAGAAACAATTTGAGTACAGAGCCTTGTACTCCAGAAGATCAAAGAAATCATTTCTCTTTTCTCAATCCTCAGAAATAGGCTGAGTTTAGAGCCGAACTCAAGGCTGAACGAATCAGAATTCAGCATGAATATGATTAGAAAATGGAGGGTAACCAAAATGAGTTTATTGATCATGAACTTCCTGAGGAAGTAAAAGCACGATTGAAATTACAGGAGAAGAAGATAGAGGAACTAGAGGCTAAATTACAGAAATCCCAAGTTACTGATCAGACGGCTGGTTACCCAAAATATGTACCGCCTCATAAGTAGGGTGATAATGGTGCAGGGCCCTCTAATCAATCAGATGCTCCTTACAATTAGATAGGGAATCAGTACAAATAGCCAAATCATCCACCTCATATTCCCACACAACATATGCAGACACCTTAGGGTCAGCATTATATCCCATTGCATAATGCACAATACAACAACCCTATGTACCAATATTAGTATCCACCTAATCCTCCCCCTCACCAACACACAACAATGATCAGACAATTTGATTTAGCAGGGCTTCAATTATATCCTTACCCTATGGATGGCAACTGGAGAGGTCTGGTGCCTAACTTTACAGGGAGTAATGCAATTATTGTTGAAGAACATTTAAGGAGTTTCAATGTTTTCATCCAAGACATAGATGTGCCATATGAAGATTTACACATGAAGCTATTTATGATGTCACTTATTGAAGATGCTAGGGATTGGTTCAACAACTTGCCTACATTCTCAATTAATTCTCTCCAAGGATTCCATGACCGATTCCTAGAACAATATGGGAATCTAAATGCACCAGATGCTACCCTTCGTGAATTGATGCAAATTCAGAAAAATCAGAATGACTCAATTTATGATTTCAATCAGAGATTCAATAAATTACAGAATAAAGTACCTCATGGATCAAAGTTTCTAGATTTTGTAGCATTGAGTGTCTATTTGAATGTGTTTGATCCTAAAACAAGGTATAAACTGAGAAATAGATTCCCGAGAGATCTGGCTGAAGCACAGAAAATAGTACTGACAATTGAAAACAACAGGAAGGCTGTTGGGATAGTTAGTAAAAGAGACAACCCTAGGGCTCCTCAACAAAGGAACAATTATCAGTACGGATAGAAGAATACATGCAGGAATGAAAGGCCAAGGCTGCATGATATGCCTTATAATACAGACTGGAAGGATGGAAAACCTATAATAGCTAGGCCTAGAAACAAAGAGACTCCTAATCCATTGAGCAAGAAAGGAACCTATATGGTAAGTAACAATTATTTTTGTGAAGCTTGTGATAAGCCACATTCCCTAGATTATTGTGTTGTGGCCCAGAGAATGCAAGAAGAGGGAATGTTGATGGGAAACAATGGGGAAGATCACAAAGTGTATGACTTCAAACACTTTTTACCAAGTGGAAGAGAGGTACTCATCTTCAGAGGAGGAAGGTTACGAGTATGATGTTTCAAATCAGAAATACAATGTGCATATGGTTGAACAGTAGGTCCTCTCTGACTTTGAAGAATATTATACAGAGCCACATTCTGTTGAGGTGCCTGCTCAATTCAGTATGAGGAGACTCATTGAAGAGTAGATAGAGAGGCTAACTGTTGCTGTAGTTGAGGAAGCAAAGAGTAAATATTGGTTGAGAAATAGAACAGTAAATGAGAAGGAAGGTGTCCCCAAGGGAATCTTTATGAAGGAACAGAAGGTGACACAAGAAACTGTGAAGAAGGCAGAAAATAGACAGCCTGATAAAAGTGAACAAGGGCTTGTCCAAAACGAGGAAGTGAAGGAATTACACAAGGAGATGCAAAAGCCTGACCAGCTTGGTAAAATATAAAAGGAAGAAAATAAAGGAGAAATGTCAGAACAGAAGAAAATTGTTATCTCAGGTAAAATTATTTGTTCCCTTACTTGAGATGATGAAAATTAAGGAATACAGAGATAGTGTTGTTCAATTGATAATGAATTCTGAAAATAAAGTAGCTATTAAAGCAATTAATAGGCACGAGAAAGTAAATATCCCAGAAGTCTGTTTGGATGATGTATTAACAACTCCCCCACAAGTTGATCCTTTTTTCACTACATTGCTTATAAACAACAAACTGCTGAGGAATTACATGATAGACTCTGGTGCTGCTATAAATATCATGTCAGTAGGAGTTATGAAGCAGCTTGGCATGTGGGTTGATACTAATGGGGGAAAGTGCTATGCAATGGATAACAGACATGTTCCTGTGGTAGGTATCATGAGAAATGTTGAAGTCAAACTGGCTACTTATCCACATGTGGTTTATAATATAGATATAACAGTAATCGATACCCCTCCTCAATTTGGGATGCTTCTATCAAGACAGTGGACATCAGCAGTGGGGGGAAATATCCAGTTTGATTTTTCTTATGAAACTATTCCAGTGAATGGTCAGGAAGTCAAGTTGTATAGGGAGTCAAGGATGAACCAGCTTGTTGACTGTGTACCATAGGATCAGATCAATTGTTTCTGTGATGTGAATCTTGGCAATTTCAAGATAGAATCATCCCAGCCAGAGTTAGTTAGTACTGATCCAATTAAAAAATATGTTGCGCCTAACTGCAATGGTGTCTGGAGGATGTACTTTGGTCGAGCATGGGAGCCTGAATCATTTTGTTGGCCAGAGTCATCAAAACAATGTACCTTTGATCCAATGAATAAATTTATTGATACCGTGTAGGGGAAAAGGTATGGAGACAATGGTGATGTCACAGATAGCATTAGGTGATCAATTATACACTTCAACCAATAGAAAATGAGACATGTGCAAGTCAATATGATTCATGTGATGGCTTGCATGAGGAAGATGAAGATACAAGAGATTTCTCTTGCATAACAGATTGTGATAGGGGAAGTAGTGTATGTTATGATGGATTTATTGAGTGTTCAGATTTTGATTTAGAGCAAGGTGATTCTTACAGTTCTTGTGATGATCAAGAGGAAGAGGCAATGAACAACACAGGTCCATTTGATAGTCAAATAATACCTCCAGTTGCAGTCGAAAGCCATGAAGACACATTCGATGAAGAAGAGGTTTGTACATTTGAAAATGGTTACCAAACTTTTTCAAACCCATTGTATGATGAAGTGATAAAAGAGGATCATATGATATTTTGCAAAGGTATGCCCATGAATGAACTTCAGGTATTTTCAAATCCACTTTATGATAAAGAGGAGGTAATTTCAGACAAGTAAAATGATGGAATAAATGACTGTGTTGTTAATGTTTCTAATTTTTCATTCTCGGATGACCTTGGACTTCTTTTTTATGATGAAAAAAGTAAAGAATGCAACTGTAGTGTTGAAAATAAAGGATTGTGTTCATTCAGCAATGAGAAAATTTTAGACTTGATTACTTCTAAATACCAAGAATGTGCACATGAAGGTGATTCTGAAGTTTTGTGTCCAACTTACATTTGCTCTAATAGCAAAGGATCTTTGTGTGATGATTCCTATGACTCTCAGTGCACTTCTCGAATTGATGGTAAAACCTTTGGAGTTGACCAAATACATGTGTCCATTCAAGAAAAGGTGCAAAGGGTTTCAGATTTGCTTGTTCTAGACAGTGTTGATATGACAAAGTTGTTTGTTTCTCAAGAGAAGCACTTTGATGATGAAATTTTAGTACAGCTGGGAGAATGGTTTATAATGCATAACAGTGAGAAAGATAATGAGGAATTTGGTGTTGGATATGCATATAATTTGTATGTTGAAGATAACAGAGATTTTCCCCATGATGATTCTCTGAAAACTTTCAGTAACAGTGATAGGGAAGACTGCATGAATATCTTCAAGAGGAATTTGATGAACTCAAGGAAAAACCAGGAATTTGACAGGGGAAAGTATGGTTTGAGTTTCAGACCGTAATCATTCAAAACTGATGAAGTTGAAACACAGAGGATTAAGGGTTGCCAGTGCATGGACAACTCTTGCTTATCCTCTCTAAAATTCTTTTCCATGCATAGTAGTTTAGGGTTTTGTTCATCTCCATTTTTCATTCATCCCATCATGCTTCTTGTCCATTTCCATTTTTGCTCACTGTTCATCATTTTGTGTCTGGTCGGCTCACCCAAAGATCTGGATCCTTGCAATGATATCACTATCATTCATCCCCAGACAGAGCCACTGTTAGAACTGTAAATTTCTGAATAATTTCACAAGTTCATACCCCTGAGTTTCCATAAGAGTCCTCATCATAAGCACAAGGGTTTGTTTTCATATCATTATGCTCACATTTTTCCCTTATGGCCCCATAAAATCCATCTTAGACTAAATATTTCACATTTGCAGTTTGTATCGGCACAACAATATCGGGGTCTCCCCGATCCATTTTTCTGATAAACGTCTGTGTTGCCTATCGGCAAGATGTTTTTGATGTCATGGCGATCAGAATTCATCTATTGTTTTGTTCGATAGGACATTCACATTGTTTCAGCGACAGAAAAGGTTCCTATCGGCATGAGTTATACCCTCAAAATGAGGCCTTATCAATTACATTATGAATCACTGACCAGAGGTACAAAGAACACATCAGCAATTTAAGTTAAAGGCTTCAGTGAAAGGTCATCACGAAAATTTTTATGTCTTGTTGACCGTGTGCACTTGGACTTGTTTCGACCTGACCATAAGTCTTCAGAGTAATGTCATAGCGAATTCAAATGTGTCTCATCGATTAATGAATGTGGGGGTTCATCGGTGAGAGCTAAGCGGTATCGACATTATGTCTCGGTGAGTGACCTTTGGTCTCGCCAACATTACACAAAAGGTTTCTATCAAAAAGGCTCGTCGATGAGAGATGTTTTCTTTGAAATAAGTCACAGCAAATTCAAAGGGGTCTCACCGACTAATATAAAATGAACACTTTGGTGAGGCCAATGTGATTTCAGAGTATGGTCTTGGCGAGTACAGTGGGTCTTGCCGATAGAACAAGAGGGCTCTGTCAGTATAAGAATTGAGTTGTCTCAGCGACACACAAGAGATAAGAGGGATTTGGGTGAAAACATAATGTAATCTACAAAAGGTCTCCCTGATATCAAAGTGTTACAGCTCGATACATGTAGAATGAAGGAATACATCTCGGGGAAACAAAATGTGATTGATATGATTTTTCCCCGACGGTAGATAAGTCACGACGAACCAAAAAGAAGCAAGGGCGACTGACGGCGATTAAATTACCTTCGGCATCACTGCGCGATATGTCTTGGTGACTGTTCTAGTGATGATTTATAAATTTCAAGTGTTGTTGGCCGACATGAAATGAGCCCGACTACTGCGGTAGGCCGACATGGGAGCTCCAAGTGATATGTTTTCTGATTCTTGTGTATAAATATGCATTTTGAGGCTATAAAATGATCATCAACTATTAAATATTCAATACATAGCAAGTAGATAGAGTAGAATAAAATTCTCATATCAGAGACTATTATTGCATAATTTCAGAATGGAGGTATTTATGAAAGTCATTTGATGTTGTTGCACATTTTTGGTGTCAATTATCTATTGAATTTAATGAAAGTATTGCTAAGTTGTCTCCAAAATGGATTCTTTCTGATTGTTTAAATTGATATAACAAGTTTATATTCAATTCATCAGTGCACATTTGTTGTATCTATGTGGTTAATTGACTGGTTCTTTCAAGCAAAGATTAAATCCTTTTAGTTGATCACAGTAATCAAAGAGATTCATTTGGATTGGTAAAGTAGAGCTTAGTAGTCATAGTCTTGCATGTTTATACAAGTTGTAAATAGAATAGATGCCAGATAATTTGAGTTTTCTCCAGAGAAGTGTTGCTCATCTTGATTTCATTTGACTCCGCATACCCAATAAGGCACTAGTCTCTGCATTTCATCATTTGGATTCATTCAATTTCTTTACATTTGTTAATTGAACATTGTAGGATTTAGATTAGAAGATTGCTATTACATTATGTACCAAGTTTGAATTCATTTGTTCACTTCCATCTACCATTGTGGACAAATCACTGCAAGAAAGATAATCATAAGTCAAGTCTGCTCAATTCAAGTGGGTACACCCACCTAGGTTTAGCAGCACCTAAAGAGTAGAAGGTTTAATTCATTTAACCTTGTCTGTTACCCTAAAGCGTATCAAGAGATTGGCAGCCTCTTGAGGCATCTCGCCTACATTTTTGAGAGCTAACACTACCACTACTTCGAATTTTGCAAATGCAATGTGATAAATGGCTACTTACTCCACCCTTGCATGCAATTATTTCATAAATAGATAATACTAAATTTCTCAAAGGAAAAAAACTTGATGGAAATTTTATTTTTTCATTTGAATTTCTTTATGTTTTACTTTTAAATCTACATGCAATTATATCATAAATAGATAATAAATTATCGGCCACTAGTGTCGTTACCAGCCTAATTCACCCAAACCAAAAAACCAACTTAGTCAATTCGTGTATCTTAAGCCTTACATGTACAATTAAAAATTAAAATGGTTAATTTGATTGACATTTGGCTAGATGAAAATTGTACCTTAATTTGACAAGCTATCAAAATCCCCAGGCTCCAAGGTATGTGCGGGATCATCATGGAAAAAACAAGCCCTTAAGTTGCAAAAAATTCAGAAAAATCAGAGTTAGGCAACTTGACATAAAAATTTGAATAAGTTATCTATATTATTTCAAAAATATGTAAGAATTAAAGTTGTAGAAAATTGAATGTAGTTTCTAAACTACTAGGTTTATTTAAAATAATAAAAAATCTATTTGGTGAAAATTTGAAATTTCAAAGCAGTAGTACTTAAATTTCAGGGAAAAAATAAGAAGTAGGTCTCTGTTTGACCACCCTAACCACAATAAAATGATAATATTTTTTTATAATATTTTAGATATAAGTAAAGGACTCATGTCTCAATGTGATGCATATTTTTTTGTAATTTTTTTCCAAGTAAATGATTAATTATGATTTTTTTATTACAACTTTTAAAAAATAAAAAAGCTTGTATGTCTAACCACCTTAACTTGGTCAAAACTTCATGAAATTCATTTCTTTTTTTTTTAATCCTATAGTATGTGAAGCATAGAATGTGACGCATGTTACAGATTCAAAAATGTGATACCGTTTGAAAGCTATATTTTTTTTTCAATCATCTTATCAATCAGGACTTTAGTTGTAATTCAAATAGAAAATAAATAATAATTATTTATTAAATTCAAAGTAAATCATAATTTATATTGGTGGAAAGATGAGAATATCCTTTAAAAAACCTTTTTGTTTCATCAATTTTGGGTGAAAAAAATTCGTCAGCCACATACCCTACAAAAACCCATCATATTGCCACTTTTTGGCCCATCATGATCCTGCACATACCCTCCAGTCAGTACTACTAGTGCCACTCAAATGATATGAAATCATTACAAATCTTGTTTCATTAAATCTATGAGTTGTCTAATCAATCGCTTCTTCGGATGTTCAAAACTAAAAGATTGATGATCTCAATTAAATGAAATGTAATACGTCAAGGAATTGAAAAGAGAGAAATGAGCTTTGATCTCACCATGTGTCTACATCTAATGGTTCTAGTGTTATTCTAGAGGTTTTAATTCGCAAGTCTACCACTTTAGAGATTTACTTCTAGAATGCAACTACAACCATCCATCAAAAATTCATCGAATGGTCATGGTTATATTGATTTACCTTTACATCCTTTGGGTAAAATGTTCTTAAGTTTTTAAGCCTTGGTCCTATGTTCTTCCTAGGCGGTGCTTATTTTAAAACAAACTTTCTACACATGCATATTTCTACCACTTAAGTTCTTCTATCGCTCATCGCTAAAATCCAACCCATCGGGTTCATTACCACGATGATGAGCCTTGATCTCCCCACATGCTCACATTTAACGGTTCTAGTGTAATTCCAGAGGTTTCAATTCACAAATCTACTACTTGAGAGATATACTTCCAAAATGTAACTATAGTAGTCCATCAAAAATTCATCAAAAGTTAGTGGTCCATAATGTCGCGTGGTCATTGAAACTTGGAACCTTAGAACCAAAGTTTAAAGTTTCAAAGTTGTCAAAACTTTCGACCCACCGACTACATAGAATCTAGATGACCAAGAAAGACTTGCAACTAAGGTTAGGAAAAGCACCAAAACCTTGACTTTGGTGAATTAACATGGGAAAGGTGGCAAGGACAGTGCATTTATGGAGTGAAGATTGTGGGCATATTTTAGCAAGTAGACATGACCGGAGGATCGATGGGTAATTAAGATCAGTACGTGTAGAGTTTGGAAAATTGTTACCTCTCGGCTAGGTCTGGAATTTGACGGCCACCCCTACCTGTCATATGAAAATTTTGTGACAATTTTATTCATTTAAATGCCTATCACTTTATGTTTTACGAAAAAAATTAATTATCAAAAAAATATTTAATTTATATTTTTTATATAAAATATTTTATATTAAAATATTATTGATTTTATTAATCATACATATTAAATAAATGCTATAAAATAAATGTTGTTGAAGTTTTTTTATAGTTCAATCCTTAAATTCATCTATCTAAAAACATAAATTATTTGTAAAAGGAAAATAAAATTTCAACATGCTCACCAATAAAACCAAATGCTATATTATCTTGAAAAAAATCAAAGCTGAGAATCACTATAAACAAAATGCTATAAAATAAATGTTGTTGAATAAATCATATATATTAATATAAAGTGAAATTAGAAAGAATTATTCCAATTCTAAACTAATTTATATTTTTATCATAAACATTATTATATACTTTAGATTTATCTTCATCCATCAACTACCAAAAATTATTCCAATTTTGAACTAATGCTATCAAATATACTTTAGAAAGAATTATTCCAATTCTAAACTAATGCTATAAAATATACTTTAGATTTATGTTCATCTATCAACTACTAAAAAATTTGATTAGCCAGCACAGTTTCCATTTCCAACATATCAAATTATCCCTAATTATACTCGCCTAAAATCTACCCTTCCAACCATTGTTCATGTCCCAAGGTGTTTTAAAATTACAATGCAAATCCATGCATAAGCCCCAAAAAACAAATTCACATACAAGATTTTGTACAATAATCTATTTTTTTTAAAACTTGTACTACTCAGACACCTTCAATGAATTTCCCATCTCCAACAGCTTTATCTCCATTTTAAACGAGTTCATCTTCTTCCTCAGACGTAGACCCTTCTTTTCACACATCTTTTCTCTGGAGATGTCTTTGAGATTCTCTATGATATCCTTGACCTCCATTAGCTCGACACAGATTTTGAGTGCTTTCCACCCGCGCTCTGTACCTTCTCGCCATAGAGCTTTGGTGCGTCCTTCTAGCCACATGATAAAGAGATGATTTAAATCCATGAGGTCCGGGCCTCCACCATTCATGCATTCAAACTTAACAAGCCCCACTCTTGGTATTTCCTGTTCTAGAATGTCTTCCATATCCTCTAAAAAATCTTTGTGAACCAAATTTTTCATGACTTTCCTCACTACATCCACTTCCTCTCCTAAGTCCAGACCCCAAGCCAAGACCAACAAATAAATATCCATATTGCTCATGTATCTGCTCTTTAATTTTTCAAAGCCATTACCAAAAATGAATTGAACTGCTTGTGCCACCTGCACATCCTTGAAGAGAAATAAACCTCGCAGACGCTTCACAGATGCTTTGCCAATGAAAGGGTCCAGCTTCCTCTGCAATGTCAAGGTGAACCTTGCCTCCATTGTTTCTCTAGTTCACTGGCTTCCTGATAACCAGCCATCGTCGACCGACTAAATAATATGTGTGTCTTTAATACATCTCAATTTTCCAGCCATCTCCATTAATGCCAATTCTGAAACGTGCGTCCAATGCCGGAAAAAAACCTTCATAAATGCTTCACTTTTTACTAAAATTTTTGTGGCTTCTTCGCTTACTAAACAATGTTTAATTCACCAATGATTTTTTCTTAATAATTTGAAAATAGGTTTAATTCGCTAATGAATTTTATTTTTTAGTTTGAAAAAAAGTTTTAACCGCCAACAAAATTATTTTTTTCTAGTTTGAAAACAGGTTTAATTCACCAATCGAAATATTTTATTGGTTTGAAAATAGATTTTAATTGCCAATGGGAAAATTTTAGTTGTTTTAAAAAAAATTCATTTCATCAGGATTTTCCATAGACTTCTAATGATTAGAAAAGATTCACCAATGGACATTATTTTTTTCACGAAAAAATGAAAAAATTCACCACTAAAATTAATATTTTTTATCGGGAAGGATACAAGATTCACCATGATTTTACACCTTCTCCAAGGGGGGGTTTCTTAAAATTTTCCCTGGTGGAAGCTAATTGGATGTCCCTTCGATATAGTGATTCATGGGGATTACTATGTGGGACCCGACTAGGAAGTGAAGTAGGTAGTAGGTGAGATGCAAAAAATGCTGAAAACGGATTGATAATTTTGTTAATCCACATCCTCATTGTGGATTACATGGCGATGACTTGGTCAAGTGGACCTCATGGTTGGAAAAGAAAGCATTAGAAGCTCATCCAAGGGATAGACAGTTTTTGGAGAGAGTGAGTTTTGTGTCCCCTGGACACAATGAAGTCACGGTGATGGAAGATTAACGATGACTTTGGTGGGACCCAATTGGAAGGAAACAATCATTTGCTAGTGATGTATGCAAATAAATCAAAAATTATTATTGCTTAACAGACCAACTCACATCGTTGTTGTGAGTTGCATGGTGATGACATGGATGAAAAATGGCATTGTGGGCTTGTGTATTTCACTTGTGGTATCGAAGAGAGTGGTGGTTATCGAAGAGACTCAAAAGAGTCTCAACCCAACATGTTGAAGTATCTTCAATGTTGTAAAGTGACTATCTACTCATGAAGATCAATGACACCAGTTTTAAGATTATTGATCTGATGATGTTTATTTAAAGATTCCTAGATAAATAGAGGATCATAGGATCATGGTGCGAGATAAAAGATCGATGTCCATAATTCAAACTTGAAGATCCACAGTGGTTGCAATAGTGTGAACGAGGGTTGTGGGTAGAGAATGACATAGTGAATGAATTTAATTCATTCAATGGGTCCAAAAAACATCTTATTGGTGATTTTATCTATAGGTTCATGACACAAATCACCATATCAAGAGAGATCAAAATTAGACCGATCAAAGAAGAAATGGGATTTATTGCATATCAGATTTAGGGTTTCAATTGCACGCAATATTCAAGAGATCATATTTGAAATTTATGGAGGTGTATGGCTTGGAAAGAATAGGTAGATTGCTAAAGAAGATAATGAGAAAATCCTAGTAGAATATTAAAAATGATTGAAATGTTGGTGAGGATCTCGAGACTGTGATGACAACTCATTGAAGAAAAGAAAGAAAATCAAGAAATTTTCTAACTATTGTATTTGTTGATGTGGAAGAATAGAAAAAGAGCTAAGAGTGAAAATAGTGAATGAACATATGTGTGTAACCTAGAGACACCATAGATAATCATCCAGGTTTTCATTCAACAAAGTGCAAGTGTATGAAACACTAAAAAAAGGAAAAGCGGTGCAAAGTAGCAAGTTAGAATAGAGGATGTTCTAAGTGTAGAGGAGTGCAGATCAAAAAGAGAAGAGAAGTGTAGAGGAGAAAGATAATTGAAGAAGAGAGTAGCAAGAGAAGTGAAAAAGTGTATGTTGAGATTGCAGCATCAATAGTAGAGATTGAATTGTAGAGATTGCAAAAAAAAAGTGTGTAGTTGCAAATAAGTTGCAACATTGAATTGTATTAAAAAATTGTAATACTATTTTGTAAATTTGATTGGTTGGTGCCATCAGATAATTGTGTTGGTTCTCAATGTAGGGAGTGTGTGCTTCCTTGGAGTTGGTACTCCTAAACAAAGGGAATGGTGTCCCCTTAGGGTTGGTGCCCTTAAAGTTTGTAATCAATGATTTCCTTGTGAGGTTGGATTAGGACAATAGATCCTAGAAACATTTCTCACTGTGGTTTATCCCAACATTGGGATTTCCACATACATCTGGTGTTATGTGATTCTTATGTGTGTGTGCATATTTATGTCTCTATTTTTGTTGTTTGAATCTACACTAAATGGTTAAAAGGGATTAATCTACATAAGGTACATAGACCCTAAAGAATTGATCTACAGTATTGATTAAGGGCTTAAGAAGTTAGTCCGAACAAGTGTTTTAAGGGATTAATTTTAATATCTATTGATTCACCCCCCCTCTCAGTAGATTGTTGTGTTCCAGCATCTTTGACATAGTGTAGTCACTTCGACATACTAATGAGCTCGTCATTTCAATACTTTCAATGGAAAAGCTATGAATGTTATTTTTTAGAAGCACATAATTCCATTAAAGAAGCTGCAAAATATTTCCTCCCAACATGTCACTATGTATTCAATGATTCTCATGTTTCCCCATAGACATCCAACCAGAACACTATGTGGTGTAGACAATTGGACACTCTTGAGAAAAGAGACAATTTCATGCTTAATTTGGACCTAATTTTGAGTACCCCTACATTATTCAATCTTAAAAATAGAATTTATAGGCCCCTAAGACCCATTATTTTTTATCTAGGGGCATGTTTCACTTAAAAATCATCAAAATCCTGAGAAACAACACTTAATTCATTCATATCCCAAAATCTCACCTCCAAACACCACTAGTGGGACCCATTCACTACCTTGGGAAAATGAGTCCCCTCTAGTGGGACCCATTCACCAAGAGTGGTGAATGAGTGCCCCTTTTGGGGAAAAATTCAATTTTGAGCAAGAATTTAATCAATTCAACTTAATTTTTCAATGGATGTTGGCCTATTAGGTCTAAATAACGGGAAAATTAGGTGTTGATGCCTATAAATACACATTTTAGTTCATTTTTCACATATCTTAGTCAATTTTAAAAGAAAAATCAAAATTCAAGTATTAAGAGTCTTCCACAGTAAGTTTCATCAGCATTTTCTACAACAAAATTAAAGCTTTAGGGCAGCAAACTAGGGTTTTTGTAGGTCTTCAAGCTCACTTCTTGTTCAAGACCAAACATTACAAAGATTTGGTGATGGATTCCTATGGTGAATCATGGAGAAATATAGGTTGACGAGATGCAACTAGCCATCAAATCACACCTTAAGACTTGTTTTCAAAGTGATTTTATCTTCCATTTTCCCTCTATCTTAAGATTTAAGGTTTGCATTACATTTTCATTTCATTTACATCTATTTTATATGGTGTAGTGTTTCTAGGATTGAAGTCTTGCATCATTCAAATCACATTTGTTCATCTTATTCTAGCACATTAGAATAGGGTTTTATCATGCTTTAGATTTTCCTAGTCTTTAACACACTTAAGGCTAGGGTTTTATGCAAATTTGTATCCATTCAAGGTTTGATTACTGAATTAGGGGTTTGACCAAGGGAAAACCGCTATTAGACAACAAATTTTAAGTTGTTTTGCAAGTATTTTTTGATATCCTGATCTGAATTCTCACCAAGAAGTGTTGTATAGGTGACAAGGTGCTGGTCTAAGATCTAAATTTGTAGAAAACTGAAAAAGGACTGATTCACCATGGATGGTGAATGAGTCCCATTTGAGGTGACTATTAGAGTTAAATGTAAATTCTAGTACCCAGTGAACAAAAACTAGTTTCTAGGAAGAAAACCCTAATCTGGGACTGATTCACCCAAGGTGGTAAATGAGTCCTAGTCAACTAAAATGTCAACTTTTCCAGATTTTCAAAGTGGTTTCAAATATTCATTAGTCTTACAGGTGCACACATTCAGTTTTATATATATGTTTTAGTTATGTTTGCATTCTTGTTAATCTTTTAAGTCTTTTGCAATTGTCATTATGTTTTCAAACATTGCATATTTCGTTAGTTTTGCATTAATAATCAATTGATTTCATCATCTTGTTGTATTTAGATCATTGAATTTAGTCTCAATTCCATCTTGCATACCTTAGTATAAGTGAACCACCTCAATTTTAGAGTTCTATCTATCTCCTTTTAGGTGAAAAACCTTAAGAGTCTGAGTAGTACATAGAACAACACTAAAATTGATGGTTCACACTGCAATACTCCAACAAGACATGGGTTAGGGTAAAAATACACATGTATGATGGAAGATAGCATGGGAAAATATATAACATGAATTTTGAACCTGGAAAATGAATAGTTCAAGGGTTAGAACTCTTTTAGTGGACTTTTGGAACTAGGGCTCGATAATAATTGAATTTAAGCTAGGTGAAATATTTCCAGTACTAACAGCGGCTCTATTTGGGGATGAATGGCTATCTATACATTGCAAGAATCTATAACATTTCTTCGGGGTGTAGAGAAAAATCACAAAACTGTAAAAAATAATAAAAACCAAAATTGGAAAAAAAAACCCTAAACTACTATGTATGGAATTTATCTTCTTTAATAAAATAAGTGTTTCAGAAATTGTCCATGCACTGGAAATTCTTGATTCTCACCGACCATTTTCTACAAGTAATATGAATTTTCACCATATTTTCCAATAATCACAAATGGTCCCAGCCAAAGAGCCTCAAAATTTCCATGATTTCCTTTATCTTGACTCTAAGTATTCTACATAAGAACCATATCATCAACTTGAAACTTTTGATCCTTAGCCTTCTTATAAAAAATATACTTCATTTATACCTACATTTTTTCACTTTTTATTTTTTTCCTGATTTCTTATTTCCTCTAACTCTGCCAATTACTCCATCCTTTCTTCAATTGGCACAGACACATCCAAATCCTCTTGCAATATTAATTTATAAATAGGAAAAATATTATGCATGGGAATTCTTGCTTGAGCTCCATAGACTAACTCAAAAGGTGATTTACTTGTATCCTTTTTTATAGTGATTCTATCTACACACACTACTAGCTTCAACTTTTAGACCCATTCACTTGTTTTATTATCAAGAATCCTTTTGATTATATTCATGATACTCTTGTTATTGGACTCTACTTGACCATTATCTTGGGGATGATATGGAGAGGCATATGATATGAATATTCCATAAGAAACAAAATTTCTTGAATTTATTAGACCTGAAACACACACCATTGTCTGTGACAATTCTTAAAGGAACTCCAAATCTAGTGATAATATTTTCCATCAAGAAATTTATGACTAGTTTACAAATAGCTTATTTAGTTCGAAATGCTTCAACCCATTTAGTAATGTAATCAATGAAAATAAGAATCCATCTATGCCCACCACTTGACTTATCTTTTATCTCTCCTATGAAATCAATGGCCTATTGGTGAAAGGGAGCATCAATTTGCATAGGTCTGAGAGTCAAATCTCCATTATATTTCAGTTTACTAGAAAATTTATGGTATGCTTCACATTTTCTTACATATCTATGATCATCAACAAAAATATCTATCTAAAAAGAGTCTGCTCTCAATATCTTAGGTGTAGTGGTCTTAGCTAAAAAGTGTCCACCACATACACCATCGTGCATCTCCTTTAGAATTATTTCTACCTATCCTCGACCTAGGTCACATAAAAGTAGCACACCATATTTATCTTTTGAGAACAAATCACCATTCATGAACATATACCATGATGCTTGTAGCTTTAGTGTCCTTTTTTTATTGGAATTCAACCCATTTGGGCACTTCATGTATCTAAGGTAGTGAACTATATTACTATACCAAGGTGTATGTCCAATACTAGAAACCATACCATCTTCTTGTTCAACATCACATACCTATGCAACCTCCAAATTAGATTCATCCATTAATTTTTCCAACCCTTTTCCTCGTACAAGTTTGGTGATTTGGATGTTTATATTAAATTTTTGAATTCTATCTATCCATCTACAATTTCCTCTGGTAACCTCTATTTGCATAAGGACATCCTTTACTACTACATTTGGTACATAGGCAGTCACTTGTGCTCCTACCAAGTAGAATTTGAATATTTTCACTACCATCACAAGTACATAATATTTTTTCTTAGTAGCATTGTACTTCAATTCAACTCCTTGAAGTGATTTGATAAAAAATAAAATTGGTTGTCCATGCCCTTCATCATTCTTCTGTAACATGACAACAACAATAGTGTGAAAAGAGGCAAAAGAAAAGATTATGAATGGCTTACCAAAGTTAGGATACTTCAAAACTATAGCTTATTTAATTGCCCTCTTGATTGATAAGAATTCCTCAATAGCTTCTAATGTTTAGTCAATATTTGATCCCTTTTTTAATATTCTTGCAATGGGCTTCACAATTTCAGCAAAGTTAGAAATAAATCTTCTAACAAAATTAATCTTCTTAAAAAATAACTAGATAAATTTCACCATTTTAGGGATGGGAATACTATCAGTTGTTGTGACCCTCTCTGGATCTATTATTATACCTTCTTTAGAGACTATATGCAAAATTAGCTTACCTTTAGTCACAACAATTGACATTTTTTAGGGTTTAGAGATAAACCATACTCAAGTTCCTTTATGAAATCTTTTCCATATGCATGCACTGATATTTTTCCTTCATTGAGTATGTTGTTAAATTATCTTGATATACAACCATTATTATATTGATTGAATCTACAAAATCTATGTTCGTAGCTCTTTAGAATGTGGCACCAACATTCATGAGGCGAAAAGGCATCCTTACATACACATAGGTACCCCAAGGTGTAGTAAAGGTAGATTTGTATTGCTCTGATTCCTTGAATTTAATTTGATTGTAACCAAATAATCCATCCTTCATGGAAATCAATTCACATCCTATCACCCTCTGCAAGATAGCCTCCATATTTGGAAGTGGATAGTTACCATTCAATGATGAAATATTTAAAATATGAAAATCCACACACAACCTTATATCACGATTTTTTATTTTTTATTGGTACCAAATTTGAAATGCAAGAGGAATGCCTAATAGGCTTGATTATACCACTTTCCTCGAGCTTCACCAATTAATATTGTATTTTTGGTGCTAAAATAGGATTGATAGGCCTTTTTCTTTGTCTAAAAGGTTTGGAATCTAGTTTTAGTGGGATCTCATGCTGAAATAGGTATTCTCTATAGGATTTCAAATCTTCATAGGACCATGCAAATACATTTTTTTATTTCCTTAGCAAGCTTATGAGCATGTCTATGACTTTTGGGCTAATTGTCTTTCCTATGTATACTTTCTTTGGAGCATTATTAGTGCCAAGATTCACTTCTTCTAGATCATCCTAATGAACTAGTGTTTGCTTCAAGGCTTGTTGACCTACTTTTTCCATCAAAAGAATGTTCCAAAGCCACAAGACCATTTGGAATTTTTTTTTTTCAACTATACATCCTCTTGACTAAAAATAGTGTCTTTACCATCAAAATTTTCAACAAAAGCATTAAATTCTATCTCTTGAGCCTCATATTTGTCTACACATTGAAGAAAATTTATCAAATCCTTATCATCATTGAACACTTTCCAACTATTTACATTGTCAAGAATGTAAGGTACGGTCTTAAATTCTATCTCTAATACACCATTCAATGTAATGTCATCCCTTCTTAAAGAAATATTTGCAAGAAAATCAACCATCAAATTCTTTGACCTATTTTCCCAATCTATTGAGAATGCATCAAAGAGTTCAATTGTATCCCACATTGCATGCTTATATTGCTTAATCCTTTTATTCTTTATGGCATATTTATATCTTACATGTGATACAACCAATTCTAAGCCTCCATATACAGTGAACAACTTTATTCCATATTTTATAGCAAAATTCAAGCCCAATTACATTGCTTCATATTCTGTTGTATTATTGGTACACTCAAATGACAACAGAAATGAATACTTAAAAGTTTTACCACTAGGTGTAATGAAGACTACACCAGCTCCATTTCCTTCCTTACTATAAGCTCCATCAAAATACATCTGCCAAACACTATTGTTATCTAATTGAACTACATCACCAATTGATCACTATTTTGTAATTCAGGCTATGACCGTTCAACCAGGAAACCTCCTAAGTCCACATTCCAAAATTAGTTCATTTGATTAGAATCATTTCTCTCTAATACTTTCCTAGATCTTGGTTCCCTGCACAATTCAACCTCCTTTCCATTCATAGGTATTTTTTGCATATGACAAATCCAACTGAACATTTCCACCAACTACAATAGTCCATTCGCTTGATAGTAACATGCCATAATATGGTGGAATGCCAACCAAAGTAATATCTGTCCTATATGTAGCTTCAGCATAAGTAGCCAACTTTATCTCCACATCTCTCATGATACCAATGATAGGGATTGATCTATTACCCTTGGCATAACACTTTCCATATGTAGAGTGAACCCATAAACCAAGTTCTTTCATGACTACCATAGGAATGATATTTATTGTTGCTCTTGAATCTATCATGCAATTCTTTACCAACTTATCATTAATCAACAATGTTGTATAGAAAGGATCAACTTGGGATGGGCTCTTTGTTAAAGTAGTTTACAAGTAAATCTTAGGAGTTTTCATGGCCTTTTCTTTAAAATTAATCACTTGCCTCTTATTATTTGTTTATTCATTCTTACCCTTACCTTGAATTTTAGGCTTATTTGGTATATTTGAAATCAATTTCATAGCACTATTTCTATATTCATCAATTTTCATTATTTGCAAAAATGGAACTGATATTTTGATTTGAGTAAAAGCTTGAGTTATATCAAAAGAGGGCATACCTGTCAAAATTTCTATTTTTCTCACTTTGACTTTGGTAATTTTCTACTCTCCCATTACTTGCTTCTTAGGGTCACTCCTTGTTTTATTTTGATCAGCCTATTTTGTATCTCTGGGAACACATTTTTGAGTTAGGAAAGTTTTGTATTTATATTTTCATCATCCTCTTGAGATTCTAGGGAAATCTTCTTATCATTTTGTTGATTCTTCATGAAAAATTTCCCAAATGTACCTTGATCAGCATTAACAATTCTATTTCTAATATTGTAGTTGCCTCTAGCTTGAGCTACAGTAGTGTTACCCGTAAACAAGGACCACCCCTCCTTTTCTAACTATCTTTCCTTTTTACCTAAGTCTTTTAGTTAAAACTCACGTTCGGGTGACATTTTGTTGTTCTTCTTGAACTTAGGTGGGGTTTTCATTTGTTCCTCAAACCTCTCATTTTACTACTTGTATTGTTACAACTTTCGTCAGGTGTTGTTTCATAACCTTATTCAAACTTACCATTCCTTGAAAGTGGGTGTGTGTGTTAATAACCCACGTGATAAGTTGTCATGTGTCAGAAGTTAGTAACTTCCCCTGAAAGTTATACCTTTGGGCAGTATTCTTTCAACCATTTGAAACCTAAGCAGTTTTTTGTTAAGTTATATGAACTACCCATTTAACCAGCTAAAAGCTTTCTAGTGATTAATGGAATAACAGTGAACTTAATTCATATAACAAGTGCATTATACAGAAAAATAAATCAGCATTTTTAAGATACGACATGAGAAAGAAGAAAATGAAGCCATGCATACAAAAGCATAGTGATATCAAAATGAATATTTTATTTATATATATATGTGTTCAATTTTACATTGCATTGGCACTATGTAAAATTGTTTGAACTGACTACAAAAGTTCATATTGAAGGAAAAAGAAAAAAATAGACACTTTCATTTAGGCGCATAGGGAAAATATAAGGACTTGAATGCCATCAAATACAGTCTAGAGGTGTTCAACTTGAGAAAGTGACAACAAGTTCTCATGCAACTGAACCAATTCCACGAAGAGTCCCATATTCTTTCTTACGATTCCTGCAAACAAAAGAGCCCCAACTTCCTCCAATGTCTCATCCTGAAGGGTTGATGCTATGCAGATGGCATCAGCTATCAGTCCATTCTAAGGATAGTGTCTGAGCTTAATGATCGCCATGTGGAACTGATGGTGGAATTTAGGATTTACTAGGCACTCCAATGCTCTTACACCCTAGTCATAGTGGTCAAAATTCCTAATGATTGTATATATAAAATCCTCCAGCATGGTGGTGTTGTGTATGTGGACTTGTCTCATAAATGCTTCTCCGAGGATGTTGTAAAGCACTACTTCTTCTACCTTGCTTTGTATCATGAATACATCCTTAAGCTAATGTGATAAATACCTAAACAATGGACTACATTTGATCTCTTCCAAGACAATGAAGTCATTTGCAGAATTTCCATCACTCTAAGAGCTCACCATGTTAGATGCTACTAAATGATGAAGAAAGGTGACACTGGTTGAATTTATAGAAGATTGGTTAAACATTGGTGCATTCTCCTAAGTTTGATGAGATGGCAACTCGATCCCAATTTGTGGATGATTTGAGTTGGTTTAAATTACATTTTCCCATCAAACAACATACACGTGCTATCGTTTGATCTACCCTTGATGTTGCATTAATTATTGGGTTGTGTGAAAGGTCATTCAGCGACTGTTGGTGAGATCAAGATCATTTTTTCTTGGTCAATGTCTATTCTTTTGCTAGAATTAATTATTCCGGTTGATTTTAGCAATTTTTAAGAAATGCTAGAGAAACAAGAAGGCTACTAATTTAGTAATGGCTTAGGCAAGTGTTTAGTAGGGTTGGTTTTGCTATAAATTTGAAAGTGGAGAGAAAGATAGGGGTTCTCTAGATATACACCTGGTGGTGTTATCAAGAGGGATTTAGGCATTTATTTTAGAATATAATGGTTTGTGACCTTTGTGTTATGAATTTAATGATATGATTTGTAAGTTGATCTTTGTACTATGTGTATGATATAATTATATCTTCTTTGTTGGATAAGTTGTATGGTGTTCATTTATTACAGTTTGATCTTATTTCTTTTATTGGATGGTCATAGGCTTTTCAATATTTGTGTTGATTGTTTATGGCTGTGATTTACACTCTCGCATTAGTTCCATATTTATGAAGTTGAATTAGTTTCCTTTCCTGCTTTCTAATTAAAAGCACACCCATATTCATTAGCTTAGATAAATTCCTTGAAAATATAGTGAGGGAGTTGTACCTTGACCAAATTTAGAGAAAAGCCACAAATGCAACATTGGTCTTTTCAGAGTTGTTAGCAGATTTACACTAGTGCTAAATTTGGGTTGAGAGATTCATTTTTTAGTATATTTATCCTGAACCATTTCATTTGCTAATAGATTTTTGGCGACTTTGTTGGGGACCAAATCGAATTTATTGAATTCTAACAACCCTTGTCGCGTCATGCAGAAAAATGGTACTTCCTCATAATAATGTATTTCCTATTTTGCAACCAGATTTAGATTGGGTTGGAGCATAACAAGAAGACATCATTTCACAATTAAATATGCTCACCTAGAGATATAGGAGAAATGCAACAGATTATATGTGAGCGAATTTTTCTTTGGAAGAAGAGGAAGAGTTTTCCCAACGTCCACCTATACATGTGGTTGAACGCCCTTCAAGGTTGATATTTATGTACTAAAACAACCCTCCTCATCATCCCAATCATTCGTTTCATCATCTAAGGGACCCACCCGTACCTCAACTTCATAATCCACCTCTAGCTCGTCCACCACCCATAAATTAATCCAATAATTCTCTTTCCCACTCTACACTCCTGTGTGAGTTGGCGACTCTGATCATCTATGGCCTTCAATCTTTGGTGTAATCAAGTTGATCCTCTTGTCCTATCATAATACCATGGTTTAACTCATGGTTCCCAGAAATAGTTCCCTAAATTTTCTAGTCAAAATCAACAAGATCCTGAGGAACATATCCTAGCTATGATAGTTGTAAGTGGAATTTTAGGAATTCAAGAAGAGGATGTTTTTGTAAGAATTTTCATTGACATTTTGATCGATAAAGTGGCAGAATGGTATAGGGAAGTTGAAAAGGGGAGAATTACTAGATGGGATGTCCTTCAAACAAAACTTCTCCAATGCTATAAACCCTGGTCAACATCGCGGCCACCCTACAAACATTCTTTCAGATCATGAAGAATAAAAATTAAAAAATGAAGGATTTTGTTTACTACTTCAATTAGTCCCTTCAAAAAATTCTTGCTCTAGAAAGACCTAGTGAGGAGATCCAATTCCACATATTTATTTCTACACTAGAACCTGATATTCAATTAATCCTCAAAAGAGATAAACTTCAAGGGATTGAGAGAGCTCAAACAAAAGAAGTAAATGTTGAGGATGACTTTATGGCCATGGGATGATGGAAACCATGTGTAAGTGTGAAGCATAATGCTAGTTGTAAGTTATCCTCTGAATTCTGAATTAGAAGTCATGAAGAAGTATAGTTACCTTGCCCAACTACTGAGAACATTAACCTGACAATTTTTGATAGCATGCAACAACCTAATGAGGAACAAGATCACCATTGTAGTGATCATGCCTTTAGTTTATATAAATTTTTTGAGGTTTAAAGTGGTCTTAGCTCATCTAGTGATGATGAAGATGATGAACCACAAAAGAATACAATGATTGCCTCTCCTTCTGATTTGAAGATAATTTCTTCTTTTCTGAAGCTGACTCAAAGGACCCAGTGTCAAATTCCTTCCTATTCCTAAATACGAAGTTTTCTCCTTCAAAGAAGTGGTGGATGAGAATACACGTTTTCATCTAGAAGAAAATGGAGATCTCACATATGGTACCTCTTAGGAGGAAGAGAAATGGTCAATTCATCCTAACCCTCTTTTTAGTTTTGATGAATTCAAAGTATATGACAATCCTCTCTTTGTAGATTTAGTCAATGGTCAATTTATGTCTGAGGCTGAATTGTGTTTATCAATAGTAAAAAATTATCAAGATCAAGGAGATGCTGGGGAAGTTGCTAATATTGCATTAGAGGAAGGTGAAATTTTCTAGATTGGTGAAAAGTTAGAGGTCATGAGTGAATCGGTTCCTGCTTTGTATTAGTCTACAAACGTAATTATCTCCCATGAAAATAACTTGGTTGAGGAAAGGTGTAATTAAGTTAAAGAGAATATTGTTTCCTATGGTGGCTCTTCAAAGGGTGGGGGGGATACCTGAGAGATGAAATAACAGACAGGTATCCATAATTCAGAATTTTATGCTAGAATTAGGCCTACTTGGATTGACAAGTCTTGATCATGGAAATTGGCTATTGAAAGATGGTCTAGCACCAATAGGATGGTGGAAGGATGAATTCTATGGTGAGGCATGGCTTACCAGGAAATCGTTTGGCTTTGGTTATGTTTTTTTCAATATCAATGCTAGGATGACAATATTTCTTGATTTTCTTCAGAGACTGTACATGAAGGTTGGTCTTTTCAAGAAGGGTTTGTTCTTGTCCCAACCAGAGAATGGGTTTGTATGATTATTTAACCTTCCTTTTCCTTCTATGGTAGGTTGGTCCTACCTTTTAAATTGTTGCAATTTTGGTGTATTCATTTTTGGCTTGTTGTTTGGTTTGGTATCCTTCTCGCTTGACTCCATGCCCAATGGAAAGGACTAGTCTTACATGTTGGGTTCTCTACATCCTTTGTAGTCCTTATCCTTAATCAAATCCATTGTTACCCGCAAACAAGGACCCCCCCTCTTTTTCTCACTATCTTACCTTTTTTCCTTAGTATTTTACGTTAAACTCGCGTTCAGACAACATTTTATTGTTGTTCTTGAATGCAGTTGGGGTTTTTGTTTGTTCCTTGAACCTCTCCATTTTTTACTTGTATTGTCACAACTTTCACTAGGTGGTGTTTTGTAAGATTATTCAAACTTACCATTCCTTGAAAGTGGGTGTGTGTGTGTTAATAACTTGTGTGACGATTTGTCATGTGTCAGAAGTTAGTAACTTCCCTCACAAGTTATACCTTTGGGTGGTATTATTTCAACCGTTTGAAACCCAAGCAATGTTTTATTAGGTTAGATGAACTACCCAATTGGCCACTTAGAAGCTTCTACTGATTAATGGAATAACAGTGAACTTACTTCACATAACTAGTGCATTATACAAAAAAAGAAATCAACATTTTCAGACACGATATAAAAAGGAAGCAAATAAAGACATACATACAAAAGCATACGGATATCAAAAGGAATATTTTATTTATATATGTGTACATTTTCACATTGCATTAGCACTACAAAATTGTTTGATCTGACTACAAAAGTTCATATCAAAGGAAAAATACAAAAAAGATACTTTCATTCAAGCTCATAGGGAAAATATTAGGACTCAAATGCCCTTAACTACATTCTAGATGCATTCAACTTGAGAAGGTGACAATAGGTTTTCATGCGATTGAAGGAATTGTGCAAAGAGTCCCATATCATTTCTTATGATTCTGCATGCAAAAGAGCCACAACTTCCTCCAATGTCTCATCCTAAAGGGTTGACACTATACAAATGGTGTCAGCTATTAGTCTAATCCAAGGGTAGTGGTTGAGCCTAGTGATCACCACATTGACACGGTGGTTGAATTCTAGCTTTACTAGGTGCTCTAGTGCTCTTACACCCCAGTGGCGATGGCTAGAATTCTTGATGACTATATAAATAAAATGCTCCAACATAGTGGTGTTGTGTACGTGGGCTTGGCTCAAAAATGATTCACCCAGGATGTTCTAAAGCACTTCTTCTTCTTGACCTCGCTCTGTATCATGAAGACATCCTTCAATTTATGTGATATATGCCTGAACAGTGGACTACATTCAATCTCTTCCAAGAAAATGAAGTCATTTACATAATTTTCATCACTCTGAGAGCTCGCCATGTTAGATGCTACTAAATGATGAAGAAAGGTGACACTAGCTGAATTTATAGAAGATTGGTTAAAGATGGTGAATTCTCCTAAGATTGATGAGATGACAACTCAGTCACAATTTATGACTGATTTGAGTTGGTTTAAACTACATTTTCCCATCAAACAACATACATTTGCTATCATTTGATATTCCCTTGATGTTGCATTAATTATTTGGTAGTGTGAAAGGTCATTCGGTAGCTATTGGTGAGATCAAGAATGATTTTTCTTTCCTGATGTCTATTCCTTTAGCATAATTAATTATTTTGGTTGATTTAACCAATTTTCAAGAAATGGTGGAGAAACCAGAAGGCTACTAATTTAGTAACAACTTTGGCAACTGTTCAGTAGGGTTAGTTTTTCTATAAATTTGAAAATGGAGAGAAAGACATGGGTTCACCAGATATACACCTGATGGTGTTATAGAGAGGGATTTAGGGATTTATTTCAGATTGTAATATTTTGTGACCTTTGTGTTATGAATTTAATGATATGCTTTGTACATTGATCTTTTTATTATGCGTACAATATAGTTATATCTTCTTTGTGGCATAAGTTGTATGGTGTGAGTTTTTTACAGTTTCATCTTATTTATTTTTATTGGATGGTCATAGGCTTTTCAATCTTTTTGTTGATTGTTTATGGTTGTGACTTACGCTCCCGTGTTAGTTTCATATTTGTGAACTAGCGTCAGTTTCCTTTCCTTATTTCTAGTTAAAAGCACACCCATGTTCATTAGCTTAGATAAATATCTTGAAAAATTGGTGAGGGAGTTGTACCTTGATAAAATTCAGAGAAAAGCCACAAATCCAATTGTGGTATTTTTAGATGTGTTAGTGTATTTAAACTAGTCCTAAATTTGGGTCGAGTGTCATTCATTTTTTGGTATATTTATCCTAAACCATTTCATTTTCTAACAAGTAGCAACTGTAAGAATCTTTATTTCCTCTTTATTAGGTCTCCTTCTTTCTACCTCATATGTTATGGTTTCCAGCATATTTACAGTATGCTCATCTCTCTCTTGAACTTATGGAATCTCATCTTCTTGGATTGATTGTGCAACCACACAATAATTAAGGGAATGAGGAAAACTGCAAGGCATGCACCATGGAGTATCCTCTACCATATTTTCCCCATGTCTCTTCAATTGATCACGTGTGTCTCTGTGGAAATTTTTCTTTTGATCTTTAGCCACAAACTTCCCATCCTTCCAAATAGTTCTATAGGGCATATCCTATAACCTTGGTATTTCATTCCTATGAAAAATAGACTTATCATAAGATACTCCCTTTTCATTTCTTACCACCCTGTATGATAAATCATTTATAACATTCCAAAGCTTTTCCAATTTTTCTTCCTCCTTTCGCTATCTATTTTGACGAGCCTTAGGGTTTTGTAGTATTCTTAATTCATCTCTTCTACCAATTTCCCTTGAATCCTTTCTATTATTTATATGTTCAAACTAGTTTTGAATGCTTTAGTAAGAATTGGAGGATTTCTTGTTTTGAGTTCACGTCCTATTTTATATCGAAAGCATTCAAGTAGAAAAACAAGCACATAGGATCTATTGGTTTCAAATGATGTGGAATTTTGTTGAACTTCATAAACCTAGTATTGAAATCTCCCACTGAATCATTATAATATTTTTGATTGTTTGTCAAGTCATGAAAAGAAAATTTTGGATCAGAATCACCACCATATTTCTCTTTAAATATTCTTTCAAATTTGGCCCAAGATCTAATTGAGGCATTAGGAAAATTTGTATACAAGTCTCTTGCATCCTCAACTTATTATCAATATAATTTGGATATCCTTGGATGCCAAAAAAGTCAAACTGTCTAAATCTATCCACATTCATTATTCCTCTTGCAAATGGTTTCTACTTATGATAAGGCTAGTACTGATGGTGTTGAATTCCTTGTTGTTGAGGTTGATGGTAGAGTCCTTGCTATACATTATGGCAAGCACCTCTAGGATTATATATATTTCCTTGTGAATTTTAATGGGGAGTATGATATTGATGTTAGTACTACCCCAAATATTTACTATATTCTTGATTTTGAACTTTTATCCCTCCTTAGCTTGGAGGAACAAGATAAGCATTTCCTTGAGAATCCATTTAAGGACTCACTTGATTCAATATATGTGGTTTAGATACATTATACTGTATATGAGGAGCATTACCTATGCTTCCATATCTTTCAATTGTGCTATGGGATACATGTGAGGCCATAGAACAACCGTTATTTCCATGTATAGCTTGGTTATATTTACAAGTCTATACTGTGATGCATCCGAAATAGGCTGAGGACTCAACTGAAGCAATTCTTGCCCCAATTCTTGTTGTCTCTTTAACAACTTGATCCTTTCAATTTTTGTTGTCGTCTGCTCTATCCTTTGTTTCAATTCTTGACAATTTGGTTCTCTTGTTGTAGTAGGACCACTATAAGTATCTATGAAGTGTCCCGTAGGTGCTACTTTTTCTATGAATCCATGTTGAGAGTTCTCAACATATTGTTGGTTCATTTTTTCATCATCATCTCTTTGTGCTTCTATCTACCTTGCTTCTGCATCAAGATGAGCATGGAACTCCTTCATTTTTTGAAGATTGGGCTTGAAGGCTAGGACATATTTAGATAAACTATTTTGTTGAAGAACATGGTGAGTATCCCTTGGTGAGAATTTTTCATTGTTATGCAATTCTTATCCATGCAAAGGACTATTATATACCGTGAAGTTCTATTCTGATGCACTCCCTTGGTCATTGTGTGTATTATTTTGCAATTCTATAATTTCATTTGGATTTGATGTGGCTCCTCTTTTTAGTATTGGTCTTTGAAGTCAGAGGAGTCCCTGAACCCTACTTTTATGTCCACCTTTTATCATCCTTCTTTGAGATTTACTTATGCAAGGATCTTCTACCTTCCATCCTAGATGAAACTATGATGCTTTGATGTCTGAAATCGAATCTTTCTGATATGATGTTCAACAGATCACTCATATACAATTTCTTAGATATTTTTGACCTGAGGCACCACTTGCCTCTCAAAAAAGAGGAAAATACTGAAAAAGTCCTTTAGTCTTCCAGAGCTCCAAGATGAGATTCAGATTCTTTGCTTATTACCAACAAGTCCCTAGTGGAGTCACCAATCTATTGGTTCCCAAATCAACAAGTTGTAAAACCTTAAAAGTATGCCAATCTTTATAATTGGGTTTTACAAGGAATTGGCCAACAAACAAAATCAATCAAAATGATTGGAATTCCTTGCACTTTAGGATCTACTCTACCTAGGTGGGTATTACCTTGTGTTCACCA
The DNA here is from genome assembly GCA_007258455.2 of Sequoia sempervirens. Lineage (NCBI taxonomy): Eukaryota > Viridiplantae > Streptophyta > Pinopsida > Cupressales > Cupressaceae > Sequoia > Sequoia sempervirens. Next base: position 91,665,657 of record VDFB02000013.1, read on the forward strand.
CTAAATGTTAAATCCTTAACACTGATTAGTGAATGTTGAGCATATTGTGAATTTTATGCAAAAAAATTCAATTAAATCATCATGTTCAATCTACTTCAAAGTGACATATGATTTTGAATTAGATTTTCCAACTAAAAATACCTCTATTTCTACAACAAAAAATCTAAATTGGATTTTAAAATATGATACAAGGGATGGTTTCGATAAATGAATTGATTTGTTCCCTTTCTGGGTAATAGAGTCAAGTTTCAAATTGATAAATGTCTTCCTTTTGGGTATAACTCAAATTACTTGGCATGGTACTTTCTATGACATGCATAAATGTGCAAAATTGTTTTTTATTAGGTTCATCTTATCTATCCAACTGAATTCCCTAGATTATTGTGACCTATTCAAAGGAATTTAATTCTTTCTTGAAGAAACCTTATTAAAAAAATCACACAAAACATGTATTGTGTTTTGACAAACTGGACATATGCTTAATATGCTAGTCTAAATAAAAAGGAGTAAACAAAATGGAGAACAACCAGAATTAAGACACTAGAGAAAGCAAATTTTGATTGATATGCTTCAGAAGAAAGGCCTTTACAATGTCCTTTCCCAAAATCCAAATCCCCCAAAACAAATAAAATTTCCCCACAATCTTTGTTTTTATCTTATAGGAATGAAGGAAGCAACAAGCTTTAGACTGTCCACAAAAGTTTTTCATATTCCCAGCCTTTGGTATAACATTTTGTAATATTTTGTTAGCCACTTGCCCCCTTGTACACCATTTTTTTTCATCTCTATTCATTCCCATGTCTCTACCAGCATACACTATTTCACTATTCTGCTTGGGATTTCATGATCAAATCTTTCTCCTATTAGCCTGGGATTTTCCATCATTTGTTCAATTCCTTGTGACATGACCCCTCTCATCCCTGCATTCCTCATGTGAAACCCTAACTCTATCTTCACTATATCGAAGAGACCTATATTGTACTCCTATCGGTATTCATCACTCTCCCCAAAAAAATCCTCAATACTATGTTTTTATTTATCTTTCAGGGTTTCGAAGGGACTATTGTTATGTTCCAGCCAATATTTACATCTCCCTTAGATGTGCTTATTTGATATCAATATATCGAAAGGACTTGGAAAGTTCTTTCTTCGATATTCTGAAGTCCTTTCAAATCTTCTCTTGGGTTACTATTACACCATGTCTTCGATATTCCTTAGTTGCTCCAATGTATTTATGCATTTCACTATTGACTGATGAGACTATTAGATGTTATGTCTTCAACATATATCGCTTCATTGAAGGGACCCTTAATCATTTTTTGTCGATATATGCTCTTTATGTTTGTCAAGTTTTTGAAGGGACCATAAATAACTCTCTTCAACATAATATAGTCACTTCGACATACTGACAAGCCTATCATATCAATACTTTCAAAGTCAGAGTCGTGAATGTTATTGTTTAGAGGCACATTGTTCCATCAAAGGGGCTACAAAATATTTCCTCCCGACACGTCACTGTGTCTTCAATGATTCTCACGCTTTCATCATGTAGATTGTTCTATCAAAGGAACCTTAAATTGACTCCCACCGATGCAGTGTAGTCTACCTAATAGTGTTTATGCCTTACTGAATTCTAACTACAACACTACAATACTCAAACAAGACATGGGTTAGGGTAACAACAAACATGTATGATGGAAGATGTCTTGGGAAAAGATATAACATGAATTTTGGACCTAGAAAATGAATAGTGCAAGGGTTAGAACTCTTTTAGTGGACTTTTGGAACTAGGGTTTGACAAGCATTGAATGTAAGCTAGGTGAAAGTTTTCCAGTCCTAACACGAGTTTCACACAATTGAGTTTACTAGTGGATCTCCCAACCCAATGGTCATAGATAACCTGCACACTTAATTGGCATGTTAATATTCCAATATTTATAGCCAAAATAACATAAATCAAAGTGCATACAAAAATAAGCATGCATGAGTCATTTTAATACAATATTCATGTTCAAACCAACTAGGGTATCACAACATAAAAAATGATAATCAAAACAATACTCATAAACACAATTAGGCATAAATTCATCCACACTCATTATTCATACTCACAATTAAACATTAAATCTACACATGATATTCATAGTCCATCTAACGCTAGAATTAACATCAATTGAGCATTTTTATTTCAATCACATCTAGCCGTAAAAATTAACTAGCCTTTTATCATATAAGCCATATAAGAAATAGTTAAAGACTAAAAAAATATAATCATCATACATATCTAAAACATCATAAACATAAGGTCTTTGGCTACAATAAGTCAAAATGTTTCAATTGTCTATATAAATAACATGATGGCCTCACAACGAGTAAATAAAATTTCTAAAAATAGATAAATTGTAAGACATGAAATAATAAATAACTTGTTTAATAGTTTCAAAATAATTAAATGATTAAATATATAATTAAGATAGTATGGTATTTTACATATTTATCATAATCTAATTAAATATTTATATCTTATAATCTTAAATTTTACCACCACCAAGTAAAATTCACCACGGGGGAAAATTAACCATATTAATATTTTTTAATATATATTTCAAAAAAATTGATTTTATTAAAAATATTAATGCCGTTAAGTGAATTTTCCGTGAGTTGAATTTTCCATGGTGAATTGCTCAGGATGAATTTGTTGTATGCCAAATTATTCATAAGTAAAAATGATAGATAAAATGTAATAAACAATATACAAAATTAAAATAATTTTTAGAATATATTAAATATTTTTTAATTAAGATAAAATAAAACTCTGTAATAAATAAAATAATTTTAAAATGACATATCTATACAAATATTGCTCTACATTTTATTAATTTAAGCTAAGCCAGTCCTAAAAAGATTTTATTTATTATTCTGTCCGTACAACTCCTCTTTTCTACACCAAAACTGATAAGTCGCAGAAACCAACGGTCTCAGAAACTAATAAAATTCCCTTACATCCCAGTGCAGGTCTACCCACAAGGCTGATTTGGGATCTATTACCATGGCCGAGAATATTGTTTCCCACCAGAGTTCTGCAGCACGGATTGTAGATTCAAAAATATGTTCTCAATTGCCGGATGAAGTAATAGAGAGCATATTGATGCGGCTTACATTGGAATCAGTTAGCAGGCTGCGTATAATGTCCAAGAACTGGAACAACCGACTATCTGCTGAGAAATTCCATACTCGGAGGATGGAAAATCTCAAAGAGGATCCATGGCTCTTCCTTATTCTCAATTATCAATCAATTTGTTACCGTTTTAACGTGTCAACAAGGGCGTTGAAACCTTTTCCTCTTAATCGTGTGGTATTGACATCAGTGGGAGGATTAGTGGTGAGTACTGACAGCCAATGGAGAAAACATTTTTTCTACAACCCGCTTACCAATAGAGATACTCAAATTCCTTCGACATGGCAATCTACTACAGAGAAATGCGTTATAGTATGCAATCCAGTAACGGAAGCTTTTGTCCAACTTCCCGTGTCGGTTCTCGACAAACAGCATGGGATAATCTTGGGAGACATTCTATGGCAGGGTAGTCAATATCAAGTAGTAGCAGTGCACAACGACTACATAGAGGTTTATGATCTTCAAAATAAATCATGGGTTAATGTACATCAGCTGCGCCTATGGAGCGTCGGGGAGATTGTTTTCTTCAAGGGTTTCTATTTTTGTACCGTGTCAAGCGTCGGGGCAAACAGTCGAAGGGGTTTTATAGTTTTCAGCATTAGAGAAGATTGCACATGCCCAGGCGTGCATCTATTTTCGCTCAATACTTCTCCTTTGTTGAAGGATCCTCGCCTGCTTGTATGTGGGTCAGCACTTTTTCTCATAATGCAACATTCACCCTCATTAAATTTGTGGGAGTTACGGTATAATAATAATTTTAACATAACTTCAGACTTGTCGTGGAGGCCAATTGCAAGGATGCCTGAAGAGAGGTTGGGGTTTTCCATTTCAGACTCAGATCCACCATGGAGATTCAAATATCTCGCAACAGGGAATTATATCTGTTTTGTACGACAAAATAGCGGAAATCTAGTCTTCTTCAATAAAGAAGATGGATCGTGGGATTCTTTCTCACTGACTGCTAATGTAGAGATCCCTACATGGTTTGTTGATGCATATATTTATGACCCGAGGCCTGGTATATTAATTCGATGAAGAAAATAGATCATGGAGTTGCTTCTCATGGCTGATAATATCTTGAAAAACTATTATGTCTTTGTTTACTTTTGAAAAATACCAGTTTAATACAAAAGTCTACTGTAATTCATCTAGAAGAAAATTTGATTCCTAATATATTTAAAAAATTAAAAAATAAAGGCTACTAAATTTTTTTTAACAAAATTTGTTAGCATATTTTAAATTTATTTTCTTAAAAGAAGAATAAAAGCATTAATTTTTTAAAATTATATCAATAAAATATATATTAGTTATTATAAATGTTTTAATTGTGTATTTTTAGAAGGTCTAGAGAATATCAATCTTAAGTTATTTATTTATTTATAAAGTTATTAGATTAAAAGTATATCTATTTTGTTTTTATTTAAGAAGTTATTTGTTTTGTTTAACATTTATTATTTAAGAAATTGTTTATTTTAATTTTAAATAAATTATATACTATTGAATCATATAATTATTTTAAAAGTATTACTTACTATTTTATTCAAGTATTTATTATTTTACTTATTAAAGTATATAGATATTTCACTAAATTATTTTACTTATGTTGCATTTTATTATTCTTTATGTCAATTCTTCAATAGTTGTTGAATAAACTCAAACTATTACACTACACCCTTTGTCATTATAGTTATATCACTTGATATAATTAGAGTTAATTAATATTAAATAATAGAGATTGATTTATATATTTGATTATAGGAAGTGGAAAAATAATTGACAACAAAGAAAAAATAAAGAAGAGATAAAAATTTAGGCATTAAATAGTTGACTTCTAACATTTATATTATGATAAATATTGATAAAGTATCAATATAATCACATAAAAGATTTATGAATTTCCTATGAGTGGTTGATCTTATCATATTAACAATACCAACCTTTAGTTCTATGAACCTATCTTTCAAATCTAAATCTTGAATTTTTTTTTTTCACTCATATTCAATATTTGTGCAGGCATATGAAGTGTTGATCAACCTCTTTAAGAATTTTTTATATGAGAATTAGAGTAATAATTGTTTTTTCTTAAGTAAAAATATTTTTTGTTATTTTTCACAAGATAAGACATGATCAATGTAATATTTGTATCTATGGAGACTATAAATTAAAATGATTTAAATTTATTTCTATTTTTCATTAAATGATGCACTATGGTGATTAGGTATTCAAGTATTTCATGCATGATACTACAATCAAAAGGAATATCTTTGAATAAAATACTTAACCCTAATTAATACAACTTTACCACACAAGGTGATGGCAAAAATAGTCATTTTTTTTTATTGAGCCTTTTAAATTACTAAAATGAGAATTCAAATTTGGGGGATCTTTTAACTATGATAATAATTCTATCCAAGAGGTCTAGTGGTAGACTAATGTTTAGAATGTTCTTTTAGGAACTATACAAACATGTCTTAACAAAAAAACTCTCACAATATTAGCATTGCAAGATCTAAAACTTGAATGATATGAGTAGAATAAAAAAATTATTGAATCAAAGTTTAAATTATATTAAATTATTCTAGTGCAAGTTAAAAAGGGGGATAAAACCTTAATATTAAACTATAATGAAAGACAAGAATACATGTGATACAATGCTCCCTAATATTTTAATTACCTATCTAATAAAAATTATAACCTTCTTAATTATAGGTCCCTCTCCTTGTAATATCCATCCTAATTTTTTTTTTCTAAATCTACAACAAGTTATTTTACTAGAATAGGGATGCCTTGCGATAAAAATAAGTTTATATTTACATTATGTTGTTGGCATTTATAAAAACAAATAACAATAATCACTAGCTGCAAATATACATCATTAGCAACACAACCTAGAAGACAAAATAGTAAAAAATCAACAACTTCACACATAAATTCTCCAACATCTCATTAAACATTTGCGATAGGAAAATACATTAAATTATTTTAATGACCAATATCTAATTTTTCTATAAACAACAACACAAAAAAATATCCAACTACACACTCCATAACAATTATCTCATCAATCTATTTGACGAAATCTACACCCAAATGATAATCTTCTGCATAAATACAACTTCTAAGTGATGTTGTGTATATATACTCTTGGAGCCACTATCTTTGATTCTAGATCTCCTTGGTTTACTAGATTTTTATATTCTTTTTTCATTGGTTTACCTACCTCTAAAGAAAACCACAAACCTACGAGAGAAAGCAATGCATAGAATGAATCCAAAAAAAGATAAAATTATATCTTATGTGTTGTCTTCTTCATGAAGATTCTTGGGAACCAAAAATCCATGCCAAGAATGGAAGGAATCTTAAAATTTGAAATTTGAAACTACTTTCCCATAAATAAACCTCCACTTCCTCCACCCAAATAAAAATTTCCATTTAATTAAACTTTTGATTTGATTTCAAGAAGGCTTATAACTATGAATTTTGAGCTTCTCCAAGTCCCACACCCTTTTTGGGTCCAAATATTTAAATTTCCATTTAATAATTTTTCATTAAAATTGATTTAATTATTTTTCCATAAAGGATATTATTTTCTTGATTTTTACAGGACTTGACTTACTTTATTAGGATAATCAACCTTACTAAAAATAGAAATTTCTATTTTTTAGAAAAATGGGACATGACAAGTGCTCCCTTCCAAAAATTACTTGTCCTAAAGAAATTGTAAACATATACCTCTAATATCATGTACCCAAGTTGATTAATCATACCAAAATACATACTAAGCCTTGATCCTATATTTGCATGAAGTTGCTTCTTCCTCTTCAGAACCTAGAAGAATCCATAAAAAATGTTCTTATTTTGTGTCATATCATGACATCAATATTTAATATGCAACCTCATATCCCATATTGCATGTGTACTTATAGCATTCTTAGCGTCTTCTTCAATTAATAATCTCTCCCTTTCAATATTTATCTAAAATTGTGTATGCACACGGTCACCAAGAAGGTTAAACCAAATGTTCTTGGAGCATTTGATATAGATTTGGTTTATGGAGCATAGTGGACTGATAGAACAAAAGAATATATCTCCAAAATAATGAATACATTTTAAAATAATTACCCTTTTATCTTTGAGTGTTTGGGATACTACTTGCATGAAACAACACTATTTATTTCAAACTTTTCTTTACCTTGATGGATGTTGTATGAAACTTCAAAATTTTATATATAGCAGCAATAGTATAACTGAGGAATAGATATTAGTTCATTATAAAATAGCAATGTATACTTCTCTCAAATCTAAATTTTAACCTTGCAAACTATTATTCGTATTTGGCTAGTGATACATTGTCATTAGGAAACTTGCACTTGGAAATTCTAAAATAAATAATGATGGTACAAGTTTGATTTTTACACTCAATGTATCTATTATAACAAAAAAATCATTCTTCATAACAAAATATTCAAAAATTGGAAATAATCACTTCTTTTACCTCCCTAGTATCAAAATAGGCATGTTGTAGGAATGCACAATAAAAGGCCTATATATTACCTCAACTTGAGAGATGTTACCTTAATATTCATGTGCTAATCTATAATAGTAATAGTTCAATAGAGAATCAATAAATAGAATCATGCAACAACATGTACACATTCTAGAAACAATTGCTTCTTTCACCCTTGGGGAATAGCAGTCCACACTACCAAAAAAGCACATTGATTACTTCAAGCTTTATCTTAACTTGAAGGATATTAATTGCAACTCCATGGAATGATTTTGGATATCAAGAGTAATATGGAGGACCAACCATTAATATAATACAACAAAAATTTTGATATTAGAACACTCTGAGTACCAAACTGTAAGCAATAAGACAAATTGGTGGAAGACAGTGTACTCTCTATGTATAACTATGAGCACATTTTTATCAAATAACATAACTTACAAAATAATTATAACATAATCTATCATGTTTGAAAACATCCAATCTTCATGAGTGATAAGGAGATACCATGATGCAATAATTCTAAATAAGTTATCCTCAACCATATTATCAAATACCCATTTTTGCAGCTCATTAATCCAACCATACCAAATCAAGAGAATCTTCAATCCAAAGCAATCCATCTTCACCTCATATTTCACATATACCTAATGTTGCTTGTACTTCCTCAGAGTATAATTGACAAGAACCATTTTTCCATACCTATAGAATGTCCCTTCTGAAAATTTAAACTTCATGCTTTCATTTCTCATAAGTTCACATCTTTGCATTGGTAGAGTCCATTTATCCTTTCCCAAAATACCATACTCCTTCACAAAGTGATGTGATAAATTTGAAATTGAAAATGTCAAGCATAGGTTTATTACCTTCACAAACCCTTTCAATGCTTTTTGTGTTGCAACCTCCTATATACCTTAAGTACTCATGACTTGGCCTAAGTATGTAATATTAATCTCCCATGTAGATAATATGTTTGAAATTGCTCCATTACCATATTCAAATAAGAAGTGATATCCATTTACTCTTGTACTTTGACTCTTAGGCTGTAATTCTTCAACCGTGTGTTTCTTCACCTCACTTTCCTTATGCTCATATTTGTTTAATTTGGTTCTTCCTCAATAAGTTTCTGATTTACAACACATTATAGGCTCTGAGACATGTTCAATTTCTCTATCATAGATTGAAAATCCATTTTTTGGACCATTCAACTTATTATTCTCACTTTGAAAAGAATCCAACCTTTGAAAAAATGGAGCCCAATCACCTTCTCCTATGAAACCATATTCTTTCACAAATGGATGTAATAAATCTGAAATAAGAATTTCTAAACATGACGTTGTTACCTCTAGAGGCTTCTCAAATATCTTCACCTGTTGTTCTTTCAAAAACATAGAAATTGCCACCTTTGGGACTAAGATATAGCAGTTTTTGCATGAATTTTGTTAACCCAAAAATTGTCCAATCTTTGTAACTTCATAATACTGGAGGCTTGTAACACTACATCCTTCATTTCTTTCTTGTAGCTACATATCAAATATTTCATAGCATAATTAATCACCAAATAATGAACATTAAGAAGATTCCTCTTTCTCTTACCATGATCTAGCATCAAACATCCCATATTTACTATTTCCATTTGTCCATCACCCAAAATGTGCTCTTCAAAGTGGTACTTAAATACCATTAGTGATCTATGTACCATAAACATTCTCTCATTGTAAAATGGTTAAAATTCTCAACCAATCCTATGTGATTCCATATGCTAGGACAATTTGAAACATGAAACCAAGAGTCCATATCCTCCAAGCTATAAATTGTGCCCCTTAATTTATCACTTAATTTTGCTTGCTTTTCTTGATGAAAATTCTTTTTCATTTTCATGGAAAGAGGCAAAAAATCTGAAATTTAAAAATATTTTCCATACCTTGGGCTACCAACTAATAATTCATCCTCTTTGGAATTGATTTCCATGGATACATCACCATGATTCAACTGTGCTATTCTAAGGATGAAAAAATGTTTATCCACCTTCACATTTAGAGTCTTTAAATGCACTGTGGAAAGTGCATGTCTCCTTATTTGGAGCTCCTCACATCTGACTTCAACCTGCATGTTGGTTATGTACAAATCACTAAAATCCCACAACATTATTTTTTAGATATTTAATAATTGAGTATAATGATTTCCTTTCCACCATGTATCTCTTATTGTTGATTTGTATTTCCTTGAAATATATACATTTCTATAATTATCAAAATAAAATTTATCAATAGGAAAGGATTCATCTACAACATCCTTAAGGAATTCATGCATCAATATGGCTTTCTGGTAGATTATCCTTAGACAACTTTGGATCCCATTTCTAACATACATATTCAAAATATAAAGTTGATTCTTCAATGTTTTCCTTGTTATAAATTTTATCCTCATCTTTAACTTCATCATTGTTAGATTCAACTAAATTATTTTCAAAAATTGGATTAAAATTTTCAACCAAGATATTTTTTATCTTCAACTAGGTGGACGCAATCTTTGTGTTCTTGATTTTTGGTATTGACAAAAAATTTTGTATTAACTCCTTCCTTTGAATTATGCTCCTTAGCATCTGCCAATTCTTGTTCCTTTTCAATCTTTTGTGGCTCAAACTTTGGCTTACTGATCTCCTTCTTCTTTCTCCTTTTATAATATTTGACAAAAGGACTAGAGGGGGAGAGAGAGAGGGAGTGTGAGAAAGGAGGTTGGAGTGAGATAGATTTACCTAGGTAGGGTGGGAGGGAACAAGACCTGAGATAGGGGATTAGAGTGAGAGAGTAGTCTAGGTAGTGTGGGAGGGGGTGAGACGTGAGAGAGAGAGAGAGAGAGAAACTTCAAAGGGATAGAGAGTTATCCAGTTAGGGTAAGGAGGCAAAGAGCATATGAAAGGTAAAACCTCAAATATCCATCTATGATCATAAATCATGCACTCTTAGCATTATCAAAGTGGTTGAACAAGGAGAGGGGAAAGTTATATTTTCTTCAAAGCAGGTCATTTTCCAAGTGCCAAATTTGGCGCTTGCCAAATTTGGAAATTACCAAACGTTATGTGCCATTTGGTGCTCGCTAAATGACCTGCTTTGGACGAGTGAATTGATAGGATTTACCAAATTTCCTCATATTTTTGTTTGTGCTCACAGTCATGTTTGCACGTCTTTCAATGCAATTTTATAAAAAACCGTGATGGAATTAACCTATCTCTTAGCTATATAAATATATAATTCTTTTTTTGTTTTGATTCAATTAAGGTTTTGATCCATAGCTTATATTGTAAATGCCTCCATTTTTTGTCAAAAACCAACATGTGCTAGTTGTAGGATAGATGTTTACTCATTCATCGAAATGCGAAACAAACTAATTTTTTTGAACTAGACTCCATTTTACACATGATGAAAAAAATTCAAGTTGCGATTGTTTTTCAAAAAATTTAGTAGGGAGCACACTCAAATTTTAGCTTTTTAGGATGTGTCTACTTTCACAATTCATAAAATATTATATACTCATTAAAAATATTACTCGAAAGAATGAGGATAACCTACATGGTGTTATCTAATTTCTCACCTTTTGGATTTTTGAAATTCTAAAAAAAAGTTAATCAAAAAGGGGGGAGCCCTCATGTGCTATGCTGGTTTTTTTGATAAAAAAGGACCTATTTTCTGCCCCCCCTTTTTGAGACCCTTAATCTTCATTAATTTCAAAAATAATTAGTAGCTTAGAAACTAGACTCAAAGAACTTCAACTCTTGTTCTTGCTACATCTTGAAATTTTGAGCGTAACTATCTTCATTTTCTCATGCAAATCAGATTTTGTTGATTTTTTTTTTTAAAGTAGCATATTAAGAGCCAAAATTGTGTCACAGATCCATGCACTTACCCATTATATTTTTCAGAAGTTTCAGGTTGATTTGAGGTAGTATAAGCTTAATTTTTATGGTGATTTAGCATGGGTATTGGTCGACCTTATGTTTAACACTATATGTGAGCTTATGAAAGTGTGTTGAGGTGTGTTTGGATCTATTTGGGTTCTAATTAAGTTTCCTTCATTCATAACCACCGTAGGAATGTTTAGGTGTTGATCTATTTTGAATTTGTATGTGTAATGATTAGTTACCAATATTGTAGTAGGTTTTGGAGGTTGAGGTTGATATAAATATCTATGGTGTTGTGAGTTGAGACATTAAAGAAGTAAGAAGAAAAATATATGCGATAATTATGCAAGTGATGTGTGTAATGAAAATTTGAGTAGAGAAGTGTGAATTTCAGTGTCAAGGTTCTTGAAGGCAGTGAGCTTGAAGGCATCCAAAATCATTCATGCAAGGCTATGGAAGTGTGTGAGCAACTGTGGTGGATTCCTTCTTGCATTGAGAAGTGTTCTGTGTGTAGCATTCTTCTTCTATATTCTTGTATTTATATTTTGTGGCAATGAGCCCTGACTATGAGCCCTTTAGGATAGTGTGTCCTATTCTCACAGTGAGCCCTTTTGTATCAATTATTCTATTACTTATATTGTCAACTAATCCTTACCAAGCTTTTCCCTCATTGGTTTTTCCATGTAAATATGATGTTCTCTTGTGTATGGTGTTGTGATTTTAGTTTCTATTAATCTACATTTTATGTCTAATCATACTAATAAAATAAGGGTTTAATGAATGCTTGTAGATATTATTACTATTGAGGATTTTGAGGGTTTAATTTGTTACAACTAATTCATCCCCCCTCTCAGTTGTCTTAGTCATTTCAACAATTGGTATTAGAGAAAGGTTTCTTGGAAAAGAGCTTAATCACTTGAGGTAAATCCGGGATGGTGAACAAGGTTGCTTTCGAATACAATAGATTCGATGGCACAAATTATGCATTTTGGAAGACAAAGATGGAAGAATTTCTAGCAGCTCAAGGATATGAGATTGAAAAGTCTTATCAGATTGCATACACTCCACCTCCAAATGGTACAAGTGCAGAGATCAAAGCACATGAGATCATGGTAAGGAAAGATTTATTATTGTGAATAGTCTTTCAAAATTGAATTAGTAAAGGTTATGAGTTTGAAGACGACTAAAGAGGTTTGGGATAAGCTAGAAATTTTTTATGAAGAAGATCCAAAGGTCAAACAAGAAAAGTTGTTGAACTTGAAGGAATAATTTGAAATGGCGTGGATGTATGAGGATGAAATAATTAAAGTACACATATAGAGGATTGATGAAGTAGTCAGTTCTATGAGAGGTCTTGGTGCAACAGTTAAAGAATCTAAAGTAGTAAAGAAAGTTATTAGATATCTTCCTAATTGATATAGTGAAAAGGTATCTACTATTGAGGAAACTATAGATTTTGATAATTATTATAGAGATCATTTGATTGATAAACTAACTACATTTAAAATGAGAAAACATGGTTTGAAGAATGATACAAAAGTAGAGACTCTTTTCGAGGCTAATAAATCGTACAAGGTTCAAGATTCAAATGGGGAAGTTCTTAACAGTTTGGAAGCTAATTTTGTGAGGAAGACAAAAAAGGGCACCGATAAGTACAAATGTAAATTACCTTTAAAATATTTTAGTTGTGGTGAGATAGGTCATTATCCTTCAAGATGTCTAAAAAGAACTATAAATAACACGAATAAGGAAACCAAAGGAAAGATGATTAAAAGAGCTTATTATGTTAGAGAAGATACTAGTATTTCTGATGATGAATCTGATTATGGAGATTTTAATGATGATGAATGCTTATTTTTGGATATAAATGAAGAATATGGTTCTTCTAACCCTAAAATATGTGTGAAGGAAAGTGTTTCAAAGATGATGGATAAGGTTGAAGGTACCTTGGTGTTTTCTTTTCATGTCAAAGAGGATAAGAATTATTGGGTTATTGATAGTGGTTGCTCTAATCACATGACTCAAGACAAGAGTAAGTTTCTTACACTTGAAAAATATGATGGAGGATTAGTTAAATTTGGAGATCATTTATGGTTTAATATTTGTTGAATAGGTTCATTCAGTTTTGATTGCAAGAATAATACTGACAATGTTTACTATGTTAAGGGTTTGAGACATAACCTTTTGAGTGTTGAAAAAATGTGTAGAAAAGGATACAATCTTGTGTTTAAGGATGAATCATGTGAGATGATAATAGGGTTTGGAACTGTGATTTTTGTTGCTAAGAGAACATATGGAAACATCTATCAGGTTAAGGGTGTTGATGAACATTGCTTTATGTCTCAGATTAATGATAGTTAGTAATGGCATCAGAGGATGTGTCACATGAATTTTGATAATTTGGCAAGAACTATTTCAGTTCATGTAGTGAGATATTTACCTATAGTCACAAAGCTTATCAATGTTGTTTGTGAGAGTTATCCATTTGGAAAACAAACAAGGAGTAACTTCAAGGGAAAGGAACAATCTACTACCAGGCTACTAGAATTAGTGCATATATATATCTTTCTTGTCCTACAAGGGTGATAAGTCTACAAGGTGATAGGTACTTTATGCTTTTGATTGATGATTACTCTAGAATGACATGGGTTACTTTTCTGAGAGAAAAATATAATGCATTAGATAAATTCAAGGAATTTAAAGCTATGGTTGAGAATGAAACGGATTTTAAAATCAAATGTTTGAGTTCTGACAGAGGTGGTGAATTCACCTCCAATGAGTTTAACATGTTTTGTGAAATTCATGGAATAAAGAGGTACTTGTCTGCCCCTAGAACTCCTCGGTACAATAAAGTTGTTGAAAGAGAAAACAAAACTATTTAAGAAGTTACTAGGACTATGATGAAAGATACAAATCTACCAAAAGTCTACTGGAGAGAAGCTATTCATACTACTATTTATGTACTTAATAAAGTTCAAGCTAAAGATAATAGAAAAAAGAATCCCCATCAACTATGGTATGGAAGGATTCCTACTGTGAAGTACTTTAGAGTATTTGGAATCAAATGTTACATCAAAAGAGAAGAAGAAAACTTAGTGAAGTTTGATGCAAGGTTTGATGAAGGTATCTTCCTTGGATATTCTACTAGAAGCCAAGCTTGCAGATGTTACAACAAAAGGCTAAGAAAGATAATTGAAAGTCAAAATGTTAATGTTGATAAAAAATTGCAGAATTCAATTATAGTGGATGGATATGTGTCAGATGAACCTGATTGCAAATAAGAAGAAGAAAAATATGATGGAAAAGAAATGTAGAATGACGAGGAAGAGGCTTGAGAGAAGACCCCTAAAACCCTTAAGTATGTGCAAAATAATCATTTCAAATATCAAATCATTGGAGACAAGAGGAAAGGTGTATTGACAAGAAGAAAAGCTACTGAAGTTGAGGTAAATATTTGTTTAATTTCTAAAGTTGAACCTAAAATAGTGAGTGAAGCATGTAAAGATGAACACTAGATGAAGGAAATGGAAGAACTTATGCATATAGATAATAATGAGACTTGGGAATTGGTCCCTAGACTAACAAACACAAACATAATTGGAACTAAATGGGTATTCCGAAACAAGTTGAGTGATAATGGAGAAGTGGTAGGAAATAAGGCAAGACTTGTTTGTAAGGGCTACTCACAAGTGGAATGCATAGACTTTGAGGAGACTTTTTCTCTTGTTGCTAGGATGGAAGATATCAAAATGTTTTTAGCATTTGCAACACATATATATTTCAAGGTTTATCAGATGGATGTGAAGTTTACTTTTCTAAATGGTGAATTGGAAGATACTTACATGGAACAACCGGAAGGATTTCAGTAGTCAAATCAACTAGATATGGTATGAAAGTTGAAGAAATAACTATATCGATTGAAGCAAGCCCCAGGGCTTGGTATGTAATATTAGATAGGTACTTGATACAACAATTATTTAGTAAAGGCACTACAAATAGTAATTTTTACTTCAAAATTGAGGAAGAAAAAATATTGATAGTAGTAGCATATGTCCAGATGATATTATCTTTGGTGGAAATGAAGCTATGTGTAAGAAGTTTGTGGAAGAGATGCAAAAAGGGTTTGAAATTTCAATTTTTTGGAAGATGAATTTATTTCTTGGTCTACAAATCAATCAAACAGACCAAGGGATATTCATTTCATAGTCTAAGTATGTCAAAGAGATGAAGAAGTTTGGAATGGATGACTCCAAACCAGTATGTACTCCTATGGTCACTAGTTGTAAACTAAGAAAAGATGATGACTCACCTAAGGCTGATCAAAGCAAGTATAGATATATGATTGGTGGAATTATATATTTAACTACTACTAGACCAGATATCATGCATGTAGTTTGTCCTCCAGCTAGATTTTAAGAAGATTCTAAAGAAACATATGTTTCAACCGTGAAGAGGATATTCAAAAATTTAAGAGATAATCTAGATTATGGCTTGCAGTATCCTAAGGATATTGATTTCACATTAAGTACTTCTACAAATACAGATTGGACTAGTTGTGTTGATGACAAAAAAAATACATGTGGTGGTGTATTACTTTTTAGATGTAGATTAGTGTCATGGTTGAGTAAGAAATATGATTCAATTTATTTTTCTACTAAAGAGGTTGAGTAAATTGAGCTGCATCATGTTGTACACAAGTTTTGTGGAAGAGAAAGACATTGAAGGATATCAAAGTTCTATTTAATGAGCCTATATCTATCTTTTGTGATAATACAAGTACAATTAACATTTCAAAGAATCTATTGATGCACTCAAGGACAAAGAATATATCTATTAGGTATCACTTTTTGAGAGAGAAGGTTATGGAGAATGAAATGAAGCTTAAGTATGTACCTACAAAGGATTTGATTGTTGACATATTTACTAAGGCTCTTCCTAAAGATACTTTTGAGTATCTCTGAGAGAATTTGGGGGTTACTTCCCCTCCTTTCTTGAACTAGGTGCATTTAGAGATGCATTAGTCTAGTGGATCTATGGATGTATCTATTTTCTTAACTAATTTTGTCGGCTATCTCTTAGGGGGAGTAGGTAGTATCATGCATTGTCATTTTTGTAGAGTTGTTGATTTATTTGTGTGCACTCCTAAGGGGGAGTATTTAAAGCAGGTATTTTTATTCAATGTCAAAGGGGGGGAACAATGCAAAACATTTTATCCTTTGCCATTTATGTCAAAGGGGGAGAAAGTATCATGTGAAAAAGAGTAAGGTATCAATGGAGAAAGTTGTGTATATTGTCTAATCATTATTTTCAAAGGAAGAGAAACTCCAGTAAGGGGGAGAAATTTCAAGAATGCTATGTAGGCTATCTAATCTAAGAAAAGAAGGAAAGTGTGTTCAAATTTTCTATGTTGTTTTTGGTGGATTTTCACATCTTGTGCTGCTATCAATAACAAAGGCAGATATTTTTGCATGTATGATGGTGTTTTCATTGATGTCAACAGGATGTCTAAAGACTAGTGTTGTCATTGATGTCCACTATAGGATGAAGATGTTGAGGATATTGAGAAATTTGTGAAAAAGAGGAAAACAAGTTATGCATGTATAGTTGATATCTTGAGGAAGTGTTGTGAGTTCATGGAGATATCTTTTTGTTGTAGAGTATAAAGATGATTTGGACTGAAGTAATGAGTTGAGATGATGTCTTTGGTACTTGGTTTCCAAGTGCTTTTGATAAAATGTGATAAAGAGGGTAAAAAATATGTTGTGCAATTGTTCATATTGTGATCCAGTATTGTGCTATGTGTTTCTTCTATGTTGATGTTATGCCTATGTGGATATTATAGTTTATTCAAGGTTTTCATAGGTTGTTATATTCAGAATTTTAGTTTTTGGATCATTGTAGAGTGTGAGATATTTTCACCAATGTGTGAATCAGTCTTTCAATGATGTTTCTTGTGGCCTGAGAGAAATATATTTTCTTTGCATTTCTCTGCTATTTGGCTTCAGGTTGTGTGGACTTGGGAAGTTGCTTATAATTCTTGTACCTTTTTTATTCAAGTTTATACTTGATTTGGTGTAGTATAGAGTGAATTTCATATATCAATATGCAAATAAGGGTTACCAGTTGTTCTGAGTTGAACTATTTGTATGTTACAATCTTGGTTGAAGTGTTTGATGAATATTAATTATTTTTTAGATTATTCTTGATCATGTTGAAGTGAATTATGTTGTCTAAAATTTTTGAGTTGACTTGAGGTAGTGCATCCTTAATGTTTATGGTGTTTTTGCACAGGTATTGGTTGACCTTGTGTTTAACACTATATGTGAGCTTATGAAAGAATTTTGATGTATTTTTGGATATATTTGGGTCCTAATTAAGGCTTAATGTATCTCACCTTGTAGCTCATTCCTATCCACTTTAGGAATGTTTAGGTGTTGACCTATTTTTAATTTATATGTATCATGACTAGCTTTTGACATTGGAGAAGGCTTTTGAGGTTGAGGTTGATATTAATATGTATGGTGTTCTTGTGAGTTGATGTATGAAATAATTAAGAAGAAATATTGATGCAATTGATGTGTGTGATGCAAATTTGGGTAGAGCAGTGTGAATTTCGGTGTTAGGGTTCCTTAAGGCAGTGAGCTTGAAGGAATCCAAAATCATTCATGCAAGATTGCAGAAGTGTGTGAACAACTATGGTGGATTACTTTTTGTATTGAGAAGTGTTCTCTATGTAACATTATTCTTCCACCTTCTCATATTTCTTTTTTTGGTAGTGAGCCCCTGTTGTGAGCCTTTTTGGATAGTGTGTCCTATTCTAGCAGTGAGCCCTTTTGTACAATTTTTTCTATTACTTATATTGTGAGCTAATCCTCATCGTGGTTTTTCCCTCATTATGTTTTCCACATAAATATAGTGTTCTCTTGTGTATGGTGTTGTTATTTTAGTTTTTATTAATATGCATTTCATGTATAATCATACTAACAAAATAAGGGTTTAATGAATGCTTGTGGATCTGATTATTGTTGAGGGTTTTGAGGGTTTAATTTGCTACAACTTATTCACCACCCTCTAAGTTGTATTGTTGATTTCGAAATGTTCTAGTTGTTAGCCAAGAATATTAATCAATATATGGGTTCATTATAGCTAGTATAAAATATTTTTTAAAGGTTTAATAATACAAATTTCATTACCCAATTGAGGAGGATAAATATGACATAAAATATTTTTATGGTATATGTAAGGATATTTTTTATCTAGCATGAGGGTCTTTTTTAAATTTAAAAATTAGAAATTAAATATGGATTTGAGAGCCTCTCAAGAGAAATACTAGCTCATGGATTTGTGATTCATAGTTACTGAATTCATGTATAGATTTATTTATTTATTTTCTACTTGAAGTGGAGTTTGCATAACATATTTTGTAGCTATTATTTTTCTACAAGGATTGATCCATAATTACATGTTGGTGTTATCCCTTAAGAAGAATCCTTTCCTACATTATACTATAACAAATATTATTGTCGATTAGTACATTGGTCTATAGTTTGTACATAACACTTTTTCATCAAAGGGTTTTCTCAAGATATTTAAGTGTGTTATGGTACATAATTTTATTAAGTTATTTATTTTGTACAAATTATTTTAGATTTAATTTTAATCTCATCCCTTCACTTATATATTATTATAGAATTCATTTTGATAACTTATGATTGTTCCATTTAGTATCAGAGCACAATAAACTTAGATCCTAGGTGGTATGATCTATTTAGTACCAAAGCGTAATCAACATAAATCTTAGGTAGTAGAAGACAATTATTTTGTACTATTCATTGTTTGAGTACAAATATGGATAGATAAAAAATATATGCATATGAAATCCCTCAAGGAAGAGTTAGGGAAAATTTATCAAGATAAGTCATGGTTAATAATTTATTTGTGGAGGAATTTATGCATAAGAAATGCTTGTTCTATTTTTAAGCATCATAACATTTATGCTTTTCATCTATATAAACCATCAAGTGTTTGTAAAGGGGGATTTTTTCTTCTTTTTTAAATAACTTGTGAATGGGGTGTTATTTTTTCAAGTGTGAATAGTAACTCAAAAAAAAATTTCAATGTCAGACTAAGTAGTTGTTAGGAAAAAGTGTGCTGTCTAACTTGCATAATGTTTTTCATTAAAAAATAATTGTTAGGGCCCTGATCCCAAACAACACCACATCAAAATATAGGCCAAAAATCTATTAGAACCAACAATAGAACAAAAACATTAAAACTGGCTAGCCAATCCAAAGTTCAAACCATAGATAAGTTCACAAAAACCCTAGAACTAGAAAAAGGAAAAAAATTAGATCACAACAAACAAGAGAGTATGTTAAACAATATGGAATGTAGGAATTAGTATAGCACAAACACATATGCCTCAAAATAAGGAACAAAAATCTAACAAAGCATGTTGAATATTTATCATGTTCCATTCCTTAGCTATCATTTCTAGTTCATTGGTACATGGGTCCTCTCCATCTCCAACATTGTCATCCATAAGCTTATCCTCATCCTCGGGACATGCCAACCTTCATTTCCTCTTTCCAAGCTTGGAAATACCAATTACTATCCCAAAAATTTCATTACCCATTATACTATATGTGATTGAAATTAGCCTACTGAAGGCACTATGCATTCTACTATTTTTTTCCTAGAAAAGAAATAATCAAGTCCTTTTCTTATTGGGGGTTCCTATCAACCATCTCCCCCTCTTCCTAAGGACTAGCCATGGTCAACATATTTTAATCTTCTTGGTTTCATTCTATCCTTAATTATTTTCTTCATATTCCTTGGATTCTTTAACCATCTAATGCTCACTATCGTTATCCTCTTTCTCCTCTTTAAAACTAGAGATATCTTCTTCCATTTTCTCTCCAAAAATCACCTTTAACTCTTTTTTTCTCAAATATAAGGGCTCCTCTTTCTCTACGATATATTCCTTTTTCGAGGGCTCTTCTTCCTATTCTTCAAAGGATAATAATTTACCCTTAGCATTGTAACTAGCCAGTCTAGCAGATCTTCTTTCCCCCTTATCGTTGTTAGAGTCCTCAACTTTTCTTTCTCCCCCTTCATCTAGTATCTCTATAGTAACTTTTATAGGGTATTTTACTTCTTTAGAGTCATTCTCTTTACATTTAGATCTAGAGGAATTCACAAAGACCTTCTTAGGTTGAATGGGTCAACAAGGAGGGTCTTCCCCTACTAAAATGTCTTTAGACGTCGAGGGGTTGGCCTTAGGATTCTTAATATTTTTGGGAAGGGAAGGTTGTTATTTTTCATTTGATGGTTCATAAGGGGTAGCAGAAGAAGTGGAAAAATATTGAATCACCACAACAGGTTTAAGGATAGAAAATTTAGGTTTCTTTATAGAACTATAGTTACTCTCCAAAAGGTAGGGCTAGTCATTGAGGGTTTTAATTTGTAGGAGTTTCACGAACTTGTCTAGGAACAGAAAGGGAGTGAGGGTGAACACATAATTATACAACCTTTGAATCAAACCATGATGGATGGGAGGGGATGCCCCTTTTTCATTTCCTTCTTATAGTGAAGTAAGCAAAAAATATGGGATATTAATTCACTCATTTCTCCTTATGTGATGTAAAACATAAAGTGATAACCATTCCCTATGGTATATCGCCCTCCTAGAATGAATTATTTCATGATATGGATGCTTACTTGGCCATAACAAGCAATAATTTTCTCCTTGTTGTACCTATTTTTGTATCTCTTCAATTTTTCATCTCCTTCCAAAAATTTTTAAATAAAACACTAATATTTCTCATTGCTAACCTTAAGAAATTTAAGCCCCCAACCCTCCAATCTCATGGTGAACACAAGGAAATTGGGTTCTAGATTTAGAGAGATGTAACTAGGGTTTAGGACCTATTTCACTCTAGTTCATTAGGAAACCCTAGAGATCCCGCAATCTAGTGAACTCAATTGAGGGAAGGGATACTAGGGAGGTTTCCTTAGGTGTTATTAAATGAAGAGGTTCACCACTAAGAAAATACTTAGAAAGAAAGATATGAAAAAAAAATCTACAAATATAACTATATGACCTAGAAAATGGAATTTAGAAGCATGTAATTATACTGATAAACATAATAAAATAAAGTACCTATAGAAATTAAGATGACTAAGAAGGGCCCCTAAAAACCTTGAAAAATTTTTCTTTTAAGGTGTACTAGGACTCATATGCCATACTGGGTGATTTAGTCCCAATATAGGGTTTCTGGGAAGGATCTAGAATCTCTTATTGACTGATCTATATTTTCTAAATTATAGAAAAATGTATTACTATGACTTTGTGTCGTAGAAAAAAAGAACCCTTTGCTTGACATGGGATAATTCATTATAAATGGACTTAATAAGGCCTTGATTTAGGTGTTGTGAGGTATTTTATACATCCACACTAGGTCTTTGACCCTTCCATACTGAATAAAATTTATTATTGACGTCTTGTAAAAGTGTTGTAGAGTCTTGTAAAGGACTTTCACGCTTTTCTAGGCTCAATTAACCCATTTCTTCATAATTCAACATTATAAAACATATGTTAATACATCATCACATCAATTTAGAAGGCTTCTAACTTCAACTTAATGTTAAACTAGTGTTGTAGTGTCTTTTACACATTCACATTGGTTCTTGTGCCTTCCTAGGTTGTGGACCTCATTTTAGTGTTGTAAAGTGTATTTAATTATGATTTCACATTGATTTCTATGTCCCAAGCCCTATTTGACATTTGCATCATCATTAATAGACTTATTTTAACTCATTGTGCATCCCGAGGCATAAATTGATCAAACACCTGACAAAGTTGTAATTTAAATTCTATTTCCTTATCTCCTAGCTTATGAGCTATCAAATGGACCCATGTGGGACCCATTCACCATGTATGGAGAATCAGTCTTATCAAGGTGGGACCCATTTTCCATGTGTGGAAAATGAGTCCTATATGGCCCCCATTTTGACCTTTGAGCCAGAAAAAGTGAAATTTAAAATTTATTTCCACTTTATGTTAGCCTATGATGTAGTATTATCGGGTACTAAGGCACACTTATCTATAAATAAGTATTTTTTTTACATCCATCAATTCATCATTACACCTTTCATTGCTCATTCATCATCTATTTTCTCTTTCAAGTCAAGCAACTTAGGGTTTCTTCATTAGAAGTCTTCAAGTTAGCCTTCTAAAGCATTCAAAGGTTGATTCTACATGGTTTTCTATAGACATCCAAGATCATTCATCATTGCAAGGTAAATTTTTCCATTTTTGCATGTTTCATTCATTTATTTCATTAATTTGGTTTAATTACCTAAAAGGGGTTTGACCAAGGCAAACCCCCGTGCCTTAACAATCAACAATTTCTCTTCATGGGTTGTTTGTATGCATTTTTAGGATCATTGGAAGCTTGAGAATCATTGAATATTACATTTTAAATTTAACCAAGTCTTCTCTTCTTCATTCAAGTCAAATAATCAAGAAAAAGCTTGTTTCAAACTTGATTCTGGCAGTTTCTAAAGCGAACACCTGTAGAAGGTGAAAGTACATATTTAAAGCTACAAAATCATCCTTTGACTTTTCAGATCCCTTAAGGAGGACTGATTTTCCAAGAATAGAGAATTAGTCCAATCTGTGGACTTGAAAAAGTGATTTCATCAGATTATAACTCCCAACAGTCTAAAACTTGTTCTCTAAAGATTTTACCAGAACATGGATTGATTCACCATAGGTGGTGAATGAGTCATGTTTGGCCCTTAAAACATCATCAAAATCATCTCAGAAGTCATTTCTAGACATCTTCAACCTTCCAGGTAAGTTTTGTTCAGTTTCATTCATTTTTGTTTCTATCTTCTTAAGTTTCCAGATCATGTTTGCATTCTACACTGTGTTTTCCAACACTTTTGCAAATTTTTAGTTTTCACTCTTTAATCTACATTTTCATTAGATTTCTATAATTACAACACATTCAAACATTTCACATTTACCGTTCAACCCTTCATTAGTCTTGAGTGTTAACGAAGTGTTCATTTTGGCCTTATTTTCTCTCTCCTTCTAGGTGAAATACCCTAGGAGGAGCTAAGAAGGATTTGAGTGCCAAAATCCTTCATTACATTCCGGTGAACCCAAATTTCTGAATACTTCTTTCTTTTGATTTGGTGTCTTTTATCATAGATCTAGTCTTGCATTCATTTTGCATTTGGATTTGCATTAGTTTGCATACTAGGTTTTAAAACATGCATTCATAAAAAGTGCATTTAGGTTGCATTTGTGCGTCTAAATTCATTTAGATTTATTGATATTTTGAATTTTTCATTCAGATCTATGTATTGGCTCTCCGATTTCATAAAAATAAGTTTGAAATTTCTGAAAATTTTGAAAAAGGTTCATTCTAGGACTCATTCACCACCTTGGGCGAATCAGTCCCTTCTAAACCCTGAAACAACATTTTACAAAACTCAAAATTTAGTTTTTAGTCTTATGATTGGTGCCTTAACCTATATATATATCAGTTAGTTGCATTTCTATAGCATGCATTTCATAAAATCTACCCTTAATTAGCTCATTTCATGCATAGTTTAACTTCCACATTTGCATTCTCATACTATTACATATTATAATCAGTCAATTGTTCTTTAAAAGTTGCCTTTTATTTTATCCTTTTATATTGCATCTTGAGTTAGCATAGATTGTTATTTCAAAATGTTAGTTAATAAGCATGATTGTCCTTTCTTCACTACATGTGAATATTATGAGTCTTTTAGCCCAAGAGAATGAAAATGTTCACCTAAACCTTACACCCTCTCCTATCTTTCCTATTTGTGTGGATGATGTGATAGAAGAGCATACAAATATAGATACTCATGATGATCATGATTGTACTTCTCCCAATACCTCTCCTTTTAGTGACGAATGTATCTTGGTGAAAGAAGACACAATCCTTAAAAATCATGAGGCTCTTGTTTCTCCTTCTCCTCATCCCCTTTGAGAATATATTTTAGCACAAGAAACTGAAATCATAGACATCACCTTACTTAGTTTCCATTATGTGGATAACTTTGAGGAACATGAGATTGTAAATGATGAGGATGATAGATTGGTCTTAAATAATCAAATCTTTAAGGTCTATAACAACCCTCTTTATGATCCTTCCCCTACCTATCCTACTTTGGAAGACATTACAGAACAAAACAATGAAGTCATACATGATCATGATAATCACATTTTTTCTTCTCCTAGTATATTTCCTAGTTTCGACAAAGATACTATGTTGTTAGAAAACATAACCAATGAGAGTCATGAGAATTTTAGTTGTCCCCTTTCACCTACGGAAAACTTCATTGATCCTCTTCATACTTGTGATGAAGCTACTTTTCAAATTTCAACCTTAGATGAACATATTATAAGCTCTCCTAGTATAGTAGACAACATAGCACAAGAGAATACACCTTTATAAACAAACAATCAAATACAATCTTCTCCTAATATCCCCATTATCAATACTCCAACACATTTAACCATTAACAACTCCCTTATTTGTGATGAAGTTATTTTGGCTGAGCCAAACCTTCTTTATCATGAACATGTGGTTTGTTGTTCTCCTATGACCTCTCCTTCTAGGGAATATATTATGCAAAAAGACAACAATAATATCTTCTTACAAGAATCTCACTTGATAAGGGATGTTTACAATGTTCAACCTCAACCCAAACCTAAAATTATACTTTACCCACCTTCGCATCTGCTTCATCCTTCCAATTAACCTAAACTCACCCTTAGCCAAACTTATTCTCTACCCACCTTTGCATCCCCTTCATCTCTCTAATGTATCACAACAATCTAGTATTGATATTTTTGCTCATACGTATAACACTCAAAATAATCTGCAACTGCCACAACCAACTCCAACCTATTTACCTTTACCCAATCCATCTAGTGCTCCTAGTTATCTCTCACAAACAAAGGAGTATGACCTTATTGAACAACTAAATAATACTCCTTCCAATATTTCCCTTGGGTATTTACTTCAGAATTCACCAAATTACAACCATCTTCTTCAAAAAATCTTAAAAAAATCAAAGCTCCTCATGGTATAACTCCAAATGATGTAGTAGCTCTCATCCAAAAACAAAATCTTGACATTAATTTCCATCAACATGAGCTCCCTCCTTTGGAGTTGCATAATCAACATGATGCCTTTATGATAATTGCTCGATTCAATCACATAGGTATCAAACGCACTTTCATAGATAATGGTTCTACCCTTAATGTGTGTAGTGTGAGTCTACTTGATCGCTTAAATGTTGAAAGAACAAAAATCAAACCTGATTATGTTTCTATTCAAGGATTTGACAATATAACCAAACAATTGCTCAGTGTAATCACTTTTCCTATTACGATGGGGGTGGTTACTTTGCAAACTCCTATCCATGTCACACCTCATGATCTTTCATATAATCTTCTTTTAGGCTGACCATGGATTCATGAGATGAATACAGTGCCTTCAACCCTTCACCGTATAATGAAATATGTCTATAACAATAAGATTTATCAAGTTGAAATAGACCCCGAGCCTAAAAGTTGTTTGTACTTTTAAAAAGGAACTACAAGTCCTCTAAAATCATTAATTCCAACATCCAACATTGAAATTGAACACAAAAATGAGCAATGGCCATTTAAATTATTTGGTGACGATTGAGGAACCTTAAAATTCACACCCTTGTTTATGGGCGAATACATATTCACACAAAAGAAAGATGAGACAAAAATTCAACCAATTATCACATCAACAAAACATTCAGAAAACCTTTCAAAAGAATCTACCTCAACCACTTTAGACAATTCCACAAACTCAACAAAAACCCTTGATAAATGCAACAACGAACAACCATCTAATTCCAAAGCAATGCAAAAGCTTTATGGAAAAGGGTATAAACTCCTAAAACAACTTGGGTATAATGGAAAAGGCTGTGGTGCTCGAGAACAAGGTTTCAACAACCCTATAAAACCTAACACATAACACACAAATCATGGTCTTGGTTATTCCCTTCATTCAACATCAATACTATAACACTAGACTCTTCCAAGAATCTTCCTTATCCACATCAATAATGCTCGTTGCTACTCCTTGCCATGCCATAGTTGTAACATCATAGCATACTCACTATTGCATGTTTTTCATCCTCTATAAGGGGCAGCATACCATCATCCATTCTAGGATCACCTTTGTTCTACACTCAGTGTTGGGAAAAGAGTTAGAAATCCTTATCCCCATATGTCAATTTTTGTTGTCTCTTTTGACTAGTTGTTAACCTTTCATGAACATTTAAGAGAAAGCTTGAGATGTGGATGACATGTCTTAAGATTGAATCACGTGTGAAATACTCCCTTTCTTTTCATTTTCCTTGACATGACACAACCTAACTTTGAAACATATGACTTGGCATAGGGCTTTCCTAGTTGGCTCTCATGTCTTGTTTTTCATTTTCTTTCTTCTTCTACTTTAAAGAAATTGCTCACGAATGATGTGTAGCAATTCCTTTAAAGTGGGGGGCATACAATACCATTAAATGTTTGCATTCTTTGTTCTTGATGTATCCTTTTCATTTATATGATGTGTTTATTACTTTGTGGATGACATTGGGTGTGATGTCCTGCATAAGTGTGATCTTTCTTAGAATATTACATTCCTCTTGGTGTTTTGATGTGACACACTGCATCCCCTAAGTTGTGGATTTATTATCCTTTGATTGGTCCTCTCTTGGATACATTAGACACAATGTTCCCTAAGTGATTGACCTTATATAAACTAAACAAGACTCCTTTGAACATCATTAGATTTTTACATCTTACATTTTTATAGGTTTGCATTTTGCATTTTTGCATCTTGTATGGCCACCTTGCATAACACAACTTGAATGCCTATGGTGCCATCTTGTTTTTTCATGAGTTCTAAGCATACAAAGTTTTTCTTGTCTTATCAAGCTCGAATTGACAACCCTTTTCTTTTGCATTGTGGTGCCTTGTTAAAGTTATCAAGAGGTATAACTTTGGCATGGTTGAGTGAGAAGCCCAAATAGAGGCATGACTTTCCCCATAGCCACTTTTGTTTTTGAGTGCATGCCAACTAGTGTATGTATCTATTTTTGGTATTTCTCACCCTGTGAATGCCTAAAAGATCTGTGGCACCAAAGTGAGTATTTTTTTGGCCCTTCTCACCCCATAGATGACCTAAAGTTCTGTGGGCCCAGAGTGAGTACATCTTTTCCATTTTGTTTCTCTTTCCTTTAATCCTTGCCTTTGCATGATTTTGTATCTTGATGGTTTGACTTAGGATCTTCGATCCTGGGGGCTTGCACAACCTCCTTGATCTTTGTTATTCTTCGTCATATACATCTGTACATGAGGATCTCTCTTGAATGTCTACTTTAGTGTGAGTTTGAAGTAGATCCATCCTCTCACTAAAGTGGGGGCTAAATGTGTCATAGAAAAAAAGGACCCTTTGCTTGACATGGGATAGTTCATTATAAATGGACTTAATGAGGCCTTCATTTAGGTGTTGTAAGGTGTTTTATCCATCCACACTAGGTCTTGGACCCTTCCATACTAAATACAATGTGTTTATTGACGTCTTGTAAAAGTGTTGTAGAGTCTTGTAAAGGACTTTCACGCTTTTCTAGGCTCAATTAACCTATATATTCCTAATTCAACATTATAAAACATATTTTAATACATCAACACATCAATTTAGAATGCTTGTAACATAAACTTAAAGTTAAACTAGTGTTGTAGTGTGTTTTACACATTCACATTGGTTCTTGTGCCTTCCTAGGCTATGTGGACCTCATTTTAGTGTTGTAAAGTTTATTTAATTACACTTTCACATTTATTTATGTGTCCCAAGCCCTATTTGACATTTACATCATCATTAATAGACTTATTTTAACTCATATTGTGCATCCCGAGGCATAAATTGATCAAACACCTTACAAAGTTGTAATTTAAACTATATTTCACTATCTCTTAGCTTATGAGTTGTCAAATGGACCTATGTGGGACCCATTTTCCATGTATGGAAAATCAGTCCCATCCAAGTAGGACCCATTTTCCATGTGTGGCGAATGAGTCCTATTTGGCCCACATTTTCACCTTTAAGCAAGAAAAAATGAAATTTAAAGTTTATTTTCACTTTATGTCAGCCTGTGATGTAGTATTATCGGGTACTAAGGCACACTTATCTATAAATAAGTTTTTTTTTACATCCATCAATTCATCATTACACCTTTCATTCCTCATTCATCATCTATTTTCTCTTTCAATTCAAGCAACTTAGGGTTTCTTCATTAGAAGTCTTCAAGTTAGCCTTCTAAAGCATTCAAAGGCTGATTCTACATGATTTTCTATAGACATCCAAGATTTTTCATCATTGCAAGGTAAATGTTTCCATTGTTTCATGTTTCATTCATTTATTTCATCAATTTGGTTTAATTACCTAAAAGGGGTTTCACCAAGGCAAACCCCCGTGCCTTAACAATCAACAATTTCTCTTCATGTGTTGTTTGTATGCATTTTTAGGATCATTGGAAGCTTGAGAATCATTGAAGATTTCATTTTAAATTCATACAAGTCTTCTCTTCTCCATTCAAGTCAAATCATCTAGAAAAAGCTTGTATGAGACCCGCTTCTGACAGTTTTTAAAGCAGACACCTGTAGAAGGTGAAAGTGCATATTTAAAGCTAAAAAATCATCTTTTGACTTTTTAGATCCCTAAAGGAGGACTGATTCACCAAGCATGGTGAATTAGTCCCATATGTGGACCTGACAAAGTGATTTCATTAGATTACAACTCCCAGTAGTCTGAAACCTAATCTCTGAAGATTTTACCAAAACAGGGACCGGTTCACCATAGGTAGAAAATGAGTTTTTTCTAGCTTGTAAAATATCATCAACATCTCAAAAGTCAATTCTAGTCATCTTCAACCTTCCATGTAAGTTTTGTCAGCTTGCTCATTTATGTTTCTATCTTCTTAAGTTTCTAGTTCATGTTTGCATTCTACACTATGTTGTCCAACACTTTTGCATTTGATTAGTTTGCACTCTTTAATATACATTTCCATTATATTTATAGCATTACAACACATTCACACACTTCACATTTACTTTTCATCCTTCTATTAGTCTTGAGTGTTAACGAAGTGTCCATTTTGGCTTTATTTTCTCTCTTAGGTGAAATACCTTAGGAGGAGCTAAGAAGGATTTCAGTGCCAAAATCCTTCGTTACAGACTCATACACCTAGACTGTTGCAAAGTTTCCCATTTTTTTGCAAAGTGACCTAGGAGAAAATTTTTGAAGAGAAAGTTTATGAGCCTTTGAAGATTGATTAAATAAGCACTTTCCCACTGATTTCATGCAAATAGGCTGGATATCTTTCTCTAGATATAAGTTTTTGTGAGTCTTGACAACCTTTTATGACAAATTTTTTGAACTTTTTCATTTTGGTACTTTTGAAGGCTTGAAATCCACTTTTTCTTCAACCTATGAACCTGCAATCACACAAAGAGAGAGAGAGAGAGAGAGAGAGAGAGAGAAAGTGGTTTTTGTAAGGGAATGGAGGTTTTCCTTTGTCAAACCCTGTTTTGGTAATCAAACCTTAATGAGAAATGAGACATGGATGAGATGAAACATGAAACAATAGATGAAACAATAGAACCGTGTTTCAAACCTTATAGATATGCAAAAAGGCATGAAGTGGCCTCAACGAATGTAGATCTTGATCTCAACACTTGATTAGAAAAAATGGTTGAATGGGATCTTGAATTTATCTTCAATGGTACATCACAACATTAGCTCAACAACATGTATGATGCACTAAGTCTTTGACATGATGAAATGACTCTTGATTGTTGTAGTAATCTTCTATAAATCTACTCTTGAATGCCTTAGAAATTCTCTTGAATGCTTTTGAAAGTACTCTTGATTTCCTATAAAAATATAGGATGAAATTATGTGAAATTACCTTGTATTTATACTTGTTTATGCTAAATTTCCCGAACTTACAATGCTACAAGCTAGCATCATATCTAGGATATAAAATCCCACCAAGAACTTGATTTAAATTATATCCTAGTTAAATCAGGACTCATACACCAACTATGGTGTATAAGTCCCAATGTCTTAAACATAGGACACAAACTCCAAGAAGTTTCTTGTTTAATGTGAAATTCAAAACTAGGTCCCAAGACCTAGGTAGGACTCATACACCCAAGGTGGTGTATGAGTCCCAAATCAACAGATCTAGAACACACAAACTCAAACATTGAATTATGATTGTTTATTTGATAAATATCAAGATTATCCTTATAAAAATGCATTTAATAAGGCTTGTGGATGCAAATTAGGACCAAATAAGGCATAGAGAAGCTCAATTTTAGCAAGGAGGGCCTAAACAAGTGTGAAAATGTAAAGTCATACATTTTCCTACACTACACATGGAGTCAAAAATATGCTTAGGGGTAACAAGAAAGATAATACTATCAATCTTGACTTTATTCTCCTACCATGAATTCTAGAATTTAGAAGTCAAGTCGTTGATGTAGCCTTCCATCACCAAGAAGAAAAACAACATTCTCACCACCTCAAATAATTTCTAGAGGTCCAAATTATTCCTTAAAGGGACACATGTCAATGAATCTAATATTTTTCTAGATCCCCCTTTATCCTCTTTGTGACCCCATTTTTTGTAATTTAGTGGTAATAACCTCGACCCCACTCTTTCAAATGCAGACACCCAAATAGCAATCATAGACTTTCCTTTTTTTTGAAAAGGTATGAACATTAAAAACCCTTAGATACCAAATTAGAAATGGTATATTTAATCATCTTACTTGTTCTTGAAGGCTGATTACTTCATGATTTGTACATTAGGATTCTAGATTGGTTGAATCTTATGCCAAGTCATTTTGATATTTAGACATGACCCATACCTCGTGTAAGGTAAATTCCTCCCAAGCTAATAGAATAAAATATTTAAGTTAGATTCATTTTTTTCTGGCCTAAGGATATGTCACCAATTTGTATCCATCACACAAATCATCCTAAGGGAATCCTTATAATTATCTCAATCACTAGTTAGGACAAAAGAATTAATTAAAAAAATTAGAACTTATGATTAAAATTAGGGTTAGTCAAATAAAATCCCTCCCCACATTTAATATACATTTGAAATAATTATTTTTGGAGATATTATATCTTATGTCCTTTGGATTTTGAAGTAATAATTTTCATTAATAATCCCCTCAGTAGAATTATTACAAAAAATAACCCTTCATCTTTTCAGGCTTGTCCTTGTTACCCAAAACATGAATTCTTAGAGAATAGAATGTGAGGAAAAGAAGGACCATGTGGCATAAGATATGATGCCATCTAATTTTTGGAGGGCCACCCATTCTTGTCCCATACCCATTCTTTATTTGACACATTTTCATTAAATACAAGGATTCAAAATTCAAAAAACGGAACCAAATAAAATCCTCACCATAAAAGGCAATCAAAGATAGATCCACTAGAAACTTGATAGCCATTTCCATCATTACTCTTTTAAAAATTGAACTTCTTATTTCTAATTCAAAGTTGGTCATCATAGACACTAGCTTTAATTTTATTAGGAAGGTCCCTAAGGTTACAAATATTCCAATAGGCATAGGATAAACCAACATTAGAGGTAGCATTCACTACCTTATTCCCCTCTCTTAATGTATGTTACACCAAGAATTGTTCCAGAGAATTGATAGTCCTCGATAAGACTCTTAATATTCCAGGGGGTTCAACATTACCTTTCAGAGCTTCAACAATCAACTTTGAATCCCCTTCAATTATCAAAATTTTTAACCCTAATTCTTTGGCCCTTTTTAAACTCCACCACAGAATAGTGGCTTCATCCTCATTCTTAGCAGCTATCCTGATACCTTTTGTATAGCCTTCCGTACATCTACCTTTATAGTCCCTAAATAATCCTCCCATAGCAACAACTCCCAGTTTTCCCTTTGAGTAGCCATCAAAGTCTAGTTTAATCCAATCCTTAGGGGGAGGTGTCTAGATAGGGAACCTTCTACTTAGAATACTTGTCCAGTTATTTCTAGTCAAGTCCTTTTTAATTACCCATAGCTATTTTATTCTTAGATCTTTATAAGTCGATGTTACTTTATAGAGGCCAAATTTTATGGAATTAATATTTTAATAAATTTTCTATTTCATGCAACTAAAAAGTTCCCTACTACTTCTTTGTTCTCCCTAAAAAACCTATTGTTTATTTCTTTGCATAGATTCTAGAAAACAAAGAGAGTTATTTTCCTCTAAAGCTCCACAATAGTAGGAAGTGAAAAAGGACATAAGCTCCATTGATCAACAAGATACATTAAGTTGATAAGGAGCACTCAATTAGTTAATAGGGTTTCAACGACCCAAGACCAAACCTCCCACACAAAGGAGCATTGTAACAACAAGTGGATTATAGTTTCAACATCTTTTGAACAAAGAGGAAACATATTCACAAACTGAAAGCCCTTCCTATTAAGGACATCAATGGTTAGGATTTTACCATGGACTGTAGTCCACCAAAAGTAGGTGATCTTAGGGATTAACCTGGAATTCCAAAATTTTCTCTAGTTAAATTATGAAGACTAAGGAATGGTTGTTCTGAAAGGTTATAAGTGGCTTTAACCAAGAAAACACTAGATGGGTTATCACTCATAACCCACACATCTTTTCCATCCTAGTAAAAAAACTCGTAGTCTCTAAGAAGTGAGTCAATCAAGGAAAAAAAATTTGAAAGGTTTGAAAAAGAATATCCCCTTATAGCCCTCCAATCAACAACTTGATGTTTGAAATATTTCCATTTCAAAATTCCTCCTCCCCAATCAATATAGTTATATAAAAGGATCTCATAAAGACTAATAAGGTGAAGTTTAATTTGGTTGAGATGATCAATAGATGAAAGAACAAGACCTTTTTCCTAGGCTTCATCCAAGAATCTAACATGTCTTCCATTTCCAACTCTTCTCCTAGATCATTGTGTTAAAGTTTCCCTTGTTCTTCCCATATTATTCCACATAATAAAATATTTTGGCCACTCCGATGAATATAGTAGATACCAAGGATCTTCATTATAAATATATTTAGCTTTTAAGATATTAACCTAATCCTTTTTCCCCATATGAAGAACCATCCTATTTTGTAGAGGAGGGATTTGTTGGAAATATTTGCCTTTGTTATCCCCAAGCCTCCAACAAACATAAGAAAGAACATTTTCTTCAAATTAACCAGAGAAATTACTTCCCTTTCTTCATTTCCTATCCAAAGAAAGGTTATTTGAATTTTCTTAATTTTACTAATGATAAAGGTTGGAATATTTAAAAAAGAGAGGAAGTAGACAAGGACATTCTAAAGGGAGGACTTAAGGAGATGAACCATCCCAGCTTGGCTCAAAAAATTTCCTTTCCAATTGACCAAATTTTTTTGGACTCTCTGAATGATGTTGTTCTAGTAGGAATTTGGGGGATTTTTGGTACACAATGGAAACCCTAGGTAAGCATCATGGGAAGCCACTTACCTACATTCAAGAATTCTCAAAACATTATTTTTTAGGAGCTGGTTGAAATTGATTAATAACAACTTTTATTATAATTAATGTGTATTCTAGAAGCTATAGCATAGTTTTGGAAGATAGATTTCCAATTTATTTCTTCAAGCATAGAAGAAAACCGAAAAAGAACCATACGATTGATAAAATACTCATGATATGTGTGATCTAGAGAGTAAGAAGCAATGACTCACTTTAATGCACCTCTATCTATATTTCTTTTAAGGTTTCAACCTAGATTTCTCTAACAATTATGAATAAGTAGAAGTAGAGAGGGTCACCTTTCCTTAAACCTCTTCCATAGGAGGACAGGCCTTTAGGTATACCATTGATCAAAATAGAGTTTAGTTGGGAGTTAAAACACATTCTTTTATTAATTTTAATATTTTTCCACCAAAACCAATTTTTTGAAGAATAACAAATAGAAAGCTCCAGTCCACTCTTTCATAATCCTTTGAAATATCTTAACTTCAGAACCATACCTAGTTTCTTGGAGTACTTCATCAAATAAATGTACTCATTGTAAACAATAGAAACATCTAGGATACTCCTTCCAGGGACAAATATTTTTTGGTTAACTAAGATCATAGGTGGAGGTTCAAGCATAGGCAAAGGCAAATTTTCAAGGGATAACTTGGCTATGCATTTTGCTTTGAAAATTTGGTAGGATAGGAAAAGGAATTCTTCATGGGGTCTTATAGGTTCCATAGGCTCAAACCAAAAATATTCTAAGGAAAAATTTCCACAGAAGATGAAGGTCTAAAGCCACTATGATTCACAGTGAATATTTCATTGTCGACTGGAAACATTAAGCACTTATGGACAATGGATGGGACCGTATTCATGGAGCTAATCCATTTTTATCCTAACTTCACATGAAATTGATCCAAATTAGAGATTGAACCAATAATTTTTTATAGTTGAGGAAGGTTTCTATGTACTTCTCTTACGCTATTAGGATCGTTCACCTAAAAGGAGAGAGAAAGAATCCCCAAGGCCACAAAAATTGAGGTGGTTCACTCAAATAGATAATTATATGATGTAATTAAAGTTAAATGCAATGTTGTAAATGAAAATAAATGTTGTAATTGACTTATTATGAATGCAAAGCTAATGTAATATGTAATGTTTAAAAACACAGTGAGGTATGCAGAAAATGCAATAGAAATGAAAACTTATGCAAATAGAATTAACCAACGACAAATTGACTGCACCTGGGAATTGAATGATGAATCTAGAATGTTCTAAAATATAAAAAAGATTAATTTAAATCACCAGTAGGACTCATTTTCCATCGATGGTAAATCAGTCTTGCTTCTGACAAAAACACCTGAAAAACTACTTTCCGACAGTCAGGAATTGGAATCTAAAAAAATCACCTTTTTTCAGCCTTAATGTGGCACTCATTTTCCACTGATGGTGAATCAAACCTCCTCCAAAAATTTATGAAATCAAAGGTCAATTTTGTAGCTCCAGATCTGCACTTGTCTTCTTGTTGGGTTGACGAAGTCAAATATGTAGAAAAAAAATTGTAGGTTGTCTCCAACCTTGAAATAGGGTTTAGTTGACTTGAAAGACTTTGTTGACTTGATGACCACTTTTCAACACCTATTTTCTTGAAAAATATGCATACAAAAGTCTGTAAACACACATGTAAAAGGGCGAAAATGGTTAAGTGTTAGAGTATAGGGATTTTCCTTGGTAAAATCTCACTTTGGTAATCAAACCCTTAATAAAGAAATGAAATGAAAAGAGCAGGGAATGATGAATAAACAACATGCAAATGTCCTAAACACACCACAACCTTGTTGAAAAAAACTGAAGATATAACAATGGTTGCTCCAAGATACTTGATTATTGCTTGATGAAATGAAGAAAAGTGCTTGAATGCTTGAATGAATTAGAAAAATTGATGAATTATGTTGATTCTTTTTTATGGGGGTTAAAAATAAATGTAAAAAAGCGTATTTATACATGCTTGTTCCCTAATTACCCAATAATACAACATTACAGGCTAGCATAAGGTATTTTAAAATAAAAACCCAAAAGGAAATTTGAATTATTTTGAATTTGGAGCCAAGGGGGGCTCATTCACCACCCATGGCAAATGGGTCCCACCCTAGGCTTGTAAGTAGGTATTGGGAATTATATGTATTTAATGTTTTTTGTCAAGTTTACATTAAAAAATACACTTAAATATGACCTAGATAAGTGTATAAAGAGGTCAAATAAGACATAAGAAAGGTGTAAATAGTGAAAAAAAATCCTAGAAAGGTGTGAAATCTTGTTACAAGACTTTACAACACTTTAAAATAGGACTTAAGGGATAAAAAGGTGATTTTTAGATGAATTATAATAAGAGTATAGAAAAGTGTAGAAATTTTTTACAACACCTTCACAAGACATCATAATTTGAATATTTAGGACTTAATGTGAATAATTAAATAACAAATTACAACATTAAATCAAGAAAATAAGATCAAGCATCAAGGAACCAAAACCTTAATAACCATGAAGATTTTAATGATCCATTTTTCTATGGTACGTTTAGCCCCCACTTTAGTGAGAGGATGAGCTTGCTTCAGACTCACACTAAAGTAGCCAAGCATATCAAGAAGGATTCCAAATGTACTTATGCTAGCAAGATGGAATAACAACAATCAAGAGGGATGATCAAGCCCCCAAGATGAAGATCCCATGGCTAACTAAACATAAGAACAAAGGAATGCAAGAGAGAAAGAGAGAAAGAAGGAAAAGGTGGATCAAGCTTCGATCATTTGTCTAGCTAGTTGTAGATCAGATCTAGGTTTTTTGTCCATAAAGAGAAATGCATACTCACTCTTGGGTGATGGAAATCGTGACTATCCACTAGGTGAGAAGGCCCAAAAGAGAGAAAAATACACTAGGTGGTATGCACTCACAACACATAGGTGGCTATGGGGAAAGTCATGCCTCAGAATCGGCTTCCCACTCAACCATATCAAAGTTATACCTTCTGATAAATTTAATAAAGTGCCACAAGGAAAAAGGATGACAATTTGAGCTTCATCAAACAAGAAAATATTTTTATGCTTAGAACTCATGAACAAATAGTCTTGTACCACAAGCTTGCAAGTTGCGTTATGCAAGGTGGTAAGAATGAAAAAAAGGAAAAAGGAAAATTTTCAAAGGAGTTTTGTTAAGATCATGCGAGGTCTATCACTTAGGGAACATTGTGTCTAACATCTCCAAGAGAGGACCAATCAAAGAATAATATATTCACATCTTAGGGGATGTAGTCTGTCACATCATGCCACTAAGAGGAATGTAGTATGCTAATATAGATCATGCTTATGAAGGACACTACACCCAATCTCATCCAAAAAAGTGTCAAAAACATCATATGAAGTAACAAAGCTGCACTAATCTAAGCAAGAAAAAACAAAAGAATGCAAAATGAATATTCTGAATGTATGACCCACTTTAAATAAATTGCTACACACTATTCTATGAGAAATTTCTTTAAAGTAGCTAAGGGAAAATGGAAACAGAAAGGAAGACATGAGAGCCAACTCAAAAAGCCCCTATGCCAAGTCATATGTTTTAAAATAAGGTTGCATCATGTAAAGAAAAAAGGAAACAAAAAAAAGAGGGGTTGCCCCAAAAGGAAAACACCAAACACAAGGGATCTATGGATTTGGGGTTAGTATGTCCATTGCTACAATGTGTTATCAGGAGCTCATAATTTGTAATCATTCCTCGAATACATAGAATGAGAAGATTGACACATAGAGAGTGAAAAAAGAAGAAGTTTGTTTTGGGTCAACATGGAAGATACATTGTGGTCTCAACACTTTTCATCGTCCCTAAAAGGAGAACAAAAAAATCAAAGTGAAAAGAAAAAGTGAAAGGAAAAATGAAAAAGAAAGACTTTTGGGTCAACATGAAGGAGACATTTTAGTTTCAATGTCTTGCGTCATCCCAAAAAGGAAAACACAAGAAAAGAAAAAAAAGGGACCTTTTGGGTCAACATGGAAGAGACATAGGACATCTCTATGCTTTGCATCATCCCAAAAAGGAAAACAAAAAAAAATGAAAAGTGAAAAAGGAAAAAAGTGTTGTACAACATATAGAAGAATAGAGGTACAAATAGAAGAAGTGCACAAAGAGAAGGAGAACATCAAACACACATTATGGGGGAACATGATACAAACACACAAGAAGAATCAAATAAAGAAATATGTAATAGGCTAGTGAGACATATGCAAATCAACCATCTAACAAGTCATCCACCTCCCAATCATGGTCATCATATTGCAAGGGCAGTTGACTGTCCAATGGGGGAATTGCAAGTGCCAAACTAGGGGAAGTGCCAAGTTGTACACTTGGAGTAAGAGATTTATCATTTAAGCTCATGGAAGAGGAGAATAAAGAATTTATATTATTTTGAACCTCTTCATCTATTTTAGATATTTCCTCATCATCATCATGTCATCCAAATTAATCACAACGGGAGGGCGAAGGGTAATCTCCAAGGAAGGGTGTATTAGGAGTTGTGGTTGTTGGATTTGATCATTTTGTTGTGATGGTTGTGATGGACTATCTTGTGGTAGGTCAGGAGGGTTATCAGGTATTATTTCTAGCAAAGGCGAAGGTTGGTTTTATTTAATGTTTTCATTTTTCATTTGACAGACAAGGAGACGATGACGATGCCTACACTCCCTAACACCATGGTTTCTTTTAATCTTGTTTTGAATTTGTTTAGGTGTAAGAGAAAATTGGTACACTCCAAGCTCCTTTTCTTCCATAGAAGGAGGAACAAAAGGAATTGAAGGAGAGGGATCAATTATCTTATCTTTAGCTTTATACACTTGTTTAATATGTGGAGGCATGATGGGGTTATTTTCAGCATCTCTTGGTCGTTTAGACGAATAGGGTGAAGTGTTGTTTGTTGGCTACAGTGGAGGTTGTAATGGTTCTTTGGTTTTAGATTCAGGTTGGAGCATTGTCCCATCTAAGATAGGAATGTCAAGATTATATGGAGACATGTTACGAAGAGACAATTCGGCTATCTTTTTGGCTTTGAACTTCTCATATGCAATGAAAAAGAAATCCTTATGAGGGGTAATGGGTTCCATAGGTTTAGGCCAGAAAGCTTCCAAGGAAAAGCTACCTTTAGAGGACAACGGATTAAGGTAACTATGGTGTATAGTATATATCTCATTGTCAAGCATAAAATTCAAACACTTGTGAACAACTAAGGGAACAACTTTCATTGAGCGGAGCCAAGGATGACCCAGTGACAGACAAAACTAATTCAATTGTGGAATAATAGAAAATTTCACCTCCAATATATTTGGTCCTATCTGTAATGGGAGTGCAATTGATATGATCATAGGGCATGCAAAACCATTATGTGTCTTAATCCATGTAGTTTCTTGATCGTAATCATCTTGATAGAGATCATGTAATACTAAAAATTCTTATGTGATCACATTCTTTCCACAAGCGGGATCTATTAATATCCCATTGGTAGGTTTATCATAGATTCTTTTCGCTATGTAGAGAGGACCATCAAGAATTTTTTTTAGTATATCTTGAGAAGAAAAACTAATATTAGGAGATTTAGGATTTGGGCCCTTATGAGGGATAATATCTATCATTCCCATTATTTCATCCATAGGAGTAATATGGGTAACATTTGGAATTTTATAATGTTGTGCATCATTGGTATCAATGTTCATCACATCAGTGTTCAAAGGTTCACTAGTTTTGACAAATGAAACATTGTGTTTGGGCATGGGATTGGTAAATATTTGTAAATTTTGATTAGGAGGGGCAACTGACTTATTTCCCTAATCATTAACATTTGCAATGGATAGACAACTAGAATCAATGAGGTCTTGGACTAAATGTTTGAGATGCTTACATTGTTCAGTATCATGTCCATTTTGGCAATGAAAATGGCAATAAGCATTGGGTTTAAAGGAGGGAGGTAAAGGATTTCTTAGATCAAGTGGTTTAATAGTAGGAAAAGTAATCATTTGTTGTTGTAGCAATTGATTCATTATATTATGCAAGGTATCAGGAAAAGGGGTGAACTGTCTCTTTGGGTCCACATAGGTAAAGGGTATGGATGCTTTAGTGCCTACCACCTAGTTATTCATAGGTGGAGTTGGTTGTGGAGGTGAAGGATTAAACTGTAAAAATCCTTTTTTTTGTTTTTAAAATTTTTGTGAGTTATTTTGGTTGCTTTGTTCAGACTTGTCAACTTAGATGGAAGTGGATTTTGCATCACAACTAGTAACCGATTTGTGATAGTCACAAAGAGCTATGCATAAATGCATGAAAGAAGGGAATTTCATCATAGTTAATTTGTTCTAAATGTGGTATTGCAAGTTGTCAATAAATATCTTTTGAAGATGCGAATCAAGAACTTGGACATCAGCTTGAGCATACAATGATTGATAATGTGAAATGAAATCTATAAATTTCTCATCCACATTTTGTTTACATCTCATTAAATCAGCCATGGTCTTTTTAGGAGTCATAAGGACTTGAAAATGACTTATAAAGGAATCCACAAGTTCATTGAATGAACAAATGGAATGATTAGGTAAAGAGGAAAACCACTCTAAAGTAGTATCCTTTAAGGTCCTAGGAAATAGTTTGGCTAAAATTTTATCGTCAAGGAGAAAGTCAGTGCATAGGGATTTATAAGCATTAACATGATTAGTAGGGTCTCCTCTACCTTTTTACTTCTCAAACCTAAGCAACTCAATTCCCTGTGGCATCAAGGTTCTCAATATTTCTAAAGATAATGGACTACCTTGGACATAGTAGGTAGGGGGTGCATTTTTGCTTTGGTTGATGGTAAAAATTTGTTGTTGCATGGAGGACACAGTGTGAAAATTTATGTGATAATGGGATTGGTATAAGTGGTATGAGGAGGAAGAGAGAAGGGTGATGGAGTGAATGTAGTGGTAGGAAAAGTGAAAGGAACACTAAAAGGGGTAATGTTGGTGGAAGATGGAATGTTTGATGCCACAAAAAAACTAGGGATGCTAGTTGGAAGAACGAAGGGAGGAGCCACATGACTAACCTATTGCATGGTTGTCATAACTTGAGGAGTAGTGTAGGTTGGTATGGATGTTGTGGTTGAAGGAGGAGAAATATGAGATCCTCCTTGGCTCACAATAATGTTTTTTGATTGGGATGTGGAAGGAACATGCCTTTTGTATATCTCAGCTATTCTTTTCATAACTTGTAATCCATCGCCACTTTCAATCAAGCGATGAAGGTTTTCTATGGTAGGTATAGAAGTGGTGGAAATGTTTTCAAGAATTAAATCTTGTTGCAAATGTGCAAAATCCTCATGAATACTAATGAATTTTTATTGCGAAATGGAATTTGATTGTGTGTCAACATGCATTCGTTGTGAAGGTAAAGGCATACTAGTGGTAGTATCCATTCCTAATGCACCATTGTCTATACCAGGAGTAGGAGCTCTTGAGATCCCAAGGTACACAATGAAAGTGTTATTGCGGGAAGCCATGAGTCTAGAACTTCGTCTCACTAAAGTATTATCAATAGGGCACCAAACACTCATACAAGTACCACAAAACATGGGGTGAATGCAAATGCTGACTAAGAACAAGAAAGTACTAATAATAGAAATTTTGTAAATTGAAACAAGAAAGCAGTAACAACAAATAGAAATGCAGGAAATACTATGCAAATTCCATAAATTTAGATGCAAAAACAACAACTGGACTGATTCGCCCTATGTGGTGAATGAGTCCAGGGATGAGATTTTTTTGTATTTTTAGACAATTTAAAGTGATTTTAGTGCTTTTCTAATGCAAACTGAAGATGAAAATGCAAATTTTTAATTTTTTAATGATCTGATATGAAAAATGAAGTCTAAATGAGGCTTTCACTAATGCAAATGTAAGAAACCCTAGGATGTAAAAACAAAACTTTACCTAATGCAATGTTGATGCAAATTATACCTAAGATGTAATGCCAATCAGAAAGAAATATTTTCTATGTGTAGGTTCAGCAAAATGAACCAACGATTTTTTATAGTTAAAAGGAAGGTTTCTTTGTTTTTCTCTTGCGCTCTTAGGATCTTTCCCCTAAAAGGAGAGAGATAGAATCCCCAAGGCCACAAAAATTGAGGTGGTTCACTCAAATAGAGAATTGTATGATGTAATTAAGGATAAATGCAATACTATAAATGCAACTAAATGATGTAATTGACTGATTATGAATGCAAAATTAATGTAATATGCTATGTTTGAAAACACAGTGAGGTATGCAAAAAATGCAATAGAAATGAAAACTAATGCAAACAAAATTGAACAAGGACAAACAGAGTGCACCTGGGAAATTAATGATGAACCTAGAATGTTCTGAAATCTGATAGAGATCAATGTAAATCACCAGTGGGACTCATTCACCACCGATGGCGAATCAGTCCTACTTCTGACAAAAACACCTAAAAAATTGATTTCTGACAGTCAGGAACTAGAATTTGACAAAATCACTTTTTTCAGCCTTAAGGTGTGACTCATTTGCCATTGATGGTGAATTAGTCCTCCTCCAAAAATCTATGAAATCAAAGGTCAATTTTGTAGCTCCAGATCTGCACTTGTCTTCTTGTTGGGTTGACAGAGTCAAATCTGTAGAAAATAGACTGTAGGTTGTCTCCAAGCCTAAAATAGGGTTTAGTTGACTTGAAAGACTTTGTTGACTTGTTGACCACTTTTCAACACCTATTTTCTTGAAAAATATGCATACAAAAGTCTGCAAACACAAGTGCAAAAGGGGAAAAATGGTTAAGGATTAGAGTATAGGGATATGCCTTGGTCAAATCCCACTTTGGAAATGAAACCCTTAATAAATAAATGAAATGAAAAGAGCAAGGAATGATGAATAAACAACATGAAAATTTCCTAAGCTCAACACAACCTTGTTGAATAAATCTAAAGATATAACAATGGTTGCTCCAAGATACTTGATTATTGCTTGATGAAATGACGCAAATTGCTTGAATGAATTAGAAAAATTGATGAATTATGTTGATTCTTGTTGATGGGGGTTAAAATCAATGTAAAAGCACTTATTTATACATGCTTGTGCTCTAATTAACCAATAATACAACATCACAAGCCGACATAAGGTATTTTAAAATAAAAACCCAAAAGGAAATTTGAATTATTTTGAATTTGGAGCTAAGGGGAACTCATTCGCCACCCATGGAAAATGGCTCCCACCCTAGGCTTGTAAGTGGGTGTAGGGAATTAAAATGCATTTAATGTTGTTTGTTAGGTTTACATCCAAAAATACACTTAAATATGACCTGTAAGTGTATAAAGAGGTCAAATAAGACATAAGAAAGGTCTAAATAGTGAAAACAAGCCTAGATGTTTTTCAATCAACCTATCAATCAGAACTTTAGTTGTAATTCAAATAGAAAATGAATAATAATTATTTATTAAATTCAAATTAAATCATAATTTATATTGGTGGAAATATGAGAATCTCCTTTAAAAACCCTTTTTGTTTCATCAATTTTGGGTAAAAAAAAGTCGTCAGCTACATGGGCCATCATATCACTTCCATATCGCCACTTTTTGGCCCATCATGATCCTTCATATACCCAAATGTGTTGCAAGGGATCAAATGCATTTAAGTTTCAGCAGATGCATGGTTTCATATATTAGATGTGGTCCAGTATTTTGAATGTGTTTCATAGGGTAGAAAATGTGTTGCAGAGTGAATGAAAGTCTAGTTTCTTTGCAATTTTTGCAGATTTTTGAAAGTGTTTCAGTTTGAATATGTTTTTCCAGATTTGTGAAAGATGTTTATTTGTTCATTGTTTCATAAAACACTTGGAAAACACATGGTTTTGTCTTTGAATGTTGTAAACAAGCACAATGAAGAAAAAGCACAATTCCTAGGGATAGGAAAGGACTATATTCATTGGATCCCACTTGGATAAACCAACCGCACTTGTTCTTAGTAGGTGATATAGAAGCTTAGCCACACTGGCTACCCTCCATGGCACTCACTTCTTGAGTCAACCAAGCTTCGATCCCTCATGAATCTCCCATGACAGACTCTTCACCTCTACTAAGAACTATGAGAATGTGGATTCCTTGGCAATGACCATTACTGCACCAGTGAATAGAAAGGGATTTTTTCCTCTATACAAATCCTAAATCAACAAGACACACAAGCCAACAAGTCTCCAAGTCATATTAG
This sequence comes from Sequoia sempervirens, assembly GCA_007258455.2. NCBI lineage: Eukaryota > Viridiplantae > Streptophyta > Pinopsida > Cupressales > Cupressaceae > Sequoia > Sequoia sempervirens. Next base: position 91,710,174 of record VDFB02000013.1, read on the forward strand.
TCATTTTTCAAATCAATCAAACCAGTGAAAATCAATCAAAACTAGTGGTCTTATATAGGATGTGTCCTTCCTAAAACCAAACCTTGTCACTATGACACTTTGTCATTTTCCTTATATAGGTAGTTGCATGATTGAAACCAGACTTGACGTCTTATACGATATGTTTCTTCTCCTGAAACTAGGCCTTGTCAAAATAATCAACCCATCACTCACTTCATCCCTTGACACACTGAGACACACTTATTGGAAAATAATATGATTATTTTTTTTATCTTGTTGGTTTAATTTGTCTTATCTTTTGGATTTACTTTGGTCATGTTACTAGCCACATCGACGATGTCCCATGAAGGATTTAGAGGAGCGATGATGTCTCATGACTCATCTTTTATTTGATTGATATCTACGATTTGTCTTAACAGAAAGACTGGGGCAACATGACCCTTAGTATGAGTTAGGGCATTCCTTGTCTGTGACTACCTGTTTTATAGATGGATGACCTTGCACACCTTGATCTATGTCATACCAAGGTGTTTGTTATCCATTTGTCATGTTTAATGCCCAATGATTATTAAATGCAAAAACCTAGCATAGAAAAATATATACCTGCAAATTATCTCAACTAGGACTATCTCAACATCCATATCTTCAATACTAACAACCATCTTTTCCATGCTAATATTCATCTTTTCCGCTCTAACACTTCTTCTTTCTGGCATCTTCATCATCCTTATCTCTTTTTTTTTCCTCTTTTTTTTCGTTCTTCATCTTCTAGTCCTCTCTTCCATTTCGAGAGCACACTCGTGTTCTTTGAACCCACTTCTCCTCTCAAGGGGACATACCACTACCAACTCGTCATCCTTCCTCATTCTTCCATTCATTAGGGAATATATTTTTCTTTGACACAACATGATAAACTACATAGCATCAAAGAGGGGAAAATGTAGACACCTAAAAAAGTTTATTAGGTTTGTGAATTAATTGAATCCCCTTCATCATCCTTGATAATTACTTAATCTTAATTATTTAATTATTATCTAGTGTTGCAAAGTCTTCTATTAATTAAATAATTTAAATTATCTAATTAATTCATTTTCTATCCTTCTATCTTTTCTATTGATTAATTAAATAAATTATTATTTATTTAATCACGTCACTAATATCTTTGACCTCTATAATTAAATAAATCTAAATTTATTTAATTATATATCATTTTCTACTATAATTAAATAATTATGACAATTATTTAATTATTCATTTTAGCTTCTTCTAACACAAGTTAATTAATTTTTTATTTAATTAAATGAATTTCCTTTTTTCTCACCTTTTTGAATTAAATTTCTATTCAATCAAAAAGATAACTCGCTTTTTTCTCTTGCAATGAGATAATGTTTCCATTATTTCAAAAGAAATTTTCCCTATTCAAACTACTTGATTTTGTCAAAAAATCGTTCAGTTTCCTCTTTCTCCTTCACTTCCAATATATCATATCTCATCTTGATTAATTGCAGCCATTGATCAAAATAAAAATATTTTGATCGCAACCATCCATTTTCCATCCGCCTCTCCATAAATGCCTCTATCATTCGTCATTTTGATCATCTAGATTTAATATGTTGTAATGCTAGTGATATTAAATCCTTCGATATTTTGCTTTGTCTTAGTCATAGGCTTGTTAAGTGCATATAGATAATTCTAAAGGAATTAATTATCATACTCAAGAAAAATGGACGTGAAGCATTGATGATATGAAGGCTTTGGGTAACTTTGTTGCATTATTTGTGTTTTCATATTTATTTTTATCTTCATTTCTTGGTTGGGGTTTTAGTTTAATTCATTTAATATCTTTAATCTTAAAAATCTGAAATACCTAATCACATTTATGAATTTTCTTTGGATGACCCTTGTTACTCCATTGGTGCAAGGATACAAAGGAAGAAAATGTATTGTGACATTCTTCTATTTGTATCTAGATATTCTTCTATATTTTGTAAACTTTGTCTTATGTTTTCCTTTTAGGGATGATGGAAAGCATTGAGACATGCAGGTCTCTTCCATGTTGACCCAAAAGGATTTTTTGTCTTCTCTCTCTCTATGTGTCATTCTTCCTTGGTGCTCATTTTTCCATGAGGAATTTGGAGAATGATGATTGTTCCAAGCTCTATTATATCATTGTAGAAAATATATACACTGACCTCAAATATGTGGATCCCTTATCTATTATCTTTAGATTGTATGTGGGGACAACCTCCTTTTTCATGACATAACTTTATTTAGAAACATATGTTCTGAATAGGGATTTCCAAATAAGCTCTTATTTCCCTTTATTAAATTGGCATATATAATTACAACTCTAAAGTAATTTCTCATAATATGGTGTTTAGTAATTCCATTATTGTGGGGGAATATATTGACATTATTACATTGGTATTGACATTTCTTGCTTCACTTTGTTCACATAGGTTGAACTTGGTTTAGTGTTGGCATAGTATCTTGATCATTTTTCATGAGTGTTAGCATAATATAACTTGCTAGCCTTGTAAAGTAATTTTATCCTATTCCATGAGTGTCTAACATAATGCAACTTGCTAATGTTATGAAGCATATTTTTATGGGTACGCACCTTGTAGACCTAGTGTGTGTTTCTCATCTAGTCTTGGGGGCTCACCTAGTGTATATCGGACTACACTAGCCCTTGTAAGTATATTTTCATGGCCACCTAGCCTAATAAAAATTTCTTTCCAATGGAACCATGCGAGCATATATGATAAATGCACAGCATAATGCAACTTGATAGTTCATAATTTTTTGCATTAACTTTAACATTGCATGTTTGTGTATCTTTTCTTGTTGCATATAACATACACATCATGTGTTTCCCTTTTTCCTTATATTGGTTTTCCATGGGATCTTACATCCTAGGGTCTTACTCTAACAATTGTACACTTGGACCTCTCTTGATGTGTATTTGTCAACTTTAGTATGAGTTTGAGAATAAACTCATACTCTCACTAAAGTAGGGGCTCATTATAGTGTAGGAAATTATATACATTTATAATTTTACACTATGCTTAGGTCCCTTTATTAATTAGACTTAATTAAGTGCCTAATTTTCCAAATTGTGGATTCCAAAGCCTTATTTTGCTCATTTTCCAAAAGGGAAAGCTACATTTAATCAATACAATTAATAGTTTAACATATTGAAATGAATGTTTCTTGGAATTTTGGAAAAAGACCCATTTTCCCAATGGCGAATGAGTCCTTCTTAGGTCCTACATATGCTAAATTTTAATATGTTTTTGGTGGTATTTTAATAATCCTAATTTCATATGTAATTGTTGACTTTTAGAATCTAATTTTCAATAAATTAGATAGACACCTATAAATACATACAATTTTTATCAATTGAAATCTAATTTTCCTAATCTATCAAATTTAAGAGAAAATATTACTGTCAAGAGCATTCAAGAGCAAGTTTTCTCGGCATTTATTGCAACATTGAAGATCATATCATCATGTTCAAGCATATGTGTGTTCATGTCATCTTGTGAAGACTAATATACATTATTGATCATAAAGCATCCAAGTATTCAAGTATCTAATAAATCAAGAAAAGCAAGATCTAATTCCTTGGAGTGATGTGTGTGATTTCAATCCTCTAAGGGAAGCCATTAAATATTTGGGGAGTTTTAGAAAGCAAGTGTCCATTCATAATTCGTTCCATTTATCAATTATCATTATTATTCTATCAAGGTTTTACCAAACATGGGGTTTGACTAAGGAAAACCCCCATTCAAAATAAACATTTTTTTCTATCTTTGTATTTGTAGATTACAAGTGAAAGAGGAACTGAAGATCACAAAGAGAAATTTTGCAACATTGCATAATTTGTCACCATTCTTGTGAAGCCACAAAAACTCAATTACATATATTATTTTTGAATTTTTGACAATGGTACCTATGCCAAACTGAAGCTAAGATCTAGTATTTCTGGACATACTATCTAGGATCCATTCACCCTAGGGTGAACTTGTCCTCCAATAGTGCTAAGAATAAAAAATTTTATTCCAAATACATGTGATCAAACGCTTCTCATATCTACCAAAAAACTATCAATTTGGTTTCTATAGCTTTAGGATCTTGCATTTTATCATCTAGGTCATATTGTTCATTAGGTTTAATTGCATCAAATCATTTATATTTAGTTCCAAATCCTAATTTCCTAAGAACCCTAGAGATTCAAGTCTGATTGAATCACCTTAGGGTTGAAAGCCAATCTCTAAACTTTACAATATCTTAGTTTCAATGAAATCTTGGTAAGAGGGACATCACTACCTATCTAAAGTTATATTTTTGAAGGAACTATGACACCCTATTTTAATAATTTTCCCTTTTCAAAACATTTCAATATCTTGTATCTTGATCTACATTTCTTGTATGTTCATTGAGTCCAACTAGCACCAATTCATCATCGATAGAGTTTAAAACTGCAACATGCTTCAATATTTCTTCATCATCATATTCCTATCATCATGGGACATCTTTCCAAGAGGTATTATCCTTCTCAATTTGTCTTTTGGAGGATATCTTTTCCAACTAGGTTTTCTATCTTTCTCCATTTCTGAGAGATTGCATTGTACTTAAGTACCTCACTAGGCCTCATAGCTAGGACCTATTTATTTGTATCTATTTCACTTACCTGATCTCCCCAAGTATCACTTAAGGGGGTTGTTAGAGTGAATAATTTATCTATTCACTATAGCTTAAGTGTACTTATGTTTATGAGGTTAGACACCATCTTATCTAAGTGAATGTCCAACCTTGTAGGCCTATAGAGGTTACTTGGTTGTTTGGTAAGCCTCATGTGCATATCTTTTGAGGTTGGAATACTTTTCATCTCACCTCAAAGGAATCTTTTGTATTCATTCAACACTTGTCACCAAGGTTGAAGATAGGTTGTTGGTTTTCACATTCCAAGTGATCCAAAGGTTGACACCTATAGGACACTTGTCTACTTATTTATGCCACATCATGGGCACATATCAATCCACATGATAGGTGGATTGGCTCTTTATTTCCTATATATTCAAGGTCATATTGTACATTTTAACCAACTCTCTTATCAATCTCTTCGATAATGGAAGATTAGTCTTATTGTCTGCAAGTGTGCTTTGTGGAAGTGCTAGGATTCTTTTGTTATAATCTTGGATAAAAATCCTAACATTGTTCATTGTGTTTGTTTTTAATCTCCGTGATTTTCAGGTTCTTATAAATTTAAGAGAAAATATGAATAGAAAATAATTTAAAGTATTTACAAGAAAAAGGGCCCATCGGTAAAATATTTATTTGTTTTGTAGGTGTTGAATGATCTACTCTACACAAATATGAGTCACAAAAGAAAAAGGATTTTGGATTGAACTATATAATGATGAGATTCTATCACATGATTCTATTGTTATTATAATGAGATGAATACCCACAAAATAGTATAGTAAAATTATTCATCATAGTACAATAATGTATCTTTATATTTTTATAAAATAGCTTCTAAATTTTGAATCAATGTATTAATAAGCAACACCATTACAACATAATCTAGACAAGAGATCTTCATAACATACAACATCAACACTTAAATCTAAAATAATATTGGTATCATAGAAAACCTACATCCCAAGCACCCAATAAATTAAGAAACCAATACATGAAACCATTAAAAAGGAATCATAAAACTATGAGCTAATGTTGCCAAAAAGTAGTGCTTTTTATCAAATTATATACCGAATTCCTAAGAAAACTTTTCATGTTAAATATATCATAATCTTTACACATATCATAAGAACATATCATAACATGTCATCTTATTATCCTCCCAAGTTTTTCCCCTCTAATTTATCTTATTCAAAAATTTCAAGGGTGTTTTATGACAATCATAATAATATGTTATAAGTTGATGGTTCATGGTCAATATGTGTAACACCCTCTTATAGTTTCCTTATTTATCATAGATGTTCTTACATTTCTAAAATGAGATGCTCAGCTATTGAGCTCTTATTCTTTAAATTAAAAAAATAAAAACATTGTATCACCATAATCTCCACAACTAACTTAGAAATTATATTTTTATATTTTTTATGGAAACAAAAAATATATCCCTCTACATTTTTGTTCTTGTTTGGGCCCTCCTTGTTAAATTGAACAATAATGTTGCCTTGATTTAGTGTTGTAATGTGTTAACACATTAACATTAGATCTTGGGCCCTCATAAACTAAATGGACTTAATTGTAGCTTATTTAAGGCATTGTAAAGTTTTGTAGCACACTTTCACACTAATCTAGGGTTTTCAATATTAATTGGGCTTATTTATGCCTAATTTAGTCTTATTTTTATCTACAAGCCTTAATTAATGCATCTTTCTGAGGATAATCCCAACATAAACCAACATTCAATCATAATTCAGGTGTTTTTGGATTTTTTGGCCCATATTTAGTGATATGAGATGCATACGCCACCTTGGGTGTATGGGTCTCACCTAAGTTTCGAGGGCCAAATCCTGATTTCACATGAATCTAAGCCTCTCTTGAACATTGTGTCCCATAGCCTAGCCTAATGGGACTCATACGTCACTTCTGGCGTATGAGTCCCATGTGACTTAAAATTAGATTAAGTTCATATTCTTAGTGATATTTTATTCTCTTATATCTGATGTCAGCTTGTAGTGTTGTAATTCTGGGAAATTTGGCATAAACAAGTATAAATACAAGGTTATTTCAAATATTTTCATCCTAAACAAGCGATCAAGTTACTTAAGCTTTCAAGTATTCATGCATTAGAGCATTCAAGCATTTAGAAGAGCCTTAAAATGTTGATTATCAAGTGTTTTGGAGCATTATTCTAGTATCAAGCATCATGTCAAAGTCATCATGCATCATGTTTGTTTTTTAGCTAACAATTATGATGTAGAGTTCCATGATTCAATCAAGCATTCAATTCAAGATCTACCACATTCAAGAAAGACTCAAGATCTACACCCATTGGATCTATTTCATACATGTTTGAAGCACTTTATTGTTAGGGTTTTGTGATTTGCAACATTATATTTTGTTCATTCAACATTCCTCCTTTCCATTTTATTTCATTACAAGATTTGATTACCAAAACAGGGTTTGACCAAGGAAAACCCCTTTCCACTAACAAAACAACATTTTTACCTCTCTTTAGTGTGTGATTTTAAAATATATGTTGAAGACCCTCTAAGGATAAAAATTGGAAATAATTTATTAAGTGTGCAAAGTCATCAAAGTTGTCACCTTATTTACAAGACCATTGGAAGACATCTATAGAGCAGAATTCAACAGTTCAGATCCAAAAACCAGATTGAGAAGACAAAGAGAGATTGAAGAGTAGATTTAGATCCTGATCCTATGAACAAGAAAGATTAGGCTGATATGCCACTTCTGGAATATGAGCCCTAGTACAATGATTTTCCCAGTTTCCAGGTTTTTAAGACATGTCTCTACTAGATTTTTGTTCCTGCCCAAAAACCCTAATCTAGGACTAAATTTCCCAACCTAGCGTATGAGTCCCAGTATGCATTAATTTTAGTTTGTCCAACATTTTATGCCTTATTTCAAGCCGGTACAGGTTTCCAAGTTCCCCTCTTTGCTTCTCCAACTTTCTATTCTATTTTGCACACATTTCTAGGTCATTTAGTGAAGTCTTGTATATCATTAAGTTTCATTATTATATCTTGCATTTCATTTGTCTTTCCAAACCCTAGCTTGGTGGTGAACCCCTCTTTAATTATTAATCATACCCTAGGATACCCCTATTGTAGATCACTTTCCCCTTTACATTCTTGGATTGAGATCTCTATAGTTTCCTTAAATGATATTTGGAGAAAAGTGATGATCTATGTCCTAAACAATAGAGCATAGATTTTTTGACAAATCATTTTGGTAAACCTACATTTAGAACATCTTAATTCTGATTTGGAGTGCATCATAATCCTATATCTATCTTGCATTAACATTGCATTAGTTAATTGGCATCTAGGGTTTCTAAATCTTGGGTATGTGCAAGATCATCATGGAAAAAACAGGCCCTTAAGTGGCAAAAAAATTAGAAAAATCAGAGTTAGGCAACTTGACATAAAAATTTTGAATAATTTATCTATATTATTTCAAAAATATGTAAGAATAGAATTTGTAAAAAATTTAATGTAGTTTCTAAACTACTAGGTCTATATAAAGAAAAAAAATCTATTTGGTGAAATTTTGAAATTTCAATGCAGTAGTACTTAAATTTCAAGGAAAAAATAAGTAGGTGTTTGTCTGACCACCCTAACCACAATAAAATGATAATATTTTTTATAATATTTTATATATAAGTAGAGGACTCATGTCTCAATGTGATGCATATTTTTTGTAATTTTTTCCAAGTAAATTAATTATGAATTTTTTATTACAACTTTTAAAAAAATATAAAAACTCGTATGTTTGACTACCTTAACTTGGTCAAAACTTCATGAAATTCAATTTTTCTTTTTTTAATCCTATAGTATGTGAAGAATAAAATGTGACACATGTTTTGGATTCAAAAAATGTGATACCGTTTGAAAACTATAGATTTTTTTCAATCAACCTATCAATCAAGACTTTACTCGTAATTCAAATAGAAAATGAATAATAATTATTTATTAAATTAAAAGTAAAGCATAATTTATATTGGTGGAAAGATGAGAATCACCTTTAAAAATCCTTTTCATTTCATCAATTTTGGGTAAAAAACATTCATCAGCCACATACCCTACAAATACCCATCATATCGCCACTTTTTGGCCCATCATGATCCTGCACATACCCTCTTGCATTAGTGAAAGTGCATATAGGTTGCATTTTTGCATCTTGCATCATTGAATTTCATCTGAAAACTACATTTTCACTTAGTTTAGACATCATCCAAATCAAAAAACATAACATTCACTTAGAATTTTTTAAAATTTATACAAAAACCCTAAATTGGGACTCACACACCCCTTTGGGTGATTTATTCCTAATACAAGTGATTTTGCCTAATTTCTAGGTACTCTATGGTGACTATTATTCAACATTTAAAGCTATGAAAAACCCTAAGTGGGACTCATACAACCCTATGGGCTATTTTGTCTCGTTTCAGATTTTAAATTGCATTTTCTAGCATTAAATTCTTTGTTTCTGTGTTTCTATTTTTTGATGTAAGTTACCTATTTCAGTTTGTAGAGTTTTTGTTCTCTTCATTTCATTGCATCTATCTTAATTTCATTTGAATTAGAATTAGAGCATAGCATTTATCTTGTGTCCATTTCATCTTGCATTTCCTTGATTGTCCCTTGCATGAGATTTTCTACTTGGTGTCCTGTTGCTAATGCTCAAGTGAGATGAAGTTCGAGACTCATGTCATCCCAAGATACCACAATATTCATGGATATTGGGTTGTCTAGCTCTTTCACTAGTACTGTTGACACTAGTTCACTAGGTATGGACCATTCCTTTGACAAGTACTTACCTTCAAGTAGTGTGATGCATGTTGAAACAATAGTTGTAGTATTCCGCAAGAAAACATAATCCAAATTCATGAAGATTTAGCAAACCTACAAAACTAAGTAATTACTGAAAACATTTCAACCATTGTTATCCCTACCATAGATAACATGCATCATTGTGATTGAAAGTGAAGAAGGAGTTGATCTTATGCATAACATATTTCATATTTTTGGACCACCTCTTACCTCAGCCACTAGGTGCCCTTTACCTTCAAATAATGTATCAAGTCTGGGAGGAATTCAAATTCCTACTCCCACAACAATTTCCTCTATCCCTACCTATACCAACCCTCAAGTTACAACAATGATGCAACCTACTAGTAATGTGATTCCTTCCTTGGGTATTTCCACTAGTATCCTAGTATCTTTGTGAAATCGTACATCATATCTCCTACCACTTACCACCTATAATAATTCCATTCACTTATCCTTCAAACACATACACACCTCCACCATATTTACCTCCATCTCAAAATGCAAACAATGATCCTCTCATAAATCAACTTTTGCAAATCGTTTCATCCATTCAAAAGAAAGTTTCCACCTAAACCACAATCAAAATGGCCAACCCACATACTATATCCAAAGCAACCATTTATCCTTGGAGATATTGAGAACGTTGATGCTACAAGGTATAGAGGTGCCTAGATTCAATAAATATGGGGGGAAAGGAAATCCTTCTAACAATGTTTCTGCTTATACCTCCTTATGTAGTGATTTTATTCTTAAGGATAAGCACTTGACTAAGATTTTCCCTAGATCCTTGAAGGATATCACCTTAGAATGGTTTTCCTTATTACCAAACAACTCAATTCATTCATTCAAATAATTTTTTGAGGCTTTTATAAACCATTTCCAAGTGCATATGACTCCTAAGATGACCTTAGCTGATTTGATGAGATGTATGAAAAAAGATGATGAAAAGATTACTAACTTTATTTCATGCTATCAATCACTTTATTCCCAAATTGACGTAAAGATTCTCAACCCTCACCTTAAAAGGATGTTCATTGAGAATTTGAAAACTATGATACAATATAAGCTTACCATGATAAAGTTTCCCTACTTCATGCACTTGTGTACTGCCCTTCGTGATTATCAAAATTTGGTTAGTCGTTGTGAAGCAAAATCCACCTCTAGCCATCCTAAAAAGTCTAAATCCGAAAACCAAAATAATTATCAACCTTTTAGAAAAAAAAAATAAAGACTTCCTTCAAATAAATCCCCCTCAACAAACAAATCAACATGTTGATACCCAAGTTTCTGCTATAAGGAAGGCAACATTCGCATTTTTGGATCCGGCTAGGCAATTCATTCCCTTACCCAATACCCTCCATAGCACAATGTCACAACTTTTAGAATATAAAATGATCATCTTACCTCTTGTTAAGACTCTTGATCCTAATAAGCCTCCACCCTTTAACTTTAGATCAAATTCTTATTGCCATTATCACCAACAAAATGGACATGACACAGAACATTGCAAGCATCTTAAACATCTTGTACAAGACCTCATTGATTCTAGTCAAATTTTAGTTGGCAGTGTTAATGATCAAGGAAATAAGTCCATTTCCCCTCCTAACCAAAATTTACAAATCTTTACCAACCCTAATGCCAAATCATAATATTTTATTTGTCAAAGCTAGTGAAACTACAAAGAATGATGTGATGAATGTTGACACGGATGATGAGAACATGGATACAATTCAACAAAGTCCTATGGATACCATTGAACAAGGTCCTATGGATACTATTGAAAAAGGTTTGATTGCATTGATTGAAACTCAACCTCATAAGGGCCGAACTAAACAACCTCTTGATATTGATTTCTCATCTAAGGATATTATTCAAAATACACTCGATGGTCCTCTTTACATAGCCAACCAAATCAATGATAAGCCCACTAATGGGATATTAATTGGTCCCATCTATGGAAATAATATAATCACCAATAAATTCCTACTTATGCATGAACTCTATCAAGAAATATATGATAAAGAAAATGCATGGATAAAGGCATATAATTGTTTTTCTTGCTCTACGATGGGATCGATTACCCTTCCTTTAACTATTGGACTGAAACAATTAGATGTCTCATTCTCCATCATCTCCAAATCAGACCAATTTTGTGTGAAGCTTGGTTACCCATGGCTACGCTCCATGGAAGCTATCCCATAAGTCATGCATAAATGCTTAAAGTTTCCCTTTGACAATGAAATCTTTACTATGCACCATAGTGGATTTAATCCTTTGTCTTCCCAAGGGAACTTTTCATTAGATTTCTTTTTTCCTAAGCCTATGGAACCTATTAAACCTCAAGAAGACTTCTTTTTCAAATCCTACAAAAAAAATTAGGGAAAAATACATAGCAAAACTATCACTTACAAAAATGCCTCAACCTATGACCAAGCCTACTATCATTAATGAAACCATGATTTAACCTAAAGACATTACAAACAACCAAGACCAACCCAAGATAGATCCTTTTCCTACCTCCCACAAAATACCAAGATATAATGAAAAAAATCTCATTACGCCTCCTAAGATAAAGCATGTTTACAAAGCTAAAGAGAAATTGGTTGAACAACCTTCCATGGTTATGTCCATTCCTCCCCCTAGGGAAGAAAAGAAACCTTTGGTTGATAAACCCACTCCTACACAAATGAAACTTGACAAATTTACTAAAATAAATAGACATGCTCAAGAGCATAGGCATAGGCATTGTGCTCTTGCTTGAAAGATTGATGAAAAAACAAACAAAGAAAATCAAAATCCAAACCTGATTGAAGTAATACATTATGAGTCTCCCTCACTGAAATAAAAAATCCTTCACCATAGTCGCAATAGGAGCTAAACCCTTATTTGGACATTATCATTAGACCTCCTATTGTGATTAATTTAGATGATGATGAGGAGATTGGTAAAATTGATGAGGAAGTGCATAATGAATTGAATACAATTCTCCTAAAATGAGTGTTGAACTTAGTGACACCCCTAGTTTGCCACATGATATTGTCCCTTTGGTTATTTTTCCACCTACCGTATATGATGAACATGATTGGGATGAGGATGACCTGCTAATAGGTTGACATAAACCACTCGTTATATGTTAGAATGACATTAACCACTCGTTATATGTTATAATGTGTTGTGCTTGGTAACTAGCTACATGCACTGAATGATGTGTTCTAAGAATGACATCATTGACATGAAGCCCGAGAGTGGGGAGAGGGTATTTAAACGAGTGGGTGAAGGAGGAGACCATCACACATTGTAAATACAAAATTGTCAAGTACAAAATTTATAAAATTTATATTAATATCAATTTCAAATTTCAAATGCATAGATATCTTTAATTCATTCTAATTATAAAATTTTAATATTTATTTATTTAATTATTTACTTACCCCTAACTATATATAAATAAATATTTATAAACATATATACATATATACTCTAAAATAAAATTTAATAATTATAAGATTGAGAGAGAGCTTATTCAAATGAATATACATTAAATTCCTCCCCATATTACCTATTATTAATTTCTTTTAAATAAGGGAGGGAGGAGGATATTAAATAAAGAGAAACTATTATTCTATTTTATTTTAAAGACTCCCTAGTATTATGTGGAGCTCTTCCCTTACATTTATTCTTATTTAAAACTTTAGATTCTCTTCTGAGAATATGAAAACATATTCTGCTCTTCTTTATTGAAGGAGAACTATATCCAAGGTATCCCCATGCTGGTTTTTAAATGCCTAAGAGTAATTCTCATGAGGAGACGACATGAAAGCTTGGAAGAAAAACTGTTGAATGGTATTTACCTGTGTTTTTAGATGTAAACATATGCTTAAATAAGGGAGTCATAGGAAAGTTATTAAGTCAACATTAGGAACTCCACGTTCAAAGAAAGGGAAATAACATTAAATGACATAATACTTGTCCAAACGTAAGGAGTGAGTCAGCCATGATCTAAGTTCTTGTTTACTAAATAGTACTTATAATAATATTAAAACATGTAAGAGCTGAAATACACTTAAATGTGTTCTATCAAAACGATCCATAAACTAGAGTTACTGTGAGACAAATATATATTTATATTCTATGGTAAAAGAGATTATGAGTTGGGTGTTATAATGATAGAGACACATTTATAACATTGTCTACCATGCGATGATCATTGGGTGAGGCAGTGAGTTTGACTAAATCAACATCAGAATGAGTTACAGTAACTATAAAAGTGATTTTCCCAGGCGATAATAGTAGCATGCAAGAGGTCCACTCAGCCAAGTGAATGACATAAAAAAGAAAGATATCTATGCAATGTATCAAGTACGGATACTATCTATAGTGCCACTCATTGGTGGAATCACCATTAGACAATTTTCTAATAACCACATCTCATAATAGTTCACGTCCATTCTGAAAAGAGTGGTTTAAGCACCGATTTTTATTGAGAGATTTTAGGTCAGCGAATGCATAACATTAGTGAGTCAGAGAAAAGAGAAACCCTACTGTCTACCATACTTTTCATTTTTAGAAACAAAATGGATTACTGGCTAACCTAGTTGTTACATCCATGAGGAAATGTCCAAATAATGGCACACAGGTGAGGATAAAGGTGCCTATGTTCTTGGTTGTAAAGCTTGAGCCGTCTTACTAGCTATTAGCTGTGTGTATACCCTTTGTTTATTTTCATTTCATTTTATTTTATTTTCGTTGGCTCGAGTACTATATATAATTTCTATTTTCTATTTCTTTTATAGCGCACTCGCTTAGGTGTAACAGGGAAGACAAGTATAAAATAATTACCAGCTTTGCATCATTCTTCTGTGAATCTACAGAGATTTTATACTACTACAAAATGTTATTATATATATATATATATAATTCTTTCTTCTTCTTTTTTTCTTTCAAGTCCTAGTTATAACCCTACCATGATCTACAATGCTTATACTAATATTTTGTTCCTGGTACTCTAAATCTTGTGCAGTTTCCTAATAGCATATAGCTTGGGATGATTCAAGGAAACATGGACCTCTTTTATTCATTGCAAACAGGCACCTCTTTTTTCCTCTTCTAGAGATTGAATCAACAATCTACTCCTATATGCTTATTGAATAAATGAAATCTGCCCATAGTAAATTTAAGAATTATTTTATCTCTTAACATGTCCATTCTAGTAACTTACTAGATATTCTTTCTCTTCCACAAAAGATTACTTTCCCCTTTTTATCAAAGTGTTCATGTAGTATTGTAGTATCACAGAATAAATACAATTTAGACATTAAAAATATTGTAAGGAAAATATCTACCCTAATTTTTTTCAAAGATTACTTTCAAAATGACAAAACTAGTTGCATACAACTTTGTCAAAAAATATTCTTCATTCATCACATTCTAACAGCATTGTTCCATCCTACTGTAAGTAAAGTAATGGGTACTCATTTAAAACAGTAGCCATTTTTCTCAATATATTGACAGTAAATCACTTTCGTGCATCTTGTTATCTATATTTTTTTTTTTATAAATACCAATAAAGTTTTGAGTTCTCTTCTCATACAATATACTAAATAGAATCAATAGTTGATAGACCAAGAAAAATAATAAACATTTCCCAAAGTATGATTACAACTTCATCTCTTCCTTTTAAATGACACATAAAATAAAACTATAAGCATTTACATAATATCTTCTCTTACATACAAAATGACTCACATTAAACAGAATAGTATTATGACTAAAATGACTTTACACATGCTCTTTACAACATCCTTTCATGGCTATGACATACACTAGCATTATCTATACAATACATAGCCATTCCAATAACTTTTTAAGCTCCTTCCAATCTACAAATTACAAACAAACTTTACTCTAGAGGCCAATGGGGAGTTCACCTCCCAACCTTTGGCTGGAAAAACCAACAACCCCTGAGCTAGGAGGCACCTTGGGAACCGGGTACATTCATACAAGCCAAATATCTTTAACACATAAAATACACACATAAATTTATACACACCCACCCAAGGGGATTTTCACATAACAAATAATTCATTACGAACCCAAAATAGGGAATGGATGGTGGACTACGCACTCCATTTTGGGGACTCAAAAGTAACACCATGAATAACAATCACCAAAATTTTCAACCCCTTTATTACAACCCTTCCTTCGCATTTCCTTATCCACCCCAACCATCCTTCACATTTCACAAAACATATGGGTACTCATACCCTCTTATTAACCTCTCCTTTTAAAGGAGGAATAACTTGTCCCCATGGAGGTTCCTACTCCAACCATCTCGAAACTTGGGATGCTCTTCCAAAATTTGGGTGAGCCTATCCCATTACAACCCTTTTCCCCAACAATATACACAAAGATAAACAAAATTTAAAGGAAGCATTTCAAAACACACAAATAGATCTACATAGCTTACAAATTTTTTTAAAAAAAAGCAAATGGGTATGGTGATCCTACCTCAATCCTTGAAGCTTTGGAAAGAAGTGGTGAGGGTGAGTACAACTCCTTCTCGACCCTTTATTTCCTATCTCTCAAGCCAAATCCAAGAGATCCCAAAAAAATACAACTCCAAAAACAAAGAGTGAAAAAAAGAGAACCCCCAAAACCCTTGTTCTTAGTTTTTCTTATAGAATTCAAGTTTGAATTTCTTTTGAAAGGGGAAGTGACACTTGTCACTCACCCATTCACCCTCTCAAGCACATTCACCCATGTGTTTTCTCACATGTGTGAGAACTTGGGAGACTTCCAAGACAACATAGAGAAGTGGGAGTGGAAAGAGACTAGTCCCCATCCCACTTCTCAAAACCTTATTTTCGTCAAACCTCTTTAAGGCCTCAAAAAGGGTGCCCAATCATGAAATTGACTCAAAATTTTAAGTTGAAAAGGTACCTAACCCATAGGTACTTGACCTAGGAACCTTAAATCAATAAAAACATTTTAAAAACTCAACTTTTTAACCCCCAAAAAGTGCCCTAAAGATCAAATCCGAGTTTTTCCACTTGGGTGGACAACTCATCTCTTAAATGGATTGACATGGAAATTAAAACCAATTTACAAATATCACAAAAAAATACATTACATAATGGAACTATAGTCCCTTCATATGAACTATAGCTCGGCTTCACTGGTAAATTCACTCAGGGTTCCCAAAGGTTACCTCCAATTTCCATTGGCCATGGAAAGTGTACCTGCACACTCGATGCACATGTTAATCCATGCAATAAATCATGTATTAAAACAATCGAATAACTACTTCATATACACAAGTTTCCATCCAAATAAATCATAAAATTGAAACATTATTTCATATACACAAGTTTCCACCTAAATAAATCATATATCAAAACAATTGAAGCACCATTTCATATACACAAGTTTCACAATTTCACATAGCATATATATCTCATACCATAACTAGAAAAATCATTAATCACCTATCATATCCAGTTCTTTTTACCTTAATTTTCAATTTCATCAAATTATAACATGGTTTATTCACAACACATATTTCATTTGTTCATCATTTCAAAATTCAAATTGAACAACCATAGTAACTAGCATAAATTTAGGTCAACCATCATAGTCATCTAACTAAGCATGTAGCATCATAATCAAATAATCATAAGAACTCAAATGTCTAAATACCATAGTCAAATCATCATAAGAACTCAAATGTCTAAGTATCATGTCATCAAGAGTATCTCTAAGCATAATCAATAACCACAACTCAAAATAGTCTAAATATTAGGTGTATCATAAGGGCAGGCCTCACAAGTGTGATATATCTTAGCATATTACATTCCTCTTAGTGGCTTGATGCAACACACTACATCCCCTAAGTTGTGAATCTTCTATTCTTTGATTGGTCCTCTCTTGGAGACATTAGGCACAATGTTCCCTATGTTAAGACCTTACATGAACTAAGCAAAACTCCTTTGAACATTCCTTATACTACTTTGCATTTACAACTTTTGTTATATGGCCACCTTGCATAACACACTTTTCATGCCTATGGAGCTGCATCTTGTTTATTCATGAATTTCAAGAATACGAAGTTTTGCTTGCCTCATGAAGCTCAAAGATCATTGTTGTGTGGTTCCTTATCAAATTTATGAGGTATAGCTTTGGTCTAGTTGAACAGGAAGCTGAACTTAGGTGTGGTTTTCCCATAGCCACTTACTTGTGTGTGTGAGCGCATACCAACTGCGTGCATATGTGTCTCACCTTTTTGGATACTCACCCAGCAGGCTACCTAATTTTTTGTTACCTCAGAGAGCATTCATTTTCAAACAAACAACCTAGATTTGATCCACAACATGCAGGATAAACGATCAAAGTTTGATCCATCTCTTCTTTTGTTTTTGTTTTCTTTATGTCTTTGATAGTGTATGCTTGTAACTTGATGGTGCTCCTTCTATCATTTTTATGTGTGTCCTCTTACACCTATGTCAATCTGCTATAGGATATTGATCCTGGGGGCTAACCATATCCTTTGGTCTTTATCATCCTATGGCACCCGCATTGGTACACTTAGACCACTATTGATACAAGTTTGTCTACTTTAGTGTAAGGTGGAAGAAATTTTCTCCTTTCACTAAAGTGGGGGCTAAATGTGGCAGCAAAAAATGTATCCCTCTACATTTTTGTGCTTGTTTGGGCCCTCCCTATTAAATTAAACAATAATGTTGCCTTGATTTAGTGTTGTAATGTGTTTAACACATTCACATTAGGTCTTGGGCTCTCATAAACTGAATGGACTTAATTATACCTTATTTAAGGTGTTGTAAAGATTTGTAGCACACTTTCACTCTAAGCTAGGGTTTGCATTAGTAATTGGGCTTCTTTATGCCTTATTTGGCCTTATTTTCCATCTACAAGCCTTAATTCATGTATCTTTCCAAGGATAATCTTGACATAAACCAACATCCAATCATAATTAAGGTGTTTTTGGATTCTTTGGCCCAAATTTAGTGATTTGGGACTCATACGCCACATTGGTTGTATGGGTCCCACCTAAGTTTTGGGGCCCCAATCCTAATTTCACATGAATATAAGCCTTTCTTGAAAATTGTGTCTCATAACCTATCCTAATGGGACTCATATGCCACTTCTAGCGTATGAGTCTTGTGTGGCTCAAAATTAAATTAAATTTAAATTTTTGGTAGGATTTTATTCTCCTAGATCTAATTTTGGCTTGTAGTATTGTAATTTCAAAAAAAAATGGCCTAAACAAGTATAAATACAAGGTTATTTCACTCATTTTATCCTAACAACTAATCAAGTGACTTAAACTTTCAGGTATTCATGCATTAGATCATTCAAGCATTTACAAGAGCATTCAAGAGCCTTGAAGAGCTGACTATCAAGTGTTTTAGAGCATTATTCAAGTATCAAGCATAATGTAAAAGTCATCATGCATCATGTTACAATTTTTTGAGCTAACAGTTGTGATGTAGGGTTTTATGATTCAAGCAAGCATTCAATTCAAGATCTACTACATTCAAGCAAGAGTCAAGATCTACATCCATTGGAGCCATTTCATACATGTTTGCAGCACTTTATTGCTACGGATTGGTGAGTTGCAACATTACATTTTTTCATTCATCATTCCTCCCACCCATTTGATTTCATTACAAGGTTTTATTACCAAAATGGGGTTTGAAAAAGGAAAACCCATTTCCACTAACAAAACAACATTTTTCCCTCTCTTGAGTGTGTGATTTGTAGATCGAGGTTGAAGACCCTCTAAGGAGAAAGAATATAAAGAATTTTTCAAGTTTGCAAAGTCATCAGAGTTGTCACCTTATTTACAAGACCATTGGAAGACATCTACAAAGTAGAATTCAACAGTTTAGATCCGGAAACTAGATTGAGAAGATATAGTAGAGGTTGAAGAGAAAATTCAGATCATGATCCTTCAAAAAATCCAAGATGGACTGATACGCTATTTTTGGCATGAGTCCTAGTATAGTGTTTTTTCTAATTTCTAGGTGTTTCAGATTTGTCTCTACCAAATTTATGTTCTTGCCCAAAAACCCTAATCTAGGACTAAATCACCCATCCTGGTGTATGAGTCCTAGTATGCATTAATTTTAGTGTTTCCAACATTTTAGGCCTTCATTCAAGTTGCTACAAGTTTCTAGGTACCCCTCTTTGCTTCTCTAGCTTTCTATTTTGTTTTGCATACATTTCTAGGTCATTTAGTGAAGTCTTGCATATCATTAAGTTTCATAATTATATCTTGCATGTCATTTATCTTTCCAAGCCCTAGCTTAGTGGTGAACCCCTCTTTAATCACTAATCATATCTTAGGGCATCCCTATTGTAGATCTCTTTCCCCTTTAGATCCTTGGATTGATATCTCTAGGGTCTCCTTCAATGAACTTTGGAGAAAAGTGTTGATCAATGTCCTAAACTATAGAGCATACATTTTTTGACAAATCATTTTCTATCTTAAAATATAAAATATAGACACCTTTACTAACAACAAGCCTAAAAATCAAACATTAATAAAAATATGTAAATCTACATAAGATGTATGCACTTTTAAATTTTATAATAAGAAAAAAATCTTAGAAAAAAAAAAAATCTTTTAAAACTTAATACATATGTAGGAGAGATTAAGATAATAATTAAGGGAAAGATGCATAATAATAAAAATAAGGTGTAAATTTTTTTTTTATCATTATAAAATTTAACTTTGGGATATATGTGTTTTTCAAGCAAATAGGGAATTAGTTTAAATTGAGTATTCAAAAATAGGGAATACACACGATTCATGTATGGACTCAAAGTATTGAAATAATTTTGAATTGTAGTATTATGGTGGCACAATTCAATCGATCAATAAAATTGAGTCCTATATGATTTTTGAAAATTAATCAAATGATTAGTTAGCATAAATGGAAAGACCTACAACAATTTGATCTTCATAATTTCACATTTTTTTGTCTAAAGAAAAGTGTAAAGGAAGTTGAAATATCACAATTTTATAGATAGTAGACATAAGAAGATGTCATTTCCAGGCACCTTATAATCCTTAAGAATTTTAGAGGGGAAATAAAAAGTGTGATTGTTTTATCAGCACCTTGTAATCGTTAAGGAATTTGGAGGAGAAAGAAAATCTTTGATTGTGAGTAATTTTTAGACTACGATGGCTACATACTAGAACATTTTTTAATGGAATCTTAACGAGCTTTGGCCTCTTAGAGATAAGGGGTGACTTAGAAAGTTATTAAAGAATAATATGAAAGATGGGTAAATATTAATCATAAAATATGGAGCAATAGTTTGGCTTCAAAAATTAAGAAATTAAAGCTTGATATTATCATTAAAATATAAGTTAAATTTATAAGAAGAAAAAAAATATTTTATCAATAACAATTTAATTTATAATAATTTGTACCCTTCTCATGATAACATTTTTTTCAATAAAATTATATTAAAAACTTTTAATTATTATTTATAATTAAGAAAAAATAGCATCCAATAAAATTAATTATATTGATTAAAAGAATTCAAATCTTTATTTTAATTGACTTAAAGTTTCTATTGTTTATAATTTAGAGAAAATGTAACATCCAATAACATAAGTCATATTGGTTAAAAGAGTTTAAATTTGTATTTTAATTGACTTAAAGCTTCTTAATATTTCATCTAAGGAAATATAAGTGACCACCTCAACCAAGAGCTGCAGAGTAGCAAAGTTCCTGCGATAAATTTTTAGAATAGTTTTGTTTGTATTTGTTGTGTTTGTTGTGTTTTAGGAACAATTGGTCAGGATAAAGTAGTTGTCACCTAAATTTAGGAATTTGATCATTGATAGAGTCAACTGTGTCTTCCATTAGAAAATGACCCTTTAACAAAAGAATTTTGCTCACTTCAAAATTCTGAGATGCTCTAGTTATGCTTTTAGGCGATGACGAAAGCGCAATTTACATGTTGCCAGCATTATGTAAATATTAATGAGTTCAAATATTTCCTTAACCATTCAACATATATGATAAAAAAATCCTCGTTAAAAAAGAAAAGATCTTTAGAACTTTCATTGTACGTAGAGTCATGTATAACCAACCTACTTAAATGTTATAGTTTTCTGCATGAATGAAAATAAGAGCATATAGTCCTAAGTCCTCTTATAGGTGCCTAATGTCTCCAAAAAATGCCTTATGATAGAAAGTGATCTTTTTATTCTATTCAGTGATGACAACTCATTTATAAGCCTCATAAAACCTATAATGTGAAGTGTATTGCAAAAGGCCTAGATCAAACATCAAAAATATCAATTGAACCCATATACCCGTTTTGTTGATTGTAGACTAGTGGACTGAAGCATTGCAATAGTCATTGAACCAAGACCATGAGGTAGAGGATTAATTGTTGAAGCTATTCTTGAAGCCTCTTCATAGGAAACATGACAAACTAATTGGTATTCTCTTTTAGCACGAGGATCCTGCAAAAGTGGAAGCAATAGTTTTAATTTGCTATATATTAACCATATTTTACTTACAAATTTTTTTGAAAAAAGGTAGTTAGAAGATGCCATACCTCTACTACATTTAAGCCAATATCAATTAGTACTGCACCAGGTTTTAGCCAGTCACCACGAACCAAATTTGGCACACCTACTGCAACAACACAAATATCTACTTCATGAGTAAAATCTATAGGAAATTATTTTTGTAAATTGAGTAGCTATGGTCTACATAATTTTTTTGTGGAAACATGGTTTAAAACATTAAATTACTACTTAAGAAAATATTGTCTACAATGTTTCAAATTTTAGAGCTATTCAGTAGAATATGGCCCATATTTTGACATGTCAAACACTTTTTTAAGAAGAGAAAATGCAATCCACCCTTAATCAATTTGTATTTATTTACATACTAACTATGTGTACTTATAAATTTATGGATATGTATTTTTCCAGATCCTTTTTTAGTTGAAAATAAAGATTACGATATTTCTTGTAGAGTATGTAAAAAGTGGTCTATGAAAATTCAGATCTACCCATTTTGTCTAACAAATTTGTTCTTAAGATATTTAACTATTATTGTTGTTGTCCCTTACCTTCAAAATATTTAAGTGTAAGTTGAAAGTCTGGAACAACTAATTCTCAAGAAAAAGTTTTTAGTATTTTAAATAACCATATAAAATTTAAAATTATCCTTTGTAGCTCAAATTTTGATGCTACTCTTTGGATTGCAAATATTTTACCCTTAAAGAACCTGCTCTTCATGTGATAATTTTTACTCAAAATTTTGGTGGAAACATTAGATACTTCAACCATAATGATTAAAATTATTTTATTCCTTTCAAGACAATTCCCATGCATTTCTAGGATAGTATAGTTATAAGCCTACCATCTAGAATCACAATTATATACTATAGACTCATCACTGTGTGAACTAATATTTTTCTAGGGTATTAATTGTTTAACATAGAAATTGATGTGTATACCCTTAGCTTCCAGATTTGCTTGTCTCATTTGAATTTTAGTCAACATCACTATCTCTAGAAAATTCATAACCAAAACCTAAGGTAATATCTAGATGGGCATGCTCTCTACCAAATATGATGAACTAGGGCATGAGTGCACTAAATGTGTTAAATATCTATCAGTATTTTATTTGGATGATCAAACAAACTTCAGGAAATCATATACATAAAGAGAAAGATTAAATAAAAGCTAAATGAGATACACTCTTGACAATCTTTGTTTGTGATTTTCACTACTATTTGGTTCTATGTTATATTATTTTCAAAATTGGAATTTTTTTTGTTATGATCAATTGGAATAAAATATTCAAGAAATGCATAAATATATTGTCTTGTGTAAGAATCCCATGAACAGAAATAATAATTTGTTGATAAATCACAAGAGACAACTCTTTGCAATCAAACACAAATCTCTAGATTTTACATAGATCCAATAATTATCGACAATGAATTAGAACAGTAGTATCAATCTTAGTTCAATGATATATGTCAATATCAAATTTAGAATTAATAATAAATTCCAGATACTCCACACTGGGCACTGAAACAAATTGAAAAGTTGTCTTTACTTGCATCTCCTCTAGAAACTCGTCTATCTTGTAAGTCAGGTAACATCAGCAAACTATATGTACTAGCTTGTTCTACTAGAATTGGCAGTCATGTAAATTTTTGTAACATACTAGCTAGTATAAGTTTTGCACTAAGGGCCTCTACCATTTTGATGGAAAAAATATATGATAATGGGTCTCTTTAACTTAATCCCCTACTTGGTGAAGAATACCCTATGGGGATGATTAATCGAATTGAAAAAGAAGACAATTCATTATCAAATTAGTACTCCCTTGGTTGAAGTTGACAAGAGGTATATATAGTATATAAGTTTCTAAGTCAACTTATCAAAGGCTTTGGACATATCCAATTTGATAATCATTCCAGAAAAAAAGTCAAATTTTGAGAGATTGAATCGTTCTCTAGGTGTAGGTGGATTTGCAAGGTGTAATTTACTCTGAAGCATTCTCATGAGGTTAAACATGATAAAAAAAATCTAAACAATATATAAGGTATATAGAAATAAATTCCTTGTGGGCTTCGACAAGGGGCCTTTTAAACCAAATTGGCATCTAGCATGATCATGACTTAAAAAGTAACCAATATTATTATACCTTTATTGTACCCTACCCTTTACTGAACCCTAATTTAAGCCCAACCCTTTCACTTACCATAGCCCTAACCTTAGCTCCAAGTTTTATTCTAGATTAATAATTTTAAACCTAACTGTAGACATGCAAATTACACCGATTGGCATTGCGCATTTGATTCTGACTACTAACACCATTTCATCCTAAATCATCCCTTGGTTTATCCATTTAATCGAATACCTTTATTTGATTAAATTCATCAATTTTCCTCTATTAATCAAATAAATCAGCTTTATCTTATTAAATTATTATCTTCTCTTAATTAAATAAATCACTTTATTTAATTAAATCTAATGTTCATCTTTTAATAAAGATATCATTATTTTATTAAATCATATTTTCCTCTTTAATTAAATAAATCAATTTTATTTAGTTAAATCATAAATCAATCTCTAAAGTCATCTTATTAAATTAAAACCTTATTTGATTTAATCTAACTCCATCCCTTTTTAATTAAATAAAGCAAAAATATTTATTTAATTAATCCCTTTATCATATTCTTCTCATCTTTGATTTAAATTAACCCATAAATCTAAGTCAAATTTGTCACATCATCTAACCCTTCATTAAATTAATTAACCCTTGATTAATTTAATTCTAATTCATGTCACATCCTCCATGTTTTGCCACTTGCACATGAAAATAGATTTACTTCATTTATTAAATCTCTATTTTCTCTCAACATGGCATAATGAAGGAATATTCCTCAAATTTGAAATTCAAATCCAAGTGGACTTTGTACATCCAACAAGGCATTTATGTCACCTTACAAGTCCTTTTGCATTGAGCCAAGTGGCCTTTAATGCATTTCTTTCTCCCTCAAACACACCAAAATTCAAATTCAAATATCCACCTAATTGTATTTACGGGCACATTCATCAAAATGTGCACATCCTTCAACCATTCACCTCTTGACAACTGGCATCTTGCCTTTGGTTGAAAGTTAGTCCCACATTGCTTCATTTTGGGAATTTCTCCAACTTGTCACTCTATAAATAAAAGGCTAATCTCCTCATTTTATCATCCACAATTTGAGAAAACTTACTATACTCAAATCCATCCTCAATCATTAGCATTTTTAGCCATTTCATCAAGTCTTAGCTAGGTTATTCAGGTTTTTCATCATGGAGCACACTTGAATCTTCAAAAAAATTGATCACTCTTCATCACTCATCAACATTGCATCATTGGAGTTGGAAAAGGACCAATTTTCACATCAAATTGGCACCAATTCCCCCACGGGATCAAGAGTTTGATTGTTTAATTAGGATTCAATCTATCTTATTGTTTTCTTATTGTGTTCTTCATCTTATTCCCTAATTTAATCTTTGCAAATGGATTTCATGGGGAACTTAGATTCTAACCTGCATTTCAATCTTATAACGTGTTTGTTTGTTGTGTTTTATAGGTGCTAGGATCTTGGTTCTACACTAACTTAACATTAACCTGGGCCCTAATTAAATATTAATCATAACCCTAATTGAATCCTAATTGAACCTAAATCATGACTCTAATTGAACCTTATTGTTGGGGTTAAATTAGGATTCAATTGGCATTCTAGTTAAACCCCAATTGTAAGATTAACCAAAATAAACCTAACTAAACCCTAACTATAACTTGGACTTGACCCTAATCATAACACTAATTAAATGTTATCCCTAACTAGGTAATTGAACCCTAATTCCAACCATAAACCTACTTGAACCCTAACCCTAACTCTTATTGAACCTTATTGTTATGGTTCAATTAGGGTTTAATTAGCATTCTAGGATGGAGATTAAGGTTAGGTTAAGGTTAGAGTTGTGAATATCTTAATATTAGCTTTTGAATTTGACCCTAACTATAATCATAATTGAATCCTAACCCTAACCCTAATTAAACCCTAATTCTAACCCTAAAACTAACCATAATTAAATTCTCACTCTAACCCTAACCGTAATTAAATCCTATTATTAGGGTTGAATTAGGGTTAGGTTTAGGGTTCAATTAGAGTTCTAGTATAACTCTTCGGGTTAAGGTTATTTATTTCTTGATATTAGTTTATAAATTTGGCATTAATGATAAATATATTAAAAAAAGAAAATTTAGTATATATTTTTATTTGTATGTGAAATTAAATACTATTAGGGTTAGAATTATTAATGTCTTAACCTTAGTTTATAAATTTGGCATTAATGAAAAATATTACAAACAAAAATAAGTATTTTAACCTAGAATTCTATTTATATGTGAAATGAAGTATTGTTAGAGTCAAAATTATTAATCATAAAAAATAATTAATCAAATCACAACAATATCTAAGCTCGGAATTAATTATAGTAATTATCTACTACAAATAAATTAAATTAAATCTAAATTTTATTTTTAAAATAATTCAACAATTATTAATTATAATTTTAGAATAAATTAAGAATATATATATATGACTAAATTTTCTATTTTTTTTCTTTGCATCCAAATTATTTTATTTTCTAAAATTACATTAAATTCTAACTTCAAAAAAATCAAAAATTATTTTGCATGTCTACTTTTGTATTTTTGAGTTCAATTAGGTATATTGTTCTTTAAATTTGAATAACCAATCATAGAGTAAATTAATAATCAAGTCACCACAATGTGTGTGTATATATATTACAAAAATAAGTATTTAAATCTAGAATTCTATTTCTATGTGAAATGAAGTATTATTAGAGGAAAAATTATTAATCATATAAAAAAACTAATCAACAAAATATTTTTAAAGCTTATAATTAATTTTAAAAAATTTAACTAAAATTTAATTTTAAAAATTTATAAAGTATTGATTATCTATTTTTAAAAATAATCAGTTAAATTATATTAATTATTCAATACAAATAAATTAAATAAAACTACATCATGTCTAACATATATATGTTTGATACATTTGTAAAGATCTGATTTGGTGTATGCAGGGATTATTTGCAATGCATACAATGTAAATGGTGAAGTGGTATACTTGTAAAGGTCTGATAAACTGGTTCATGCTACTACATTGAGCTTGAGGTTTTGTAATAGTTGATCATTCTACTATATTTAATATAATTAAAAAAAACTAAATATTATTTTCAAAATAATTCAACAATAACTAATTATAATTTGAGAATAAATTAAGAAATGAAAAAATATATAAAAGAAACCTTTTTTACTTCTTTGCATCCAAACGATTTCATTTTTTAAAATCATATTAAATTCTAACTTCAAAAAATCATAAAATATTTTACATGCTTATTTTTGTGAGTTGAATTGTGTTGCCAATCACAAAGTAAATAAATAATCAAATCAACATGATATTTGCAAAACTTAAATTTCATTTTAAAATTGAACCTATATGCAAGACTTAAATTTTATTTTATTAATGTGTATTCATGTATCATAGCACTTTTCTATTTTTTTGCGGATGATTGAGGATGATTGAGCACAATTCATGGTCAAGATTTCTTATGTGTAATTAAAAATTAACAATTTCCAGTTTTAACTTTGTCATAATTTTTGCATTGCAAACATTTAATAAAAGTGGCGAAAAAATGCCTCAAAAAAAGTCAAAAAAAATTGCAAAATAAAAATGTTATGTTCAATTCCATAAAATACGCCCTTTATTGCTTAAATTTTTTAGCCAATGATATTCAAAAAAAAAAAAAAAAATTAGAAAAGTTAAAAGACATGCATTTAACTTTAGAAAAAACTGTAAATATAATGTATAAAGGAAAATAATCAATTTTGATTGGTTGAAGTTGAGAACATTAATAACTAGTTAAGGAATAAGTGTGCATGTAACCCAATGAAATTAAAGGAATATCAGGGCTTGGATCAAAGACATATGCATTAAAACTAGCTGGACCATTTTCTCCATTATCATCCACTGAGAAGCAACTCCACGACATGTCTTCCTTATTAAACAAGACTAGTTTTCCACTATCTTCCCTCACGTAGCAGATATAATTCCTTAATGCAAGGGCTTTGTACAGATAGAGAGCATATAAGTACTTTGGCATGCCTCGATCTATGCTTGAGTTTGAAAAACTCCAACACGTTCTGAGGCATCTTTGCAAATCACCTTCGAAGATGGGTTTGAATTTATATTTACATTTTTATCATACCCCAACTCCCATAAACATAATTCTTGTGAATCCTGCATTATGAGAACAATTGATGACCCACATACAACCATGTGAGGATCCATTGGTAGAGTATTTTTGGGTATGGGAAAAAATGGATGCACCATGTGGAATGTCCAATCTTTAATGCTAAAAACCATAACACCCCATTCTCCGTAAAGCCCACCATTCCTCACAGTTGAGAAAAATAAACCTTTAGAGAAAACTATATCCCCTACACCAACTGCGGGCACCTAATGTACAATAACCCATGATTGCTTAGAAAAATTCTAAACCTCTATGATGTTCGTGCCTACTGCCACTGCTTGGCATTGCTTGCCCTTCCACAAAATGCGTCCCACCATTATCCTATCGTCTTTCCTGAGTTTCAGCCAGGGGAGCGAGACAAAGGTTTCTTTCAATGGATTGCATACCACAACCCTTTGATCTACAGGATGGCTTATCATTTCTGAAATATAAATTCCTATTTTGGTAAGCGGATTGTAAAAAAATAGATCATCCTGAATGTTTGTTGTCAAGATTAATCCCCCCACTGTTGTCGATACCGCGCCATAGGTAGGGACAACCTTCAATGTCTTTGTTGACAAGTTTAAATGGTAACAATTTGGTCAACCTTTGAGAACAAGGAGTAGCCATGGATGCTCTTTGAAATTTTCCCTCCTCCAAGTTAGCAATTCATTAGCAGATAGTATGTTGTTCCACTTATGGCACGTTGAACGGAGCCTGACAATTGATTCTAAGGGAAGCCACCTCACTATGGTCTCTGTTAATTCATCGGGTAATTGAGACTAGATTGGATCTATAACCTCCATTGCAGAACTGTCCTGGGAAACAATATTCTCGGCCATGGTAATATACTTCAAAAGACATATTCATGAATCAATATAAAATTATACCTGTGTGGTAGTGTTTCTTCCATGAATTTCATTTAGTTCTCAACATACTTCTTTTTTGCTTATGTAATCCAAAGTACTCTATTTAACTCATTTGGCTAGGTAAGGTACTCATAGTATTGAAAAGTATCTCACTAGATTGGCATATTGTTAGGACAAGAACCATTCCCCTAGATCAAATCCTTAAGAGTGGACAACATACAAGTCCTAGAATGCATATTATTTATTTTTTGTTTATGCACCAAATTTAAATGTTTTTTGATTTATTACTCTAAAATTATCTAAAATGATGAGAGATGTCTCAACATATGAATGAGATATCTAGATGAAAGTGTTTATAATATATTTGAGTACTTTTGGATTTAATTGTATAGTTTTGATTAATATTTTGAATTGTATTTTGTGATTTATTATTAGGATGATGTAGAAAATATGATTTATAACTCAATTAGAAATAAATAAGGAATGTGGGATTTACTTACATTTGTGATTAAAAATTATAGATTTTTCCATTATATTTTTGGATATATTGATATTGGTAAAAAATTGGCACTTGAAATGATACTTGAATTTCCTAATGGAAAGTGGCAATAATGCTCAAATAGTTGGAGATATTTCTTATGAAACATCAATCTTTCACTACATTTGAGAGGGGTAGCTCCCTTGTATTATAAGGGTATTTGTAGTTTTTGTGTACTTTTAACTTGAAAGTATAAAAAGATGAAAAACCAAATAAAGTTGAATAGCAAAAAACCTAGTGGAAGACATATGAATACCAACTAAGTCTTCACAAGATATGAAAATTGCAAGGGTGTTTCAACATAGAGAATGTTTTTATATAAAATGATAATGAAATAAGTGTAACAAATCTCAACATACGAGTAGACAAGTTTATGTAACCCATTCAAACCAAGATACTGTGAAATGTTTTTCTTTTCCTTAGTCTTTCAACCTCCAGCTTCTTTTGTTTTTGACTTCAGAAATGTCTGGGTTTATGCAAGGCTGGTCGAAAAGATGGGAAATGTGCCAAGTGGTAGCTGTGCAGCTTTCTTTTTATCATTTTCCTTTTGGAGGAGGGTTTGGGGCATGCGTCAACTTGGTAGAAGTTTTCTCCAAGACATTTTTTGGAAAACATAAGATCTCTGCCCGCATGACACGTCATCTCTTCACTACAGGAGGACTGTACCTCTTATGAGACGATATCTTTTGGAATCTGTCAGAGATTGTTGGCCTTTCTTTTCTTGGTTTTTGGGTTGGGGTGATGTGATTGGTCAGCTGAATCCTTTTGCCTGATTGTTTTAAGGATTTGATCATTTATGGACCTCTATCTTTGCTAAATATCTAAAGGGTATTAATGCAGTAATTGGGAATTAATGAGTGAAGATCGTTGTGACCTAACCAAGGATCTACGATCAGATTGTGAGCTATCAAGAATCAACATTTGGAAATAATCACTTTTGTATTGAAGCAATATTTTCTTCTTTTCAAGGCTATATAAGGAAGGCAATGACACAATGAGGGGTTGGATTCCAAGTTACAGTTTCTTTGTTAAGAAAAGTTTCTTTAATTTTCTTAGGGTTTTAGAATTGTTTTCAAAAGCAAAGATATAGAACTACTTTTCTTTGGCAAGTTATATCTATTAAGGTTTAAACTATTCTCAGATTGACATCCGACCTCTATTTCAAAGTTCATTTGATATTTAAAAGCATAAACTATTGAGGAGAAATTGTTGAGACTGTGCATGTATGGCTTTTTCAAGCTTTCTTTCTTTATATTATCATTTTGAATGAAACACTGTGTCTTGAAAGCTAAATCTAGATAGTTTAAATAGCTTATTTACATGTTGTATGCTCGTATGGTAGAATAGTAGCTTAATAAAATTGGACTATGTCATTGGACTTCTCTTTTTTTCTAAAAGTTGTTTTGTCATGCTATGTTGTATTAGGAGGAAGAGTTCATGTGATTTCTAAGATATTGTTTTGTTACTCATTATAAATCTTTGTGTTTGATCAAAACTTAATGAACACTACCTACGGGAAGATTTGAAAATCTGCACTATGCTTGAAGTTAGCCTTTGATGTTCGTTCTCTTTCCAACAAGTAAGGGTTGTGGTGTTTTGTGTTTATTTATATCACTCATAGGAATGATTTGGGTTTGAAATGTTGTAAAATATATGGTGCATAGCATTTTATGTTTTATGTTTACATTTCCTTCTCCCCTTATCTCTAAACCCCCAAAGAAGAGTCGACTTTCTATAAAAATCCTGGAGGTATTGAGTGAGACGCAATTTGTCCCCCACTCATTGAATTTCCCATAAGACTGTTGAAGAGCCGCAAGCTTTGATGATCAACAGTTCTTTTTCTAGCATGCCTAGTGGGACAAGAAGTTTTCCAAATGCCTAATTAGAAGTCAGAAATATTTTTTGAATTAGGCTAAGCAAGGAAACTAGAAGTTTCATGCCCAAAGTCCAAACAAGAGCATCTTCGAGAGGTCACTTCCAGTACTCTCAGTTACCTACCTCAGTACCTAGAAGGAGAAGACTTACAGGTTTTGTATCACCTATAAGGAGCAATAGAGTAAGAACTAAGAGCCCAGTATCTAGAGCTTTATCTACTCCACCCAGAGGCTTAAATTTCCAAATTAGAATACTTGTATACTCCATTCATAGGAATCATTTCTCTATGGCTCACATATCTCCCCCTACTCCTCAAAATTTTGTAACATGGGATAGTGGTAGTCTACTACAACCACCCACACCCCAAGATGTATGGCCTACCATACCTACTAATGCCCTTAAGGCTATCCCAAAATTCTCCAAAACAAACTTTAAAACCCCTTCTGAACACCTACAAGATATAGCATAGGTATGTAGGGTACATAGTATAGTGGAGGAAAATGTTGCTTTGAGACTGTTAGCTACTTCTTTCAAAGGAAAATACAAAGATTGGTATTGATATTTGGCTTTGGGATCTATTATCTCCTAGGACCAACTCAGAGAAAGGTTGTTTAGATGATTTTTAGAAAAGGGAGATCGCTCCTCACTATTACATCAATTGATCACCATCAAAAGGGCCACATGAGAGGCCACGAGTGATTTCAACACCAAGTTTGATAAAACTCAGCAGAGGATCCTTGTGACTACTCGACCCCTAGCTGCAATGGCATTCATGTTATATTTGAAGGCTATCAATTCAGACATCGTAGTTATGATAACTTCCATGGGAGGAGATGTCTTTCTTGACGCATATGAGGTAGCAGTGTGCATGAAAAATAGTCTGATCAATGTTGGGGAGCTCCCACCACAACTCCCTATGCCTATGTTTGTGGAACCCTCTGGAACATCTCCAGAAGAAGCTTCTTTAAGCATGTCCACTACGTAATAAATTTTAGGCACGCTGCAATCCATGTATGTGTATCCTGCCACATAAAGCAGCACATCAGGCTCCAACTCAGTCATGAAACATATTAATGACATGATGATTCTCATGTGGACTCTTTCTAATGACATGGTTATCATCAAACGGTAGCAAGTGATGCCTCCAAAGCCAAGAACTTAGACCTATGGTGGAAGCAGTCCATCCTATCAACAAAATACATACTAGGGGTTTTCCCAAGGAGGAGGCCAATAGGCGACATCTGGAAACTAGATAGTTCCAGTCACCATGCCGCTTCAGATGGTAGAATACATCCAAAGCAGAGAAATGATCCCAGGCCAGAACAATTTGGTACAATAAGAGAATGTATGGTGTTTCCCATGCAGCGATAGTCATCTTCCCTAAAATTTCCCTAGGGGAAATATGCAAAAAAGAATGACAGAACAAACAAGCAAACTTGTGCTCCTGAGTGTGGATGAATATGAGTCTTCCAAAATGGAGAATTCTTGTTTTAGAGCACAAATGCAAGGGATGTCCCTAGAGTAGGAGCTAGACATTCCACCTACTCGAGTGTTGTTCTCATGGATGGAGGAAGAAGATGCAGTATTCACAAACGAAGATCCAATGACTAGCACTCCACAAGTGCAGTCAGATTACAACACAAGGTTTAAAAGAAGGCTCACCAAAGAATATGTACAACAACCTCCTCCACAACCTCAGTCATGTCAACCACCACTGCAAGAGAAGCAATTGCCGCTACCTATCATATGTCCTATCCCACAGTCGTGTAATCTACTAATGCCTGAGAAAGAGATGAGTGAAACGTCAAGCGAAGTCACATCAGAATATTTTCTTTCAAAAAAAAGGGAGATACCACCATTTAAGCCCAAGGCCCAAAACCTCATGACACTTAACATGGTGGAGCAATTGAAGAAGGCACTCGCTAGTGTATCATTTTGGGATGTCATATCTATTCTCAAACAAAAGAATCTACTTTGGGAAGAATTAAAAAAAAAAGAGAAAATGCGTCAGACGGGAGTAGCTCTAATATGCAATCAAAGAAAAGATAAGGTACCCACGTCAGAACCTCAAGCGCCAAAAGTTGCAGTGTATGCAAACAACGTGAACAATGCAAAGGAGAAAGAAGTGAGCAATCCAAAGCCCACACCTTTCTTTTTAACACTTATTGTGGGAGATAAGCTTTTGCATAATAATATGATCGATTCAGGAACCAGTACAACTTTCATGCCAAAACAAGTGGTGGATGCTTTGAATCTTAAGTATGAGCCCCTTGAAAAGGGAATCATGCAACTGGACGGGAAGAAGGTTTTGACCATTGGTCGGATAAAAGTTCTATCTCGGACCCTCTTCTCATGCCCAAGTCAAGTAGTCACACAAGAAGTAGTAGTGATAGACATTCCACTAGTCTTCAAAATGTGTCTATCAAGAGATTTCACCACCAAGCTTGGCAGATACCTAGCACTTGACTGGCCCCACCTGATATTGAGAACCAAGCAAGGGGAGAAGATGAAGATTCTTTCTGAATCTTTACATCCCAAACACATTACGAACAATGCAGTCCTATGCTTTGAAGCTACACATACTTCCATTTCTCAATAGGAGAAATATTGTAGAAATGCTAGAGGATGAAGATGATACAAGTGAGTAGACTCCTAAGGAAGAATTTTTTCTCAACCAATTCATTGATTCCAATCCGTTTGGAAATTTCCATGCTACAGAGCTAGGCACCTATGTAATTTTTGATGGTGATCAATTTTTTTTTAAACTAACGAAGGATCAGGAGAAATCCAATGACCTGTATGATAATCATCTATGGATCCTAAATTTTGATGGTTGCAAGTGTAAAGCTGACTCTGGAGTGGATTTTTTATTACTATCTCTAATGGCATCTGAAACTCTCAAAGATTACCATTTTTTGTTCTCATGCTCAAATAATGATATTGAATATGAGGCCCTAGTCCATGGTCTAATCCTTGCAGAAAGGATGGGAATAAAGAGAGTGCAAGCTTTCAAAGATTCAGAGATGGAGGTGAGCCAAGTCCATGGTCAAGCAACTGCAAAGAATACCTAAATGAATTCATATAGACATCAAATTTGTGACCTGATCGAGAGTTTTGAAGCCTCCAACATACAACTTATTCCCCAGTTTGAGAATACTGTCATTGATCAGATGGCATCTATTGGATCACAGTTTTCAAGAACCAATCTCTGACTTATCCAAGAAAAATGTAGTACATGTTATCGTTTGACCCTCAATTCTTGACAATGACAAAAATTGACAATTTTTTTATGAAGACACTCAGACTGCTACCTTCGTACAAAAGGGAGGGATGGTTCTCGACTGTTCATCCCTAGGAGTAGAATTTTCCAAAGGGCATGTCATCCAATTAAAAGGGAACAACCTTCCCAGAGGGTTGATTTCCCTCGAGAACCTTTTTGATTGTGAAGATGCAAGAAATGGCAAGCAAACGTTCACTACAGATGAAATATATTACAAAAAGCTTGATGTTGGAAGTGGCAGAAAGTTGAAAGTTGGAAAAGAGGTTCCATTGAAAGATAAAGAAAGATTAAGGGATCTGTACTATGAGTACGACAAAGTTATGGCCTGGACATATGATGATTTTAGCATTATGGCTCAGGTATAATTTAGCATACCATTGACTTAGAGGAAGGTCCCAAGCTTGTCCAATAGAAGCAAAGGCCAGTCAACCTGAAGGTTGAACCATTGATGGCACAGGAGCTCACCATGTTGGTAAAGTCAAGAATCATATATCTGATCAAACATTCCACCTGGGTGTCAAATCCGGTACCAGTCCAAAAGAAGAATAGTGACATCAGACTTTGTGTCAATTTTTGGGACTTGAACAAGGCCTCATTGAAGGACCATTACCTCTTGCCGTTAATGGGGAAAATTCTACAGAAAGTGGTCGGATCTGAAATGTTCTCATTACTTGATGGGGTTTTGGGATATAACCAGGTAGATGTAAAGGAGAGCAACCAACATAAGACAATGTTTACCACTAAGTGGGAACGTTCACATATGCCAAGATGTCATTTAGATTGCCAAATGTCGGTGCACCTTTTCAACGAGCAATGGATATTCATTTTCAAGGCTTAATTAACCTGATTATTTTGATATATCTAGATGACCTGACTGTCTTTTCAAAATTAAAGGATGACCACTTTGATCATCTAGAAAATGTGTTCTATAAATTCCAATAGTTTGAGATTTCTCTAAATCCCAAGAAATGTGTCTTTGGAGTGGCTCAAGGTAAGCTACTTGGATTTTTGGTGTCTAAAGAGGGAATAGAAATAGATCCCAAAAGGGTTAGATCTATAATGGAATTACCCCTGCCAGTAAACCAGAAAGGACTCCAGTCATTTTTAAGAAATATCAATTTCATCAGCAAGGTCATTTCACACTTTTCTGGTATTGTGAGGCCTATCACACTAATTCTTAAAAATAATTTGTTGTTCAAGTGGACCCCTAAAGGGAAAGAAGTTTTTGAGCAAAAAAAGATAGTGATTTCTACTACTCCAGTCTTAGTTAATCTGGATTTTTCCAAAGAATTCCTACTTTATGTATATAGTGGTTAGGATAGTACAGCTTTAGTGCTTACTTAGAAAGGAGATCAGAATGATGAAGAACACCCTATTGCATTCCATTCAAGAACCTTGAAAGGTTATAAGGTTAGTTATAACTTTGTAGAAAAGCAAGATTTTTCCATAGTTAAAAGTTTAAAAAAGTTCCAACACTTGGTGTCAGCCAACAAGATCACTATCCTTGTAGCACATCCCAGTGTGCAGGAATACATCACAAAAGGTGAGATCACAAATAAAAGAGAAAATTAGATCACTAAGATCCTAGAGTATGATGTGGATATTAAACCAACCAAGCTAGTTTGGGGAAGAGGTCTGTGTGAATACATTGTATAGGAAACGAGTCTTATGGTTGAAAAGGAGACCGACCAAGTCTACTCAAACCAATTCAAGTCTGAAGAGTCTTGGGTAGCTGATCAGACATGGTATATGTAGAAGGAATATTACCCAACCAGTCTTGCGTTCAATAAGAGAAGATACTACCAATTGCAAGATGCCAAGTATGTATTAATTAAGGATGTACCATTTAAGAGAAATTATGATGGTGTGCTACTTCGATGTCTCGACAACCTACAAGCGGAAAGAGTTCTTAATGAATTTCATCATAGTCCTGAGGGTGGAAATTTTTCCACCAAGACCACCACTTTAAATATAATGCGAAGAGGATATTATTGGCCCTTTATGTTTTCCAAAGAACATCATCTAGTGTAGAAGTATACATAGTGCCAATATTTTGTTGGCAAATGAAATAATGTTGCTTTACCCTTGAGCTCGATTGTAACCAAAGAACCCTTTGCCCAATGGGGTTTGGATTCTGTTGACATGATATATCCTATTTCTAGTGTTGGAAACAAGTGGATCCTCATGATGACTAATTACTTTACAAGGTGGATGGAGGTCATAGCCCTAAAGAATGCAACAGAGGGGGGAATTGTTAGTTTCCTTGAAGAAATAGTGGTCAAGTTTGGTCCGCCCAAAACCATCATATCTGACAATGCCAGGTATTTTGTTGGGTTAGGGATGTCAAATTTTGCTATCAGACATGGCATTCTCCTTAAAACTTCATTGATTTACTACCCACAATGGAAGGGGTTAGCAAATTCCAACAAAAACCTAATTAGTGTTGTGCATGTTTTGCACACACGCCTCGCCGTAGGCAGGGACCCCCTTTTATTTGCTCCTGACAGGAAGCTTTGCTCCTGTCTTGTTTTGCGTGCCCCATTTCCAAGCCCCAATTGGTCATGTGCCTTCAAAAAATCAAATCCCCTACCCAAATTCACCTACTTGGGGTATTCAAATCTGCGGAGAAATGAGGTCCACGGTCCCCTTTTTTGCCTTTTGTCTTATTTTTGCTATTTTGGAAACATCTGTGGACCCCTGTCGCTCCCGTTTCTGCAATTTTGACTTTGGGGCCAACTTTTTGGTGGATTTGGGATGTGTTCCTAGTGCTTAAATGAACTGCCAAGGTTTCGTCAATGTTCCGTTAAGTTTCGATGGTTTCAGAGCTTTCCCTCTGGAATTCCCTTCCTCCTTGGCTGTTTGGAAACATCCATGGGACCCCGTCGCTCCCGTTTCCTCAATTTTTGACTTTGGGGCCAAATTTTTGGTGGATATGGGATGTGTTCCTAGTGCTTAAATGAATTTCCAAGCTTTCATCAACATTATGTTAAGTTTCGATGGTTTTGGAACTTTCCCTCTAGAATTCCCTTCCTCCTTGGCTATTTGGAAACATCTACGGGCCCCCGTCGCTCCCGTTTCCTCAATTTTGACTTTGGAGACAACATTTTTTGGATCGAGGATGTGTTTGAAGTACGTAAATGAACTGCCAAGGTTTCGTCAATGTTCCGTTAAGTTTTGATGGTTTCAGAACTTTCCCTCTGGAATTCCCTTCCTCCTTGGCTATTTAGAAACATCTGCGGGCCCCCGTCACTCCCGTTTCCTCAATTTTGACTTTGGGGGCAACCTTTTTTTTATCATGGATATGTTTGAAGTACGGAAATGAACTGCCAAGGTTTCGTCAATGTTCTATTAGGTTTCAATTGTTTCAGAACTTTCCCTCTAGAATTCCCTTCCTCCTTGGCTGTTTGGAAACATCCGTGGACCCCCATCGCTCCCGTTTCCACATTTTTGATTTTGGGGGCAACCTTTTTTGGCTCTGGGAAGTGTTTGAAGTGCGTAAATGAATTGCCAAGGTTTTGTTGACATTTGGTTAAGTTTTGGTGTTTTCAGAGCTTCGTCCCCCTTTTGTTGTTTTGGAACATCTGGTGGCCACCTCCTTCCTGGCCTCCTGAGCCCGGACCCTCCGTGGCCGTTTGCAGGATTCTACCTCTCCGTGGCCGTTTTGGAACATCCGGCGGCCACCTCCTTCCATGTTAGTTTTAGTATTAGTTTCTTGAATAGTTGTCATGATGGTGTTGTTGTTATAGTATTTGATGAGCTTCCAGCCCATACTTTTAGCACTTGTTGATGACAAGCTATTGTGCAAAGTTAGTCTGGGCTTCTTTATTCCATTGCTGCAACTTAGTTTGATTGCATGTTCATGATGTGCATGTGCAATTTAAAAATCAGCAGTCCTTAGAAAATTGCACTGGTTTTGTGCAACTGTAGGTTTCTCTTGGCCAAGCGAAACCCAGTTTAGGAAGTCTATCTACTTTAGCAACCACCATTGTTACTGTTCATTCGTAGCTTAGGATTAGAATAGCTTTCTTAACCCTTCTCCTTTTGTTGTTTCTTTTAATGCTTGGTTAGAATAGGACCCAAAGCATCACCATGAAGCCAAATTGGATGAGCTTGATGAGTTTCAGCTTGCTGTTTTGAGTGGATAGCCACTGTTCATTCACTTTTAGCACTTTGAAACTGTATTTGCAAACCCAACTTCCATGCTTTGTAACTCATCTGTAAGACCACCTTGTGATTCTAGAAAATCACATAAAACAACTAAGATATTCCAAGCACTGTCAAGACCTGACATTAGAGACCTTGGGATAGTGTTATGCAATCTGGTTGTGGAAGATTGTCTTTCAAGAGAGGTAGTGCACCTACGCACTGCCTGTGTTGAAAAGTGCATAAAAAACACATCAACAATTAGGTTAATCAAACGTATTGGGTCAAAATAACAGAGATTAGCACAAGCATTTATGAGCTACTCTATGGGCAAACCAAATTACCGCGAAGCAGATTCTGAAGACTTCCCCTTACAAGTTGGTGTATGGAAAATAGGTAGTGATACACATTTCCATACAAATTCCTACTTTGCAAACCATGGCAGCCAACACATTTAAGGAGCTGATCTAGGAACATTTGAGCAACAAGGATGGATCAAGATTGGAGGAAGTACTAATGGCAAGTTGGTGTAGATTTCATAATGCACCACATTTAGAATTTATGTGTCCATCATGTGACAACATCATTTCTCAAGCCAAGGGTTGTTTGGACAAGTTGGAGCAGCCAACTCTCAATGAGGAGAAGTTATCTAATGAGGCGGGAGAGTTGTTAACATCTGGAGGACAGAAAAATAAAGATGAACCAAGAAATTTGACACAAGTTGGTGTTGGGACAGCAGACATAGAAAATGAAAACCAAGAGGGAGGAGCTAAAAGTCTTGGGACAGCAAGGTGCATTAATGAAAATCTGATTGAAATTAATTTAGAAGGCCTTCCCTCCACCAATCAAGGGTAGTCCTCCACTCTAGAAGAAGAGCAATTGGTAGGTGAAGATGAACTAATGAATTTTGTAGCCATGCATGCTAGGATAGCCAACGAAGATGTTGAAAAACAGGAAGAAGAAAAGGTTGACAACATTGGAGTAGTTGAAAATGATGACGAAGGTATAAGTGAAATTAGATTAGAAAGCCTCCCCTTCACCAATGACAGCAATTGAAAATTTGAAAATGCAAGTTTGGAGGAGTGGGAACAACCACTCACCATGGTTGTCCACCATCATGCTTCATTTTCAAGTGATGATGAGGACCCAGTAGAAGAAAGATATGACCAACTCATCTTCAGGTTGGAAAAAGATTGGTCAGAGTTGAAATACTAAGTGGATTTGGAGGTGCTACTATTGCCAAATTGGTGCAGGCTTCATGATTCATCACACTCAGAGCTCACATGCAAACTGTGCTAAGAAGTCATCAAGCAAGTCAAAGAACAAGCAAGGCAGCCAAGCACCCAACCTCCTCTACTTGCTGTCCATATCAAAAAAGAAGACCAAAAGTCTGAATCAAGTAATGGCTCAGTTGAAAGTAGGCCTCCAGAGTATGTTGGGGTAGCAATAGAAGAAGGACAGTAGTACAGGCTCATACTTCCGAGTGATGAAGTAGATCAAATGGGAATGTTATCCACCAGTCATCAAGAAGTTCTTCCTCTTGAAGAGCATTTGCACACCATGAACGATAGGCTTTATGCTGAGCCTTTGGAGGGAAATTGTGTAGAAGACTTTGGTCCCCTTGATGAGGTGCCATCAATTGATGACTTCTTTCCATTGGGAGCTGCACTACAGAGGTATGCTCATGCTGAGGAAGAGAACATCCCAGAAGATGACAACAATGAATACATACTCCTTGAGCCCATGAATAATGATGCACTAGAGTTTCTAGATTGGGAGAGGAGCTCCTTCTCCATTTATAGTGATAGTGAGCAAGAGGAAACGAGTGAATGTCATGATGAGATGCATGAACAAAAAAAAAGAAGAAGAAAAAGGTGGGGGTGTTTTGATGGCTTCCAACAAGTATGACAAAATTGACCAACTCCAAGATGCAACTTGGATCCCTTATACCATGATCGCTGCTAATCCTCCCTCATATTCAGATGGCTGCACTAGGATAGATTCATATATGTCATCATCCCATGACACTGAACATCATGAAAATAAGGCTGACACCTGGGAAAGGAGATGGAACAGCATGCTGCCCCTTGAAGACAGCAATCAAAAAGAGGTTTTGGCAACGGAAACCCATGCAAATGAGGTGTACTTCCTTGAGGAACAACTAGTGGAGGTTGTGGGTCCCATTGGTAGATTGAAAGAGTTGTTTGTTGCCCCGTCCTCCCAGTCTTACGCACGCTTAATGTCAAAAGTGATGCACCCTCCACTGCGCCCACCTGAGGCTACCAATGCAATGATCAACAATGATGTGCTTGCTCTTGACTGTCCAACGTTGCCACCTCCGTGTGACAACATCCAGGTTTTATCCTTCCTTGCCCTTATTATTTCTCATAATTGCACTTATTATTTTGATTATGGGAATGAGGGAAAACGAACCTATTTATGGATTAACCATGGGTTTGATGAGCCTCCTCAATTTCTGATTTTTCATGATGACGTAATTGAACTTGAGTGCTGCAACATTGAATTTCTTTTTTCAGAATACAAAGACAAGTTTGCATGGTTAAGAACAATAACGACTACCTATTTGCTCGTGCATGCATTACGAAATCCAATGAATTTTAATGTTGGTTTGTCGTGCCTGAACATAGTGCTTTGTAAATATCTTTGTACATAGCTCATTTTTTAGTAGCATAGATTTCCTGTAAATACTTCGCTTTCCTGCTTTCCTTAGGTTAGTTGGTTTGATGAAGGTTATTTTCTTTTTGTTTGATTTTGCTTTGTTGTTGCTTTGCTTAGGGTCCATCTGTTTTTAGCTAGGCACATCTATGCGCACAACAACCATACTTATTGCCTGCGGTTGTTCTACATATTTCTTTGTCAAACTCTAATCAAGTCTTTAGAGTGGATGGTGGAGGTCTTCTGTTAGTATCAAGCGATATGGGTGTTCAATTCGAAGAGGATAAGTTGTCGGTTTAGTCTGACTTTGATGTATTCTAAAATCTTATAGCTCTTACACATCTTAAGAATTTGATGGTCACTATAGGGCCTTTTGTGAAGTCTAGTTAAGTGAAAAATCTAAAATTCTGCTCCAGCGCCACTGTGATTCTCAGCCCTGAGCGCGAGCTTCAATGCTTGTGGGTTGAAATAAAAGAGCTGAAAAGAGAAAAGAAAGAAATAAAGAAGACACTAAAAATTAAAAGAAAGGAAAATTCAACTTTTCAGGGGTATTCGAGCAACTCTACTAGGGCTATGGACACCTGGCCAGTAGAGCAATGTTCGGGAGAATCATAGCAATAACCTCATCGGGGCTATGGACGCCTGACTGGCAGCGAGGCAATGTCTCGAATGCTTTTGGAGTTAGAATAAACTATCTAGCTTAACTAAATGGAGCTTGGGTTCCTGTAGCAACTGAAGAATGGGAATTAACGCAATTGCACACACTTGGATTTTAAGCATACTGAAGGTTGGGTTGGCTAATGGTTTTGATCCTTTGGTTGGGCGTCTGGTTTTTTTTCCCTAGCGTGAAGGTCAGAACCAGAGATTCTGGGTTCGTGATTCCAGTTTGTCATCAAAATGCTTTGGAGCATTTCCCCAGTGAGTCACCATTTGTTGTGCATGTTTTGCACACATGCCCCGCCATAGGCAGGGACCCCCTTTTTTCACTCTCGATAGGCTGCTTTGCTCCTGTCTTATTTTGTGTGCCCCATTTCCAAGCCCAAATTGGTCATGTGCCTTCAAACAATCAAATCCCTTACCTAAATTCACTACTTGGGGTATTCAAATCTGCGGAGAAATGAGGTCCACCGTCCCCTTTTTTGCCTTTTGTCTTATTTTTGCTATTTTGGAAACATCTGTGGACCCCTGTCGCTCCCGTTTCGACAATTTTGACTTTAGGGCCAACTTTTTGGTGGATTTGGGATGTGTTCCTAGTGCTTAAATGAACTGCCAAGGTTTCGTCAATGTTTCGTTAAGTTTCGATGGTTTCAAAACTTTCCCTCCAGAATTCCCTTCCTCCTTGGCTGTTTGGAAACATCTGCAGGACCCCGTCACTCCAGTTTCCTCAATTTTTGACTTTGGGGCCAACTTTTTGGTGG
This sequence comes from Sequoia sempervirens, assembly GCA_007258455.2. Taxonomy (NCBI): domain Eukaryota; kingdom Viridiplantae; phylum Streptophyta; class Pinopsida; order Cupressales; family Cupressaceae; genus Sequoia; species Sequoia sempervirens. Next base: position 91,753,419 of record VDFB02000013.1, read on the forward strand.
AATTGGGATGTGTTCCTAGTGCTTAAATGAATTGTCAAGGTTTCGTCAATGTTCTGTTAAGTTTCAATGGTTTCGGAACTTTCCCTCCGGAATTCCCTTCCTCCTTGGCTATTTGGAAACATCCTCGGGCCCCCATCGCTCCCGTTTCCTCAATTTTGACTTTGGGGGCAACCTTTTTTGGATCAGAGATGTGTTTGAAGTACGTAAATGAACTGTCAAGGTTTCGTCAATGTTCCATTAAGTTTCAATGGTTTCAAAACTTTCCCTCCAGAATTCCCTTCCTCCTTGGTTGTTTGGAAACATCTGCGGCCCCTGTCACTCCCGTTTCCTCAATTTTGACTTTGGGGGCAACCTTTTTTGGATCGAGGATGTGTTTGAAGTACGTAAATGAACTACCAAGGTTTTTTCAATGTTCTATTAGGTTTTGATTGTTTCAAAACTTTCCCTCTGGAATTCCCTTCCTCCTTGGCTGTTTGGAAACATCTGCGGACCCCCGTCACTCCTGTTTCCACATTTTTTATTTTGGGGGAAACCTTTTTTGGCTCTGGGATGTGTTTGAAGTGCGTAAAATAACTACCAAGGTTTCGTTGACATTTGATTAAGTTTTGGTGTTTTCAGAGCTTCGTCCCCCTTTTGTTGTTTTGGAACATCCGGCAGCCACCTCCTTCCCGGCCTCCGGAGCCTGGCCCCTCTGTGGCCGTTTCTGAGATTTCACCTCTCCGTGGCCATTTTGGAACATCTGGCGGCCACCTCCTTCCCGGACTTTGGAGCCTGGCCCCTCCGTGGCTGTTTCCAGGACTCCGCCTCTTTGTGGCCGTTTTGGAACATCCGGCAGCCACCTCCCTTCCGACCTCCAGAACCCGAGTCCTCTGTGGCTGTTTTCAGAAGTCTGTCCCCCTTTGGCCATTTGGAACATCCAATGGCCACCTCCCTTTCGGCCTCCGAAACCCGTGTCCTCCATGGTCATTTCTGGAATTCCGTCCCCCTTTGGCTATTTGGAACATCCGGTGGCCACCTCCCTTCCGGCCTCCGGAGCCTGGGTCCTCCGTGGCTGTTTCCAGAAGTCTGTCCCCCTTTGGCCGTTTGGAACATCTAGCGGCCACCTTCCCAACCTCCAGAACCCAGGCCCTCTGTGGCCATTTCCAGGAGTTTGTCCCTCCTTGGTTGTTTTGAACATCCGAGAGCCTCCCTCCTTCTTGGTTGTTTTTAACATCCAGGAGCTTGCCTCCTTCCTGGCTATTTTAAACATCTAGGAGCCTGCCTCCTTCCTGGCTATTTTGAACATCCGAGAGCCTCCCTTCTTCCTGGCTATTTTTAACATCCAGGAGTTTGCCTCCTTCCTAGCTGTTTTGAACATCTGGGAGCCTCCCTTCTTCCTGGCTATTTTTAACATCTAGGAGCCTTCTTCCTTTCCGACTGTTTTGGAAACATCTGGGAACCTTCTTCCTTCTCGGTTGTTTTGAACATCCGGGAGCCTGCCTTCTTCCTGGTTGTTTTGGCTTTCCTTCGTTGTTTTCCTTATGGCTTTCTTCTGCCGTCTTTCCGCCCTCTAGCACTCGCACCCTTGAAGTATGCATTAATGTTTATGGCCTAAATGAGCTCCAAATATGAATATCAAGATCTTTTGATGATGCATGGATAGATCTAGCAAGGAATTTGTAGGTTTGTTTGGCATTTTCCTTAACTCATGTATAAATTCGCTTATGACACTTCGTATCTGTAGGAGTCAAGAAGCCTTTTGTAGGTCTATCGAAGAGGCCCATTGAGAGAGTTGTCCTACCTTTTTCCAAATGATGATGATTTCTAAGGAGTTTTTCGCGTGAATCAGGGGCCACCAATCCATTGATGCAAGTCATCGACTGACCTGTTTGATCCAATCAAAAATGTTGCAAGTCCACCAGATGGAGGGCAGCCTTCAAACAGTCTCTACTATAGTAGAAAGGGAAATCAGCTACAAAACAAATTTGCTACAGCACCTAAGCACTAGATGACAAAATAGAGAAAAGACAAGGAATGTATTTTAAAATTGTTGGATAATGAGGGGTAGGTGAAACCCTAATGTAATCAAATCTGGACCATTCATTGCAAATTGATCCTAGCCATTCATTTGGGCTTTGGAAAACTATAAATAGGGGCTTACCCCTCATTTGTAAGGGTTGGAGAGCTATTGTAAAAAGCATTTTGCAGCAATAGAAGATAGCATTGCATGAGTTTATAATTGTTCACTTTGGTTTTGCTCATCTTGCATACATGGTTCTACTTCCATGTTAGTTTTAGTATTAGTTTCTTGAATGGCTATCATGATGGTGTTGTTGTTATAGTATTTGATGAGCTTCTAGCCCATACTTTTAGCACTTGTTGATGACAAGCTGTTGTGCAAAGTTAGTCTGGGCTTCTTTATTCCATTGCTGCAACTTAGTTCGATTACATGTTCATGATGTGCATGTGCAATTTGAAAATTAGCATTCCTTAGAAAATTGCACTGGTTTTGTGCAACTGTAGGTTTCTCTTGGCCAAGCGAAACCCAATTTAGGAAGTCTGTCTACTTTAGCAGCCACCATTGTTACTGTTCATTCGTAGCTTAGGATTAGAATAGCTTTCTTAACCCTTCTCCTTTTGTTGTTTCTTTTAATGCTTGGTTAGAATAGGACCCAAAGCATCACCATGAAGCCAAAGCAGATGAACTTGATGAGTTTCAGCTTGCTATTTTGAGTGGATAGCCACTATTCATTCACTTTTAGCACTTTGAAACTGCATTTGCAAACCCAACTTCCATGCTTTGTAACTCATTTGTAAGACCGCCTTGTGATTCCAGCAAATCACATAAAACAACTGAGATATTCCAAGCACTGTCAAGACCTAACATTAGAGACCTTGGGATAGTGTTCTGCAATCTGATTGTGGAAGATTGTCTTTCAAGAGAGGTAGTGCACCTATGCACTGCCTGTGTTGAAAAGTGCATAAAAAACACATCAATAATTAGGTTAATCAAACGTATTGGGTCAAAATAATAGAGATTAGCACAAGCATTTATGAGCTGCTCTATAGGCAAACCGAATTACCCTAAAGTAGATTCTGAAGACTTCCCCTTACAAGTTGGTGTATGGAAAATAGGTAGTGATACCCATTTCCATACAAATTCCTACTTTAAAATTACTGAAAGCTTTAGAGATTGAAGAAAATGGTGGAATGGAAGTATGGTTGGAAAAAATCCTCAAATTGGAGGAAGACAAAGAAAAAGCTCATGGAGCCATGATCAATCACCAGTAGAAAGTCAAGCGATGGTTTCACAAAAAAGACTTCTAACCCAGAATTCAAAGAAGGGAGCTTAGTGCCAAAGTATGATGAACATATTGCAAAACTAGGGAAACATACGAAATTTCAAGCACTATTGAAAGGGCTTTTCTAAATCAACGCATGCAAAGAAAAGAGTATGTACGAGCTTGATGATATGGAAGGAAAGGCTTTAGATATACCAGTGAATGGTATTTATCTAAATATTTTCTATTAAAATTCACCATTCTTTAGAAATTTTTATATAGTTATGTACCATATGTAAAAAAAATTGTAAATATTTCAAAATTTTGAGAATAAAGCAACTGAAGAAGAACACTAAAGAAACAAAAAGGTTTTATTATATTATATTTATCAAAAAATTTACATATAATGTAATCTGAAGGCTCAGATTTAAACATAAGGATCTCTCAAGCAAACCCAAAAGGATTTATGGAGCCGAAAGATCAAAAGGGGAGGCAACGTGCAAAAACAGTCAGAAAAGGCCTCCATCTATCACCTAGGAAGTCATAAAGGCTCATTATCAAGTCTTATTTCTTCTTATTTTTATTCTCTTCCTCTTCTTCTCCTTGTTTGTCAGGTTGCAAAAGGGGGACTGAAAACACAATGAACGTGAACTCCAAAACATAGGTTGAAGGCCTACTCGTTGCGACTCTGCACTAGGAAGTCAAAGTGCTTCCTCTAAGGTAGTCTCGGAGCCCGGTCCACACCATACTTCTGTAGTAGAAAAGTTGTCACTAGCTGAGAAGAGTAGTGGTGCGTCTTGACATCTATGGTGTAGAAATCAAAAAGGAAGGGAAACTAGGGTACATCTATGCCAAAATGCATGTTCCTAAACAGGTCCATAGTGCTTGGGATACTAATACAAGGGATGGCCACTTGCACTATCTCACCAAGCCCTTCCATCAATGAGGTGTTGAACATCTCATGGCATCGTTCAATTATCATAGGCTTGGACACATGCAGGTCTAGCAATGAGGCCACAAAGCAAGAAAGCATGTTGCAATTGCTCTGAAGTTGGTTCTTGTCGATAATGAAATCTATGTCGACCACCCATTTGAATGCAGTCATGACAAGGGGGTCACATTTCTTCACCAGGCGCTTGATTCGGTCACTAGTAATCTCTCCCAACAAGCAATATTGCGATCTCCTGGGAAAGAGTCGGATGGGAGTTCATAAGCCAGTAGACATTCTGATAAAGCAACGAATTATGGTGGAATAGAATAAGTGGAAGGATAGCTAACTTAAAATACTATATGTTTGAATGAATGTTGCAAAAGGTGGCGTGGCTATATATAGAAAGATGATTCGGCGATCTCAACCAATGGAATGTCCATTTTTGGCCAGAAGGTAATGGGAAAATTTGAAGGAAGAATGGATCAAGGTAGATAAATCATACAGAGGATCTAATGGAATGCCTTGAGAAATAAATTTGGGTGTTGGGAGTAAATGCTCTCAAACACTGATTGTTGACATGTGTCCTTTGCCATCACCAATGCCAGCTAGCTTACTAATAAGAAAATACATGGATTAACGTGCTAAAAACTCTGACAAATTAAAGGTCACATCTTTTCAGGGAGTACCTTGCACCACTTCAACACATTCAAAATAGAAAAAAGGTACGTGCTTCAATGCAATGAATTTATTTGTAAAAGTAGTGAGGAGAATGTACTAATTCTATCCTAGTGGCATTCTCAGCATTCCCAAGGAATACAAATCTCATGTTCACATGTATCCCATCGGTGGTGGCATTTAATGGACCAGTAGTAATAGTGTAGTCTTAACTACATGTACAAGCAAAAGAATTAATTGCACTCAAAAGTAGGTTTTTCTTTTCAAGCAAAAGGAAAGTGGTTGTTATCCCTAAAGAATTATCTGCAACTTCTTGATACAGTCATGGCAGAACCCTCAACCTCTGGAAGACAAGCTGTAGCTTCAAGTCAACAACCTGGCTATGCCAATTTTTTTGGGAGGAAGTCATTTTCCAACACCCCGATAGTGGAGGAGTGACCTTTTGAATTCTGCAAGAAGGTGTCGATTGATAAGCCTATAAAAAGAGAGGCAATGCAAGATATCGCTGACAATGTTTTTGACCCCAGGTTGTCGGTTAACCCTAAAAATCCCATAGAAGGTGCATTTCAAAGAAAGTAAAAGTATAGGGCAGTCAAGGGTTTTTCACTTCAGCTCTGGGATTGTGGTTTTCCATAATTCATTTTTCCCGTTTTGTACTCATGCCTGGAGTTAGTCGATGCATGTGCAAGGATATTTGACGAGGTAACAGGGGTCATGCAAAATGGCAGGATTAGGGTTACTATTTCTACTCAAGCCATATGGGACATGTTGTGCATCCCTATGGCCTGGGATGTAGAGCCTTTTGATGAAGAAAAGATGGATCTATTCAGGGAAGAAATGGCCAAAACAACAAATTTTTATGAAGAAGAAACAAAGGAATGGCCAGAAAGAGGTATCTTCCTTTTCCCCTTTCATACGATAAATTCAAGATGGACACGTAGTCAGTATTCTTGATCCTAGCCTAGGTTTTTGGTTTTGACAACGATGCTCAAGTTCTTCCTTTTTAGTTTGGCTTAACTTTCACACTAAAAAGAGAAAATAAATAGAGGCACTATGATTTTGCTAAAGTAATAGCTAGAAACATGTTGAACTAGCTGAAGAATTATGGAAGTGATTCCAAATTTAGGTATTCTTCTTTCTTGGCTCATTTAGTCTTGCGTAAAAATCATCAATGGCTAAGGAGAAATGTACCAGTATCTAGAGTAGATGAAAGGGGCTATCTCTAGCTAGTTTCGGTGTGGACCCATATACTTTCTAGAACAAGGGCATATTATTGGTTTTTGGATCAATTTTTGAGGCTGGTGCTTCAAGAATTGTTCCCTCACCCTATTGGTCACTTCTCTCCTGAGGTCCTACAATGGATGAGAATCTTGTTGAACCTAGTGGATTATTTCCTAGGTGTGAACTTCACATTTATCAGATTCCACGGATTTCCTGATGAGTCTTTCTGACTCCCCAAATTTGTAACAGACAAAGTCTTCACATTGGAAGCATGTCGCCAGGTAACCATTGTCGACAAGATCTATGGTGCTAGAAGAAACAAAACGAGGTTATATATGATTCCCCTAAATATTGGTAACAGTCAAGTATCGTTGACGAAGTGATTTTGTGAGGATGAGCTCAAGGATCTATTGGAAGCCTTAGGCATGGTCCTCATCTGCGATAAGTGGGACTACAACCCAAGGGAGCTCTATAGCATGAGACATGAAGAGCAGGAATACTTTGAGAGGAGGAAAAATCTGACTCAAGAAAGTGCAGAGGTGTACATTGATTTGAAACACATTCCTTCCAAACGACCAGAATGGTTGACCTTCTACAAACTGAAAGAATAATATGACAGGAACCTTCTGATAAATAAATATATCAATATGTAGCTAAAGAAAAAAGGTTGGTTCAAAAGAAAGAAGGTATATTTTTTGAGGTTTCAACAAGAGCTGTGATGCCTCAGGTCCTTCCTATCGGAAAATTCCCACAGGATGAAGAGTTCAAAGAGATTTATGTTAAGGAGGCTAACACTGATAACCACAATCTAGAGAATAGCCATGAAATTAATGAGGAAGAAGTTCTGCATTGGGCTTCCTAACCTCAAGAATCTAATAGACAAAGGGATTCAAAGTGAAGGGATTCATGAGCTTTGTCCTCTTCCAATGCCCAAAGTAAAGGAAAGGGACCCTAATGGTATCTAAGAGCATCATCCAATGCGATTCTTGAGGGCCAAGTTTCAGAGGACTTGGTGACCAGGAGATTGGAACATGTTAGTTTTGGTCATGAAGAAAGAAGGTAGGTCCAAGATCTAGGCGTATCTGACATGTTGGCCCAAGGAGAAGTGGAGTCCACCCTACAAGATGTGTCGACTACTGTGGCTCAGGTAAGTTTCACTCCCTCTCTTCTTCCTATTTTTGCATCTTTGGATACCCCCTTGCCTCCTCCCTTGAAAATGAACTCTTTTTCCTCAAGCCTTGACCTAATAATCTTAAGACACCCCCTCCTATTTTTAATGAAACCCTTGAAATTACCCTGCATGTCAAACAAGCAGCATCCACTAGGTGCTATCATAATAGTGGTTTACAATTCCTAAGAGGAATGAATTTTACCTGAAATCACATACTTTTAGAAAATATAATGATTTAAGCCTTAAAAAGTTCCATTTTAAGGATTCCAATTGAAGAGGGTTTGATCAAATCACCTTAGATCAAACCCCCTTGGATAGAACCTCACTAGTTTTAAACCATACCTATAAATGCGCCTCCTTTACACCTATCAAAATGCTGATAAAAAATCACTTTTGATTTAGATTTTGGGGATCAAATGAATTCATTTAAAATTTATTTCAAATGATTATGGTATTCCTTAGAACAAGCTATCCAATGAATATAATTTTAATATGTTTTGGTTTTGTTATGTATTTGTTTTTTAAGTTTTATTAAACATAGGTTTTTTATCGAAAATAAATTTCTTTGTTCTTCACGTGTGGAAAAATAGAAGATTATCAAAAAAAGAAATTGAAAAATATGATTGCACTAGATATTGAAGTCCTTGATGTAACAAAAAAAATTAAATTAAATTTTGACATATACAAAAAAAGTTACGCGTTATACAGTTGCGCTATGTCTGAATTGTAATTCATTTGACTTTAAAACTTGATTAAGGAAAAAATGTTCAATAAAAAACTATCTAACCAAGTGGAAGCACTAGATATCAGAGTTACAAATCTAAATTTGAATAAATTAGAATTTTATCCTTCATGGAAACAAAGTTATGTGTTATACGGTGTGCGTCAATTTTTAAAAATGTTGTTTTCTGAAAAAAATCTATTTTCGTGGGAGATGGAAAAATAAGTGCAATTTGATTCCAAAAATTTTGAAAAAAATATTTTTAGAATCTACAGAAAAAATTTGATGAGACTCTAGTTTGTACCATCTTCAAATTCCTCACAGTTTAGTCGCTATAGGTGCTCGAATGTGAAGATTTAGTTAAAAATAATAATTTCAGTGTCCAATTTGGCCAAAAATTGTAAACCACTATTATGGGATCACCCCACTTCAATCGTTGTTGACTCTTTGATCACCCTGTCAAGGGACCCTCTAGAAAGAGTTGAGACATTCGTGCTAACCCCCACTCTTGACCCATTGTCTTCCAAGAAAACACCTTTCCACCGAACTGTATCTCTATTCACCCGTACTAGCAAATCCCCCATTCAGTCTCAGCTTGGTGTGCCACCCTTTTCCATGATAACACTCCCTTTTGATTTGTCACATGCTCATACATCTAAGGTCTCCCACTTTGTTACCCTTTTTGGTTTCCCTCCTAGTGCCCCTATTGTAGCAAAGAATGTTGATGTCCCTCAAACCATCCATGATCATTTCAATGCAACCAAGTTGGCTTGGAAAATGCTAAATAGTTGGCTATTGAAGAATGTTGAGTTGTCGACTACCAGGAAAATCTAGGCTTGTTACAATGAGGATCAGAATTCTCTCCTAATTAGCACCATGACACCGCTCGTGGCTAAGCCCAAGGGGTAGATGCAAATGGAGGATTATGACATCTGGGCAACAAGCCTATATCTAAATGAAACTCATCCACGTGACAAGGCGGTCTTAGCTAAGACCACCCAACAAGTAGTATATGCAAACTATGAAAGGCTGGGCAGAAAGTTGAAGAAGTGTGAGATAGAGTTGGTTAATGTAAGGGAAATGATGGGTAGATTGCAGACTGGAATCAAGACCAAAGATGTTGAGATGGCCCGCATAATGTAGATTCAAGGCAAGCAAGGGGAAACCTCAAGGTTTCTTGAAGAAGCACAAAGCGAACAAGATCAGCTATATTCCAAAATTGGGAAATTAAAAGCTGACCTCACCACCCAGCATCAGGCCAACATGGAGTATAGATGTACTCATGAAAACCTATAGAAAGAGCTAGAAATTGTTTGATCTTAGGCTTCTAATAGTGTCAGGAAGGTACAAGCAGAGATAGAAAGATTGAATATGGAAAAACAAGAGGTTGTGTCTGCTTTGCAGACCTGCGACCAAGAGATGAGAAGAATAAGCTTTGAACCGGTGAACACTCTTAAGGAGAGAGATCAAGTAGAGGAGAATGCAAGAACCAAAGAGATTCAACTCAATCAAGATTTGGTTGTTGCTCAGGAGGCCAAGTCTCTCCCGCTACTAAAAAGATTGGTATCTTCACACTGGGAGCGAATTGTAGTTGTAGTTGTTCTCAGACTCGTCTTGCAATTCTTGAGGGATGTCTAAGAAATAAATGGAAATACTAACTCGATGGCTAATCACATTCTACAGACATGTGACTCTCAAGTGGTGGAATCACAAAGTTTCATTTCCAGGATTTGTGTGGCTTTCGATGAGGTCTTGAAAGATGTCAGAATTCTTGATCGAAGAATCGCTTCCATCAACACAAGTGAGATTGTCAACTCCCACAAGTTCATCAAAAAGTGAAAAGATTGTCAAATGGTGTTGGCAAGGAGAGTTGAAGAGGTAAAAAAGGATTTCAATGTTTTGATCAATTATGAGCTATCTCCCTTTTTCTCCCCAGACGGAGATATGTAGATAGTAGAATTGATTACGGAAGCTTTCAAACAAAAGAATCAGACTTCTGTAGAACTCCTAAATTCATGTATCGGGCATGCATTTGATGAGATCGAGCGTGATATTTTTCACCTTTCTCATCTTTATCATTACCTTGGAGTGGTTACTGCAAGATGGGGGGTCGTGTCTTTCAAATAATTTTTCCAGCTTGACCAAGCATACAGGCTCATATGTAGTATGCCCTTACAAACTGAAGCAGAATGGAAGGTGCAACACTCCTCTTTCCTTAAACTTCAAGAATTTCCAGAGAGATGGGTTCATACCTCTACAAACGAAGGCCCCTATGAGTCACCAAAACTGTGAAACGTTTTTCTTTTCCTTAGTATTTCAACCTTCGGCTTTTTTGTTTTTGGCTTCAAAAATGTCTAAGTTTATGCACAGCCCATCGGAAAGATGGGAAATGTGCCACATGGTGGTTGCATGACTTTATTTTTATCATTTTCCTTTCAGAGGAGGGCCTGGGGCAAGTGTCCGCTTGGTGAAAGTTTTCTCCAAAACATTTTTTGAAAAACATAATATATTCACCCATGTGATGTGTCATCTCTTCACTATAGGAGGACTATGCCTCTTATGAGATGATATCTTTTGGAATCTTTCGGAGCTTGTTGGACTTTATTTTCTTGGTTTTTGGGATGGAAGCTTTGAGTCGGTGCCTTAGGGTGATGTTATTGGTCAGTTGAATATTTTTGCCAGATTGTTTTTAGGATTTGATCATTTATGGGACTCTATATTTTCTAAATATTGAAGGGCATTAATGCAGCAATTGGGAATCAATGAGCAAAGATCGTTGCGACCTAGCTAAGGATCTATGATTAGATTGCAAGCTATCAAGTATCAACATCTAGCAGTAATTACTTTTGTACTAAGGCGGTGTTTTCTTCTTTTGAAGATCATATAAGGAGGCCAATGACACAATGAGGGGTTGGATTCCAAATTACAGTTTCTTTGTTAAGAAAAGTTTATTTGTTAAGAAAACTTTCTTTAGTTTTCTTAGGGTTTTAGAATTATTTTCAGAAGCAAAGTTGCAGAACTACTTTTCTTAGGCATGTTATATCTATTAAGGTTTAAAATATTGTCAGATTGGCATCCGACCTCTGTTTCAAAGTTCATTTGATATTTAAAAGCATGAAGTATTAAGGAGAAATCATTAAGACTGTGCATGTATGGCCTTTTTCAAGCTTTATTTATTTATATTATTATTTTGAATGAAACATTGTGTCTTGCAAGCTAAATCTACAGAGTTTAAATAGTTGATTTCCATGTTGTATGCTCGTATGGTAAAATAGTAGCTTAAGAAAATTGGACTATGTCATCTGAAAGTTGTTTTGTCGTGCTATGTTGTATTAGAAGGAAGATTTCATGTGATTTCTGAGATATTGTTCCATTACTCATAAGAAATCTTTATGTTTGATCAAACCTTAATGAACATTGTCTGCGGGAAGATTTGAAAGTCTTCACTATGCTTGAAGTTAGCCTTTGTTGTTCATTCTCTTTCCAAAAATGAAGGGTTTTGGCATTCTGTGTCTATTTATATCACTCATTGGAATGATTTGGGTTTGAGATGTAAAATATTTTCCACATCACCTTCTATGTTTTATGTTTACATTTCCTTCTCCTCTTATCTCCAAACCCCCAAAGAAGAGTCATCTTGCTATAAAAATCTTGGAGGTATTCAGTGAGATGCAAGTTGTCCCCCACTCACTGAGTTTCCCATAAGACTGTTAGAGAGGCACAAGCTTTGATGATCAATAGATACTATGACACAAAAAAATTTCATTGCATCAATCACATACATTACCAATGGTTTTGACAATTACACAAAGGGATTGTCAATTTAACATATAGAAAATGATAATAATAATTTCCAACACATTTAGAACATATGAACCAAATACATTCTTCATTATTTTTAAAAAAATTATACAAAGTTTGAAGCCAAATTCTTGATGAAATCTATCCAAAAGTTTTACTCAAAAGTTTCCCCTTTGTAAAAAGTCTATTTTCTTTTGAAATAGCCATGTATTTATAGGCTTCATTGGATAACCACCTTGTAAATACCTAGTAACTACCTTAACTAATTTTTTAAAATACATTAATTTTGAAAATAATTAACCATATTAATCAAAAATTTCATCATTCTTCTAGAAATAAAGCTCATTTTCTAACAATTGGTTACAATAAGTGACATAAGTCTCTTTTAGAAAAATATAACTAGGAACTTGTAACTCTTGAATTATGAATTTTGTTGATGTACATTTTCATATGAGTTTGATCAATTAGTTCTTGCAACCCCCTCAACATATGGTCAATTGAGAATACAAAACTTATGTTTTTCTATTTTAAATAATTAGAAAATTCAAAGGATCTCCATGAGGATGAAATGTATCCTATAATGAGTATATTCCATCAGACCTTATCTCCTTGTCATAATTTTGTAATTCATCCCTTATTTGATCTTTCACATTTCATATACATGTCTATCACTGCACCTACATCCTTAAAATTGACATCTCAACAAACTACATCTCTAATTAATAATTATGTGGAACCATATGTTAGTTGGAATGAAATTTGAAATTATTAAGACATCCAATGTGCATTTTTTTGTTAATTCCTTTCCTTTAGCTTGTTTCCTCAAATATTCCTACAAGTCTAATTCGTCAGTCATTAAAATTGTTGTAAATTAATCCCAACTTCCTCCTTTATTACTCTATATCCTCCATTTTCTCTCTCTTTATTTATAGATCTCCCAAATCTGCTCATTTGTAAGGGCCTTCTTTTCTTTGTTAGAAACCAAGATCTAAAATGCAAACCAGAAAATCACCTTCCACAGAAGAGAAAAACAAAAAAGTAGAGATATTGCAAAAGGATGTGCAACATAATATTATTCAGGAATTATTAATTACAAGATATGATTTAGTTTATAAAAGCAAAGATGCATAACCCTAATCTTATCTTGAGCAACAAGATAGCTCAATAAGATAAAGATGAGAATTAATTAACCTAGGAATTAAATATTACCTAAGTAAAGTTATGCAAGTGTAATTAAATATTAATTACACTAACACCCCCCCATAAGTGCAACTTAGGGGGACTAAAAAATCATGCACCTAAAACTATGATGAATGCAAGAAAGCATGAATGGGTCACGACAACAAGGCCTGATTAGGTACCCAAGTACAAATGCAATAATGAGGTAGAGAAGGAAAACCCAGTGGAACAAAACCCCCCTACAATGAGATGACTATTGCAAAGAAGAACTCGAAGAACACTATGGAGTAACACTAGAACCGCAATCTGACAAGCAAGGAAAGATACTTTTTTCTACAAGAAACCAAAAATGGAATCATAAATTGACAACAGACCCGATGCCATGAAACTCTGGAAAACTCAAAAACTAGAACAACTCTAGAATCTATGAAGCAACAGTAGATGAGATGATGACATAATTTGGAAACCATGTATCTCGATGTCGATGCCAAACTGACACTAAAACTCTTCCATGGGAAGGAGTACCAAGAAAAGTCTAGAACATTACCATAAAAACATGGCCCTCAAACTAAGAAGGATCTGAACCAATGCGGATCAAGAAAACATAATCTCTCAACTAAAGTGTGAACTGATGAATCTGATATGTGTCAAGCAATAGCAAAAAGTGGCCAAAAGAAACTAACAAACCAGATAACCCATACGAGTTGCTAAAAAATCAAGATGGATATGGAGATCAAAGTGCATGCACACTCTAATTAGATTATTATGCAAGAAACCCCCCTAATGGAACTTTATCTTAGTTCATTTATTACAATAACCCAGCAATTGTAAAAGGAGAGAATACTAAATGTGCATAAACAGAAAATAAGATGATGTGGTACTGAAATGAAGTGCAAATATTCAAGTTTCACCTTTCCAAACTACCAAACCATCCAACTAATCTCCAAAAACCCATCAGGACAAATCTGGAATAACGATAAACTTGGGATAGATACAGAAAAAAGTGCATGAACAGAAAAATAGAGCTCCTCAATACCTTTCCAATGCCGCAAAGAAGACGAAAATTGAAGATCGTGGAAAAAATTTATGAGCTCAGAAGCCAAAAATGAACATCTGACTTCAAATAGCAATAATGTAGATAAACAGAAAAATATTGACAAATAAACTACACCACTGGAAACTCCTCGGAACCAGCTTTCTGGTGATATCTCGTTTTCCCGATTTCGATACCATATGCCCAAGTTATGCCAAAAAGAAAAAAAAAGTGCTAATTTAGGGAAAACTAGGGTTAGAAGGGGGCAAAGAGGGCCGCCCGTACGATGACATCATGCTGATGTCAACACTTCACAGGAAAAAAATTGACGGCTTGGAGGCCATCAGGGCAAAAAAACACCCCCCTTCTGGAAAAAAAATTTGGTAGCTAGAATATACTCTGTCTGGCAAGAATATTTCGATGCTAGATGTCGGTCGAGGGCCGGTCTCGGGGCTCCTAGTCATACATATGAACGCGGCTTGGCTGGACAGAGCCCGCGGGGGCTAAGCTTGCCGGCAGAGGTGGGCGGCACTAACCAGCGGCTAGCGGCTCAGCGGTGGCACTGTGGTGGCTGCCCAGTGGCCACTGGGTGGCGGATCTGTTTTGAACTAGAGGTGCATGTACAAAGGCCAAAAAGGAACTTTTTTTTTTAAATCGAGAATCGTGCCTCATGATGTGTGCTGGGGAGGCCGTACAGTCCCCCAGGCAAAAAAAATTTGCCTTCCAGACCAACTGCTCAGAAATCAACAAAACAAAGGGCGTTCTTAGGGTTTTTGGCCACTGCGAACGCAATGGTGACCTTCGTTTGTGCTCAAACTGCTCCAAAAAAAATGGCTACCTCCAGAACTTGCAAAAAATCTCCCAGCCTAAAACCCTCACAGATCTAGCAAATGATGGCCAAAATCTGCAAAACAAAAGCCAATCCTAACTTTTTCCAATGCTCTAAATCCAATGGTGAAGCCCGATCTGATCCAAAATGCCTCATAGATGAACTCAAGGCATGATACCCTCAAGGAATCCCAAACAAACTTTGCAATGATTTTCTCAAAAAATCTGAGAAGGGGTTGCAAATCAAGGCTCTGATACCATGTTAGAAACCAAGATTTGAAATGCAAACCAGAAAATCACCTTCCACGGAAGAGAAAAATAAAAAAGAAGAGATATTGCAAAAGGATGTGCAACATAATATTATTTAGGAATTCTTAATTACAACTCAAATAAATATCATTCTTCCTCCACATCCACTACATCAGGAAAAAATTTGAATGATAATTTAATTACATATATCTTTTATTATATTTCTCACACACAACAAAATTAATTGTAACTATATATTTTTAATTTTCCCTCTTTTCTTTAGTAGTTTCTTCTTTTTGTAATGAAAAACTTAGAAAGCTAGAGGAGATGAATATATTATTGTAAAAAAATTGAAGCAACCAAAAAATTGGGGAGTTTGATTTTTTAGTCTCTTTCTAAGTAATGATAAATTAGGAACATCTCTGAGTTAATTTTATGATAAGACATAGTGTATGCTTTTGGAATATATATATGAAATTGAAATCATTTAAATAAAATCATTTGTGTGTTTATATCTCTATTTTCTACTCTCTATTATATTTCTCTCCTCCTCTACCTCTTCCTTGATGTGGTATCAAAGCCTAAGGTTTTGGGAGCTAAAGTTTTACAAGAAAAACTTTCAAGAAACAAATGTTTTGTAATTCCCTACTAGAAGTACAAGGAAAAAATTGATTTCCAAACTTTTTTATTTGAAACACAACCACAAGACCAAATATACAACATCAACATACATTCATACTTGCACAACAAGGTACACACAAGTATTGTATGAACACCATGAAACAAAGAACAACAAAAATAAGATGACATCACCATTGCATAAGCAAGGTGGAAATAGCATAAGACTAACCAATCATGTGGGATATATCAACCTTGAAGAAAATGAGAGAGAGAAATAAAATCTTCTACACAATGATTGATTACAATGTACAATCACATTCTCTCGCAATACAACTCTAAAATAGGATGAGGGAACCATCAAACTCTCATCCACCTCTAGAATCACTTAACCAATAGACACAATTACAAACCTTCACCAAAGGATTTCAACTAGGAGATAAAAACTCTCCACAAACTAGAATGACCACATGTAACTTCCAATAAAACCACATACTTTTCAAGGTGTCCCACCAAAACATGACATCATATAAATGGAAAGATACAACAAAACAATCCTCAAGACCTATGAGGATTTTTGAGGATACTAACAAGACCAGACAAGAAGTTTTACAACCTTTCCAAACCTTCACAAGACATGGTCCATGATCTCCCTCACCTTTGGTTTTCCAATCGACCAACTTGGAAGAGTGCATACAAAACGGTGCAAAAGAACCCACAAGTCCCCAAAAAAATGATTAAGGAAACTATAAAAAAATCATTATACCCATAGGACCATGATTCAAAACTTTCATTTACAAGGCTTACCCATCCAAGGTCCCAAAACTTATAGGAACTAACATGGCCTGAAGTGGAAAACTTGACTATATATTTGAAGACCTAGGCGATGAAAATGAACACCAAAAATAATTAAAGGGAAAAAGTATATTTGAAAAGGGGATAAGGCTTAGAAAATCCTTATCTAACCCTAGATAAGAGGTTTTACATTCTATAAAATTTATGGGAATATAACCACTCCTACATAGAACCAAGTCGGTCAAGCACACTTAATGGAAATTTTGGGATTTTAACCTTCAAAATAGACCACCCCACTTCCCACTAGGCTAACCCACTCTCTACTAGCCAACGCCAACATACAAGGCCACCCCAAAATGCTCCTAGCCACCCCAACACACTTAGACAATTTTTAGGAAGACTGGGCTAATTTAGATTATAGCAGGACCACCTAAGTACAGTACCAAGCCACCCAACTATGAAATTTGACATAGTAATTCATTTTAAACACCAAAATAAATGATCCTAAGTTAATTTTAAGACTCCATGGAATATTTACATTCATAAGAATCCATGATCATCCCCAACACCAACATCAAGACACATAACTAGATTAACACACTAACTTTCAAAAACAAGATATAAGTAATCTCATGAGAGAGGTACACTTTATAAACTACATTTCAATATATTAAAATTACATATGAAACGAATAAAATTTCCTTAAACAATTTAATTAACTTCAAATAATCTAATAAAAAATAAATCAATTAGTTAAAATATGATGTTGATGTTCACTCATCAAACCTCTAAACCCCAATGGTGATTTCCATGCCACCCTACCAAATTAAACCAAAATGATTCACTCCAACCATGGTAGGAGATGCCACAAGGCACATATACACTCATATAAGATACACTAGAGAAGGGTACACACTCATGCCAATCACAGAGTAGAAATTTATCAAGCATATCACACAATGATACCTCTGAAAAGCAAGCATTACACGATTATCCAAAATACAAGTCCATTGACGTTAAACAATGCCATAATTTTAAATTCACATTGGGGGACATCCACTAAGAGTGGAAATCACCATAATCTCATAGTAAAAAGGACCAATCCTAGAGTCGACACATTTTTCAAACTCAAGTTTAGGCGCGTAACCCAATTCATAATTCACAATTTATACAATTTAAAAAATATTTCAATAAAATTTCCAAAATGAATATTATCATAATCCATAAAGTACAACTTTTTCAAGCATTCCAAAACATTCATCACACCCTCCAATGAGTATGACACAAAAATCAATACAAAATACAATTTTCTTCAAATTCTATGACATTTTTTACACAATTCATAACATCACATTTTATGATGTTCCATAAATTAAAAACATTAAAATTATATCATTTTTATATAAAACATTAAAAAAATATGTATATTTTAACAATGTAAAAAACCAAAAAACTTTCCAATTCCACCATGAAAATTCATCAAAATTTTAAATATTAAAAACTAAAAATATGATAAAGAGGTTTGGGTATTGGTTCATTTGATTCCCAAAGTTCACATATTTATAAATTGATGGATTCTCTAGTGTTGCATATCAGTGGTTGAGGTATCCAACAGATAAGATGGTTTTACTTGTGCTGACTAGACAACTATGTGCTTCACACCAATCGCTGCAATCTAAGCATGGGGTTTGGGTCTCGTAACCCATGAATTTGGGGAGATCATTGTATGATTTTCATTTACCCTATTTATGGAGCATTTTTATAATGAAATATAGGAGTTTGGCCTTTTATTTCACACCACAAGAGGAAACATAGATCCTCTAGGAAATATGCAAAAACAGGTTGGCAAGCAACATGCACATTAGCCACACATTAAGGATTTTTGGGCCAACTATGAGAATGATCATGAGGTAAGGAAAATAATGTACATGAGAGTGTCTCTAAAATTTATTTGAACTCCCAATATATTTACAATTCCCAATCAACTAAAGGAGGATGAGAACATCCTTTATGAGGATGCCCATGGTAAAGTAGAAAACTTGCCTCTTCTATTGTTGGAATGGATAGAATAGGAGGAAATTGATATTGATGTAGTCACACATTCAATGCTAAGAAGGACCAAGACGTGGGTCTAAATGAAAATTTCTCACATGGAGAAGCAAGGGATTAAGGTCACTTATGGTGAATTGGAAAAAGAGGATGCATTAGAAGGTGATGATGATGAAAAATCTGATGAGGAGGAGCACAAGGGTGAAGCATCATAAACAAGTTCCTATAGAAAAGGTGATTTGTCTCCTTCAAACAAAAGGGCTCACAAGAGAAAATAAGTACATGAGATACACCCAATGGAGAAGCCTTGAGTTTACAAGAGGAAAACGTGTAAATAATTATGGAAACCATCTAGGTGTAACCATCCCCTCTAGAAGACTCTCAGGTACCACCATCACCATCTCATTTTGCCACTCTACTTCCTTCTCTACCTCCACCCATTCTTTCTTCTCCACCTTTCATTGACATCTCCATCCATATCCCATCTTCCACTCCCATCACTTTTTCCATCTTGATCAAGTCTTCTTCATCCACTATGTCCGCCCTTTCTTCTTCCACTCTCTTCATATCTCAACTCACCTTCTAAACAATACCACCCACCATCTATCCCATTTTAATTACTTCTTCCTCTGCTACTCTACCTAAGACTTTCTTATCTTAAGAGTTTTCCCAAAGATTTTTCTAAATTTCTATTGTCCATTGCAAATAATCCTCAGATGGAAAAACGTACTACCTCTTTTCCCACTACTCCCACTCCACCAATACTTGAGCCTCCAAAGGTGGAGGGTGTTGAAAAAATCTGGGAAGAAATGCAGTAACAAGAAAAGAAAAAACTTGAAGATATTGGTTCAATAGAAGAAGATACCATTGCACTCAAACATGATGAATATGCTAAGGAATCAAGTGAGGGGCTCAATAATTTTTAGCTCAAAGGTGAATACATGGAAGAATATGAAGAGGAGACCTTAAAAGAAGATAATTTTACAAAATATGTCCATAAGGAGAAGCTACTTGAGAAAAGGAAAGAAGAAGAAATTATGGAAAAGGAAGCAGATATTGATGTTTCTCATAAAGATAGAGAGAAAAATAAGAAAAAATTAAAAAATATGTTGAAGAATAAAAGATTGAAAGGATAGAAGAGATCAACAAGAAAAGAAAGAGGAAAAATCATGCACAGAGTAGTAAGAAGTGGCTAACCCATCATCCTCATCATAGACAGCTACCCCTTCATGGTTAGAGAAATAATTGAATGATAAGGTTGTAATTTTTAGAGACCCAAGGGAGAGCTTGAAGCAATCCTAGCTTGTGTAGGACATCAGCTGAAAGAGAA
Organism: Sequoia sempervirens; assembly: GCA_007258455.2. Lineage (NCBI taxonomy): Eukaryota > Viridiplantae > Streptophyta > Pinopsida > Cupressales > Cupressaceae > Sequoia > Sequoia sempervirens. The sequence goes on from VDFB02000013.1 coordinate 91,773,280, forward strand.
GAAGAGGGATAAAGTGTTGTCTCACCTTACTAAGGATACCTTGGGATCCTGCACTATTCATTTTTTCACATCGATTGTAGATAAAGATGCAACTACAATTTTTCCCTAAGATTGTAAAATCACTTCAGTGGATATCAAGCTAATGAAAAAACACCAAGAGATTGATGAATTCCAAGGGTCAGTAGGAACTATTCTGCAAAGGTTGAACAAGGATCGGGCTACTAAGAAGGAGCTTAAGGAACAAGTCACATAATTGACAACATTTATACAATAGATAGTAGCTCTTAGGAAGATTATTCTTACTAACACAGCTGCCCCTATGCTCTTGTCCAAAGGGGATGTAAAAAAAATGGAGAAAATGAAGAATTGGACCTAAGCCACCACTAGCTAGATTGAGCGTGTTTTTGCTAAGAGCAACGAAGCTATGGGTGTTGCGGTTGATATGCACAATAAATATTTAATTTTAAAGGAGGAAGTTGATAAATAAATTGAGGACTATGTTACCTTCTTCAAGTACCACAAGTTTCAACGTGTCCTAAATTGTAAGCCATTAGAGCATTCTTTATAGTGATTTTAGAAAGAGAAGGAATTTTGGCTAAAGATAGGGTCAAGGAACCTACATTTTGGTTATATGCACTTGATTTCTATAAGGAAATCATTTCACATGTTTTTCCAGAATTGAAAATAGTTGTTGACAAGATCACTGATTTGTTGTCAGATTATGATCTATTTTTGTGGGGCATGGCTAGAGCTATCATTGCTACAAAAAAATTGGATGATGCACATACAGAAGAATTCAATTGATATCTTAGATGGAGATTTCTTGGATGATGTTGCTAGAATATTTACCAAGTCAAAACAAATTATTAAACAAAAAAGATAATATGCATTTTTTCATGGAGAATTCTTGGAGGAATACAAGGTCATTAGCTACAAGGTCCACATGGCATAGCCTTTGCCACATGAGCAGCTAAAAAATTCCTATCTAATTTTATGAAATATGTTGTTAAAGAAAATGAAGCTATAAATTCTTTAATAAATGATAAATCTGATAATTTATAGCTAGATGTAAAAGTAGCTACCTCAAAGTGCGTGCATGTCCAACTTTTATGGGATTTTCTATAATATTTTAATATAAAAATATATTAAGATAGTTGACATTCTCCTAGGTTCACATGTGACCATATTTTAAAATTGGGGATAATTGTGAAGTTTATTTAATACACCCCAAACCCTAAATGCAAATTAAATCATTGCCATTGGTGTTGAGATGATCTCCACCATTGACTCTGTAGAAATTTTCTATAAAAGGAAACCTCCTATAATTTATAAGGGTTTGAAAGGAATTTGTGTAACAAGCATCCTGAAGTAATACAAGTGAATACATTAATGTGTTGGTGATTTTCCTTTTTATTTCTAGATGCATGAATGATTCTCTCTTCCAATTTTATTTCTAGCATTATTATTTTTAGTTTAATTTTAATAATGATAAAGTGTTAAGTTATGTTGATGAACTTCCTGCTCATACCATTTGTAGTTTGATGATTCTAGGTTGTAGTGTATGGTTATTCTAAGCTACTCTATTGTATTAAGTTCAACTATGGATATTTATGCATGTATGTATGAAAGTTACAGTCTAAAAATATTAAGTTTACCTTTGAAGATTGCACTATTTTGTAGCATTGTAGGTTTAACCTTGAATAAGAAAATATTAGTTTATTAGGGGTTTATTTATCTAAATCTCTGCTATTGTTATAGTTCTTATGTTTTTAGAATTAAGAACTCTCTAAACCCTATACCCTTTTCCATTTCATTGAATCTAGTTTAGTTTAGAATTAAATCAACATCATAAAACTACAATATTTGATGAGTTAATGTCATTTTTAGAATGTTCTAAAAATACATCTATGGTTTTAACTAGTCTTTAGATTTTATAAACCATCCTTCTTATATCTTTCAATCTTTTTTGAACCATAAATTCCCCTTGTGATACCAATAAATCACATCAAACACTAAGTTGTATTTGTGAGTCAAGGCTTGACATACAAATCCTTGGGATGATTTTCTAAATATTTTATGTAGAATTTTTTCATTCAAGAGAGGTAGAATACTTGTGCTTTATCTATGTTCTGTAGTGCAAAAAAAATCATCAACAAAATTGGTGCTAGGAGGGCTAAACAAAGTTGGAGCATATAAGATTATTTTCTCCCAACAGGTTTCATAGAATACTTAGATCTACACCAAAAAAGGAGAATTTAAGCAACTTAAAACCCCAACACAAACTAGAAGAGCTACAACAAGGGAAAGTTCATCATTAGCTCCACCTTCAATTCAACTCCAACTTTCACTTCTACAATATCTACTTCATTCATCCCATATTCACCTTCAGTTCAAATTGCAATTGTTATAACTCAAACCTCCACCAATAGCTTGGTTTCCCAAAAAAACCTCACCCCTCACATTCAATGATTACCATGAAATACCTAAGAGCCATGAAAATTTCTACTCAAAATTCTTTACCAATGATCCTTATAGGACTTTCAAGAGAATATTAAGATCTTTAAGGGAGGCCTTAACAATAGGTTAATTGACCATCAAGATGTATCATATAGACTCTTCCCTTATTCTTTGGTGGATGGATCATGATATAAAGATAGGATGATGGAATGATGATTCCCCCTCGAGAGGATAGGTGGGTTGAAAAAACACGGGTAAGCTCACGAAATGAATTGATAAGGATAGATAAGATGATGCAAGATAGAAAGTGGATAAAGGAGATGAACGATATGTTATGCTACAATGAAGGTGAGTAACCATGATGTTTGATATAGCACTAGACATTATGCACCAAGATATAAGTACCAAGGTGACAATGTGTCTCATGCCCCAGCATAATACAACCTTGTCTAGACGTATGAGGAAGTAAACTTAGAGCATTAAAGTCCTAATACACAAAAGGTATTATGTGACCTGAGATGCAAAGGATAATGCAAAAAGATATTCCAACATACACAAGATATGAATTTTAGCTAGAATGATATGGATTTGATACAAATGCAAGATAAAATGATAAAACACACAATCAAGCAAGCAAGCATGCACAAATGATACAAAAACAAACAAGGTATTGCCCCTGTCAAGTTGTAAACCGTTGATTGATTGATTGATTGATGATGATGATGACAGTGTTGTCATTGTGGGGAGCGACATGTCCCTAGAGCAACACAAGGATGATGATAATTGATTGATTGGTTGGTTGGTTGATTTGGTTTACGACAAGATTATGGTCAAAACCAAAGGATGTGATTGGATAATTTAACAAAATTGATTGACTTGATTGGTATGGATTAAGGATTGACTTGCATTTGGATATTTGCTTGGAATGATTGAAGATGATTTGATGTATGGATGAATGGTTTTGATGAAGATGATTGATTTGGTTGACTGGTTGGATGATTGAGGTGATCGATTGGAAGAATCAATTGGATGGATTGATTTTATTGCTTGGATTTTTGTTGGATATTTGATTTTATTTTTTTTTGTCTATTTTTGGGAATATTTTGATTTTTTAGACTTTTGAAATGTTTTGATTTTTTTGGGATTTTTGAGATTTTTTTTTGGATTTTTGAAATGTTTTTTTTTTTTTGTATTTTTGAGATTTTTTGATTTTTTTTGTTTTTTTGAGTAGCCTTTGTGCTAGATACCAATGACAAGGGGAAAACCAAGTCTAGGTGCAAGGAGATAGATGGGATGGATGGATGAAAGGGTGGGTGATGGGATAAGGGATAAAAGGCTCATGAGCAATGGATGGATGGAAAGGATAGGTCATAGTGAATGGAATTGATGTATGCATCATAAGAGAGCAAGGATGTGATTTTCAAAGACTATGTTGCTTAGGAATAACATGCCCCATTCTAGGTACAATACTTAGGATTTTTCATGACAAAACTTATGACAATAGGATAATGATAGGCTTGTTTGGAAGGATGAGGTATGTCAAGAGATACTCAAAACATGTGTCAACAATTTTCCCCTATATCTTCATCAAGATCAAAAGAAGAAGGGTGGATGAATTGACTCGATATGATAGGTATGTATGATGGCTAAAGATGGTAGGTAATATGGAAATGATATGACATGAAAATGATAGGTTGGATAGATAAGACATTGTGCCCCCAAGTGTAAGTGATATAGAAGATCAACCTACACATGACGCCTATTTGCTAGGTTTTCATCATGGTACTTATCTAAGGTGCATGTTTACCAAGTTTTCACCGTTGGACGAAGGGATTTCTCTTTACTTTTTTTTTCTTTTTTTGGATAGGAGAAGGGGAATATGGATGGGAGGGACTCAAGTGTCTAGTTCCGTGAAAGGTGATAGTCCCACTAGAGATGAATGTCATTGCATGGACCATGTCAAATGTCATTATGCTCATAGATGTTGGTAAAGGATGACATGAAAGAGATATGGAGTAGGTAGATGATGGATTATGATGTGGATTATGGAGGACAATAATGGATTATGATATGGATTATGTAGGGAAGATGATAGGTATTATATGGGACTTATGGAAGGGATAAATGGGGAGGCTTAGCCAAAAGCATGGACCATAGGAAAATGATGGGGGAGATATGTAGGATAATGAGTGAAGGGTGGGGAGATGGAGGTATGTGGAATTGGTGTGAAATGGAAAGGAACCATGACCAATGGTTGCACACATTGTGATAAACGTTGAAGCTTTTGATGTGGATGGGGCGTAGGAAGCAATGAAGATGTTTGCTTAGGAGGTGGAGGGTGTAGTGCTTTTGGTACCCACATAGACTTAGTATTTTTATGATTTTTGTTTGGCTTATGGGACTTAGGAATTTCAGACTTTTGAATGGAATGAGAATGTGGGGTGGAAGTGGATGGTTGGTATTTTTGTGATGTAGATGCCTCATTTGGCTTGCTTTCCTTTTTCTTAGGTACCCAAACCATTTTAGTTTTGGCTTTTACTTTTGGAGGTATGGGCTGATATAACTTTTTGGGCTTTGACTTCATGCAATTGTATGCTAAGGCATTAGGACCTTTAGAAATTTTGACTTTATGTGTAGAGGCATCCAAATTTTTATTTTGGAATCCCTTGGGTTTGGTGGAATGAGTGGAATCTTTATGTTTAGACAATGTGTGCATTTGTTGGTCATGATTAAGATGTTAAGAGGATTTATGTATAAATGGATAAGAGGATTGAATGGTAGGAATATTAGGTGTTGGGAGTAAGGGTTGGTAAAGTGGATGGAGGGATATTAGGAGTTGGAAGCAATGGTGGTAGAGTGGATGGTGGAAGGTGTATGGTCACATGCTTTTGACATTTGTAGGATGATGGAGGTGGAATGGCAACATATGTTTTAGGGATACGATAGGCTTTATGATGAAAGGAGGTGGACTTGGAATGCATGGAGGAAGTACCAACATCTTTAGGTTGTTGTCCTTGGGGTGTATTTCCAAGGCCATAAGAGCGTGGAGGGACTTTGACATGGATGGGCTCCAAAATACCTTGTTCATGAAGGTCTAGACCTTTACCTTGGTGGTTCATATTTTGGAATGTGCAATGGATAATGGGACTAGGTGTAGGTGAAACACTACACATGAGTTCCTTATTGGATGGAGAAGATAATGGTTGTTGTTTTTCTAAGGAGGAACATTCATGAATGAGGGTGGAGAGACCAATAGGATAGGATGGAGGACTTGCAATGGGGTCCATAGTGGGTGATGGAGGATCATTAGGATCTTGATTAGCATTGTGTTCACTTAGATCCAAGGTATTTGTTTGATCTTCTATGTGTGTTGGGGAGGCATATGTCTCGTCATGGGAAGTGGATGTTTGTGTATCATGGATGGGTGAGGTGGAAAGCTCTTGACCATGGAATGCATAAAGTTGGCTAAGAGGATCATCATGGTCTTCTTGATCATAAAAGGGGTCTTGATCAAAGATGGAAGATTGATCATGAATAGTATTAGGTATGTTATGAATGGAATCATTGGGAGGGTGTTGATCTTTATGTGGATGAGGGGTTAATGTTTCTGCATGTTTAGGATTGTGCTCTTGAAATACCTCATGACTTATTGGAATGGAGGTGGAAGTGGATTTCCCATGGAGAGACTTGTCATGTTCTTGATGGTCAACAGCATAGGAGTATGATAGAGGGTGACTTGGACTTACGAGGGGAGACTCGTGAATTTGATCAAGTGGTTGTGGATGACATGGTTGGCTTGAAGGACTTGGCATGATGTTTGATGACTCTTTTGTATGTTTAAGGATATGAGTTGGATGACATGGCAATGTTTGATTCCTTGCTAGTAGCCCTTGGGTCACATCCTTTGTAGGTGTATGGGTGGAAGGTGTTGGATTAGGGTTTTGGTTTTGATTAGATGATGGTATGATAAAGTTATAGGGTGCATGTGCTAGATTGGTATTCCCCTTGTCAATGGTTGCATTAAGACTTAAAGGCTCTTGATTTTGTTGCCCAGGTGGTCTTAAATTCACATGTGTTTGTCGTGATGTGGCTTGATAGGTTGATGTGGCATTGACATATGAAGAAGTGGATGGATTAGATTGGTATGAGGTGGAAGGAGATGGCCCTCAAAGTTTAATTTTATGTTTTGGTTTTGTTTCATGATTTTAACTAGAGAAAGAGACTCCTTGAATTATGACTTCAGACTTAGGTTTTGTCTCATGATTTGGACTAGATGGATATCCCCCTTGGATTATGATTTTGGGCTTATGATTAGGATTGGGCTTGTTTATTATTATGACCATTTTGACAAGTGGTGACTAGAACTGGGTTGGTGATGGTGATGATGTGGAATGATTAGATTGGATGACTTGATTGATTAGGATGAAATGGATAGGATGTGGCTAAGAAGAATGATTAGGATGAAAGTGATTGGATATGAATGTGTTGGAAGAACGTGTAGAGTGACTTGTCTTTATGTCTTTAGTGTTTAGCTTGATTTTGCAATGTTTAAATGAATAATCACACATGTACACACATAAATCACTCATGCAAGACACATAAGCAAGTTTGAATTTTGAAATTTGAAGAATGTAATGATGATTATTAAACAAGCACACATAGAAGAAACATCAACAAGCCTATGACTAGTCAAGTGGGGTATGGCCAATTAGGTCTCAAGCTAGTTTACACAAGGCTGACTAAGGATAATTTTAAAGAAAAATCTTGCCAATAAGCTGGGAGAAAGGGGTAACCCACCCTTCACCTTCACTTCCCAAAGGTATAAAGTTCTTTGGGGCTTAGCTCATAGTGACAAAATTTCAACTCCCAAGGAGCATGTCTTTGGATTCACACTCGATTGAGGTCATCCCTTGGAGGAGTGTGTGCTCCAAGTAGGCCTCCTACGAAGGGTATGACAAAAGCAAACCAAGTGAGGTGTTTGTAATCACACACACACTTGATTCACACTTTCAGTGATTAATTTCCCTTTAGAAAATTGAAATGTGTGTAAAACAGTTCAAACACTTGTTCTTTTTAACCCCAAATCAAGATGTGTGATTGAAGACAGAAAAAAATTAAGCCCAATTTCAAATATGTGATCAAACAAGATTGATTTTATGCCCCAAATTGAAATGTGTTGACAAACAATGATTAATGACAAATGAAAGATTAGAATGTATGCACCTGATTATTCTCGCTTTCTAAATTGTTGTTTTGATTGATCCCAATGCTTTTCCAGCTCTGTATGATTTACTGACAAGTCACCAAGACAAAAAGAAACAAATTACAAATATGCTGGAACAAAAGTAATATGTGCCGAAGAATATATGAGAATTTGAGAAATTTAACTTTTTCAAAGTTAATAAACTCCTACACCATTGGATAGATTATGAAATTCTACCCCAAATAAAAAAAATGCTGAAAAAGGCCAAAAAATGACCAAGATAGGGTCGTTTTAAGATTTACTATAAAGAAACTAAAACAATTATCATATGCGCTAAAAGAACTGCGAAATAAGCTAAAACATCCCCATATGCACTAAAAGAAACTTTGTATGCGCTAAAAGAACTGTGAAATGTGCTAAAACAACGTTATATGCACTAAAACAGTCCCCATATGCGCTAAAGAAAGCCTTAAATGCGCTAAACCAACCCTTAAATGCACTAATCTAGGAAAAGCAGATTTTAAATTCTAAAAATAGTGAAGATAAATGCGCTAATATGTTCCTTATATGCACTAAAATAATCATCGGATGCACCGAAACAGTCCCTAGATGCGCCAAAAGACCTATAGAAGAATCATTAAAACCCTGTATGTGCTACGGAAACCCTCAAATGCGCTAAAACGAGAATTTTTGTCAGAAAGACAAATTCTAGAATGTAAAATCTATCAAAAAACCTGCAAGTAGATGTTAAAAATGGGGCAAGGCCCCACGATGGGCGCCAAAATGTAGATAGGGAAATAATCAATCAGATTTAGTATTGAAATAATAAATTAATTAGATCCTATCAAGCACAATAGAGTACAAAATAATAAGGAAATCACAATACGAAGCAAAACACAAACTGATCTCCACACTAAAATCAATTTATCTCCATTGTTCTTCTCCACCTGCACAAGGATGCAAGATTTTGAAGGTTGATAATAGAGGAGTGTTGAGTGCTCATTCTTGTAGCATAACGACTTGATGACGAAAATGACCAATGAAGAGAATGATAGAGATGGAAGAATTATTTTGATAGAGTGAAGATGCTAGAAGAAGATTTGATCCAAATGGCCTATGAAAGTTTTGATTTATAGATTTTCGATGTGGATAGAGAAGATTTGATAAGATTGATAAGGATTTGATTTTTCACAAAAGAGGAAATACAATGAGATGAGATAAGATTTTTGAAAGATAGAAAGATTTTGATTTATTGTTTTAAAGGAATTAAAACAAGATAAGATGTGAAAAGAAAGAAAGATTTTGATTCTCTTTTAAAGGAAATAAATCCTGAAAAAGATGAGAAGGATAATTGATGAATTATCTAATTAAATAAATTAATTAGATACACATGAGTTCAGATTTTGGAAAGAAAGCTAGAAGATCTTTTTAAGATTTTATTAATTAAATAAATATTTGATTTATTTAATTAATGTTGAATTTATGATTTCATCAATTAAATAATATAAATTATTTAATTAACATTAGAAGAATTGATAGAAATTATTTAATTAACATTAGAGGAATGGATGGAAATGATTTAATTAATTAAATAATATAAATTATTTAATTAACATTAGAGGAATGGATGGAAATGATTTAATTAATTAAATTATATAAATTATTTAATTAACATTAGAGGAATGGATGGAAATGATTTAATTTAATTAAATAATATAAATTATTTAATTAACATTAGAGGAATGGATGGAAATGATTTAATTAATTAAATAATATAAATTATTTAATTAACATTAGAGGAATTGATGAATTATACATAGGAAGGGAATAAATGAAATTAGTCAAATAAATAAGATTTATTTAACTAATTAGATGATGACATGGGTACCTAGGGAAAAACATGATACAAGGTGTCTAAATGATGCAATGTTGTGATAAGGTATCGTAAGAGGACAATTTTTTTATGTCTACACATCCCATATTCACCTTCAGTTCAAATTGCAATTGTTATAACTCAAACCTCCATCAATAGCTTGGTTTCCCAAAAAAACCTCACCCCTCACATTCAATGATTACCATGAAATACCTAAGAGCCATGAAAATTTCTACTCAAACTTCTTTACCAATGATCCTTATAGTACTTTCAAGAGAATATTAAGATCTTTAAGGGAGGCCTTAACAATAAGTTAATTGACCATCAAGATGTATCATATAGACTCTTCCCTTATTCTTTGGTGGATGGATCATTTTACTAGTTTATCCACTTATCCCGGAAGGGTCAATCCATAATTGGCAAGAAATGAAGGATAACTTTCTTGGGAAGTTTAAAATCCCTATGATCCCTTTCGAGTTGTATCAGTAGTTTATTTTAGTCAAAAGATAGGACAATGAGATCATAAGCTCTTTTAATAATATATTGCATAGGACTTATACTATATTATATATTCCTTATGTTGTAGATGATACATCAAAAAAAGAGGTCTATTATATAGCCTTAGATAATCTCACTTCATCCTTTGTGAAAAGGGAACATCCTAAGGAAAGAATTGGCTTGGGATAAAACATTTCAGAACCAACCAACTCTCTAGGACTAATAGTAAGTTCAAATCAGATTGAAGGACTGACTCAAGCTTTGGAAAATCACAATCCCATCAAATTCCACAAATGAAGATTATACCACATCAAGGACCCCCATTGAGTGTCGCTCCCTCGATGGTGTTGACCTATTTATAAAATTCCTCATCAACACAGCCTGTGTACTTGCAAAATATTATTCTAGAAAGAGCTCCAACTGACAAGGATGAAATTAAAGAGCTTACTTAGCAAGTGAAGAACCTTTCTAGAGAGGTAACTTACCTAAAAATTAGAATAATCAACTATATAATTCTCAGAGAAATTTTTAGTCAAGCTACAACAAGGATCTGTAGTGTAGGAAAATGCATACCCCTGAATTTTCACACTTGTTTGGGCCTACCTTGCTTTGTTTATCCTTATTTATGTCTTAATTGGTCCTATTTTGCATCCACAAGCCTAATAAATTGCATCATTTTTTGGCTAATCCTGACAAACATCAAGGGATAAATGATAATTTAATGATTTTGGTTTAGTGTCCCTAATTTTTGGGTTGAGACAAAGACACCACCTAGGGCGTCTTTTTCCCCCAAATGTCTTGGAAACCTAATTTTAAGTGTGCCTTAAACGGGCCCCTTTGTGGAGTTTGTGCCCCAAGTTTCATACCTCAAGACTAAGACACCACCTAGGGCATCTTAGTCCCCCCTTGGATTATTTTTGGGATAAAATTTCAAATCTTGGCAGGATTTAGCCTCCTTTAATTAATGAATTTCTATGTCGGCTTGTTGTGGTGTAATTTTGGGATATTAAGCATGGATAAGTATAAATATAAGGTTCCTTCACTCATTTTCATAACAAGCATTCAAGTATTCATTGCTAAGGAATGTTTATGAGATCAAGAGAAAATTATCAAGCTTTTGGATCCATCATCAAGATTCAAACATCATATCAAAGATCTTCTTGCATCACATGTGTTTTTGTGCTAGCATTTGTGATGTAGGGTTTTCATTCAAGCAAGCAATTCAAGTTCATCTCTATCAAGAATTTTTTTGATTCAAGATCCATATCCAAGATAGCCATTTCACAAAATTTTGTAGACTTTACAACAAGGATTTGGTAAGTTGTAACATTGCATGTTTTTCATTCATCAGCTCCTTTCATTTCATTTCATTTCAAGGTTTAATTACCAACAAGGGGTTTGACCAAGGAAAACCTCCATTGACTAACACTCAACAAGTTTTTCCCCTCTTGTGTATTTGTGATTATATATTTAGGTTGAAGACTTGAAGATCATGTGAAATGCAAAGTTGCAAAGTTGCAAAGTTGCATTGCAAAGTTTTCATCTTCATATAAACTCACTTATAGGTCAAATCCATAAGTTTCAGAACTTGTGATCAGAGAAGAAGGAAGTGCAGACATCAAGCCTCAATATCACATTTGGAGATTTCAAAAATTTAGATCAGGACTAATAAGACACCTAGGGTGTCTTAGTCCTCTCGAGGGTATTTTCTAGAAATTCTTTCAGATCCAGTTTCGACATCTGAAGATTCCACATCTTCCCCAAAGAATAGTAGTAGGACTAATAAGACACTAAGGGAGTATTAGTCCTCCATATCACATTTTTATAGCTTCTTTGCATTTCCAAAACCCTCATTGCATTTCCAAACTTCCCAGGTACACACATCCTAACTTCTTGTTGCATAATTTCAGTATTTGCACTCATCATTTAGCTTGCATTATTAGGTTGTGTGAGTTGAATGCTTACTTCTCTTCTCCAAGCTTTTGTTTGGTTGTGGACCCCAAAAATATTAAAGAACCCCCTCCTAGGTCTTCCTTGTTGAGAATTAACCCACCTTGTGAATTTGATAGTCAATCCAATTAGGACTCCTAGGACAGTATTGAATAACCAAAGGAAAATAAGTGGGCACATCCCCCCACCATATTTTTCTATGGTTCATTTACATGAACCCAACATTTTTTAGCATTCACTTTATTATTTTGAGTTCATTAAAGTTATAGATCTAGGTTGCATTCATTCATGCACATTACATCTTGCATTAGTGAAATTGCATCTAGGGTTTCTCATATTTAGTGAAATTACATCTAGGGTTTTTCATTTTTCCTTTAGTCAAAGTGCATATAGGTTGCATTTTTCCTTTCTTGTATCATTTTATCTCATTTAAAAATTGAAAAGTGCATTGTTCATCCTCCTAATTGTATTTAGAAACATTGTTATTACATTCAAAATTGAAAAAAATTGCATCTAATTATGTGTCACTAATTACTTTTTCTTACATTCATTTGCACATTTTCCTATTTCTAAACATCAGCTCCCTGAATAGGAAACCTATGAACACTATAAAAATCTAGATTTTGTTTTTTTTCTAACAAAAACTTCTGCTAGGACTAAAATGCTCTTCCTGGTGTCTTAGTCCCTCTTAGGGTTTATGGCTCAGAACCTTGTGTCTACTATTTGTTGTCTATTTTAGTCCTTGGAACCTCAAAATCTCACCAGTAGGACCAATACACCCTTACTGATGTCCTAGTCCCTATTGAATTTGACTTTCTAGTTTTTAGGGTTTCAAATTTCTTTTTTGTGCCTCTATTTGCTACTTTCTATTCTTTTTATGGTTTGTAGAATTGTTGTTATCTCAATTTCTTTTATTTCAAGTGTAATTGCAAAAATAGGATATTGTGTTCATTGCACTTTCTTTGGTTTATCCCTTGCATGAGCTATACTACTTGTTGTCCTACTGCTAATACTATGGTGAGACAAAGTGCGAGACTCATAGCATCCTATGATAAAACACATGTCGTGGATCTTGGGTTATCAAGCTCTCTTACTGCTAGTTTTGGTATTAGTTCACTAGGTAAGGACCATAGCTTTGATACATATTTTGCTATGCCTACCTTACCTACAAGTGTTATGCCAAGTGTTTAAACAATGGTTGATACTATCCCTCAATAAAACATAATGAAAATGCATGAAGACCAAGCTCATTTACATGATAGTGTGAGTACTGGAAACATTTCTAACACTACTATACCTGCCATAGATAGTGTGGATATAAATTTCCTTGAGCTCCCTTCAGGTATTTTTAGTTTTGCTAAGTATCGGCCCATGCCCCATCTAATTGAACATCATAAGGCCTCTTTTTGAGGAACTTCATCCACTGACGCCACATGTCCGCTAGGCACTCATCACAGAAATTTCTTCTTTTTCTCTTCAACTAGCCCCCACCATGCTTCCACATGTCAACATTGTGGGAATTTGAGACCCGCTTCCCATCAATTCCCTATCAGGCCCCATTCGTGTTCCATGTAGCATCTATCTGTGTTCACTTTTGGAAGACCCCATAGTCACTTGGCTCATAATATAGACTACCTCCACGTGTCTTCACTGCATAGGCTTTCATCACAAGGAGGGAGGAATGAACCATAGGCTTTGACCTGCCGCCACGTGTCTCCTCTACAGGGTTTTCATCGAGAGGAAAGAAAGAGTAAGCGGCATGTCCCACCATATTACCATGTATCCTAACTACCTCTATGGGTAGGCAACAAATGTCAGCACAATGTTCTACTGAGACCAATACCATCATTCGCAGGGGATGCATCTAGTTTGAAAATGACCACATTCCATGCTCAAAATCATTTTTTGTTGCAACAGCCAGGGGAGATCATTGCTACAAGCACCATTGCTCATGATTAAGAATATTTTCTATTATTGGCCTAGTAGGCGGTGGGATTTTTATCTATATATACTACTTCTTCCTTCTGAAAATGAGTTTGAAAGATATAGAAAAAATTGTGAAAGACATTAGGCATTTTGTACTATTTTTAGATTATTGTATAAGACTTTTAGACTGTGCCATTGTTCAACATTTTTGTTTTCTTAGGCTATTTTTATAAAACATTATATTTTGCCATTATTGTACTGAGTTGTTTATTTACAAAACTTTTATGATTTCAATACAAGTTTGTTGGTTTAGACCATCTCTTTAACTCTTCTTTTCAGTAACTATGTATGGGAGTTATTTTATGTTATTGAATAAATTATTCAGGTTTTCATGTTTTATTTTTGTTATTCTGGGACATAGCATATTGTTGAACAGGCTCTTAAATTGCATCCCAAAAGATAGATTTATTGTGCCTATATCTAAATCTTGGTGCATCACCTTAGTTAGATCTTTATTTTTTATAGTTTCTTCCTTTTCCCATTCCAAAACCCCAAATACAAAAGAATTTGAACTCTTTAAAATCCCAAAGGTCACTCATTTTAGTGCAATTGGTCCCCCCATTAACTAAGTTTCAATAAGGTTGTTACCTTGTCAAATTTTGGCCTCAACAGTTTCTTTTCCTGGCACACCTAGTGGGACTGCTTAAATGTACCTAAATCTAAAAAGGTTGTATGAGCCATTAGCCTATTACTAGATACCAAACAACTAATAATCTTGGCTTGTTAGTGCCACCACTAGGAACAGTGCAAGTTGGAACCCATCCAGTGAACGTTTTTCCCTCTCCACTAGCCATGTTGCCAATTAGTAACAGAAATTTTGGCATGGGATGTCAGAAGTCCCCTTATAGCACCAGTAGCACCTATTGTTTCAGCCCCTATCCCAGCCTCTACTTTAAAATCTATACCAAATTTCATCAGGGATGGCACAAAAACACCATCCAAACACCTGCAAGATGTGGTGGACGTGTGTTTGGTGCATGGAATTACTACCCAAAATGTAGTGCTAAGGTTGCTTGTAGCCTCTTTCAGGGTAAAATCTCTAGATTGGTACTGCACTATGCAAGCTAACACTATCGGTACCTGGGATCAACTTGGAGATCCTTTCTATGAAATATTTTCAAATGATGGAGATCGATCTTCACTATATCAATAGTTGGTGACTGTAAAGCGGGCCCCATATGAATCCATGACTAACTTCAACACCCAGTTCCATACGACTTGGTAGAGAATCCAACTTGTTAACCGCCCGCCGGTCGAACTAGCATTCATGTTCTACTTGAAATCCATCAATTTCAACATCTCGATGATGATCTAGTCCCTTGATGGAACCACTCTACTGGATGCATACACCATTGTTGTCAAGGTGGAGAATAATCTAATAGACACCAAGAATCTATCGCCTCAACCCATTATGCCTATATTTCCCAAAATATTAGTTTATTCCTAGCAAGCAGCATCTACCAGTGCACTTGCTCCTCCCCAATCTATGTATACACATCTAGGTACACCATAGAATGTCGCTTCCATATCTAGTTCTACAAAGGATGAGATTGAAGCATCCATTAAAATCTACAAACACTAAACTTCATGTAGGGGTTAGTATTCCACAAATCCATCAAAATGGAACAAGTGATAAGAGAAAACTAAAAGCATCATAAAAAAAAAAAATAACAAGTACCTATTCCATAGTGGATTGGTGTCAAATGTGCAAATGACCCTTTCCCAATCCTTGCTCAAAAGCTAAAATGGTGAGATGCAATGGAGATGAAGAGCAAAACTCAAACCAAGAGAGTGACTTTGCATGAAAATTGTTGTAGATGGATTGATGAAGATTAAGGCCTTCATTTATAGATTTTCTTGATGAGATATTGACCAAATGGGTGAATGTGGGACTAAAGATCCACCAATGAGAAGAGGGCACTTGTCAAGTGGTGATAGGCCAAGGGATGTGCAAGATTTGGAAAGTGTGCCCATGAGAGGGAGTTTCAAATTCAAATTTGGGCAATAAACTTTGAGAGGGGGACAAGAAAATGAGAAATAAAAGCAATGTTGGAGGACAAATCAACTTGTCATATTTTTCAAACTTGAGGGAATATTCCCCATAAATGCCATGTTGAGTGAAAATGATGATTTAAATAAATTAATAAATGGATTTATTTGTGCAAGTGGCATAATCTAGAGAATGCAAGTGGTTAGGATTAGTATTTGATCATTGTTAGGTTAGTTTAATGACGATTAGGTGAGTTTGACTTTCATGACTTAAATATTTGATTTATTTAAATCAGAAAAGGATGAAATTTGTATTATGATTTAATTAAATGGATGTTTCATTTATTTGATTAAAAGGTTGATGATAAATTTTATTTAATTTTGAATGAATGACCTTAGGAGATGGAAATTAATGAGATTACCTGATAAACGAATGAAGTTGAACTTGATTAATTGATGAATGCACCTAATGTGGAACCTTGATGAATGAACCTGATTGAATACATAATGTTAATTTTGCATGTTTACAGAGATAAGTGACATCAAGGAGATGTTGTGAACTATGTCCAATGAAATAACTACCATCAATGGAACCAATCTACACCTCTAAAGCCAATTACCAAAATTATCAAGGCAAACAATCTTCCTACCAACAAAACTAGTTCCAAGGAGGCTCACACACAAATCCACAAGCCCAAACGACTAACCAAATAGTGCCAGTACCTACTCCGCTATAAAGTGCTAACCCGGGTTTGAGTAGAGAGCTGATGATAGAGAAAAACAATTTATTTGATGAAATCAACCCCCAGTGCTTCCCTTGCAGTGATGCACACATGCCTTGTAACGGCCTCCACGGAAATCTACAACATAAGGTGGTAGAATAGCGCAACCAAGGTGCAATGTCAGACCTTAGAGGTCATGTACATGCCTCTTTATAGATGGAAAATTTGGTACTCACCACACAAATGCAAGGGATGTCCCTGGAGAAAGAAATGGATATTTCTCTTGATCACACACTCTTCATGGATGGAGGAAGAAGAGGTGATGTTCGCAAATGATGCATCCACATAAAAAACCCCAAAAGTGTAGTTCAATTACAATACTCACTCTAAAAGGAGATTCACAAGTGAACCAGTCATCCTACAGCCCAAAAATACCTCTGACCAGACACCTAGTACCTCTGCAGTTGCACAACAATTTCAACCACAGAAGAAAATTATTATAACCAGAGCTAAGGAGCAGAATCCTTCAAATCCACCACCATTCAATGTGGTGGAATAGTTAAAAAAATATTCCGCTAATGTGTCCCTTTGGGACATCTTAGCTATTCTAGAGTAATAGACATTGTTCTAGAAGGCCCTCGGAGAAGATGCAATCACTAAGCTGACGGAGCAATCATTGAAAGGAAAGGTCGTTGATTCATTACCTCTGGAAAAGGTTCTCACAAATAGTATAGAGGTAACCTCTAACGGGGTTAAAGATAAGCCTAAACCAAAACCCTTTTTTCTAACTCTTATTGTGGGGAAGAAATTACTACACAATTCCATGATTGACTTTGGCACTAGCACCATAGTCATGTGCAAGAAGATAGTTTAATCCTTAGGACTTAGATAAATGAAGCCTCAAAAAGAGGGGTTATGCAACTAGATGGGAACAAGGTTAAAACTATATGTGTCATCAGGTACCTCCCCTCGACTCTATTCTCCTACCCTAGCATCATAGTTCCATAAGATACCATGATCATAGACATTCCCCCCATGTTTGGCCTCTTCCTATCTCAAGAATTCACTTCAAAGATAGGCAAATATCATACTTTGGACTGGTCACACTTGATCCTCAGGACCAAACATGGAGCTAAAATGAAGATAGTATCTGAAGCTCTGCATTCAAAACATGTGGCTGATGAAGTTATGATAAACTTTGAGGCTACTCATACCTCTATTACCAAGGAGGAAATGTATTGTGTTGAGTCGCTAAAGGATGAAAAGGTGACTGGAAATCAAACTAATCAAGAAGAGGTCCTCTTGAGCGAATATATAGATGCTAATCCTTTCAGAAACTATCATGACACTGGTTTGGGAACCTATGTCATCAACAATGAAGATCAAGTGCTTCTGAAGGTCATGAAGGAACCCTAGAGCGGTCAAGCCTCATAGCTATGGATGTTTCACTTTGACGGAGCAAGATGCAAAGTTCTTACAGGAGCTAGGATATGTTTGACATCCCCATCCAATGAAAATACATTTTGGTCCTTCAACTTCCAGTTCACTTGTTCGAACAATATGGCCGAATAAGAAGGCCTAGTGCAAGGTCTAAGCCTTATAGAGTGGATGGGCATCTAGCAATTAATGGTGTTCAAAGACTCTGAGCTAATCATAAATCAAGTCCAAGGGGTCTCTGTTGCAAATAATGTTTGCATGTGATCCTATAGACATCGATTATGGTACCTAATTAAGGGTTTTGAAGCCTTCAACATCCAAACAGTTCCCTGAGAAAAAAATGTTGATGCGGACCGCATGGCCACAATCAAATCTTAGTTTGACCCTGCCCCCAACCTAATTCATAACAAACACTCTGTGTGAGTGATCGTCTAGCCTACAATTCCTAACAATGATCAGAGCTGGAAAGTGTTTGAAAGTGATGAACACATTTCCACATTCATCCAACAATCAAGAGATTTTACCAAACAACTCCAGCTAAAGATTGTCGAGGCCTACGACGAAAAAATCAATTAGTTGAAGTCCAAAAAACTTCCAAAGGGGTTGGTCACTCTCAAAATTCTATTTGATTGTGACGATGCAAGGAATGATAAGAGGAATTTTGTGGCAGGAAAAAGAAACTATGTTGACGTTTAGGTCGGAGATGGAAGAAAGCTTAAAATTGGGAAGGATGTCCCACATCATGATAAAGAAAGGTTCATCAACTTCTGTGAAAAGTATGATGGAGTAGTGGCCTGGTCATATGATAAACTCAAGGGATATGATCTCGACATCATCCAACATACTATTGAGCTAACAAAAGGTGCAAAACAAGTCCATCAAAAGCAGAGGCCAGTAAATCCAAAGATTAAAGCCTTCATGGCACAAGAGCTAACAAAGTTAATTCAATCTCAAATCATCTTCTTGATCAAGCATAGCACATGGGTATCCAACCTGGTTCCAATCTGAAAGAAGAACGGGGATATCTGCCTAAGTGCTGACTTTCGAGACCTAAACAGAGCATCCCTAAAGGACCACTACTTGTTGCCTCCTATGGAGTCAATCTTGCAAATAGTGGTAGAATCAAAAATGTTTTCTTTGCTAGGTGGCTTCTCCAGGTATAATCAGATCTAAGTCAGAGAGGAGGACAAACATAAAACAACGTTCACTACCAAGTGGGGAATGTTTGCATACATAAAAATGCCTTTCATCCTCTCAAATGCGAGAGCCACTTTCTAATGGGAAATGGATATCACTTTTAGCAAATTTATCAACAAGATCATCTTGATCTACCTAGATGATCTTACAATATTCTCCAATTATAAGAATGATCACTTTGATCATCTAGAGATGGTTTTCAAAAAATTCTAGGAGTTTGAGGTATCCCTGAACCTGAAAAAAATGTGTCTTCAGAGTACCACAAGGGAAATTATTAGGACACGTAGTGTCCAAAGAAGGAATTGCAATTGATTTTGAATGGGTGAAGACAATCAGGGAACTTCCCCTACCAGTCAAAAAAAAGGGAGTCCAGTATTTTTTGGGGAAGGTTAACTTTGTGAGCAAATTCATTTCGGATTTTGCAAGAATAAGCAAACCAATCACCCTGATGTTGAAAAAGGATCAATTATTCAAATGGACAAAAGAAGCTAGAGAATCCTTCGAGAATGTTAAGGATTCTATTTCTTCAGCTCCTATACTAGTTAATCTAGACCTATTGAAGGACTTCATAATGTATGTATTTAGTAGAAAATCCAGCATTGCTACTATCTGAACTCAAAAAGATGATGAAGCAAATGGAGAACATCCGATAGCATTTCATTGTTTGACCTTAAAGGATTATGATATGAACTACAACTTCATCAAAAGGCAAGCATTCACCATTGTAAAGGGACTCAATAAGTTCTGACATCTTATCTCTTGAAACAAGGTGGTTGTTTATATCATGCATTCTAGTGTGCACGAATACATCATAGAAGGAGAGATCACCGAAAAGAGGTCCAATTGGATCACTAAGATCCTTTAATATGAAATTGAGGTTAGGCATACAAAGACCATCCAAGGAAGGGGACTATGCAAATATTTGGTGCATGATGAAGAAATGGTAGCTGAAGAAGAGCAACCAGAGTTGGTTCTAACAAATGAGTCCAAGTCCAAAAGCTACTGACTAGTGGACAAAGTTAGATTCATGCATACCGGGAAATATTCCTCAGGCCGTCCTTCTCAGAAAAGAAGATTCGACAAGTTGCAGAATAGCGGATACACACGTATTAAAGGGATCCTTTTCAAAAGGAACTTCAATGGCATTCTATTGTGATGTGTCACCACAGAGCAAGCAAAGAGAATTCTTGACACTTTCCACAATAGTCCCACAGGAAGACACTTCTCTACTAAAACCAAAGCCATCAAAATCATGTGTGTTGGGTACTTCTAGCCCACACTATTCAATGACTCATACTTGTTGGTGAAAGCCTACAAGGAATGCCAATCCTTTGTCCCAAAGAGGAAAATCTTTGTAGTACCTATCAACCTGATAGTGGTTGATGAGCCTTTTGCATAATGGGGCCTTGATTTCATCGAGATGATCAATCCCACCTCTAGTGCCATAAACAAGTGGATTCTTATGGCCATGGACTACTTCACTAGATGGACCGAGGCCATGCCCCTAAAGAATGCAATGGAGGTGGAGATTGTGGAGTTCCTTGAGGAACTGGTGACAAGATTTATCCCACCAAAGAGCATCATCTCAGACAATGCCAAGACTTTCCTAGGCTCTAAGGTATGTCAATTCACACTCGTGCATGGCATATTCTTGAAAATGTCATCAAATTACTACCCATAGGGGAACATCCTGGCCAATTCGACTAATAAAAATTTAGTCTGACTCATCAAAAGAATCAGGTCAAAACATCAAAAGGAATGGCACAAGAACCTTCGAGCAGCACTCTAGGCATACCGCATAACTCCTAAGCAATTCCTCAATACTTCATCGTATGAGCTAGTGTATGGAAAGGAAGAGCTATTACCCATCTCCATTAATATTTCTATGCTACAACTGCCAAGTTGCTAGAAGTGTAGGAAGAAATGGAAAGGTCCCTAATAGCCATGTCTAATCGCCAACAGGTGGTTAAGAGATGGTTTGACAAGAAATCCTTAGACCAAGGTCTAAAATGCGAAGACATAGTATTAAAGTTCAATGAGAGGGCTATGAAGTCTACCCAATGCAAAAAATTCAACAATTTGTGGGAAGGTGATTTCATCTAATTCAATGTAGAAAACACAATGCATTTAAATTAGAAACTATGGAAAAGGAAGCACTAGAAATTCTAGTTAACAAAATCCACCCAAAATTGTTTACTTAAAGCTTCATTATTATTCTGCCAATGTAAATATGTAAGTAGTGTAATTATTTTACTTCGTGTTTTTGTTGGTTGGTCTTTCAATAAATTCCACAGTGCAAGAGGTAGAGAAATAAATGCAATCCATGAAGCGTAAATGAACCCATATGTGTGAAATGGAAAAGGTACTCAAAGAAATGAAGAAAAGAAAAACCATATTACAGCATCACAAAATGAAGGATACAGAAATTTAGCATAAGTTGTATATTCAATATATATATACTTCGATAAATCCATTTTCAAAATAGATCTAAGGTCATACTTTTAAAAATTATATCTATATGTTATGCAATTTCTTCATATATATATACAATAAAGGCCTTTTTTTAGGCATATATACAAAAATGGATTAACAAGTTGATTCTTAAAACAAAAAGCTTTGAGTCCCAAGCAGGAGCAATGGGAGCATCATCAACAACATATGGAACAACATCATCATCAAGAAGGACAACAGGAATAGTAACAGCGTTGACAACAGCAATGGCGAGTGGCGGAGGGAACACCAGGTTCCTAAAGTTGGTATACCAATCAATACCATAGAAGAGCACCACATTGTAGCAATGAAGTAGGAACTATTAGGCATGAGTCACCCTGTCATTATGCTCTTCATGTGATTGGATGCAGAACCTGCTCAAAAATGGCAACCATGGCACCACTGTGTGTTCTTCAATATGTGGGTATGTGCAGGATCATCATGGAAATAACAAGCTCTTAAGTGGCAAAAAATTCAGAAAAATTAGAGTTAGGCAAATTGACATAAAAATTTGAATGAGTTATATATATTATTTCAAAAATATGTAAGAATAAAATCTATAGAAAATTGAATGTAGTTTCTAAACTACTAGGTTTATTTAAAAATAAATGAAAATCTATTTGGTGAAAATTTGAAATTTCAATGTAGTAGTACTTAAATTTCAAGGAAAAAATAAGAAGTAGGTGTCTATCTGACCACCCTAACCACAATAAAATGATAATATTTTTTTATAATATTTTAGATATAAGTAGAGGACTCATGTTTGATGTGATGCATTCATTTTTGTAATTTTTTTCCAAGTAAATAATTAAATATGATTTTTTTTACAACTTTTAAAAAATATAAAACTTGTATGTCTAACCACCTTAACTTGGTCAAAACTTCATGAAATTCATTTTTTTTTAATCCTATAGTATGTGAAGTATAGAATGTGACACATGTTTCAGATTAAAAAATGTGATACCATTTGAAAGCTATATATGTTTTTCAATTATCCTATCAATCAGGACTTTAGTCATAATTCAAATAGAAAATGAATAATAATTATTCATTAAATTCAAAGTAAAGCATAATTTATATTGGTGGAAATTTGAGAATCTCCTTTTAAAAACCCTTTTTTCTTTTCATCAATTTTGGGTAGAAAAAATTCATTAGCCACATACCCTACACATACCCATCTTATCACCACTTTTTGGCCCATCATAATCCTACACGTACCCATGCTTACAAAATTCGCTCGCTGTCAGAATTCCCACACCATACACAACATTCACCACTACCTATCCAAAGTAGCACTTCAAAAATATTTCCAGCATCAGACGCAGAATCATCAGCTTTGGAACCTAAATATCAAGCAATGACACGACAAAATGAGAACAGACGTCGATATTAACTCTATACTTATCTTCGTATTCAACACAATCCTAGCTTAACACCCACTTCATGGCTATGATAGCCAATGAATGTTTTTTTTTTGTCATTATCTTTAGGTGCCTATTCAAGACTTCACCTAGGAATGTTTTCTGAGACTTGTTGCAAACTAGCCTAATTAGAGTATTCATGGTGCTAAGCTCTACACAATTGCCTAAAGAAAGCTCTAAAAAATTGCTAATGCTAATACTACCCCAACTGTCCAATACCAATTCTTCTCAAATTATTGTGTGTGATTTTGCTATTGTTTGGGTGCTTATTTATAGAAATAGCCAGGATATGCCATGTAATTTGTGTCATAATAATTATGCTAATTGAGCATCAACTCAAAAATCCCACTAGAGCTTGCTCAAATTTCCCACCCACTTGCATCTTCTAGGTATGATTTCTTGTGTGCAAAATTAATAAGAGCTAATTAATTAGCATAAGCTGGTGGTGATCCTCAATGGTAGTCTGCACGGCCAGGTGCTAAGGTGTCATGTTGCAACCATTTTTTAAACTCCAAGGCATAATGCAAATCTTTTCAAGTACTTATTGCATATTTTGGCTTAATCATTCTTTATGAGATATTAATTGCCAGAGCATGCGAAAGCTTAAACCATCTTCAATTGCCAGCTCAATTTCTATGGAAATCGCATTATAGGACATGATTTTCAATTGTCATTATGAATTCCTATCTTTTCAAAATGGCAAGGAATTCATTTCGCACAAGCAAAAGAGTTGGCGATACATGTTGAATTTAATGCTAAAAAACAACCATTGTCTACCACCCTGAGAAGGAAATAGCTAATTATTGCATGCAAGAAGCTAACATTATAGAAAGCTTCCTGAGTATGCTATCTAGAGCAAGTAGTTCCGAGTGAAAAATTGCTAAGATCCGAAGTGAATTGCAATAGGTTTGAGTATAGCGGAAATATATAGTAGAAGGAAAATGGCCCAAAATCCTTAGATAGAAATGCAAGGAGAGGCAATGCAAAGCTTGCTTAATGTTGTGCATGTAGCACCAACCACCTATATTTTTTAGGACATCTCTTACGCTTCGCCTTGGATACCAGAGAAGCAAAAGTGGGTTCACACGTGGGCCTCAGAAAAGAAAAAACCCATAGAGACCAGAGCCAAATAAAGGAGGAATGGGATAACATTCATGATCATGTCCTCACAAAGAATCCTAACACTCTTAAGGAGGCAGCATGTGAAAGAATGAAGAAGAATAGTGACCCAAATTCTTTGGTGTAAAAGCTATGGTTCATTGGCCTTCCACATTATATGGTCCCTTTTATGAACTACTGCCCAGAACTAGTCGACGAGGCCATTAAGCATTTCAACCCAGATACCAACTGCATCGAGGATCAGGAGATGAGAGTTAATATCTATGTAGAATCTATCTGGACCATGCTATGTATCCCTTTAAAAATCTCTAAAGTAGAAAAGATAGAGTCATTCACTCTAGAAAAGGGGGAGAAAATATGGAGAACGAGAGATAATGCTCTAGATTTTTATAAAAAAGAAACAAGGGTATGTGCAGGATCATGATGGGCCAAAAAGTGGCGATATGATGGGTATGTGTAGAGTATGCGGCTGGCGAATTTTTTTTAACCCAAAATTGATGAAACGAAAAGGGTTTTTAAAGGAGATTCTCATATTTCCACCAATATAAATTATGCTTTACTTTGAATTTAATAAATAATTATTATTCATTTTCTCTTTGAAATACGACTAAAGTCCTAATTGATAGGCTGATTGAAAAGCATCTATAGCTTTCAAAAAATATCACATTTTTTGAATTTGAAACATGTGTCACATTCTATGCTTTGCATAATATAGGATTAAAAAAATAAAATTGAATTTCATGAAGTTTTGACCAAGTTAAGGTGGCCAGACATACGATTTTTTTATATTTTTTAAAGTTGTAATAAAAAATTCATAATTAATTATTTACTTGGAAAAAAATTACAAAAAAATATGCATCACATTGAGACATGAATCCTCTACTTATACCTAAAATATTATAAAAAAATATTATCATTTTATTGTGGTTAGGGTGGTTAGATAGACACCTACTTCTTATTTTTTCCCTGAAATTTAATTACTACTACATTGAAATTTCAAATTTTTACCAAATAGATTTTTTTTTTTAAATAAACCTAGTAGTTTAGAAACTACATTCAATTTTCTATAGATTCTATTCTTTCATTCTTTTGAAATAATATATATAACTTATTCAAATTTTAACATCAAGTTGCCTAACTCTATTTTTTCTAAACTTTTTGCCACTTAAGGGACTATTTTTTCCATGATGATCCTACACATACCCACAAAAAGGCTCAAAGAAGATCATAAAAAGCCACCACAGATTCTAGAAGATCACAATACTTTCCCCATGGATATGCAAGAGGCTTTCTCAATTATGGTCTTTGTTTGTGGCCTGCACATCAATAGATATGTTTAGGAGTTCCAACTAGGTCTGGGGTTTCAATTGCGTAGGAAACACTCATTTTTCTAGTACAATTTTGTAGAATTCATCATCAAGGGGATGTTGAGCCAAATAAGGGAATACAAAACATAGTAGAGGTTCAGGTTTCATTTTTTCCTTTTCCGTATGTTTTTGCATCAAAACCCTAACTTCTTCAAAAAACATGTGAGGTTGGCTATATTTGATGAAAAGGGAATACGAAGGCTAGTTTCCATATGGAATCGTCTCCTTTCCTCAACTTATGATTATTACAAATTTTTGGATTATTTCTTGGCTCCAATCTACAAGACTTCAACAAGGATGGAGGTCTTTACCAGCTCACCACAGACCAAAAAGAATACATACATAATTTCACTCTGAAGTGTGATTGGTTTCTCGAAGAGGATTTCACATTCATTCAGATGTGTGGCTTTACCAAGGAACCATTCTACCTTCTAGTATGTGTCACAAATCAGGTGTTGGCCCTCGAGATGTTCTGACAAGTGTCAATAATTGACTTCACTTTTGTCGAGGCAAGGCCAAGAAGAAATGATTTTTCACCTACCCACTAAGCTTCAAAACGGTGGTGATGAAAAAGAAGTAGACACATAAGCTACTAGAGGTGAAGTTAGCTTAGCTAGGGATAGTATGTATTTATGAAAAATGGCATTACAACCCCAAAAATGAATTACCAAATGAACATGTTAAGGTAATGCATAGCCCCTGACCTTACTAGGAAAAGAGGCAGAACCCACTAAAGGATCAAGATGATCTATTGGTTGACCTAGTTTACATTCCAATAGATGATAGTAGGTGGTCATGGCTTAAGTTCTACTTCCCTTTGGTGAATTATGATGGAAAGCACCAAATGGGGGCCACTCTTCACAAGGAGTTGTCAAGAAAAGAAAACTAGAAAGAGGAAAGGATCAAGGATTTCTGGATTTACCGATAAGAAATCAATTTCCCTAATGCCCCTTATTAGAGCATAGAGACAGATGATAGATTTGATAAATTATGGAACAATGAGCATATAGATTTTGATGCAAGTAGTGACGAGGACATTGACCCAAATGAGGCTAGAACATATACAAGGAAGGGGAAGGAGAAGGAAGAATAAGTGTAGACGGCCCCAACATAGAAAACTGTGGAAGTGGCTAAGCAACCTAGCAAGGTTTCCTCAAATGTGTGGATAAATATATCATGTGTGAGGGACTCAAGGACTCACACCTGGACTGCAAAAACATCAAGAACAACCCAACAGCAATATTAAGAGGCTACAGAGGTGGATGATTCCCCGCCCATCAAAAGGCAGTGCATAAAAGTAGCTTCTAGAGAGGGTTCACAGGAGCCCACAGTAAGTCAAGAGCTTGTAACGAGCCAGGGATCACAATCATTTGCACCCTATGTATCTCTTGCTCCTTCTTTTCTTGCTTCGCAATCTCTAGTTTCATCCACTATCTGTACATCAACCATCACTTCAAGTGTTGGCCCTTCTCTAGACTATTGTTGTAATAGCTGCAAGAGGTTTCTCCCAATTCTCCCAGGTAGGACCATTTTCCTTTACTCCTCCATGGACCTTTTCACCTTTTTCTAGAGCCCAATTTGCATCTACTATCGCTTCACCTTTTGCCTCCGCAGCTGCCTTGGATACCCCTCTTGCTACTACTCTATCAAACCCAACTTGGTCGGCCCAACAAATGGAATTTTTCATGTCTTCATTTCCGCCGCTCCCCATGAGTAATCCCACTAGTTCACAGACCGGGCTTTGGCAGATTCCCCCATTCTCCCCATTTATAGTCAATCTTCCAAGGAAGAAAATATCTGGAACCACTACCCTCTCTTTCCCTTTTGCTCTTCCTCCTAGTACACCTTTCACAAGTGGGCTAGTTAGGTTGCCAGCAGAATTTATGTCAAAGGCCAATAAAATAAAACAAGCACAAGCTATCAGGATCTAGAAGCAAAAGGTCAAGGATGAAAAGAAGCTGGCTGAGCCAAAAGTACAGACTATTTTCAATGAAGCTCACTAGTCATTGCATTTTGCAACCATACATCCAACCATCATCAAACCACAAGGAGAGATGTAGCCTAATGATTACAACATGTATGCTATGGGACTTGATCTGAGCATAGCCTGACTACAAGACACAGTTGAGCTCATGGAGGAGACACAGCGGGTGTTGACCACTAACTTCCTCAAGTCTATTCGCTAGCTGAAGAAAAAGGAAAAGGAGCTAAAACTTGTAAAGGAGAGTATTGATATCCTACTGGTGAAGGAGAAGACAAGGGATGCAAAATTTGTGTGCTTATCATAGAAAAAGGAGGTAGAACAGGCTCAACTCCAAGAGAAATTGGCAAAGTTTCAATCTGATGATTCCAATCTAATCACCGAGTTATGCAGAAAAATGAAGAATTGAAGGACCAGTTGGCTCAGGCAGAGCAAGATATGTAATAAAGGAATCAAGAGTTTGAGATTCAACATGCTCAATTAGAGAAAAACCTATAGAAAAAGGACATGTATTTCCAGGGCTAACAAGCTCAATTGGAGAAGGAAGTCTTGGAGATGAAGCTTTCCCTTGAAAGGGAATCACCAAAAAAAAGTCGAGCCGAAGAAAACTAGCTTGCTGAATTGAGAAAACTGCAGGGACAACTTTCCATCACGAAGAAAAGGATTGTGGTACTGAAATAGGATGTTGGTTCAAGGGATGCAAATATTTCCTTTTTGAAGAATGCTCCCCAACCCCCTATTGCCCAGTCGGACCTCCTTCTAGTGGCTCAACAATTATACATTTCATACTGGGAAAAATTCAAGGCATTCTACCTCACTCTTTAGTCGATGCTTTAGTTCATGGAAAAGGCAAAAAATTTAGGCAGGGAGGTTCATGGAACAATTGAGTGGTTCCCACAATTCATCACAGAGAAGGTTCCTGAGCCAAAGAAATTGCTAGATAAGTTATACACAATGTCAAATGAGGACTTAGTGCACGCGGGGATTGAGGACCACAAGGCCACTACCAAAATACCAAAGGAGTTCATCCATTTCCACACAGCCATCCTCCATTCTAACGAGTGTGCTGCCACATTGGGACAAACTATGGACAGCATGTAGGAAAATTTCTCCTATCTAACTCAAATGGGTCTACCCTCCCCATTTCTTTCTGATGACTTGGTAGCCATAGCGGAGCAGATTGCAGCAAATATTGAAGAGAATTAGTGGGACACATTTGCTTTTTAGAGCTTCACCCAACCCCCTACTGTAGAAGATATTGAGGGCATCACTCATCAGATAGTGTGGCTACTCTTCCAACTCAAATCTAGGGCCGATATGTCCTAGATGATGTTGTCATACAAAGAAGTGATCGATATGCACAGAGAGCATGATAATCTATGTGATATATCAATGCCATCCAAGGCCAACTAGCTGCCTCTATAGACCACTCTCTCCAAGCTCTGATTGCATCGCCCAATAGATAAGGCTTTAGTATGTGAACCAAAAAGTTTTTGGTTCCTCGTTCCACAGGTGAAACACCCCTTGTAGTTACCAAAAGTTGTGGATAAAAATCTCCTCGATCTCCCTTCGGGCATTTTTTTTTTTACTAAGTACCAGCCAGTGCCCCATCTATTTCAACATCATTGGGCCCCATTCTAAGGAACTTCATTCGTTGCCACCACATATCCACCAGGCACTCCTCGCAGAAATTTCTTCATTCACTCTTCAACCAACCACCACCATGCCTCAACGTGTAACACCATGGGCATTTGACAGTCGCTTCCCATCGATTCCCTATCGGGCCCCATCCGCATGCCACATAGCATCTATCCACATTCACTTTTGGTGGACCCCACAGTTAGCGTCAGTAATAGAGACTTCTTCCACATGTCTTCACCGTGCAGGATTTCATCATAAGGAGGGAAGAATGAACCACAGGCTCTGACCTGTCGCCATGTGTCTCCTCTATGAAGTTTACATCAAGAGGAAAGAAAGAGTGAGTGACATGTCCCGCCATATTTCCACATGTCTTAACTACCTCCATGGGTAGGCAACACATGTCAGTGTGATGTTCTATTGGGACCACTACCATTATTCATAGGGGATGCATCTAGTTCAAAAATGACCACGTTCCATGCTTGAAATCTTTTTCTATTGCAATGGCCAGGGGAGATCGTTGTTGCAGGTATCATTGCTAGTGATTGAGAATCTTTTTTTATTATCCATCTGCCAGGTTATGGGATTTATATATATATGTTGCTTCTTCCTTCTAAAAATGAGTTTGGAAGATACAGAAAAAATTTTGAAAGACACCAGGACTTTTGTACTGCTTTTAGATTATTGTATAAGACTTTCAAACTATGCCATTGTTCAGCCTTTCTATTTTCTTAGTTTATTTGATAAAACATTATAATGTGTCATTATTGTACTGAGTTGTTTATTTGTAGAACTTCTATGATTTCAATACAATTTTTTTGGTTTAGACCATGTCTTTGACTCTTCTTTTCAGTAAATGTGTATGGGAGTTATTTTATGTTATTGAATAAACTATTCAAGTTTTCATCTTTGATTTTTGTTATTCTTAGACATAGAAAATTGTTGAATAGGCCATTAAATCGCATCCCAAAAGAAAAATTTACCGTTCCTATATCTAAATCTTGGCACATCGCCTTAGTTAGATCTTTATTTTTTATATTTGCTTCCTTTTCACATTCCAAAATCCCAAATACAAAAGAAGTCAACTTCATTAAAAACCTAGAGGTCACTCAGTTTAGCGCAATTGGTCCCCCAATTAATTGAGTTTCCATAAGGCTGTTACCTTGTCAAATTTTGGCCGCAATAGATTGTATTCACCACATGATGGAAAGTGATGAAGGACTGGAAGTTGTGCAAAATATAGCTCAAATCTTTGGAAAACATCTTCCGCCCACCACCAATGGTGTGCAAGCTTCAAACAATGTGCAAATCAAAAGGAGGAAATCAAACTCCTCCCCCTTCAACCATAACATCCATTCCTACCTATACCAATCCTCAAGTGACCACAACAATGAAACCAACTCACAATATCCCTCCTACCTCAACCATTTCCACTCTAGTACCACTTATCCCTATGTGGCATCTAATCTTATATCTCCTCCCATAAGCAATCTATTCACTAGTCCTTCCAACACATGCACACCACCACCATATTTACCTCCATCTCAAACCACAAGCAATGATCCTATAATTAACCACCTTTTACAAATCCTTTCATCCATTCAATGCTAAGTTTCCACCATCAATCAAAATCAAAGTGGCCCACCTTCATATTATGTCAAAAGCAACCCACTATATTTGGAGATATTGAGAATTTTGATGCCACAAGGTATAGAGATCCCTAGATTTGATAAATATGGAGGAAAGGGAGACCCTTCTAATCATGTTAATGCATTTACTACTTTGTGTAGTGACTTCATCCTTGAGGAAAAAAATTTGGCTAAGCTTTTTCCCTGATCCTTAAAAGACATTTCCTTGGACTAGTTTTTTGCATTACCTAATAACTCAATTCATTCATTTAATGAACTTGTTGAAGCATTTAATAACCATTTCCAAGTGCATATGGTTCCTGAAATGACATTACCTGATTTGATGAGATGCAAGCAAAATGAGGGTGAAAAAGTCACCGACTTTATTTCACGTTACCAATCGCTTTATTCCCCAATCAGTGTGAAGATTCCTAATTGTCACCTTCAAAAGATGTTCATAGAAAACTTAAAAATTAAGATATGAGACAAGCTTACCATGATGAAATTCCCTTCCTTCATGCACTTATGCACTGCCCTTCATGATTATCAAAATTTTGTAGATAATAGTGAACCAAAAACCACCTGTACGCATCCTAAAAAGTCTGAATCCTCAAACCAAAACACCTATTAGCCTTTCAAAAGACAAAATAAAAGTTTCCTTCAACTAAATCCCACCTCCCAACCTACCCAACAAGTTGATAATCAAGTAGTTTCTATAAAGAAGAGTAATCCTTATATCTTTGGGGATCCACAAATACAATTTACACTCTTACCCAACACACTTCACAATATCATGACTCGGCTATGAAACAAAAACATGCTTACCTTACCTCCTGTTTGACCCCTTGACCCTAGCAATCCATTACCTCTGAGCTTTAGACACAATTCCTATTGTGTTTGTCACCAACAAAAATGACATGATACAGAAAATTGCAACCATCTTAAACATCTTGTGCAAGACCTCATTGATTCTAATCATATACAAATTAGAGGTTTGAATGAAAAAGGTAATAATTTTATAGATCCTCCTAACCAAAAAATGCAAATATTTACCAATCCCATGCCTAATCATAATATTTCATTTGTTAAGGCTAGCGAAACTAAGCCCAATGTGATGAATGTTGACATGGATGATGATAACATGAGAAATAATGAACAAAATCATAAGGATGATGATGAAAAAAATATTAAGGATACTAATGACCAAAGTCCTATTAATACAATGATAGGAGTTATTGGCATTGAGCCTCATAAATAACAAAACATAATTCCTATTGACATTACTTTCTCTTATGAAGAAACAATCAACAATGCACCTGGTGGTCCTCTTTACATAGCCAACAGAATCAATAACAAGTCAACTCTTGGGATTATAATTGATCTCGACTGTGGAGAGAATGTGATCATAGAAGAACTATTATATGTGCATAAACTCACTCAAGATAAATATGATAAACCAAATTCATGGATTAAAACACATGATGGTTCTACTCGTGCTACGACGGGATCGATCACACTCACTTTACAAGTAGGACCAAAGAAATTAAATGTATCATTCTCTATCATCTCTAATTCAGATCAATTTCATGTGAAGTTAGGCTACAAATAGCTTTGCTCCATGAATGTGGTCCCATCCATTGTCCACAAGTGCTTAAAGTTTCTAGTCGAAAATGAAATATTCATAGTAAACCATAGTGTCTTTAGACCTCCATCTTCCCATAGAAATTTCTCCTTAGATTACTTTTGGCCTGAGCCCATGGAACCTATAAGACCCCGTGAGGACTTCCTTTTCCTATCCTACCAAAATTTTAAAGTAAAATGCATAGCCAGATTATCCCTTGAGAATTTTCCTCCACCCATGATTGAACCTCTACCACTTGAAAAAAAACAATATTGAGCTCAAATCCCTTCCATCTAACCAAGACCCATCCACCAAAAATCCCTTGCCTATTTCCTACAAAAGGCCAAGAGAAAACCACACAAGTCCTAATCTGCCTCCTAAGAAAATTTATAAAACCAAAGAGAAAGTGGTTGAGCAACCTTCCATAGTTTCTTTCGTTCTTCCCTCACAAGGAGAAAAGGAACCTAGGGTTGATAAACCCACTCCTACACAAACACAACTTGAAAACTATATTAAAAGAAATATAAATGCTAGAGAGCGTAGGTGTAGACGTTGTGCTATTACTCAAAAGATGAATGAAGAGAACAACATTGAAAATCAAAATCTGACCTTGATAGAAGCAATAAATGATGACCCTCCTCTCTTCTAGAATTTAAACAAAACTTATGTCTCCAACACAACAAGGACCAGCACCTTCTATGGATATTATCATTCGTCCTCTTATTATGGTTAACTTGGATGAAGATGAAGAAATAGCTAAAATTGATGAACAAGTGCATAATGAGTTGAATTTATTATTTTCCTTTTCCATGAGCTTAAATGATAACAACTGTGATGATCCTCCTAAAATGAGTGGTGCACCATGTGTTGAACCTAGTGATTTTCCTAGTACAAAACTTGATTTTGTCCCCCTCGCTAGTATCTACATTTTGCATTTACTGAATAAGACTGGGATATGAATGACCTACTAGATGGTTGACTCACATGTGCTTTACTAGTCTTTTAATTTTTCTTTTTTGAATTATTTTTGTTTCATTGCATGTGTGTAATGCAATCCCCCATGATGTTATGCTTGATGTATCTCTCTCTATGTGCATTCCTCTATTTGGGTATGTGCAAGATCATGATGGGCCAAAAAGTGGGCCAAAAAGTGGTGATATGATGGACCGTATGTGGATGACGACATTTTTTTAACCCAAAATTGATGAAACAAAAAGGATTTTTAAAGGAGATTCTCAGCTTTCCACCAATTTAAGTATGCTTTACTTTGAATTTACTAAATAATTATTATTCATTTTCTATTTGAATTATGACTAAAGTCCTGATTAATAGATTGATTGAAAAACATATATAGCTTTCAAATGGTATCACATTTTTTGAATTATAAACATGCATCACATTCTATGCTGCACATACTATAAGATTTTTTTAATAAAAAATCATGAAGTTTTGACCAAGTTAAGGTGGTAAAAGATACAAGTTTTTATATTTTTTAAAAGTTGTAATAAAAAAATCATAATTAATTATTTACTCAAAAAAATTACAAAAAAATATGCATCACATTAGGACATGAGTCCTCTACTTATATCTAAAATCTTATAAAAAATATTATCATTTTATTGTGGTTAGGGTGGTCAGACAGACACCTACTTCTTATTTTTTCCCTGAAATTTAAGTACTACTGCATTGAAATTTTAATTTTTTTCCAAATAGTTTTTTTTTAAAATAAATCTAGGATTTTAGAAACTACATTCAATTTGCTACAGATTCTACTCTTACAAATTTTTGAAATAATATAGATAACTTATTCAAATTTTTACATCAAGTTGCCTAACTTTGATTTTTCAGAATTTTTAACCACTTAAGGGCCTATTTTTTCCATGATGATCCTTCACATACCCATTTGTATCTTCATTCTTCTATATTTTGTAAGATTTTCACCTTTTCATTGGTCTTTACCTTTCATTTTTGTCTTGTGTTTTCCTTTTAGGGATGACGTAAGGCGTCGACACACCCTATGTCTCTTCCATGTTGACCCAAAAAAAATTCCTTATCTTTTCTTTCATTTGCATTGTTTGTCTTGTTTTTTCCTTTTTGGGATGACGCAAGGCACCGAGACACCCTATCTCTCTTCCATGTTGACACAAAATGCTTTTCTTTTTTTTCACTCTCTTTGTATCATTCTTCCAGTTCTATGTGTATTTGGGGAATGATGACATTTTTGAGCTCTCTAATATCATTGCAGTGAAAACGGATATTGACCCCAAATCCATAGATCCCTTATGTGTTTCTCAAGGGAAACCCTTTTTTCCTTTCTCATGTTTTTCTACTTTAAAGGGTGATCCCACAATAGTGGTTTACAATTTTTGGCCAAACTGGACATTGAAATTATTTTTTTAAACTAAATCTTCACATTCGGGCACTTATAGAGGCTAAACCGTGAAGAATTTAAAGATAATGCAAACTAGAGTCTCGTCACATTTTGTCTTTAGATTCTAAAAATATTTTTTTCAAAATTTTTGGAATCATATTCCACTTCTTTTTCCATCTCACACAAAAACTGGTTTTTTTCAAAAAACAGCATTTTTAAAAAGTGACGCACAACGTATAACGCATAACTTTTTTCCATGAATGATAAAATTTTAATTATTTCAAATTTAGATTCGTAACTCTGATATCTAGTTCTTCCACTTTGTTAGATAGTTTTTTATTGAATATTTTGTCTTTATCAAGTTTCAAAGTCAAACCAATTACAATTCAGACATAGCACGACCATATAATGCATAATGTTTTTTGTATATATCAAAATTCAATTTTTTTATTCTATTGGATCAAGGACTTCAATATCTAGTGTACTCATATTTTTTAATTTTTTTTTTTGATAATATGCTATTTTTCCACATGTGTAGAACAGAGACCTTCATTTTCGATGAAAAACCTATGTTTAATAAAACTAAATATCAAATACATAATAAAACCAAAACATATTAAAATTATATTCGTTGGATAGCTCGTTCTGAGGACTACCTGATTCCAGTTGGGTTTGTGAATATTCCTCCATTTTCATCCTCAAACCAAGCTCCGAAGTGCCAAAATTTAAGTTTTTTTCTATCTTAGGGGAGATGAGGAATAAAGGGGGTTCAAATGAACCTCTATGGGTTCGAGCGAACCACTAGGGGTTCGCTCGAACAAGGGTTCATTCGAACCCCCCTTCTATAAGGGGTTTTGATGGCTTTTTTGGTAGGAAAGTATTAAGAGGGTTTGGTCAAACCTATGTTCTACCAAACCCCTAATTGGTTCGATCGAACCAATAGGTTCGTACGAACCCCTGAAATCAAGTTTTTTTCCATGCATTCATTTTTTGTGAGTTTTCCTTTCTCACTTCAATTGTAAACCACTATTGTGGCTTCACCCTAAAGTAATTTCTCACAGCATGGTGTTAGCAATTTCTTTAAATTGGGGGCATACATATTGGCATTATTTTGGCATGATTTCATTTTAATTTTTCTTTCCATGATCCTTGATCTGATTTTCTTACTTCATGCAATGCATTTTTCTCTTTGTGGTGACATTTGGAATAATTTCCTTCAAGAGTGTGATCTATCTTAGCATATTACATTCCTCTTAGTGGTGATGCTACACATTGCATTCCCTAAG
This sequence comes from Sequoia sempervirens, assembly GCA_007258455.2. Classification (NCBI taxonomy): domain Eukaryota; kingdom Viridiplantae; phylum Streptophyta; class Pinopsida; order Cupressales; family Cupressaceae; genus Sequoia; species Sequoia sempervirens. The sequence continues at coordinate 91,809,514 of VDFB02000013.1, forward strand.
TTGTGAATATTTTATCCTTTGATTGGTACTCTTGGAGACATTAGGAATAATTTCCCCTAAGATTAAGACCTGGCATGAACTAAGCAAAATCCCTTTGAACATCTCTCTTTCTCGTTGAGTTACATTTTTGTACCTTATTAAAGTCATGGAGGTATGGCTTTGATATGGTCCCCTAGGGCTCACCTAGTGAACAACTAGCTTCACTAGCCCTTGTGAGTGTGCATTTTTGTACCTTATTAAATTCATGGAGGTATGTCTTTGATATGGTCCCCTGGGGCTCACCTAGTGAACAACTAGCTTCACTAGCCCTTGTGAGCATGCATTTTCCTTTAGTCCTTATCATAGTCATGGGGGTATGAATTTGATATGGACCTCTTGGGGCTCACCTAGTGGACACCTAGCTTCATTAGCCCTTGTGAGCATGCATTTTGTTTGCATAGTGGATAGTGCATTTCACTTGTAAACATTTTTGGACAAATAGCCTAGACCCAGTCCACATCGCATTGGATGGCCAGTCGAAGCTTGATTTGTTGCATTTTTTTCTCTTTTTCTTTTTTCTTTCTTCGATGGCGTATTTTTTTTATTTGGTTATGGCTTCATATATCATCTTCAAGTGTGTTCCTTTATGCTTATGATGGTTTTCCATAGGATCTTGATCTTGGGGGCTTGGCCACCCCCTTGGTTATTATCATCCTATCTTACCAGGATTCATACATTTGAACCCCTTTTGATTGTGTGGTTGGCTACATTAGTGTGATTTTGAATCAAGTTCATCCTCTTACTAAAGTGGGGGCTAAATGTAATGTAGAAAAATGCATACCCTTGCATTTTCACACTTGTTTAGGCCTACCTTAATTTTGTATCCTTATTTATGTCTTAATTGGTCCTATTTTGCATCCACGAGCCTAATAAATTGCATCTTTTTCTAGCTAATCCCAACAAACATCAAGGGATAAATGATAATTTAATGATTCTAGTTGAGTGTCCCTAATTTTGGGGCCAGGACTAAGATTCCAACTAGCGCGTCTTTTTCCCCCAAAGGTCTTGGGACCTTGATTTCAAGTGTGCCTTAAATGGGCCCCTTTTTGGAGTATGTTCCTTGAGTTTCATGCCTTGGGACTAAGATACATCGCGTAGGGCATCTTAGTCCCCCTTGGCTTATTTTTCAAATTCAATTTCAAATCTTGACAGGATTTAGCCTCCTTTAACTAATGAATTCCTATGTTGGCTTGTTGTGGTGTAATTTCAAGATATTAAGCATGGATAAGTATAAATACAAGGTTCCTTCACTCATTTTCATCACAAGCATTCAAGTATCCATTCCTAAGGAAATTTTATGAGATCAAGATCAAATCATCAAGCATTTGGAGCCATCATCAAGATTCAAGCATCATATCAAAGATCTACTTGTATCATGTGTGTTTTTGTGCTAACATTTGTAATGTAGAGTCTTGATTCAAGCAGGAAACTCAAGTTCATATATATCAAGCATTTCTTTGATTCAAGATCCATATCCAAGCTATCCATTTCACACAAGTTTGTAGACTTTACAACAAGGGTTTGGTGAGTTGTAACATTTCATGTTATTCATTCATCACCTCCCTTTATTTCATTTCATTTCAAGGTTTAATTACCAACAAAGGGTTTGACCAAGGCAAACCTCAATTTACTAACAATGAACAAGTTTTCCCCCTATTATGTGTTTGTTATTGCAGATTGAGGTTGAAGAATTGAAGATCATTTGAAGTGAAAATTTGTTAAGTTTCAAAGTTGCATTGCAAAGTTGTCATCTTCACGAAAACTCACTTACAAGCCAAATTCAGAAGTTTCAGAACCTGAGATTAAAGAAGAAGGAAGTCTAGACATCAAGCCTCAAGATCACATTCAAAGATTACAGAAATTTAGATTGGGACTTATAAGAAACCTATAGCATCTTAGTCCGCCCGAGGGTATTTTCTAGAAATTCTTTCAGATATAGTTTTGGCATCCAAAGATTTTGCATCTACCCTAAAAAATAGCAGTGGGACTAATAAGACAGTAAGGGTGCCTTAGTCCTCCATGGCACATTTTGACAGCTTCTTTGTATTTCTAGAATCCTCATTACATTTCCAGACTTCCCAGATACACACATCCTAACTTCTTGTTGCATAAACTCATCATTTTCACTCATCATTTAGCTTACATTATTAGGTTTTGTGAGTTGAATGCTTAATTTTCTTTTCCAAGATTTTGCTTGGTGGTGAACCCCTAAAAGCTTAGAGAACCCCCTCCTAGGTCTTCCTTGTTGAGAATTGACTCACCTTGTGAGGTTGATAGTCAATCCAATAAGGACTCCTAGGAAATTATTGAATGACCAAAGGAAAATAAGTGGGAAGATCCCTCCACCATATTTTTCTACGGTTCAAGATCAATGCCAAAATTTGAGCCGAAATCAAAACTATGATCATGGAAAAAATAAAAAAGTTTCCAAGGAAAATAAGAACCTAAAAAATGTGTCCTAACAATGGTGGATTCCCTTCTCCATTGGATTCAACAAATATGTCTAAAAAGCTGCCTAGGACAGTGTATTTGGTTGAGGCAACAATCTTGGGATGGTGAAGATTACATGATACAAACCAACATTCAAATCTCAATTGTCCATGATTTTAGATTGTAACAAGCATATTTCAGTTAGAAGTATAAAATGCAAACAGTGTAGAAAATTCATCTTCCTTTGGACGTGATATTGTTCCTTCTCACCCTTATGACTCTACCACACTAGTGAAAAATGTTGAATTTCCTAAGGAAAAGGATAATATATCTTAAGTTGAGCATCCCTCAACACCTCCATCTCAGTCAAATTCTATATGCAATGAGGAATCTTTGGATAACCTATTTGAATACGAGTCTAAATGTTGTGGGAAGGATGATGTACAAATGCTACAACAACAAAAATATGATTTGAGGAACAAAAGAAATGGGGGTCCTTTTATGACTTCCACTCTAAATAATTTTGGAGTCCTACTTGACCCCAATGTAAGCAGTAATCCCATTCCCCAAGAAGTCCCAATGCAATACTTAAACAAGGAACCACATGCTAAGTCTGAAATTGCTAAGATTGGATATTATGTGGTTGAGGAACTCAAGAAAATAAAGGTAAGTCTTTTTGTTTTTGAATTGTTGAAATTACTAAAAATAAGAAATGTATTATTCAATTTAGTAAAAGAGCCTACCCAATCAAGAGCTTCATCTACCACACCTAAGAATGAGCCCATAATTCAAAAAATAAAGATAAAGGGAAAGAGAAGGACAAGATTCGGGTTTTGCATGTTGAAACTCCTATCAACATATTCAAAGATAATCATCAATCTCCTCCATTTTTGTTGGAATTACATATCTTTGGAAAAAATATGCACAATTACTTGTTGGATTTAGATGCCTCACCAAACATCATGCTTCTTGTTGTTCACAGATCATGGCCACACTCCCACTCTCTCTCAGAAGAAAGTGATGTACTTGGAAAAAACTAAAGTAAGTGTTGTTGGAGAACTAAATCAGATCCATATGTAGCTACCAGCTGATCCTTGGGTTCAACAGTTGATAGATATACAAGTAGTGGACATTCCCAATGTGTATGGCATGCTTTTGAGTAGAGACTAGGCTAAAACATTGAATGGGTACATATAAAATGATCTTTCACATATGTGGCTCCCATGGAAGTGGTTACCAAATCAAATATGGAGAGAAAGGGAGCCCTGCATGAAACGTATGGTAATCGAGTATAATAACAACATTGTGGTATTATTTTACTATCCCAACCTTGAAATCTATATACCGATGACATTGGAGGTTGAAGAAGAACTTACATTGCATACCACGTCTGAAGATACCCAAGATCTAACATAGATTCCTAGAAATATAGAAGCATGTGTTGAAAATGCTGACAATTCTCAAGTTGGTGGTAAAATTAGACTATTTGAAGGATTCCAAGAATTCATGGCAAGGATTGTCCATGACTAGATAAGTTTGGAAAAGAGGTTGGATTTCAAAGAAATTTGTCTTCCCCATTGGTGTAGGATTTAGGATGCATCCCACTCCGAATTTGAGTGTCGCTGATGACAAACTACAATAGAAGAGATTAAGAAATATATAAACCCTTCCAATCTTGATGCAAAAAATAACAAATAGAAAATTTTAGAGGAATAACTCTATACATCATAGGCTTAGCAAGAAAGGAATGGATAAAACTAAGTTCTAGATATTGAGGTTTGATGGATCTAAATCCAAACAAGGAGATAGATCTAGATTCAAATTGATCGGCCATGTTGGTGAAACCTTATTTGCAACCCATAGGTTACATTTTTATTGCACCAACAATATTGTTGAATATGAAGTGTTGGTGGATGGACTTTTGATAGTTGTATGTCAGAAAGAAAAAAATTTGTAAGCACTTGGAGATTTCGAATTACTAGTGAAAATTTTGGGAAAGAAATACTCTTTCCATGATAAGATATTGGTGAACTAGGGTATGTGTAGGATCATCATGGAAAACACAGGCCCTTAAGTGGCGAAAAATTCAAAAAAATCAGAGTTAGGCAACTTGACATAAAAATTTGAATAATTTATCTATATTATTTGAACAAAAATATGTAAGAATAGAATCTGTAGAAAATAAAATGTAGTTTCTAAACTACTAGGTCTATTTTTTTTTTAAATATCTATTTGGTGAAAATTTAAAATTTCAATGCAGTAGTACTTAAATTTGAGGGAAAAAATAAGTAGGTGTTTGTCTGACCACCCTAACCACAATAAAATGATAATATTTTTTTATAATATTTTAGATATAAGTAGACTCATGTCCCAATGTGATGCATATTTTTTGTAATTTTTTCCAAGTAAATAATTACTTATGAATGTTTTATTACAACTTTTAAAAAATATAAAAAACATGTATGTCTGACCACCTTAACTTGGTCAAAAATTCATGAAATTCATTTTTTTTAATCCTTTAGTATGTGAAGCATAGAATGTGACACATGTTTCAGATTCAAAAAATGTGATACTGTTTGAAAGCTATAGATTTTTTTCAATCAGCCTATCAATAAGGACTTTATTCATAATTCAAATAGAAAATGAATAATAATTATTTATTAAATTCAAAGTAAAGCATAATTATATTGGTGGAAATATGAAAATCTCCTTTAAAAACCCTTTTTGTTTCATCAATTTTGGGTAAAAAAAAGGTCGTCAGCCACATACCCATCATATCGCCACTTTTTGGCCCATCATGATCCTGCACATACCCACTATTGACATTTTGTGTGGGATTTATTGGAAGGCTTTGATTCTTTCAACATTCAGTTGATACAAAGGATTAAAAATCATACAGCTAATGCTTTGGATCATGTAGCAAGCACATTACACCGATGTCCTTGTTAGGATTAAAGAAATTTACTATTGAATTGACTCCCACACCTTTTTTACCAAATAATGTCACCAACATCCAAGCCTTTGAGGATGACAAGCACATATTGAACTTCGTCACTAGTTTAGATGTTTTCATAGCACAAATTATAGATGAAGTTGAGCCTAGGGAGGAAAATTTTGACTTGGAAGGAGTGGTAAATATAAAGACTAACACAATTCCAATAGGCATGGCCTAATTGGAAATAATTTCCAACTTTGATTAGATGTGAAGCTAGGATCGAAAAGCTAAAAAGGATTCAACTAAAAGTAAGTGTGATACCTACAACATGAGTATTGTTGAGTAGGTAAAAAATATTTTTATTGGAAAGGTTTGCACTTCTAAAGAAAAATAGGGGATAGTGAAAGACCTGCATATATGTCAAGATGTGGTAGCATTGAGTTACAAAGATCTAAAGACATATGAAATGTCCATAATCATGCATACTATTGTATTAAATCCAGATGTGAAATATTTTAGGTAGAGGGAGTGTCTCGTAAATATACTATTAGAACTAGTCATCCATAAGGAGGTTCAAAAATTGTTATCTACTGGAATTATTTTCCTTATTAGACATTTGACATGGGTGAAAAATTTGGTACAAGTCCAAAAGAAGAATGGAGAAATATGGCTATACATAGACTTTAGAAATCTCAATAGATCCTCAAGAAAGGATAACTATCCCCTTCACTCATTGGATGAAGCCTTCCAAATCATCAATAGATCACAAATGATGTCATGTATAGATGGCTATTCAATGTATAACCAAGTAACAGTTGCATATGATAGAATAAATACTACATTCTCTACCAAGTTAGGTACTTTTTCTTACAAGTGAATATAATTTGGATTAATCAATGTTGGAGCAATATTTTAGCATGCAATAGACATTAATTTTAAGGAACTATTCGACAAGTTCATTATCATATATATGGGTTATTTAATACTTTTTTCAAAGAGGGGGGAAGATCACATTTCAGATCTCTGCAAGATATTCCAAAGATGTAGAGAGTTTGGCATTTCATTGAATCCCAAAAAGTATATTTAGGGTCACAGAGGGAAAATTATATGGTCACATGATCTCAAAAAATGGCATATCTATTGATTTTGATCAAGTACAAGCAATATTAAAAATCCAACCACCAGCAAGCAAGAAGGAACTAAATTCTTACTTCAAAAAAATCAATTTCGTACAAAATTTCATTACTAGTGTTGCTAAAATCATAAAGCTACTAAATGCTATCCTAAAATAAGATGCAAAGATTGACTAGAAGCCTAAATCAAAGAATACATTTGAGGAGATTAAGTAGGAAATTGTGGATGCTTCAGTCTTGGTGAGCCTAGATTATACACAACCCTTCTACATTTACTCATTTGCATCTTATCACTCTTGTGCCAGAATGCTAACTCAAAAGAAAGAGAAAGGTGATGAGAACCCAATAGATTTTATGAGTGTACCTCTCGAAGATGCCAAATTTTGATATATCTAAATGTTGAAAAAAAAGCCTATATGCTAGAACGGGTTGTTAAGAAGTTTAGACACTATATTCTAAGCAGTAGAGTGTTCTCCATCGTATCTGACCCTACTATCAAGGTTTAGTTAATGTAGAGTGAGCTAGGCAGGCATAGAGCTAAGTGGGTAACAATATTGCAGGAATTCAATCTAGAGAGAAATTAATCCAAGGACAGGCTTTGATACCCACTATGTCAGAGATAGATCAAAGACTGATGGTGTTAAACAATGTAATCTTTAAGACATATCCCTAGATAATTGGTGTGATGAAATCATTTACTATTTACTCAAGAAAAGTTGTCTTCCACCTTTAAATGGAGTCCAAAGATGTGCTCTACAATTGAAGAGTAGTAGTTATATGCTTAAAGGGGTAGTACTTTATAAGAAGAACCACAAGTCTATATATTTAAGGTGTCCTAGGAGGCAAGAAGCATCAATGGTATTGAATGAATTTTGTAATAGATTTGGAACTATCATGGTTTGGGACCCTCAACTACAAATCAAATCTTGAGGGTTGGTTACCGTTGATGCCAAAATTTGACAAGGTAACAATGTCTTATGGGAAACTCAGTTTATGGGGGACCTTTTTTGATAAACTGAGTGACCTCCGAATTTTTAGAGAAGTTGGCTTATTCTATAATGGGGGTTTGGAAAGGGAAAAGGAAATAGATATAATAAAATAAAGTCTAACCTAAGGTGATGTGCCAAGACTTAATGATAGGCACGATAAATCATAGATCTAAGGGCCCGATTGGTATTTGTAATGTTCCAGAAAGGCAGAAACTAAATATTAAAGTATAGATAATCCATTCATTGACATAAAATAACATTACATACATTCCTACTGCTAAGAAGAGTCATAAGACATGATCTAGATCAGAAAACTTGCACTCAATATATATATAGAAGTTCTCAAATGAAATATCTAGACAATAGCAGCACAATATAAAGTTTGATCAAATAGCATATAAAAGAATAGAAAGGTTGAACAATTGGCACAGTCTGAAATTCTTTTGCAATAAAAACAAAATAGTAATAAAGGCCTGGTATCTTTTCCTAAAATTAGTGTTCCTTCAAAATCCGGACCCTTCCCTCAAAATAGAGAGAAGTATATATAGCTGAAAACTCCCACCGCCTCGGAGAGCAGTAACAAAAAACATTTGAAAATATTTTCCAATGATGCAGAATCAAAGATCCCATTTAGTCGTTGCAACAGAAAGACTTCAATCCAAAGCATCTGGTCGCTCTGGTCCAGGTGCATCTTCTGCAATGATGGCAGTGGTCCAACAGAGCCTCGTACAGACAAGTGTCACCCTTTGAGGTAGGTGGTTAAACATGTGGCAGAAGTTGCAGCTTGTGGTTCACTTCACCCTTGGTGTTGAAGTAGTGTGTGCAGAAGAGATGCATGGTAGGATTTCACTGCCAGCGGTCGTTATTTCATCCCTTTGTTGAAAGCTTGCGCAGAGTAGACACGTAGCAAAAAGTGTATCGCAGACGCTAATTGTGGGGCCCGCCAAATTTCTTTGGGAATGAGAGCTATGTGGCACTCAAGCAGGGCCCGATGAGGAAGCAAAAAGGAATAATCAAAATTTCCTATAGCTACGACACATGGAAGCATAGCGGGGATTCTTGAAATGCAAAGGGAAGGAAACCTTTGAGGAGTGCAGAGCAAACATGTGGAGGGGGCAGCTAATTTTGACAAAAAGGTCAAGTGGCTTTTTTGTGATGTGTGGGCTGATACCTAGAGAAAAAATATACCCGAAGGGAGCCTGTTGAATATTTATTCATAGTTACTATTTCCCAATGTTGTTTCATGATGCAAACACTCATGTTTGTACTTTCCACACATGCTAGATTGTTGCAACTAAGCAGAAGTATGTTGTTGCCCCATTACATTTTGTTGTTGAGGTATGCTCATTTGCACAATGGGAACTCAAATTTATTAATATGTTCAATCTACCTTATTTTGTAGATCATAGGTACATTCTAATCTAGTGATTGATTATTTTACTAGATGGACAAAAGTAATCACATGTAATAATGTAGTAAAAAACTAGTAATTAAATTTCTAGAGGAATATATTGTGATTATTTTGGTTGCCCATTTTCTTTGGTTTGTGATAATGGTCAGGTACATTTGCTTTCTTGAAATTTTTGAGATGGTTATTTGACTATTTTATTGATTTGAAATTTTCTTCCAATTACTATCGTCGAGGGAATGGGGTAGATGAGTCTACTAATAAAAATATATTAACCATCATTTACAAGCTTCTAGATAAGAACTTGAAAGATTGGAACAACCAGCAGGGATATATTCCTTTCATGTTGGCTCACATGGCACTCAAACCACCTCCTCCTGTATAGGTCAAGTACCACAAGACCTCACCTACGAGTCTTCGACTATGGGTTGCCATCCTGAATTCACCCCTTCAACATTCAAGCATGCAAATATTTTGACTTAGGCGAAATCTAACCCCAAACCCACTTTGTGCAGATTACTTTTTGGAAATCCCTTGTGAGACTCCATCCATTGAATTCCTAGTGTGTGGCCTAGATCCTTGTGGATTTCACAAGGAGTTTCTTTGCATACCTAAGATTGAATTGAGAAAAATTGACTAACTATAAAAAGTATTTTGTGGAAGATTCATATGGGCTTTCCATTGTGGAAATCCTATCATGGGTTTTTGTTTGTAGATTTCTATCCATTGTGGAAATCCTATCATGGGTTTTTGTTTGTAGATTTCTACTTGACCATCATCATGACTCTCAGAACCCATATTTCCCATCCCTACAAGCCCATGGCTTCCACAACTCCAATCCTTGCAAAGACACAAAACCCACAAAATTCATATTTTGTGTGAGTTATTTTAGTTTACTTACCTCTTAGGTAGGTAGTTCTAGCGATTTAAAACTTTCTAGGAATTTTTTCTTTACTTTGTCCCATTCCTTATCATTTATGAGATAAGTCTTGTAGTACCATTTAAGGGAATTACTTTCTAAGGTTCCCATAAAATTTAATAGTTTAGTGTTATCCATTGTTAGGTTTTATCTTTGCCACATTGATTTCAAGACAAAAATATATTTTGCATCCTCAATTGTGTCTTTTCCAAAAATAAGTAATTTAGTGGAGATATTCATGTCTACATATTATTCATTGTCACATCCCTATCTCCCAAGTTTAATTTAAATTAATGTGTCCCTAGGGTTGCTATGTTTTTTTCTTTTCCTTCCCTCACTACTTTCTCTTGATCACCTAACGTGTTTTCCATTGTCTCTATGGAAAATATTTTTGACTTTAATGGCATTAAGGGTGACTCGTGGTTTAGATATTACATCTCTTAAAAATATACTTTTATCCTTGGATATGTTCCTTTAGTTGTAAATGATATTTGATTATTTAATGGTGTTGTTTCATTATATTTTGTTGAATGCATAGGATCCAATTTCTTTCCTACCGTGCATGTTCTCTCCTTGTATTTTCACAACACTTCTAGTCACCAATTCATCTGGGTATTATGCATCAACTTTTATTGTTTGAATATTTTGTATAGGGGTAACCACAAGTAACCAATCTTCATCTATTTTTTAGTTGAGTGTTTTCCCAATCTAGATAAGTAGTCATTTTTTTTGTTATGGATAGTATCATAATTATTTCCATAATCCACGATTTCTCCTTCTATATTTTGTATAATTTCACTTATCTTATCCATATTAGAACTTATTTGTAATATCCCCTTTTCCACTTCTTCAACTACACCCACAATGGCACACTCAACAACACCCTTAGTGGTGCACTTAAATCTTCTTCCCCCATACTCTGTACTGTTAACTCTTTGGCTTTTTCCCATTTCCTATTTCCTTCTTCCATCATTTTACAGTACCTTTTCTATAAATATTATATTTTTTTTAACCTTCTTCATCTACATGTATCTCCATTAGCAACTTAATTCTTTCAATAAGCTCAATTTTCCTTCTTTTATCTCATTTTTCCATGGGTTTCTTTGATCAATATTTTTGTTTATCCTTATATATCCCATAGTTTATTTTTTGAACAATTACATCTTCTTAGGGATATTTTCATATCCCTTCCTCTTTGCCATTTTCCATCCCTTCAGTGCCTACCCCTCTCTCACAAGGGTGGTGCATAAGAACTTTCTTTGTAGGCTTAATTTTTTTGTCACTTATCATTGTTAATCTTTTATTTTATTTTCCTATTGCTTCTCATTTTATTCTAGACTTTCTTCATTGTTCTCTCTAGGGTCTTGGAAACATAACCAATGTTGGAGAGAAGAAAAGGGGAGTTACAATATGGAGATATGTACCATAATATAACTTATGTAGTTTGTTTATACCCCAAAGGATCCAATTATAGAAAAGAGTAATTGTAGAATGGAAATTATATCTAAATGCTTTCCTTATATAACTTAAATAAGACTCACATTCATTCATAACACTTATATTGATCAAACCCTTATATCTCCACATATATCATATAATAGTTACAATGGTAGGTCTTAGTTTTTACTTTGTACGATCATTCCCTTCTTGTTATATTATGTTCTGTCTCTATATATTAAATCTCTAGTATTCTCTTTGTCTCTTTCCTGTATATTACATACATATATTTATATATTCTCTTTGAGAGATGTGACCATTATAGGTAACCTCTTACTTAGTCTCTTATGTTTTCCTTAGGTTCCACATGTCCTATGTAGTAGCTTTTAGTGCTAGCCCGTACCCTACTAAAAACCACCAGCCATATGTAAGGCATTAAGGTCAATTCTAGATTAGAGGATGAATTTGAAATCAAAAACATGACCTAGACATATAGATTTGATCCCAAGAAAAGAATAATTTTACCATAGAACCCAAGGAGTTATATAGATAAATATTTCTAGATTGTATATCAATAAAAAAATTCTATTTAATCTCATATTCAAGGCATGCATTCTTCAATGAATGAGTTAAAGTACATTATTTTGATTTCTTTAGTATTTAACATTAAAATCTAACATCCCACAACTATCATTTATTAATTTAGATTATTTTTTATTAGTTATAATTATTATATTTAATTATCATATATTAAGCTTACGAAAAGTTTGTTTTCCTTTACATTTTTCATGAACATGTATGATCCTACACAATCTAGTTTTCTCCACTAGATTTTTTATATCTTTATTTTATATTTCATTTATATTTTTATATCCAGTCTCCTTTAATTTTCTGTTTCAAATTTATATATCCCATTTTAGAGTTTAGTGTTTATTTATCTATCATATTATTTATCTACCCTACTTTCCCTTGTGCAAGCTTTTAGGATTAAGTTTCAATTTTTTAAATCTAGTTTATGATTTACAAAATATTGTACTTCATTTAAATGTTTTTTATTTAGGCTTTCCATGGTTTTGAGTCTCTAGTACATATTCTTTTGAACCCTACCCTTCTTATCATTAGATAGACCCTAATTTTTACATCATGATTTTCATGATTTTTTATCCTTAGCCTTAATTCATGCTTCCTTTTTTTTTTATTAGGGGATAAATGCTTTTGACCTAAAGCTATGAATTGGTGAGGTCACAAATGGTGGACTTCATCCCCAATTCAAACATTCAACAATTATACCCTCAATGGGGTTTGAACCTTGATAGCAAGAACAACACCACAATTATTCATCATACCATGACTCTATTGGCCTGAACCTTGATGGCAAGAACAACACCACAACTATTCATCATACCATGACTCTATTGGCCTTAATTAACACTTCCATTATTAGTTATGTTGTGTTTATAATATAACTTATGATATGTGACCCATTTTTCTTGAGTCACTTATGACATTATATCACACAAATGGGGCCACCTTGTCTATGAAAATATTATATTATATTGAGATCCAAATTTCTAATATTGACTTTACTGTGGAAAATTGAGATCGAAATTTCTAATATTGACTTCACTTTGGAACAAGTCACTTAAAATTATAAACTATGTACCATTTTATACCAGGGAAAACTAAAGAACAAGTTACCGACCTAATCCTTGTTAACAACATTTAGGGTCATTTTCTATCCATAGGGTCAGTTTTAGAAGTAAAAATGGTTGAATCCAGTTGGATTGAAGCGCTGTCATGTTTTTTGACCATAGAAAACTGGTGGAAGTGCTATTTTTAATAATGACAAAGGAAGTTTTACCTAGTCAAGAGGAAGAATGGCTGAATAGATTATGGACGACTATTAAGGCTCAATCAATCCATCTCTGTGTGTGATAAACAGATAGGGTTCTGCAACATTGCAAGGCATTATTAGCATGAGGAAATTCTCGTGGGTTATATTAGCTGCCTATTTAATTACCTCCGTTGTATCTTTAATTTTATCATGGATCCTTTATTCACTTCATCTGATTCTGCTAGTCTTTCTTCTAGTCATTACTATTGTCTTCAGCGCATCTCTTATTTTACTCTTCTCTGTTTTTCTCCTCCGTCATGTGAACAAAATCAAAAACCGTGTCTCTGATATTCAAACGCGGGAAGTCAAAATTAAAAGAATTCCCCGGCCATACTGGAAATTCACGGGACAAGATTTACTGGAAGCAACAGACAATTTTAGCGACAGAAAAGTAATTGGAAAAGGCCGATTTTGAACAGTTTATATGGGAATCCTACCCAATGGCCTAGCAGTAGCCATAAAACGGATAGAATTATCAGAGGATCGTGAATGTTGTCTGAAACATTTTTTGTCAGAGCTACAGATTTTGGGGCAGCTTCGTCACAGAAATCTAATGAGAATATTAGGCTATTTCTTCAATGGTCAAGAAATGATAATCGTCTCCAAATTCATGCTTAATTTGAGTCTAGAAGTGCTGTTGCACCGTCCGTTGAAATGCAGATTGGATTGGAAGCGAAGATTGAATATAGCCGTTGGAGTGGCGCATGGGTTGGCTTATCTTCACCATGAATGCAGGAATACAGTTATACACTGTGATCTGAAACCGGGAAATATACTTGTTGATGAATTTCTGGAAGCCCATATTGCTGACTTTGGCGTAGCCAGGATTATGAACAATAATGAGCTCACACCAAGCTCTTTAGGCTCTGGCTTTACTATTGGGTATACAGCCCCAGGTATGGAAATTGCCTTTTCAAATCCTACATAGTTTCTACTGTAATAGCCAAAAAAAATTTGTGTAAAACTGCTTGGTCATAGGCTAAGTGGATCACAGAATGAATTATGATAGAATTTATGAGAGGGAGTGCCGATCTAGCTGAGTAAGGTCTTAAAATTGTTAGTTTGTGGGACAGAGTCCAATGTAGAGTCAAGATGTACAATCAGGCAAAAGAATTAGTTCTGAGGGAAGAGCTTGTGTCTCAAGCGGATTTATTATGCATTAGAAGATGATATTGCAAGTACAGTCAGGTCAAAGAGTGTTCTATGTGAAGATTTTTGATGTTTTGACAGGCTGTTACAGTAGAAACTGCAATAGCATTCATGCTAGAAGTGTGGATTCAAAATTGTTGGTTTGTTAGGGCTAAGGGGATGGTAAGTTTTAGATATCATCAGTCAAGAGATTTAGCCTTAAGCTTTGAGGCGTCAGTTTATCTTTTAAATTTTCTTTAGAAAAAAATTAATTATGCTTTATGTTTTTTTGCATTTTTTCATTCTTTAAAAGAATCAGTGTTTGAATATTTTTATACTTTCATGTTTTTTTTTTTTCATTCTTACTAGTCTTAAGGTCAATTTCTTTGTGGGATCTAGTTTCATATTGTTGTAGTCTTTTATAATGTACAAAGTTTTAGTGTCCTTTCAAAACCCTCTTCAATTCGTAGCTCCAGTCAAAAGAACTTATCTAATAAAAAACAACCAGTGCTTAATATTTGAAAGTCTTAAAACTATATGGTGTTGATAAAGTTTCATCTATGTTACTTCTAAATCAAATTACATTAGCTATTTTACTTATATTTACTGAGCCAATTTCTAAATAATACTACTTAATGTTTTGTTTTCAGAAAAAGCATATCAAGTGAGACTTTCTCCAAAAGCAGATGTATATAGTTATGGAGTTATACTGTTGGAACTGATCAGTGGTGTAAAGCCAACATGTTCAAGCTTAGTTGACAAGGGCCTCACCCTTTCACAGTGGGCAAACAAGGCACACACAACGAACAATTTGATAGAGTTCATTGATGACTATTTGAAAAGTGATTTGAGGGATAATCAAATCTATGATGAAATGGAAAGAATAATAAAATTGGGAATCATTTGTACACAAGAAAACCCACAAAAACGACCTGAGATGAAAGATATTGTTAAGATCTTAAAGAAGATAAAACAAGAAATTAGAGAGTTCAATATACCAATTTCAGTACTGATAGAACAAGAACACCAGCATTGTGAGACTTTGACCTCTTCCTCTATGTCTTCTACCCAATAAAGTATAAATTCCTTTTCTACAATATGTAATAAAATCTAAACTACACTTCTTATTTCAATTTACATTTGTTAATGATTTACATTCTAATCAGTATCTACTATTATTGTGCTAATTAATTTAATTGTTTAAATGATTATTGATTTTTGAAGAGTTATATTGAAGGAGATTCTGATTCATTATGCTTAATATGCTGCAAACGTTGTAGTCATACTTATCACCATTATTATGTGTTTTCCCTAATTATTGAGGTTGCTGCTGGAACCTTAAAACTTTTCCGTACTTGAGTTCACACAGATCTTAGAATTTGTTTCCAGGAAGTTCGATTTAGCCCTTCTTCCTCCGAATTTGAAGACATGCATCATGGACTTTTGCAGCATCTTTTGCAGTCTCGCATGTTATCAGCCAAACCTAAGCTAGAAAAGTGGCTTTTCCTTCTCGTTTTCATTATTAAAGTCACTAATTCTTAGTACATTAAGATTAACAACAAATAGAAGATAAGAATATATGGGCTATTCTTAAATTCAATAGTTAAAGAATTTTAGTCAATAAAAATAACTAAATATTTATTATTTGATTATATAAAATTATGTTTAATTATTTCACCATTCAAAGTGAGGACATTAAGTAAAGTCCATCTTTTTGTATGATTTTTTAACAATTATTTATAGTAATTATTAAGATTAAAAAAATATAAATTCTTTGTTCTCAAATCATGTTTATTAAACATTTTTCTGTAGATCATGTTCCATTGATGTACCATTTTAGTAATGACCAATTAAAAAATACAGAACAATAAAATATAGTGTAAAGGGTTTTCCTTATAAACCTAAAATTATTAGTTTTCTATATACGTGTATTCTGTATATGTTTTTCTCGAGCAGCATTTTTCATTTAACAGTAAAAACAGAGTTTTGGTTAAAACAGACCGTTTGAAAACAGGGGACACTGTTAAAAAATAGAACATATAGATTATCGATGTATGTATGGATTCAAAGTATTTTAAGGAATTTGTGGGCAACTGTAGTAGCTTGATGGTGTCACAAATCAGCACGCATAATAGAACTTTGTTTCTTCCCAAGAGGTTTTCTTCTTCTGAGATTGGGGATTGGGGCTAAAGCTGTTATTTATTTTCCCAATTAAATGTTTTCTTCCCTTGGAATAGTTAAATGTTTTCTTCCCTTGGAATAGAGGTTTGATTAGATACTAATAAATTGTTGTCTTCACATTCCACCTTTTTGTACAGCTGAAATGTAAAAGGAGTTTATAATTAAGTGATTTTGAATTTTATCTCAAGCAAATTACAGGAATTTTCATTATATTCGATTGATTTCTCTTAAATAAAAATTAAATTATTGAAAATTTAAATTAGATTATCTGAATACATTTATAAGAATTTAATATTCTAGTAGACTGGTTTGTTCAAAAATAGTTATTAATTCACAATATCTAATTGGTGTTGGTGTTGGTTTGTTCATAAATCAGCTGCTCTCTTTTGTAAAGGGTTTCGGGCCCCTTCAAAACCTGTTTTTTTACCTCTAATCAAAACATTAGATAATTTAGCTTATGAATAAAATTATAAAAAGAAATAGTTGAGCTTATCAAAAATTTATGGTTTAATTTATTAGAATTTGTGTCATCCCCACCACTGCTTTGTTGATAAAATCATATTGAAACACTTTTAAATGTTTATTTATACTTTAAAAAAGTAAATTGTATACCTAATATCAGTCACATTAATTAAAAGAGTTTAATTTTTTCTTTCTAATTGACTTATAGCTTCTTAATATTTCATCCAAGGGAGGCACAAGCAACCTCAACTAATAAACAAAGAGTGATAATAGATTAAATACAATACAAAATTAGTTAAAGTGATATATAAGTCATAGCCCTTGGCTCAAAGACATATGCATACTCTTTGATCCATTATCAAACATACTTCTCTTATAGCCACCTAATCCACACTACTTTATTTATCTCCTATGGTTAGATCACAAACTAGTAGTATTGAAAAATATATTGATAGGTTGTTATATGACTTGATCATGAGGACCACTCCTCTAGATCAAACCCTTAAGAGTGGACAAGATTGAATCAATTGTATCAATAGGAAGGCCACCTTCATTTAGGCGAAGGGTTTGAAGTCAATTATCTTCGTTCGATGATGGTTTATCACATTATCCATAGAATTCCTTGTTAGAAGTCAAAAATAGATGAATAATCAATCTTTTTCTATGATAGACAAGTTATAAAGCTATAAATTAAATAACACAGTTACAAACTCTTGATTCCAAGAGATGTGTAAATGTTAAGATGACATTATTGCATTAGGAGCTCAAAAAGAAACTTTGAAAAAAATGATTGCAAGAATCAACGCGAATGAATCAATGCAGAAGTATGCAAATACAAGCTAGGTAATGAGTTTATATAGAACAGAGGAGAGGATGGAAGTGCAAGATATAACCAATAGGAAGTGACCACCAAGTAGTATAAAATGGTAAATGATCCTCTCTTTTGGAATGGTGAAGCCTCAATATCCTATCTCCTAGATATTAATCAATTAAACTCAGTTTATGAACCAAGTAAGTTTAATAAAATTGTAAAAAAATCTATAACTATGAGAAAATAAATTAAACCCACTAGAAAAATAAAAAGCTAAACTAACACCCCCCTTAAGCATAACATAGGTGGATGAAATGATAATAATGGGTCCTAAATAATGAGGTCATATTAGGTACCCATTTATATAGAAATTCCCCCAAAAAAGAAACCCCCTCCCATAAAAAATTAGTGTACAAGACCCACATAAATAGAGAACTGATGAGAGGACTAAGAAGCCCCCAATAATGCAAAATTTATGTCAACAATAGATGCTTGAAGTTGGATGTAGAAGAAGGTCCACAATCGTTGAACAATGTGTCTTCCCTTAGGAATGAATGAAACCAAAGGTGTATGTATGATGTCTTCTCATTTCTAAAAGGAATATGTAGGAAAAAAATCAAAATATATGAAGTCTATGAACTTTGCTCATGTATCTTCACGTCAATGTACTTGTCAAGAAATCATCTCACAAAGTTCAATTTGAAAGAATATTTATGTTCATTTGAAAATAATCATTGGAATATCTTGAACAAGACACTCTAAAAATTAAAGTAGCAATAGTATATGGAGGATATTGAATACAAGGTTCAAGAACTACATCACTTGTGAGAATACCCAAGTTCAACTTGTAGACACTCAAAATATCCTGATCAACATCATGCACTTGATTCACTAACATTGATTCTTCCTTAATCACTTGCACACTAACCAATTAATTGAATAATCTTTATTTAATTAATTAAATTCATCAAAATTTCCTCCTTAATCAGATAATACACTTTATCGGATTATTTCATGAAAATCCTAATGTTCTTCCTTTAATTAAATAAATCAATTTTATTTCATCAAAATCCTAATGTTCTTCCTTTAATAAAATAAGTCAATTTTATTTAATTAAAATCCTAATGTTCCAACATCCTCTCATTTGATTTAAATGAACACAAACATCTAAATCAAATGTCACAAATCAAACTAATTTCATCTAAGTTAATTAATCCTAAATTAATTAACTCCTAACACTAATCCCTCATTCCTCTAGCTTTTAACTCCACCCTTGGGTAAGTCAACCTAACCAAGTTGCACATGTAAATCAATTTATTTGATTTAAAATTACCTTATTTTCATTCAAATATGGCATAATCTTGGAATATTCCACCCATTTGAATTTTCCCTCCCAAAGGACTTTTGTCCTCCACCTTTGCATTGAAGGCTCTTACATCTCTTACACTAGCCACCTCTTGGCTTTAAAATCTCAAATACATGCATTTAACATGCACATTGTTCAAAATGTGCTCCACCTCCCTTCATTACATGTTGACAAGTGGCACAATGTCATTGGTCCCTTTTTTAATCCCACATTCTTCTCATTCTTCACTATTCAAACCTTCTTCATTATTACTAGAGGCCTTCTCTATTGATTTGGGGGACATAACTTCATGCAAATCTATTATAGTCATTTGAGTTCAAAGCATCCATGATTTCATCCCCAATTTCATCCAAGTTAGCATAGAATTTCATCATCCATAGCTAGGTTATCGACATTTTGCATCAAGGATCACACATCCATCATCAAGCTTATCAAGGGATTGGGAAAGGGCTTCTTTCCACATCAAAGAAGCACCAATCCCCCTATGGGATGCTGGTTTGAGCATTAGAATAGTATTTCATTAATAATTTATTTGGTATTTTACTTTGTTTTCATGTTCTTGTGTTCAAATGAATTTCATAGGGAATGTTTTTTTACAATTGTTTAAAGACTAATGTTTGATTGCTTTTTATGTTTGAGCAGGTCTAGGAAAAGCATTCACATTTTGGTGCTAGAAGGAGGGCACAAATCTCAAAATTAACACTTTTTTTTTGGCCATTTCTGTCATTTTTTCTCTTTTTTGCTTTCCCAGGGCACAACAACGCTGAGAAGACAAACAACGATAATGCCGCTTCAGCATCGTTGTATAGCGACATTTCCTCTACATCCAAAGGGCAACATTGCAGTGTTTTTCCTAGGGCTAGATCTGTCAAACTCCAAAGAGCGATGTTGGTGAATATTTCGACACAATCATCGTCTCTGTTTTATCCATAGATCGACATTGTTTTAGCATAGCCATGCTATAAAATTCAAATAGCGACGCCTTCGTGGGAAGCGACACTGGTTTAGGGTAAAAAGTCAATTTTCAAATTTATGTTGACATGTGCCTTATGCTTTTGATTTCTTTGGACCATTGACTTGTTTTGTGGCTTTATTGTTTGTAGGTTGATCAATTTTTGCGGGTTGAGGTGACAAAGAAGAGGAGGGAACAAGAAGAGCTTCCAATGGCACTTTTTTTTTTCATAATTGTAAAAAGTGTTCTTTAACACTTTGGGGACATTTATAATCCCATCTTTGGATATTGTTATTTTCAGATTTAGAACTTAACTACATTTTGTTTTGGTTTTAAAAAGAACATACAAAAGTTGTCCTTTTCTCAAAGTTCGTTAAAAAGAACATTAGAAACTCACTAGTTTTTGGATTTGGCTAAAATTGAACAATCAACTTCACACTCAAGTTTGGTGCTTTAAAAAGAACTCACTATTGTCTTCAAGGATTTAAAACAAACTTGTTTCTATCTTGTTTTGTAATCTTTTTTACAAATTAATACCATCTAGATGTGTTTGCACTTCTCTCGCGCTTCATGGCGATCTTGAGAATCAAAAGCATTTTGGTTATATTAGGTTGTCTAAAAGATTTCCTCCACATTTCAAATTTGGGTTTTTTAAATTGAACAAAGCTTGTTAGTGTGAGAAAAGGAATCGCATGTGTTCTCTCTTTGTTCACACAAACAAAGATTGATCAAACTATGGATGTACATACTCACTATTGTTCACCTTTATAGGGCTTGCCTTGGTGGGAAAAAGTACTCACCCCAAGGGAATGACCCAAGTGGTAATGAGCATAAGCCAAGCTCTTCCAAACCGTTATACAAATTTGTGGTTGCAAGGAAAGTTTTCAATCAACAAAGTGATGCATGATAGCTCTCCCCCAATATCTTTATGATGCGTAAATCCCTTGTTCTAATGGTTGGGAGACCTCTTGAGGGAGTTTATCATTGTTTCCTTTGAACCGAATACCCTTATTATGAACCCTTGTGTAGAAGCCAAAAATCCCAATATTTGTTGGCGTCAAGAGGTCGAACCTCCAAAGTCATCCCACATATTTGCGGTTCTTTGTAGAAATTAAAAGATCACCATGAGAGATTCATGAGAATTGAAGCTTAGCTGACCCATAGAAGTGAGTGTCATGGAGGGAAGCCAGTGTGGTCAAGGTTCTAATCATCCACTCTAAATAAGCGCAACTGAAGAAATCCAAGTGGGAATTCAACAAATATTTTCTTTTCCATCCTAGGGTTGTGCAATTTTGAGTCAGTTGAACACATTGCTTGGATCCAAAATCTTGATCTAACAAACATTTAACAATGGTCATCAAATTTCAAATCCTTTAGAAGAGGAAAATACCTTTGAAAATTCCAAGTATTACTACTTGTCCCTAGGGATTTATCCTTAGAGGCTTCTAAATATTTGGGTCTATATCTCAATTTTCTCTCTCTAAAGTCAATATTAGGGAACTATTGCCTTACTTTCCTTGATTTCCACATAATGGACCTTGTGGGATGAAAATAAATTGAGACATAGATATTTAGTTGGAAAGCTAAGCAAGAAAGTGTTTTTGGTAAAAAGGATTCAATTAAGCAAAGATAAAAGGACAAATTGAACCCCACACGTGTGTTGTCTCCAATGATTTCCCATAAGATCAAAGACCCAAAACCAAAGTATGTCAATTGGAACAAATGTCTTAGTCCAAGGAATCTCAAGAAATGCCAGTCTATGCTTACAAAGTTAGAGAAAGATTGGTCTATAAATTTTACAAACATGCTTCAAAGGAATATACCAATTTGTATTCATTCTATTATTATCAAAATCCAAGTCTTTTTCGATATTTTGAGTTTCTCACATAGAGGTATAGCATGTTCTTCAATACCAAGGTCTTGTAAACAAGAGTCTTTCTAAGTTCACTTAGGATCAAAATCAACAATTTCATCCATCCCCCAAACATCAATCAAACCCATCTCACAAACAACTCTTAGAAATCATGGAAAAATCCTTCATACTAGACTTTTGGAAAATACTTTAAATCAAATCAAAATCATCTTGTTTGAATAAGTGAGTGTGGATGCATCCTTCTTCATACACTTAGTTAAATTATCATCTTGTGGACAATTTTATTCCAAGACAATATCTAACCTCTTGGAGTTTATGAGTTCATTATCAAATCCAAATCAAATCCAAATCAAATCCAAAATCAAAAATCAAAAATTCCTAAAGTATAGTATCCCTCCAAGGTTTCTTAAGAGTTCAATCATTCACAATCACCCATCTTTCATTATCTCATCACCATCCTTTGATCCTTAACACCTTAGATTTTTTTTTGTACCTAAAGTTTAGACCAACCTAAGGAGGTAGAGGTTTACCTCCCATATTCCTAAAATTTGATCTTTATTTTATGGTCCAAACTAGATCTCAACACAATAAGAACATGGAAACAAACAAAGAAACATCCACTTCAAGTGACCTAAGTCAAACTGCACCTAAAATCAACCCCATCGGATCTAGCAATCCCCCACTCAACCTTCCCCAACTACCACAAGATCTTCAAGATGGAGGTTGCCAAGTGGTGGATATCTCCAACAATGTCCTAGGAATGACTCAAGATGAAATCATAGAAATGGTCCAAAATCCTGAAAAATCACAAAATTGTCAACACAATGATGAGACTTAATACTTCACAATACATGTTATAATTGGCAAAGCAAGGGGCTAAACTCCCTTCTGATTATGATGTACTTGTAGTATTGTGGAGAAACTTATGTTTATTATAATGCCACCAGTCTCATTCACACCTCCCTTCCAAAACATCATCCAACCCATCCCACCACCAACATCATCTCATGCTCCAAGTCAACCCATGGTTACCAAGGGGAGTTCATTGCTTCATGCTCTTCAAACACATCCCCTTGTAAATAACTAAGACTTAGATGCAAACACCATCTTGGGTCTACCAAATGTCGTCCCTCAAAATCCTAAGCATTTGTATGTCCCACTCGTCTTTCATGACACCAACAATCCATTTTCCTTCGCCACGTCACCAATATATTCTCTTGATACACAATTCTCTCTCCCCATGACTTCACAAGGACAAGGGGGACTATTTGGACAAGGAGGAATCTTTGATCGCTCATCATCATTTTCTCAAGGAAACACACCACCCATCTTCCCACCATTTCCCCCTCTACCATTGACATCCACACCAATCTTCGGTTTAGGGAAACCCCCTTTACCAATCCTCAATCAACCAAAGCAAAGCAATCCTCCAATCATGAATCAAATTAACATACCAAATCCTCCAAGTATGCCACCGATATCGCAACACTAGGTGGCACCAATCCAAACAACACAATCAATCGCTACACTATCTATAAATGTGGTCCCCCAAGGACCTAGCATATCCACCACACCATCTACCACACAACCCCCTATCATCACCCAAATGGCACCTCAACAAAATCTCATCACAACATCTCACACCATTCTGAATCCTCTACCTCCACCATTGAAACTAAATAAGCAAACCAATACAGCATCACATGGCAAGCTACCCAATAAGCCTATCAAAAGGCATTCCAGTAGTTTCAAGCTCAACAAGCTGCACAACAAGTTGTTGAAGCGCAACCTCAAACTTTGTTACAACAACAACAAGCCACCCATGTTGCACAAGGTTCGCACATAGCATAATCCGCACAAGCTTCCCATGTTTCCCAAGCTCCTCAACAAGCTCAAGGTCAGGCACAAGCTCAATATCAAGCCCAGCAAGCACAAGCACAAGCACAATACCAAGCACAACAACAAGTAGTGTAGCAGTAATCCTATCATCAAGCTTTGCAACAATACCAAGTGCAACAAGAAGCAACTCAACTACTAGCCCAACAACAAGCATTGTTGGCACAATAGAAGCAAGAAGTGTTGTTGGCACAACAACAATTTATAGAAGCACAAAAAAACATGCAACCACCTCCCACGAATATGCAAAACACCCCAACCATCACCCAAGTGATCAAACCACCCCAAAACACATTCATCCCACCACCCGATCCATAAAATGATGTTTCTGCACAAATCAAATTTTATCTCGCAACAAGTGCTAGACCTACAATCCAGAAAAACAACAAAAACATAAAGGAATTTGTGCCCTTATCCATTCGATACAAGCATTGTGATGGTTCCATTCCCAAAAGGGTTCAAGATACCTAAATTTGACAAATATCGTGGAACTGGTAGCCCTAAAGATCACATCGGGGAATTTCATGTTCACTATATGGAAGTTGCATACAATGACACTTATCTAGTGCAACTATTCCCTCAAAGTTTGCTTGGGCCAGCAGTGGAATGGTTCTCTCATCTCACTCCCAGAATCAAAAAGTTCCAAGAGATTGTGGACTTGTTTATACAAAACTATTCATTCAACATAGGCATGGACGTGAGTCTAGATGAACTATCCGCTCTCAAACAAGCCAAGGGGGACACATTCATATCCTTCTTGCAATGATGGAGATCCAAGGCCAACAAGAGCAAGTGGACTATGCCCGAGGAACATCAAATCTATACTATCATCGCCAATCTTGAAGGAACCTTGTCCTTCCATTTGAAAATGCAATGCAACACCATGTATGACATGTTGATCCCCACGCGCTAAACATCGAAAGAACCCTTATCGCACAAGGGGTGACAACTACTTATCAAGACAACCGTCCATCAACTCATTACAATGAAAAACCTTGCACATGGGAAAAGAACAAAAAAATTACTAACGATGGTGTGGTTGATGCCAAAGTTGTTATCAGCACTCCAAGGCAAAACACACAATCATATCAACAACTACAAGTCAAAGACAAAAACAACACACAATCCAACACATCATTGCAACGACCAACAACCAAGTGGTTAATAACTTAAACAATCAAGGGGGAACACCCCCAAGGAATTATCCCCCTAAACATAAATACACACTTCTTGGGGAACCAATTGAGTCTATCATGGAACAGCTAGTCCAAGAAAATCTCACCAAGATCCCTATATATGACAATTATCAAGAGCCTCAAGTTAAACCACCATGGTATAATGAGAAACAACTCTATGATTTCCACAAGATAAAGGAACACACAACAGATAGTTGCATGCAACTCAAATATCTTATTCAGGACCTCATCGATGACAGAATTGTAACCATTGAACAACCCGTAGGAAATCAAGATCTCAAGATATACACGAATCTAATGCCAAATCACAATAAGGGGAACAACAATGGTAAGGAAAAGTATAATAATTTGAACCATGTTTATGACCATGTGATTGCATCCTTGGATGTTGTTACACCCTTAGATGAATGGGTTACCATTGTCAGTATCAAAGGATCCTGAACCGACTGTGGAGTCACCACACATGGTGCCCTTACATGACCATCCCAAGCACCCAAAGCATCTACTACCAATCCAAAGTCAATTCTCGATGGTTATAATGTCTTGGATCAATTGAAAAAAACCCCTGCCCAGATCTCCATCATGGAGTTGCTGAAAATCTCACCCGCACATAGGAAAATCTTAGAAGTGTTGGCTTCATCCATTGTCCCCATAGATCTTAACACATACCAGTTCCAAGCTATGGTTAGACATATCACCACCCCACATCTCCTAACATTTTCTAATCAATACTTCCCAATTCATCCATCTTATAACCGTGCACTCCATCTTGAAGTCTTAGTCCATAAAAATAAAGTCAAAAGAGTCTTGGTGGATGGAGGTGCAGGGTTAAATATTTATACTCTCAAGCTAATAAAGAGACTGGGATTCTCTGAAGATGTCATTGAAAAGGGTAAAGTTATTACAATTAGGGCATATGATGATCAGGAACAGGTGTCTCAAGGCACCATTCAACTCCCTATTCAAGTAGGGCCAGCTATCATGGAAACCACATGCCAAGTCCTTGACCTAGAATTACCTTACAATATCCTCATGGGGCGCCCATGGATATAAGATCCCTCAGGTCCCAAAGAATTATGGAGGACCCACATTTCCATATATAGACCCATCTACCCTTGCCTTCGCTTCTGAGAAAAAGACACCCTCCATTCTAGACATCTCTGATATCAAAGTCATTATCCAAGACAATGGGTGTGGGGATTAAAAAATGAAGAAGAGTGCCTTTGTAATAGGAGAGTTACCTCAATATCCTCAATCTCATGGAAAACCTCAACCAATTGACACATCAACCCAAACCTTCAAAGCAGATCCCTCTAGATTCAAAAAGTGGGGGGACCTAAGTCAGGAAATGGTAGATGAAAGGGATATATCAAGCTTATTGTATCAAGATGAAAGAATTGTACCTGATCTTCTCATGGAGAATAACAACAAAGGATTGTAGTTAATGCAAGGATGGGGCTATAAAAAAATGAAAAGCTTGGGAAAAATGATAATGGCCTACTAGAACCTATCATTCCTGAGAAGTGCATAAAAAATCTTGGCCTTAGATGTACCCCTCCAAAGTTAATCATACGTGGCAAAGGTGCCCCTATTAAAATAGTCAAAGCTTCCCCCTCGGTTCCCGTACCGATTACTTATCCTTTTGAGGACCCCCTCACTAACCTACCTATTTATTCAAGGATTCAGGTCCCTTATCATGATTAGTACCCTATCTTTCAAACCAAGTGACCAAACCAATGAGCTAAAACTTATCTACCCCCAACTCATCGATTATGACCAACAAGGACCACTAGTTCTAGACACGTTCGAAAATGATGAGGCTCTCTCACAATTCATGGGATTGTGGGATATGATAACATGTGGAGATCACAAATTAGGATTCAAAATTGAGCTAGACACACTTGCCTACTATGGTGAAATGATTGAATCCCTCAATCGTAAAAGTGAAAATTTAAGAGTAATATCTAGGTCTTTAAGTGAAAACCACACTATGGCACTTTTTGACCTAAGAATAGTAAAAACAAAGGACGAATCCAATGGTGAAAACCTCTCTGAGGAACCAAAGAATGAGGGATTCAATCTTCCCATTAGTGTTATTCATCAGGAAAATTCAGCAGTCTTGGCATAGAAGTGCAATCCGGTCAACCTAGGAACTAAGGAAGGGCCACATATCACCTTCTATGTAGAATCACTTTTGACATAAGAACAGGAACTCCTAGCTGCTTTTCTAAGGGAAAGAAAGGTAAACTTCGCATGGACCTATGCTAACATGCCTAGTATTGATCCAAAATTTGTGGTTCACCATCTAGTCGTCTATCTAGAGGTGAAACTAGTAAGGAAAAAGCTAAGAAAGATGCATCCACAAATAGAATTACTGGTCAAACTTGAATTACAAAAGCTCCTTGATGTTGGTTTCATACGACCAATTGATTATCCATAATGGATTTCAAATCTTGTACCAATCTTTAAGCCCACTGGGGGAATCCGCATGTGCACTAACTTCAACGACCTAAACAAAGCATGTCCTAAAGATGATTTCCATCTCCCAAATATAGACATGATTGTGGATATGATGACATGACATGAAATGTTATCACTAATGGACAGATTTTTAGGGTATAATCAGATCATGATAGCTAAGGATGATCAGCACAAAAACAACTATCACTTGTCCATGCGGAACTTACTGCTAGAACATGATGCTATTTGGGTTGAAAAACACTAGAGCTACCTATCAAAGAGCTATGATGCTAATCTTCCACGACATGATTCACAAAATTGTGGAAGACTATGTGGATGAAATATTAGCTAAATCAAGAAAGTGTCAGGATCACATACCAGCTCTAAGCTCCATCTTTGATAGGATGGAAGAATACAAGGTCAGACTCAATCCAAAGAAATGTGTATTCAGTATACAATCAAGAAAGGTTATGGGATATATAGTGTCAATGAGGGATATTGAGATAGACCCCACCAAATTCAAATCCATCCTTGAAATGGAGGCACCCAAAACATTAAAGCAATTAAGGGGTTTGCAAGGAAGACTCCAATCCATTTGTTGGTTTACAGCACAGTTAGCAGATAAGACTATACCATATTCTCATCTACTCCACAAGGGGGTAGCATACAAATGGGATGAGAAATGTGAGCAAGCATTCAATAAAATCAAGGAGTACTTTCTCACACCACTAGTTCTTATGCCACCAATTCCGAACAAGCCCTTGATCCTATATATATTGGCAACAGTAGTAGCCCTTAGCACTCTCTTAGCACAACATGATGAAAATGGGAAAGAGAGAGTTATTTACTACATTAGTAGAACCATGGTAGGAAATGAGCTGAATTATACATCCATTGAGAAGGCTTGCCTAGCAATAGTGTTTTCCACATAGAAATTCAGACACTATATGTTGGCACATCAGATAAAACTCATTGACAAGATAGATCATCTCAAGTATTTTCTTTATAAAGCAATGCTCACAGGGAAAACAACTAAATGGGTCATGATCCTAATAGAACACAACATTGAGTATGTAGAAGGGAAGGCCATTAAAGGACAAGTAATTGCAAATCAGTTGGCAAAAGCACCAATATATTCAGACAACCCATTGGTATCAGAATTTCCTGATGAGTCAATCTTTAACCTAAGTGTGACAAATCACTGGAAAGTATATTTTTATGGATCCTACATAAAGCATGGGTCAGGAGTTGGGGTCTTCTTCATTACACAACAAGGATATTGCATACCAAATTCATACTTGAGCTATATTTTCCTTGTACAAATAACATTGCAGAATATGAGGCTCTTGTTATAGGAATCAGAATTTCAGTACAATGGCAGATCATGACACTCAAGGTCTATAGGGACTCACAGCTTATCATCAACTAGTTTAATAATGAATACCAAACAAAGGATGACAAATTTACTCCATACAAGAAACTGGTGGAAAGCCTCAAAGAATTCTTCATTGACATCACGTTTGAGCAAACACCCAGGGAAAACAATAGAGCGGTGGATGTTATGGAAATAATCGAATCACTACTGGATATCCCACGCAATGTATGAAAGCAATAATTCCTTGTAGAGAACCTTCTCGTACCAACTTTCAAGGTACCAGAGTCTGAATTCATGCATGAAATCATTGGTCCCAATGACCCTTGATATCATAACATTTATACCTACTTAAAAATAGGAGTCCTCCCTGCTAATATCACCCCAAACCTTAAAAGAACATTTGTCAAGAAGTCATCCCATTTTTTATCTTAGGAGACACCCTATACTATAGGAGTATTGAGGGTACCTTGTTAGGATGCCTTAATCATGAAGAAGCTTTGATTGCTTTAACTGAGGTACACAATGGCATTTGTGGGTCACATTCAAGTGGTATGACCTTGGCTAAGAAACTACTGAGGACTGGGTAATAGTGGTCGACAATGGAAAAAGAAGCTCATGACTATGTCCAGAAGTGCTTACAATGTCAACAACATGGGGACCCCATCCATGCACCAGTTCAAGAGCTGCAACCGATCATAACACCTTGGCCCTTTTCATAATGGGGGCTCAATCTCATTGGTAAAATCACACCCACCTCATCCAATGGACATAATTTCATCATCACCACCACTGAATATTTCACAAAGTGGGTAGAGGCCATCCCAATGACCTATATCACAAGGAAGCAAATTTCGAAGTTCATCCTGAACTACCTCATTTGTTGTTATGGTGTTCCACGGGCCATTATATCAGACAATGGGACACCTTTCAAAAACTAGGATGTTCAAGACTTATGCCAAAAATTCAATATCCAACATCGCTTCTCCACCCCCTACTACCCCCAGGGTAATGGACAAGCTAAGGCTACTAATAAAACCATCTTGAAAATCCTAAAGAAGACAATTAATGAAGTTGTTCATGATGGGAACCTACAACTAAATCCCACCTTATGGGCCTACCAAAAGAGTCTCCACACACCAACAGGTGCCACCCATTCTCCCTGGTCTACGGATCAAAAGCTATACTCCCCATTGAAATCAAGCTCCCATCCTTAAGAATATCATTGCAGAATCTCATCACTGATGAAGAATATCGGGTGTCACAGTTGAACGAGCTAGAACTACTAGATGAGTGGCACATGGATGCCTTAAACCACCTACAGGTCTATCAAAACCGTCTCAAGAGGAGCTATAACAAGAAGATTAGGATCCGTACCTTTCAAGTTGGAGAGATTGTATTGAAGGAGAATCAAAAGAATGTACCAAATCAAGACAACAAGGGAAAATTTGAACTCAATTGGTTGGGACCCTTCATCATAGCAAGTTATAGATCAAGAGCATATTAGCTATCAACACCCAAAGGTGAACCTCTATAGGAGCCTATCAATAGCTCCCATATCAAAAAATTTATGCATAAGCTTGCAAGTTATAAATCCCAAAAATCCAAAAAAATCCACAAATATTAAAAATCCAAAAAAATCAGAAAAAGGATTGAAAACAGTAAAGAAAAAAATCATCCTCTAGTGAAAATAACTTCGGTGGCACTTTGGGCAAGTACCTTGGTGAAAACCTAGGAAACAAGAACCTTGTGTAAATAAGCACTTTCCATCCACCATTATCTCTATGGCTTGTTCTACATCATTCATCCATCACACTTCCATATCTCCATTCATCACCCATCTGTGTCCACATCATAGCTTGATCATGTGTTTGTATCATGACCCCCCCTAGAACTACTTGGCATATTCCTAAGGTCAATTTGTCCTACCTATATCAAATTAGTTTATCGCCTCACGTTGGGGGCATGTTTCTATACCTGCATTGGATCGGATTCATGTATATTCTTGAAATCTTCCTTAAAACCAAAAAATCCAATAACATCTAAAACATATCAAAAATCCAAAAAAATAGGTCAAAAAGTCAGAAAAAGTCAAAAATAGAGTCGTCTTGTCAAACTACAGGTCTATGAGCTCTAAACATAGGCAAGTCCATCATTGATGTTCCCCTGAGAAACGTTAGGTCAGTCCTTTAGGAGTCCTTCACAATAAACTGACAATCCATTTGTTCATATATCTCACCAATAAATGAGTCATCAATCAAACTTTATGGTCTCTGATAGTATAACATAGGAAAGGCTAATCTTTGATCAGCCCTAAAGGCCCCTAGGATAGGTCTTTAGGTTAGGTTCTTGGTCAAAATCTTGGAAAACACCAAAAAGACTAGAAAATTTGAAAATCAAAACATTTGTAAAATTTTTAAAAAAAACCAAAAATAGTCTCAAAAAATTGCAAAATCTCAAAAACATTCAAAAACCCCAAAATAATCCATCCCATTTCACATTCACCCATAATAAACATCCACTCATAATAAATGACTGTCACCCCCAACCTTTGGTGAAACAATCAAAAACAAGTCTAGCAAGTTACACTTGTGAAAACTCAAATGTCAAGGTCTCAAGTCTAGGTCACTAGGTAAACAAGTTGGTCAACTCTTGATATTAATAGCCCATCATCCAGTTAGTCCCAAAATCATCTATAACATCATGTCCTAGGATGCATCCTTCCTATAATGGGCATCAACATCAGGCATCACCGTAGTTTAGTCTTGGCTAGGGGTATCAAGAAAATTAGCTTGTTTGTTTACTTGATCTTTGTCTTGTTGATTTATCTTATTGCACAAAACAATTTATAGAGAAATGAATGGGGCATTAATCATTATCTTTTTATCTACTTTGTTTGTTGGATATTCTTGTAATATAACCTTGATCATGCTTACTTTGTTTGGTCTATAGGGAGGGTATTTGGGTATCTTGTTGACCACATGGGAAGGTTCTTCTTTTCTATGTTTTGGTCTGAGATGTTTGAAATATCTAAACTACATCCTAAATAGGGTTTTGTATGTCAAGTGTGAATAGGGATACTCCTATATGATTGTCAAGTCATTGTCCATCACATTAAGTACAACGCCATCCTGGTTCTTTATACCTTGATGCATCGTATCTATGTGTGCTATCAAACATAAGGAAAGTTATGCTCTTTACATCCCCAATCCCTAGATAAGCAATACATCATCATCAATCATCATCATAGCTAATAAATTCTCGACGAATCATAGACTTGTTGGATTTCTGCATCTTCTCAGAATTAAGGGTTGATCCCTCTCATTATTCTATCATCTTTTCACGCTAACATAATATCATTTCCATCATGCATCCACAAACCATTAGCATACATACATCTCATAATCATAGCATATCACATCATCCACCTCACATGCATTGCATCATCATTTAAGATGTTTAGGATAATATAGATTTGTTATTTTCAGCATCTTAGTTCATCTCATTTGCATCATCATCATAATATAGATATGTTAGTCTAAGCATCTCATTACATAACCATCCATACTTCCATCTTGAACCTCTTAGTTGTGAGATCGACCCTCAAATCAAAAAATTTGCTCAATCTCTCGAGGGGATAGTGTACCGATATACTTCTTTTTGTTGGGGCATCCAAAAAAATTATAAAATTTTTGAACTTTGATCTCAACAAGGTTATTCTTTGAACCAATACAACTGGTACGCCGCTTCAAAGAGGGGAAAAATGTAGACACTCAAAATATCTTGATCGACATCATACACTTGATTCACTAACACTGGTTCTTCCTTAATCACTTCCACACTAACCAATTAATTGAATAATCTTTATTTAATTAATTAAATTCATCAAAATTTCCTCCTTAATCAGATAATACACTTTATCGGATTATTTCATCAAAATCCTAATGTTCTTCCTTTAGTTAAATAAATCAATTTTGTTTCATCAAAATCCTAATGTTCTTCCTTTAATTAAATAAATCAATTTTATTTAATTAAAATCCTAATGTTCCAACACCCTCTCATTTGATTTAAATGAACCCAAACATCTAAATCAAATATCACAAATCAAACTAATTTCATCTAAGTTAATTAATCCTAAATTAATTAACTCCTAACACTAATCCTCCATTCCTCTAGCTTTTAACTCCACCCTTGGGTAAGTCAACCTAACCAAGTTGCACATGTAAATCAATTTATTTGATTTATAATTACCCTATTTTCATTCAAATATGGCATATTCTTAGAATATTCCACCCATTTTAATTTTCCCTCCCAAAGGACTTTTGTCTTCCACCTTTGCATTGAAGGCTCTTACATGGCATTGAAGGCTCTTACACCTCCTCTTACAGAAGCCACCTCTTGGCTTTCAAATCTCAACTACATGCATTTAACATGCACATTGTTCAAAATGTACTCCACCTCCCTTCATTAGCATGTTTGCAAGTGGCACAATGCCATTGGTCCCTTTTTAATCCCATATTCTTCTCTGTTGGAAATATATGCCTCAATCATCATAGGCTGAAGCCTCTACTAGAGCAAAGTCGGTATGACATCTATCATGTCTGGCCGACTAGTAGCTTTGATACATTTTGTTTTGAACAGGTTGCTATGACCTTGCAGAAGTCTTGTCGAACGCTTATTCTTTAGAGCCTTCGTTGTGACATAGTGTATTCACTATGACCTCTTATTGCGAGGAGTTCTTTGGCCAACAGGACATTCAATCATAAATTGGGGAGACTAATGACGACCACAGGCTTTGAGATAACCTATGTCGGTTCGGTGAGAAGTCTCAGTGAATAGTCAATGTCTCACCGACAGTGTAACACTTGGGTTCATCGGAGTAACATGTTTGTTTCATTATGATGTCTCAACAAATTGAAAATGTCTCGCCGATAGGAATACATATGATGTCTTCACCATAACATAAAGATCCCGATGTGAGGTCTCAGTGAATAGTGAAGGTCACGCCAACGGGGACACATCCAAACATTCATCAAGGTAACCCAAGTGGTTTGGGAAGAAGTCCTGGTGAACGATGTTAGTCTCACCAATGATGAGGGTTCTTCAGCATAGGTCTTGGCGAATGGTGGTCATTAGTGTAAAAAATACGTCTTTGATAAGAACTCTCGGCGAAGGTGTTAAGTCTTGCCGACTATTCTTTGGAGCTCGGTATAATATGTGACTTTGGTATAACCTTTGGTGACTTGCTATGATCTCTTGGCGAAAACGATAGGTCTCGCCGACTGCTTGGTGCTTCGGTGTAACACATGAAATCTCGATAGGACATCTTGGCGATAACAGTGACTCTTAGCGACATCGATATGAAGGTTATGTGGCATCGGGGTGACACTATTAGTGTCTCACCGAGATGCCAACATAGTGCAAATTTTGTTGACCATTTGACTGTCCTATGTGGAGTCTCGTGGACCAATAGGAGAAGTTGAATTTGAACAGTTGGAAGACAATCGGTTGTGACGGTTCTGTGAGGAAGTTCAACAAACAGGGAATGCCATGGATATACTCGGTGATTGCAGATTGTGATCAGGTTGGTTCGAAGGTTGATTCGACAGATTGTTGTATGATCAATGAATGTATTCTAATCTGTAAAGGTTGTAACTTGAAAGTTTATGTTCCAAGATTGTTCATGGTGAATGTTGTTGTAAACAGACATCAAAAAGATAAGTATGAAACTTGTATGTAATCTTTATTACTGTAATACAAAGTGACTTCTCTTGGTGTGGTGGGTTTTTCTCCCGTAAGGGTTTTCCCACGTATATCTGGTGTTCATGTGTGATTTCCAAATACTTTGTTTATGTTATATTACTTCATAGTGCATCTTAGTTGAACTGTAATTGAAAAATTAAAAGTATTTCTACATTGTTCTCTGAGGTATTGACTTTAGGAGAATTTTTTTCACATCTGATTTTCCTTACAAGCGGTATCAGAGTCTGGCCAGTTGTCTTATCCTTGTGGGTACATTGGATTTTTTGTGTTAATTCTGTTTCAGTGGGATTTTTGTAGAGTTTGTTACTTCTAATTACAGGTTAAGATGGCTAGCACATCTAGGAGTAATTTTGAAATAGATAATTTTAACAGTAGTAACTTTGAGTTGTGGAAACTCAAGATGGAGGATTTTCCAGTTGATCGTGATCTGTGGCTTGAAGTTTCTGGAACTAAAACAGGCATGAAGCAAGAAGATTGGGACCTTGAGATAGGAAGTCTAAGGGGCTTATAAGGCTCTGTTTGGAAGACTCAGTGCTTCTAAATTTTCATGAGGAGAAGACTGCCTCTTCTTTGTGGAAGAGACTGGCATCTATTTATCAAGGGAAGTCCTTGGTGAATAAATTGTTCCTGAGGAAGAAGCTATATTCTTTGATAATGTAGGAAGGAGGGTCTATGGCTGATCATTTGACTATATTTAATAGTTGATTGCTCAATTGACATTTGTTG
>VDFB02000013.1:91844983-91872318 GCA_007258455.2 Sequoia sempervirens
AGATGTACCCTAAAACCTTAACCCATATATATATTTTTTATTTCAAGCATCTCACGAATTTCCCTAAGATATGAATCCTAAACCCTTAACCCTAAGACCTAAATCCTAGGAGATGAACCCTAAACCCTTAACCCATGATTTGTTATTCTAAGCATCTCATGAACCCTAGAAAACCTAAACCCTAAGGCATAGGACCTAAGGCATAGGAGATGAGCCCTAAACCCTTAAACCATATATATTTGTTATTCTAATCATCTTGTTAACCCTATAAATCCTAAAACCCTAAACCCTAAACCTTAAAGCCTAGGAGATGAATCCTAAAATATTAACCTGTATATAGATTTGTTATTTTAAGCATATCATGAACCCTAGAAACCCTAAACCCTAAACCATAGAACCAAAGGCCTAGGAGATGAGCCCTAATCCCTTAACCCATATAGATTTGCTATTATAAGCATCTTGTGAATGCTAGAAACCATAAACCCTCAACCATAAACCCTTAACTGATATAGATTTTTATTCTAATCATCTTGTGAACCCTAGGAATCATAAACCCTTAACCCTAGGACTTAAACCCTTAACCCATATTAGATTTGTTATTCTAAGGTTCTAAGCATCTCATGAACCCTATAAACCCTAAACCATAAACCATAAGACCTAAAGCCTAGAAGATGAACCCTAAATCCTTAACCCATTCAAATTTGTTATTCTAAGCATCTCATGAACTCTAGAAATCCTAAACCCTAAACCATAAGACTTAACGCCTAGGAGATGATTCCTAAATACTTAGCCCATATAGATTTTTTATTCTAAGCATCTCATGAACCCTAGAAACTGTAAACCCTAAACCATAGTACCTAAAGCCTAGGAGATGAACCCTAAATCCTTAACCCATATAGATTTGTATTCTAAGCATCTCATGAACCCTAGGATATGAAGATCCTAAATCTTTAACTATAGGACCTAATTCCTAGGATATGAACCCTAAATCCTTAACCCTAAAGTTAATAGAGTGATTTAAGGGGATGCAAGATGATGGATTAAGGGTAGATAAGAGGATATGGCTTAAGGGGTCCTAAGAGGATGGCTTAAGGGGAGTTGAGAGAGTGACTTAAGGGGATACAAGATGATGGATTAAGGGTAGATAAGAGGATATGGATTAAGGGGTCCTAAGAGGATGGATTAAGGGGAGTTGAGAGAGTGACTTAAGGGGATGCAAGAGGATGCATTAAGGGTAGATATATAAGGATATCAAAATTAAGGGGTACTAAGAGGATGACTTAAGGGAAGTTACTTAAGAGAGTTAATTAAGGGGATGCAAGATGATGGATTAAGGGTAGATAAGAGGATATGGCTTAAGGGGTCCTAAGAGGATGGCTTAAGGGGTGTTGAGAGAGTGACTTAAGAGGATGCAAGTGGATGGAATAAGGGTAGATATATGAGGATATGCATTAAGGGGTCCTAAGAGGATGGCTTAAGGGGAATTAATAGAGAGACTTAAGGGGATGCAAGAGGATGGATTAAGGGTAGATATATGAGGATATGGCTTAAGGGGTACTAAGAGGATGGCTTATGGGAGTTAAGAGAGTGAATTAAGGGGATGCAAGATGATGGATTAAGGGCAGATAAGAGGATATGGCTTAAGCGGTCCTAAGAGGATGGCTTAAGGGGTGTTGAGAGAGTGACTTAAGAGGATGCAAGTGGATGGATTAAGGGTAGATATATGAGGATATGCATTAAGGGGTCCTAAGAGAATGGTTTAAGGGGATATGAAAATAATTATAATTTTTTTATAAAATGATAATGAATTATTTAGTTTTATATTTATTCTATCAATTAAATGTATCTAGAACTATATATAGTTACTTGTCTCTAGATTCAAATTCCATTCTAATATATATGCATGTACTACATTTTTTGTAATGCATCTAGTTTTGGGAGACCTGAAACAAAAAATGATATAAAACTTTAATTAGGAAATTATTAAAGAAAAACATATATAGACATGTATATGTGATAAATTTTTAACTATATATGAACTATCAATTATATATATATATATATACATATATATAACACTATATACTTACCTATATTTATTACTCTATTGTACCATCTGCATCCTCTCTTATTTGTAATGCATCTATGATTGTCTCATGATCATCCATTGAAAGTGTCCATAACACTTTATTAGCAGGCCTCCCTTAATATCTAACTAGTTTTATATTGGTTGCTAAAATAAAATGTGAATAATGTATAATATTTTTGTGTCTTTCATAGTATTCAAATGCAGGAAAGCCATTCTTTCTTATCAAATATTTTTGAAGCTAGGTGCTAACAACAACCACAGAACTAGTTGGATACTCAAAGTTGTCATCATTCACTCTAGGATGTACCAACTTATGTTTTCTCTCAACACATCTAGCCAACCAATACTTCGTCTCCTCTTCATTCCCCCCAGGTGCAACAACAACATACACATGTCCTACAAAAATGAATAAAAAATT
This sequence comes from Sequoia sempervirens, assembly GCA_007258455.2. Classification (NCBI taxonomy): domain Eukaryota; kingdom Viridiplantae; phylum Streptophyta; class Pinopsida; order Cupressales; family Cupressaceae; genus Sequoia; species Sequoia sempervirens. Next base: position 91,847,491 of record VDFB02000013.1, read on the forward strand.
CAATAAAGAGTAACTTATATTTAACATATGAAAATGCATACATATAAAATTCAATTCAATTTAATGTACCTTCTTGTACAAGGTCTGAAACATGATCATAATCATCTGGTGCGAACACCTGATTATCTTCAATTGTCATTCCATGTTGAACATGTGTCAATGTAGGTGTTAAGGCTCTTTGTTTCCATTCTTCAACCCATTCTGTATTTTCAAATGCCTCCCAATCACCTGTACAATACAAAATTGAAAAAAGCATGCAAGCTCCCTTGTCCATATTGTCCATGTGTTTGCATTCGAACTCTTAAACGAATTCCATTTTTCAGATCCATTAATTGTTTCACAATCTTGTTAAGTAAGAATATCATTTTCTTCAACTAACAAAAATAAGCATCGAATTATCAAACTCTCACTTGTTCTTGTAGATAATTTAGTATTGCACCAATCTACAATTGCACATGCATCTCTGAATTTCGCAACATCCTCAAATCTTAGTTGCTCTCTAGCAAGAGCTCTTTTCACACATGCACTTGCTCCATCGCATTCTCCTTTACCATGTATAGCTTCAAGAAAATTCCAAATGTGCTAGATATTATTTTCCTTATGAACTCTCCATAACCAATAATACATTCTAGCATTCTTGAATTGACCCATGCAATTATTTGACCATATGAGATGTTCTATCATTTGAATTCCTCTCTCTTTTAAATTTTTATAAAATATATAAAAACAACATTGAACAAACTTAGATGAATACAATCAATTATCATTTACATAAAAATGGTACTCTCTCAAAATTTTTCCATTATCTTCTCAACTATCATCTACATGTCTATATAACATATGAAAAAATATAGCTAGTTGCACTAAATTATAATATTGTGATTGAATTTCTTCTTGTGGAGCAATAATATAATTTTCAACAAAATTAACAATTGACAATATAGTTCCAATTGGGAATGTGTTTTTACATAAACAAAATTGATTATCAAGCTAATTAGCATATTGAGAGTGTTTAACATATTTAGGTACAATCTTATCTTTAAGTTCTTTAATAAATTCATACACACTAAATTTTTCCACAATCAGCTCACAATGTTTTCCAATTTTTCCATCTTTTAAAGAATACTCAATATTTTTAATTTTTTCAACATCCACTATTTGTTGTCCAAATTCATCTAAACTACTTTCATGCATACATTCTCCTAACAATGAAAATTTACCACATCTATCACATTGTCTAGAAATACATGCTTTTAAATAATTTTTAATAAGTTTCCATTAGAGGGTTCACAAAACAAGCCTGCTATAAAATATTTGATTGTTTCAGGTGGGATATTAATACCACAAATGTCCTACACAATTTGGTTAGCATGTAAAGTAAAACACATTTATCAAAAAATATCATAATAATAACAAAATTGTACACGAGTCTTACAACAACACGAGATTCATTGTTTATTAATTCTAACATACCAAGGTTTATATTTTTTGAATGATCTTTGAATGATCTAATATTAAATGGTAATATTGAATCATCTATTCTTTTTATATAATTTAGTTTGAGTCATATTTAAGAGATTCTTTGGATGAGCTTCACGAATTTTGGAACCCACCCTTAATTTTAAAACATCTCTAATGTTAGGTGATACTCTTGTATTATCATGCCGACATTTTTTGATTAAATATTTGATTTCATTAGTTAATTTCATGTTTGACCTTGGGAGTCTACCAAAAAAAATCCAAAATTGATTAATTGGATCCTCTCCAATACTTTCTCTTCTTTTAGTAGCTCTTATCAAATTTTTAGGATTTACTTTTATACATTTATTAATCTTACTTAACATTCTTTTATTTGAAGTTGCTTTATTAACTAGAGCAGTTGTTATTGCACGATGAGCTGCATTCTTATATTTAGATCTAGACTTTTCTTATCTATAAAATCAATAGCATTAGCAACAATAGATATGACTAGTTTTACTGAATCATCTTTCTTTTTTGGTTTTACAAAAATGCCTAATTTTTCATCACTTTTCTGATTTTTGACATTCTCATCAATTGCATCATGAGTTGACATTGAAATCCTAATTTCTTTCTATAATTTTTTTTTTATATATTCTATTTCCATAAGTTCTCATTTGTCTCCAAGAAACTATACTAGGAAATTTATCTAGCACATCTTTTTCAATTGTAAAAAAACATTTTTATTTTTATTCATACAAGGGGTTTCATTTTCATCCACGCAAGGGGTTTTATTTTCATTTTCAAACATAAAAGGGATTTAATTCTCATTTTCATCAATATGAGGGATTTCATTCTCATTTGCATTCATCTAATATTTCATCATTATTTTGTTTTTGCATTGTTTCAACCCTAGAATTATTGATACCATCAATGGTGTATCCAACTTCATCTAAATAACTAAGATCAATATTATCAAGACTTGGGTTTGAAGACATACATGGATAAATTTTTTCAATAGGTGCATTTTCCATATCATTGGGAGGTGGATTTTAATACATGCTAAATTTGTTTGCATAGGTGCTCTTTCCATATCATTGAAAGTTGAAGTTGAAGGCATAGTTGGGTTTGTCTCCATAATTGCATTGTCTTCCATATTCACCATCTCCACATTTGCATCATCTACATTCATCTCATCCTTCATGGTTTCCTCTTCAAAATTCATGGAACTAGATGCTTCCAAATTTTTCATTTGACGAATCCTTTCTCTTTTATCCCTTTGTCTTGTTTCCTCCATTTCTCTATTTTCTTGAATTTCTTTAGGTGTCGTTAAATTTCTACATTTTTTTCTTTGCCTTTGCTTTGATCTGATGTTTACCAAACCCTCTTTATCACAAAACAAATGATTCTTAACCTATTTTCCAATTGCTAGATAATTCAAATATTTAAATAAAACTATATAGTATGAAGATCCTTTATTCTATAAACTTTGAAGTATAAAAACATCATGAATACATCCAAAAGTTCTCCTTTTCTAAATCTTCTTGTAAAATATTCTTGTACTTGATTCCACTTCAAAAAATTCAACCTACACTCATCTCTTCCAACAATTTGAATAGAATATGCCCTATTAAGAGATTGCACAAGACAACATTGCAATAAAAAATGCAGAAAATGACACTTTCAGATCATACTACAGAAAAAGAATGTTGCAAAAAAACATGCTCTATCAATATTTTCCAAATTGGGAAAAATGGTTAAATAGGAAATGCGTATGTGTTATAAAATGTGTACACATTCTATTTTAGGAGCGCATATGCATTATATATAACACATACACACGTTAACTTTACCCAATAGGTAAATAGGTAAAGCATACACATTATATAACGTGTACACGTTCTATTTAAATAATGCGTACATGTTTTAATAATGCATAGGCATTCCTAAAAATTTGAATCCCCAACCCACATGCAACCTCGGTTTTAGGCTTGGGAAAGGCTTGGCAATCCAACCCTTAGCCTTTGACTTGCAACTAAAAAATAAGGTAGGTTCGAGAGGAATGCCCAACTTTGGAAATATGGCTGATGAACTTCTTTTCTGAATCAATCTATGAAATTAAAACCCATTAGAGAACATGATGTCTAGTTTCAAAATATATATATTTTTTATTAATATTGGATTATATTTGTTATTTTTTAATTAATTTATAAGAAAATTAGTCCATAAACTTGAAATATCAGGCTTTTTTTTTTTTAATAACCTTTTTTGGTTAAGTTTCTTGTAAAAAAAATTACATGGCATCAATTTTCAAACAATTCTCTACACAATGAGAAAGAAAGATTCAAAAATGTTTAGTTTAGGTCCAATTATGCTGTCCGTACACATTAATTTAAAAAAAAACAATTAAGGCCAATAAAAAAACATTAAAAAAAAATTACAAAAAAAATCCTTATCAATCTTGATGTTGTTAACTCTCTTTCCCCAATAAGAATTAGAAAAATACTTTTATTTGGGTCAAAAAGTGGTGTCTGTATACATGCATGTTATGGTAAAAAAAAAAAAGGCTTTTAAAAAGTGGTTTTTATACATCCCTATCAAAATTTAATTTATATCATTTGGGTTTGAATATCTTACATATTTGGAAACTAAATTCAAAATGCTAAATTTTATATTATTGAATTTTTTTAAGATTCATTATACGTAAGTGCCTCAAATTTTCAGTCCAAGTGTGAAAAATTCTAAAACATAGCAAAAACACTTCCACTTTTTGAGCTTTTTGTTGACCCAACTTCTTGCATCAGCCTTGGGACTGCTCCTCTTCCTTCATTTGCAACTAGAAAAAGAGAAAAAACACATGGAAAGAGCCAAACACAAACAAATTTATTCACAACTATATCAACTCCGCGTCATGCTACTCCAATTCTAACTCCAACTCCTTGTAGATTATGAGGGCGTTTGTGTTGCTCTAAGCAAGTTGGTCACAACCTTGAGCAAAATTACGCTTGATTTTCACCCTTGGCTTGCTTGAAAATTGTGCCTTTATACATGCTGAGCATGAACCTTCATATTGTTGAATTTTGCATTCATGGACTAGCTAGGGTTTGAACCTAGGATCTCTCATTTGCCGCTAGAGTGCTCTACCACTGAGCACTGGCCCACTTTGTGGTTGGTTCATCTTCAGTTCAAGTGGATTTTTTCCAACACCCCCCATAAGCCATATTTGTTGTACCTGGGGCTCCTAGCCTTGTCTGACTTTGATACCATGTTGAATTTTGATTTCATGAACCAACTAAGATTTGAACCTAGGACCTCTCATTTGCTGTTGGAGTGCTCTACCACTAAGCTACCCGCCAACTTTGTGGCCGGTCCATCTTCAGTTTAGGTGTGGATTTTTTCCAACACCCCCCATAAGCCACACTTGCTGCGCTTGGGGTTCCTAGTCCAGTTTGAATCTGATACCATGTTAAATTTTGTATTCATAGAACAACTAGGATTTGAACCTAGAACCTCTCATTTGCTATTGTAGTGCTCTACCGCTGAGCTACCGACCTGCTTTATGGCTGGTCCATCTTTAGTTCAGGTGTGGCTTTTTATCAACACCCTCCAAATAGCTAGATTTGTTGTTGGAGTGCTCTACCACTGAGCTACTAGCCCACTTTGTGGCTAGTCCATCTTCAGTTCAGGTGTAGCTTTTTGTAACACACATCACGCCAATGAGACATCAAAAGGAGGTCACCTAAGGTTGGATGCCCCCTGCGAATGAAGAAGGATGATTACAAATGAGAAGTGGAAAATTTCTCCCCCATCCTTGCATCCTAGTAGTTTAAAACTAGAATTTCTTAACCCCCATCTGCAACCCAAGTGGTAGTTAAGAACAATCCCAATTGAGATACATGAAAAATCTCTCCCTCTTTAGTGGTGTCGACTAAGCTTTATTTTATATTTTCCTTTTCTTTTAAGCGCCACTCAAATGATATGCATGTTTCTAGTTCTATTTTTAGTATCAGTTGTTGAACCTACCAAAATATGTGGATGCATAGGCAAGGCATGTAACTCATGCAAAACAACGTGGAGGCACAGGTAAGGCATACGATATTGAATTTTTGTTTGCATGTCAAAGAAAAAAGAAGTATGGACTGGGCATGTAAACAATAAGTCAAAAGCGACTCTCCTTGAAACTCCAAGAAATATGAACTAAAATCCTTAATTATTTGCTAGAGGTAAGAAATATGCTAGATGGTAACGATATTGCTCTTTAATATCAAGATGTTGCTATGCACTAAAATCTATCCCACATGAATGCAATAATTCACATAAGAAGTTATGTTTAAGGTAATCGTTTGTTAGACTTCTAGGGTTATTTATTATGACCATATAACATTATTTAAGGCAAGTTTTAGTCTTACTTAGATTAATTACAAATAACATCTTGAACTGATAAATTTTTAGGCAAGAGACAAGTGCATAGGTTAATCAAATATACTATCATCATTTTCCTTCAAATTATCAAATAAGAGGACAAGAATATATGGTTTCATTTGTTTCTACTATTCCATTGACACTTCAAAAGAATCATTTAAATTTACTACCTTCTAAAATTGCACCCCATTTTTCCCCTTCACATCTACTTAATTTGATTCTAATTTTTTTATATTTAGTTTAAAATGTAGTCCACATTGTATCCCCTAAGTCACCCAAGAAATAACACCCAAAATACTTTATACAACAAACTTCTTAGAGTTCAAACCAAAGCTAAATTTGCATATTTTATCATATTGCATAAACCAATTAATGATAATGAAACCATCAATCGAACAAAGGAGTTGTAGTTGATTCTTATAAGGTTGGGTCTTCCATATAGCTTGTCTATCATAGAAAGATACTGATTATTCATCTATTTTAGACTTCTAAGAAGGAATTCTATGGATAATGTGGTAAACCATCATTAGACGGAGATAACTGACTTCAAACCCTTCGTGTAAATGAAGGTGACCTTCCTATTGATATAATTGGTTCAATCTTGTCCACTCTTAAGGGTTTGATCTAGAGGAGTGGTCCTTGTGACCGAGTCATATAACAACCTATCAAGATATTTTTCAATACTACTAGTACGTGATCTAACCATAGGAGATAAATAAAGTATAGGTGGCTATAAGAGAAGTATGTTGAAAATGGATCATGAAGTATGCATATGTCTTTGAGCCAAGGCCTATCACTAATATATCACTTTAACTAATTTTATATTGTATTTAATCTATTATCACTCTTTGTTTATTAGTTGAGGAGGCTGCTTATGCCTCCCTTCCATGAAATACTAAGAAGCTATAAGTCAATTAGAAAGAAAAAATTGAACTCATTTAATCAATGTAACTGATATTAGATATACAATTTACTTTTTAAAAATATAAATAAACAATTAAAAGTGTTTTAATATGATTTTATCAAGAAAGCAGTGGTGGGAACACAAATTCTATTAAATTAAATCATAAATTGTTGATAAACTCAAACTATTTCTTTTTATTCATAAATTCAACACCAATTAGATATTGTGAATTAATAACTATTTTTGAACAAACGAGTCTACTAGAATATTAAATTCTTATAAATGTATTCAGAAAATCTAATTTAAATTTTCAGTAATTTGATTTTTATTTAAGACAAATCAATCTAATATAATGAAAATTCCTGTAATCTTCTTGACATTTAATTAAAAATCGTTTAATTATAAACTCCTTTTACATTCCGGCTGTACAAAAAGGTGGAAATGGAAGGCAACAATTTATTAGTATCTAGTCAAACCTCTATTCCAGGGAAGAAAACATTTAATTGGAAAAATAAATAACAATCTCAGGAGAAGAAAACCTCTTGAGAAGAAATAAAGTTCTAGCATGTACAATTATAATTAGGAACACTGGTCAGTATTATCATACATACTGCACTTTATCCATATTTCTCTCAAATATAACAAAGGCCCAATTAAAATTAAAAATGTTTCACAAAACATGGGGGACTCAATTTCATCAAAAGTACTGATTTGTGACACCAGAAAGCTACTACAGTTGCCCACAAATTCCTTCAAATACTTTGAATCCATACATATATCAATAATCTGTATGCCCTATTTTTTAACAGTGACCTGTTTTCAAACGGTCTGATTTAACTAAAGCTCTGTTTTTACTTTTAAATAAAAAATAACATATGTACAGAAAAATGTTTAATAAATAGATTTGAGAACAAAGAATTTATGTTTCTTTAATCTTAATGATTATTATAAATAAATGTTAAAAAATCATACAAGAAGATGGACTTTACTTAATATTGAAATAATCAAACAAAATTTTATAATCAAATAATAAATATTTAGTTATTTTTATTAACTAAAATTCTTTAACTATTGAATTTAAGAATAGCCTATATATTCTTATCTTCTATTTATTGTTCATCTTAATGTACTAAGAATTAGTGACTTTAATAATGAAAACGAGAAGGAAAAGCCACTTTTGCTAGATAAGGTTTGGCTGATAACATGTGAGACTGCAAAAGATGCTGCAAAAGTCCATGATGCATGTCTTCAAATTCGGAGGAAGAAGGGCTAAATCGAACTTCCTGGAAACAACCTCCATGATCTGTGTGAACTCAAGTAAGGAAAAGTTTTAAGGTTCCAGCCGCAACCTCAACAATTAGGAAAAAAACATAATATTGGTGATGAGTATGACTACAACGTTTGCAGCATATTAAACATAATGAATCAGAATCTCCTTCTATACAGCTCTTCAAAAATCAATAAGCATTTAAACAATTAAATTAAATAGCACAATAATAATAGATAATGATTAGAATGTAAATCATTAACAAATGTAAATTGAAATAAGAAGGGTAGTTTAGATTCTATTACATATTGTAGAAAAGGAATTTATATTTTATTGGGTAGAAGACATAGAGGAAGAGGTCAAAGTCTCACAATGCTGGTGTTTTTGTTCTATCAGTACTGCAATTGGTATATTGAACTCTCTAACTTCTTGTTTTATGTTCTTTAAGATCTTAATCACATCTTTCATATCAGGTCGTTTTCGTGGATTTTCCTGTGTACAAATGATTCCCAATTTCATTACTCTTTCTATTTCATCATAGATTTGGTTATCCCTCAATACACTTTTTAAATAGTCATCAACGAACTCTATCAAATTGTTCGTTGTGTGAGCCTTGTTTGCCCACTGTGAAAGGGTGAGGCCCTTGTCAACTAGGCTTGAATTTGTTGGCTTTACACCAGTTATCAGTTCCAACAGAACAACTCCATAACTGTATACATCTGCTTTTGGAGAAAGTCTCACTTGATATGCTTTTTCTGAAAACAAAACATTAAGTAATATTATTTAGAAATTGGCTCAGTAAATATAAGTAAAATAGTTACTATAATTTGATTTAGAAGTAATACAGATAAAACTTTATCAACACCATATAGTTTTAGGACTTTCAAATATGAAGCACTGGTTGTTTTTTTATTAGGTAAGCTCTTTTGATTGAAGCTATAAAATGGAGGGTTTTGAAAGGACAACAAAACCTTGTACATTAAGAAAGACTACAACAACATAAAACTAGATCCCACAATCAAATTGACTTTAAGACTACTAAGAATGAAAAAAAAAAAACATGAAAGTATAAAAATATTCAAACACTGATTCTTTTAAAGAATGAAAAAATGCAAAAAAACATAAAGCATAATTAATTTTTTCCTAAAGAAAATTTAAAAGATAAACTGACACCTCAAAGCTTAAGGCTAAATCTCTTGACTGATGATATCTAAAACTTACCATCCCCTTAGCCCTAACAAACCAACAATTTTGAATCCACACTTCTAGCATGAATGCTATTGCAGTTTCTACTGTAACAGCCTGTCAAAACATCAAAAATCTTCACATAGAACACTCTTTGACCTGACTGTACTTGCAATATCATCTTCTAATACATAATAAATCCGCTTGAGACACAAGCTCTTCCCTCAGAACTAATTCTTTTGCCTGATTGTACATCTTGACTCTACATTGGACTCTGTCCCACAAACTAACAATTTTAAGACCTTACTCAGCTAGATCGGCACTCCCTCTCATAAATTCTATCATAATTCATTCTGTGATCCACTTAGCCTATGACCAAGCAGTTTTACACAATTTTTTTTTGGCTATTACAGTAGAAACTATGTAGGATTTGAAAAGGCAATTTCCATACCTGGGGCTGTATACCCAATAGTAAAGCCAGAGCCTAAAGAGCTTGGTGTGAGCTCATTATTGTTCATAATCCTGGCTACGCCAAAGTCAGCAATATGGGCTTCAAGAAATTCATCAACAAGTATATTTCCCGGTTTCAGATCACAGTGTATAACTGTATTCCTGCATTCATGGTGAAGATAAGCCAACCCATGCGCCACTCCAACGGCTATATTCAATCTTCGCTTCCAATCCAATCTGCATTTCAACGGACGGTGCAACAGCACTTCTAGACTCAAATTAAGCATGAATTTGGAGACGATTATCATTTCTTGACCATTGAAGAAATAGCCTAATATTCTCATTAGATTTCTGTGACGAAGCTGCCCCAAAATCTGTATCTCTGACAAAAAACGTTTCAGACAACATTCACGATCCTCTGATAATTCCATCCGTTTTATGGCTACTGCTAGGCCATTGGGTAGGATTCCCATATAAACTGTTCCGAATCGGCCTTTTCCAATTACTTTTCTGTCGCTAAAATTGTCTGTTGCTTCCAGTAAATCTTGTCCCGTGAATTTCCAGTATGGCCGGGGAATTCTTTTAATTTTGACTTCCCGCGTTTGAATATCAGAGACACGGTTTTTGATTTTGTTCACATGACGGAGGAGAAAAACAGAGAAGAGTAAAATAAGAGATACGCTGAAGACAATAGTAATGACTAGAGGAAAGACTAGCAGAATCAGATGAAGTGAATAAAGGATCCATGATAAAATTAAAGATACAACGGAGGTAATTAAATAGGCAGCTAATATAACCCACGAGAATTTCCTCATGCTAATAATGCCTTGCAATATTGCAGAACCCTATCTGTTTATCACACACAGAGATGGATTGATTGAGCCTTAATAGTCGTCCATAATCTATTCAGCCATTCTTCCTCTTGACTAGGTGAAACTTCCCTTGTCATTATTAAAAATAGCACTTCCGCCAGTTTTCTATGGTGAAAAAACATGACAGCGCTTCAATCCGACTAGATTCAACCTTTTAACAAGTATTAGGTCGGTAACTTGTTCTTTAGTTTTCCCTTGTATAAAATGGTACATAGTTTATAATTAAAAAGTGACTTGTTCCAAAGTCAAGACAATATTAGAAATTTGGATCTCAATTTTCCACAGTCATTAGAAATTTGGATCTCAATATAATATAATATTTTCATAGACAAGGTGGCCCCATTTGTGTGATATAATGTCATAAGTGACTCAAGAAAAATGGGTCACATATCATAAGTTATATTATAAACGCAACATAACTAATAATGGAAGCATTAATTAAGGTCAATAGAGTCATGGTATGATGAATAGTTGTGGTGTTGTTCTTGCCATCAAGGTTCAGGCCAATAGAGTCATGGTATGATGAATAATTGTGGTGTTGTTCTTGCTATCAAGGTTCAAACCCCACTGAGGGTATAATTGTTGAATGTTTGAATTGGGGATGAAGTCCACCATTTGTGACCTCACCAATTCATAGCTTTAGGTAAAAAACATTTACCCCCTAATAAAAAAAGAAGGAAGCATGAATTAAGGCTAAGGATAAAATATCATGAAAATCATGATGTAAAAATAAGGGTCTATCTAATGATAAGAAGGGTAGGGTTCAAAAGAATATGTACTAGAGACTCAAAACCATGGAAAACCTAAATAAAAAACATTTAAATGAAGTACAATATTTTGTAAATCATAATATGAATCATAAACTAGATTTAAAAAATTGAAACTTAATCCTAAAAGCTTGCACAAGGGAAAGTAGGGTAGATAAATAATACGATAGATAAATAAACACTAAACTCTAAAATGGGATATATAAATTTGAAATAGAAAATTAAAGGAGACTGGATATAAAAATATAAATGAAATATAAAATAAAGATATAAAAAATCTAATGGAGAAAACTAGATTGTGTAGGATCATACATGTTCATGAAAAATGTAAAGGAAAACAAACTTTTCGTAAGCTTAATATATGATAATTAAATATAATACTTATAACTAATAAAAAATAATCTAAATTAATAAATGATAGTTGTGGGATGTTATATTTTAATGTTAAATACTAAAGAAATCAAAATAATGTACTTTAACTCATTCATTGAAGAATGTATGCCTTGAATATGAGATTAAATAGAATTTTTTTATTGATATACAATCTAGAAATATTTATCTATATAACTCCTTGGGTTCTATGGTAAAATTATTCTTTCCTTGGGATCAAATCTATATGTCTAGGTCATGTTTTTGATTTCAAATTCATCCTCTAATCTAGAATTTCAACCTTAATGCCTTACATATGGCTGGTGGTTTTTAGCAGGGTACGGGCTAGCGCTAAAAGCTACTACATAGGACATGTGGAACCTAAGGAAAACATAAGAGACTAAATAAGAGGTTACCTATAATGGTCACATCTCTCAAAGAGAATATATAAATATATATATGTAATATACAGGAAAGAGACAAAGAGAATACCAGAGATTTAATATATAGAGATATAACATAATATAACAAGGGAATGATCATACAAAGTACAAACTAAGACCTACCATTGTAACTATTATATGATATATGTGGAGATATAAGGGTTTGATCAATATAAGTGTTATGAATGAATTCGAGTCTTATTTAAGTTATATAAGGAAAGCATTTAGATATAATTTCCATTCTACAATTACTCTTTTCTGTAATTGGATCCTTTGGGGTATAAAAAAACTACATAAGTTATATTATGGTACATATCTCCATATTGTAACTCCCCTTTTCTTCTTTCCAACAATTGTTATGTTTCCAAGACCCTAGAGAGAACAGTGAAGAAAATATAGAATAAAATGAGAAGCAATAGGAAAATAAAATAAAAAGATTAACAATGATAAGTGACAAAAAATTTAAGCCTACAAAGAAAGTTCTTATGTACCACCCTTGTGAGAGAGGGGTAGGCACTAAAGGGATGGAAAATGGAAAAGAGGAAGGGATATGAAAATATCCCTAAGAAGATGTAATTGTTCAAAAAATAAACTATGGGATACATAAGGATAAATGAAAATATTGATCAAAGAAACCCATGGAAAATTGAGATAAAAGAAGGAAAATTGAGCTTATTGAAAGAATTAAGTTGCTAATGGAGATACATGAATATGAAGAAGGTTAAAACAAATATAATATTTATAGAAAAGGTACTGTAAAATGATGGAAGAAGGAAATAGGAAATGGGAAAAAGCCAAAGAGTTAACAGTAGAGAGTATGGGGGAAGAAGATTTAAGTGCACCACTAAGGGTGTTGTTGAGTGTGCCATTGTGGGTGTAGTTGAAGAAGTGGAAAAGGAGATATTACAAATAAGTTCTAATATGGATAAGATAAGTGAAATTATACAAAATATAGAAGGAGAAATCGTGGATTATGGAAATAATTATGATACTATCCATAACAAAAAAATGACTGCTTATCTAGATTGGGAAAAAATTCAACTAAAAAATAGATGAAGATTGGTTACTTGTGGTTACCCCTATACAAAATATTCAAACAATAAAATTTGATGCATAATACCTAGATGAGTTGGTGACTAGAAGTGTTGCGAAAATACAAGGAGAGAACATGTGGTAGGAAAGAAATTGGATCCTATGCATTCAACAAAATATAATGAAACAACACCATTAAATAATAAAATATCATTTACAACTAAAGGAACATCTCCAAGGATAAAATTATATTTTTAAGAGATGCAATATCTAAACCATGAGTCACCCTTAATGCCATTAAAGTCAAAAATATTTTCCATAGAGACAATGGAAAACACATTAGGTGATCAAGAGAAAGTGGTGAGGGAAGGAAAATAAAAACACATAGCAACCCTAGGGACACATTACTTTAAATTAAACTTGGGAGATAGGGATGTGACTATGAATAACATGTAGACATGAATGTCTCCACTAAATTACCTATTTTTGGAAAAGAAACAATTGAGGATGCAAAATATATTTTTGTCTTGAAATCAATGTGGCAAAGATAAAACATAACAATGGATAACACTAAACTATTAAATTTTATGGGAACCTTACAAAGTAATTCCCTTAAATGGTACTGCAAAACTTATCTCATAAATGATAAGGAATGGGACAAAGTAAAGAAAAAATTCCTAGAAAGTTTTGAATCGCTAGAACTACCTACCTAAGAGGTAAGTAAACTAAGATAACTCACACAAAATACAAATTTTGTGGGTTTTTTGTCTTTGCAAGGATTGGAGTTGTGGAAGCCATAGGCTTGTAGGGATGGGAAATATGGGTTCTGAGAGTCATGATGATGGTCGAGTAGAAATATACAAACAAAAACCCATGATAGGATTTCCATAATGGAAAGCCCATAGGAATCTTCCACAAAATACTTTTTACAGTTAGTCAATTTTGCTAAATTCAATCTTGGGTATGCAAAGAAATTCCTTGTGAAATCCACAAGGATCTAGGCCACACATTAGGAATTCAATGGATGGAGTCTCACAAGGGATTTCCAAAAAGAAACCTACACAAAGTGGGTTTGAGGTTAGATTTCACCTAAGTCAAAATATTTGCATGCTTGAATGTTGAAGGGGTGAATTTAGGATGGAAACCCATAGCGGAAGACTCGTAGGCGAGATCTTGTGGTACTTGACCTATACAGGAGGAGGTGGTTTGAGTGCCATGTGAGCCAACATGAAAGGAATAGATCCCTGCTGGTTGTTCCAATCTTTCAAGTTCTTATCTAGAAGCTTGTAAATGATGGTTAATATATTTTTATTAGTAGACTCATCTACCCCATTCCCTTGATGATAGTAATTGGAAGAAAATTTCAACTCAATAAAATAGTCAAATAACCATCTCAAAAATTTCAAGAAAGAAAATGTAGGACCATTATCACAAACCAAAGAAAATGGGCAACCAAAATAATCACAATATATTCCTCTAGAAATTTAATTACTAGTTTTGTACTACATTATTACATGTGATTACTTTTGTCCATCTAGTAAAATAATCAATCACTATTAGAATGTACCTATAACCTACACAAGAAGGTGGATTGATCATACTAATAAATTTGAGTGCCCATTGTGCAAATGAGCATACCTCAACAAAAAAATGTAATGGGGCAACAACATACTTCTGCTTAGTTGCAACAATCTACCATGTGTGGAAAGTACAAGTTACATGAGTGTTTGCATCATGAAACAACATTGGGAAATAGTAACTATGAATAAATATTCAATAGGCTCCCTTCGGGTATATTTTTTCTCTAGGTATCAGCCCACGCATCGCAAAAAATCCACTTGGCCTTTTTGTCAAAATTAGCTACCCCCTCCACATGTTTTCTTTGCGCTCCTTAGAGGTTTCCTTCCCTTCGCATTTCAGGAATCCCCACTATGCTTCCACGGGTCGTAGCTACGGGCCATTTTGATTGTTCCTTTTTACTTCTTCATTGGGCCTTGCTTGAGTACCACATAGCTCTCATTCCCAAAGAAATTTGGTGGGCCCCACAATCGGCGACTGCGATGCACTTGTTTCTACATGTCTGCTCTGTGCAAGCTTTCAACAAAAGGATGAAATAATGACCGCTAGTAGTGAAATCCTACCACACATCTCTTCTGCGCACACTACTTCAACACCAAGGGTGAAGTGAACCACAAGCTACAACTTATGCCACATGTTTAACCACCTACCTCAAAGGGAGACACTTGTCTGTATGAGGCTCTACTAGACCACTGCCATCATTGCAGAAGATGCACCTGGACCAGAGCGACTAGATGCTTTGGCTTGAAGTCTTTTTGTTGCAACGACTAAATGGGATCTTTGATTCTGCATTATTGCAAAATATTTTCAAATCTTTTCTGTTACTACTCTCGGAGGCGGTGGGAGTTTTTAGCTATATATACTTCTCTCTATTTTGAGGGAAGGGTCCAAATTTTGAAGGAACACTAATTTTAGGAAAAGATACCAGGCCTTTATTACTATTTTGTTTTTATTGCAAAAGACTTTCAGACTATGCCAATTGTTCAAATTTTCTATTCTTTTATATGCTATTTGATCAAACTTTATACTGTCCTGCTATTGTCTGGATATTTCATTTGAGAACTTCTATATATATTGAATGTAAGGGTAAGTGCACCGAAATGGTCGCACTTTCGTGGCCAAACTAACAAATAACGCATTCACATTATAGTTTTCTTTGCAAATTTGCTTTGGTATTTGCCTTGGAATACCAACCCAAAGGCTTGGAGGGCATTCCCAAAGACCAGAGACGTGTTTTTTCCAAATTCAACAAATTTTCACATAATCGGGTTTGTGCTCACCATCAAGATTGCATCTGGTTCAATATCAAGAAAATTGAACACATGGGTAATGTTAGCTTCTTTATTAGCTTTCCAACGATGTAATTTTTTTCACTTTCTAACAATGTTAAGCCTTTCATCCATAATTTCTTTTGTTTGTATATCTGTTTTTCTTCAAAAAGTAGTGTTTGGTATTTTTTTCGCTATAAATTAACCGTTCATCAAAATTTGAAATAAATTACATTTTTAGAAACTAGACTCCATTCTACAATTTAAAAAAATAAATTTTAAAAAATCTATTAGTTTCAAAAATTTAAGGAGCACGCCAAAAATTCTGCTTTTTAGGAAGTGCCCACTTAGAAAATTAATAAAAATCAAATATTCATTAAAAATTATCAAAATATCCGGCCCCCACTACATACTATTATCTACAACTGGAGAGCATTTTAAAAATACTACAAAAATTTCCCTGCTAGGGTCACACAAGAGTTGCTATGTTATGTTTTTCTAAAAAAAAAACAACAATTTGTGTGTGTCCTCTTTTGAACCCTTTAATCTAAACCATTTTCAAAATAAATTAGTAGTTTAGAAAGTAGACTCGAAGCACTGCGGTCCTTGTTTTTTTTCCATCTAAATTTTTTGAGTGTAGCTATCCTCAATTTCACGTCCAAGGTTAGTATTTCTTGATTTCAAAAAAAAAGTGGCCACTTAAGCCCCTTTTTTGGGAACCATCTTGGTGCACTTACCCGTAAGTTTTTTGATCTAGATCATGTCTTATGACTCTTCTTAGCAGTAGGAATGTATGCAATGTTATTTTATGTCAATGAATAGATTATCTATACTTTAATCTTTAGTTTCTGCCTTTCTAGAACATTACAAATACCAATCGGGCCCTTAGATCTATGATTTATCGTGCCTATCATTAAGTCTTGGCACATCGCCTTAGGTTAGACTTTATTTTATTATATCTATTTCCTTTTCCCTTTCCAAACCCCCATTATAGAAGAAACTGACTTCTCTAAAAATATGGAGGTCACTTAGTTTAGCAAAAAAGGTCCCCCATAAACCGAGTTTCCCATAAGACACTGTTACCTTGTCAAATTTTGGCATCAACAATAACCAACCCTTAGGATTTGATTTGTAGTTGAGGGTCCCAAACCATGATAGTTCCAAATCTATTATGAAAGTCATTCAATACCATTGATGCTTCTTGCCTCCTAAGACACCTTAAATAGATAGACTTGTGGTTCTTCTTATAAAGTACTACCCCTTTAAGCATATAACTACTACTCTTCAATTGCAGAGAAAATCTTTGGACTCCATTTAAAGGTGGAAGACAACTTTTCTTGAGTAAATAGTAAATGATTTCATCACACCAATTATCCAGGGATATGTGGGTATGTGTAGGATCATGATGGGCCAAAAAGTGGCGATATGATGGATATGTGTCTGACGAGTTTTTTTTAACCCAAAATTGATGAAACAAAAAAGGTTTTTAAAGGAGATTCTCAACTTTCCACCAATATAAATTGTGTTTTACTTTGAATTTAGTAAATACTTATTATTCATTTTCTATTTGAATTATGACTAAAGTCTTAATTGATAGGTTGATTGAAAAATATCTATAGCTTTCAAAAGGTATTACATTTTTTGAATCTGAAACATGCGTCACATTCTATGCTTCACATACTATAGAATTAAAAAAAAAAAAAAAAAAAATTCATGAAGTTTTGACTAAGTTAAGGTGGTTAGACATAATGAGTTTTTCTATTTTTTTAAAAGTTGTAATAAAAAATCATAATTAATTATTTACTTGGAAAAATTACAAAAAAGTATGCATCACATTGAGACATGAGTCCTCTACTTATATCTAAAATTTTATTAAAAATATTATCATTTTATTCTGGTTAGGGTGGTTAGACATCGTGCTTCTTATTTTTTCCATGAAATTTAAGTACTACTACATTGAAATTTCAAATTTTGACTAAATAGATATTTAAAAAAACCTAGTAGTTTAGAAACTACAATCAATTTGCTACAAATTCTATTCTTAAATATTTTTGAAATAATATAGATAACTTATTCAATTTTTAACGTCAAGTTGCCTAACTCTGATTTTTTTGAATTTTTTTCCACTTAAGGGCCTGTTTTTTTCATGATGATCCTACACATACCCATGTCTTAAAGATTACATTGTTTAACACCATAAGTCTCTGATCTATCTCTGACATAGTGGGTATCAAAGCCTGTCCTTGGATTAATTTCTCTCTAGATTGAATTCCTGCAATATTGTTACCCACTTAGCTCTATGCCTGCCTAGCTCACTCTATATTAACTAAACCTTGATAGTAGGGTTAGATACGATGGAAAACACTCTAATTCTTAGAATATAGTGTCTAAACTTCTTAACAACCCATTCTAGCATATAGGCTTTTTTTTCAACATTTAGATATATCAAAATTTGGCATCTTTGAGAGGTACACTCGTAAAATCTATTGGGTGCTTATCACCTTGCTCTTTCTTTTGAGTTAGCATTCTGGCACAAGAGTGATTAGATGCAAATGAGTAAATTTAGAAGGGTTGTGTATAATCTAGGGTCACCAAGACTGAAGTATCCACAATTTCCTACTTAATCTCCTCAAATGTATTCTTTGACTTAGGCTTCCAATCAATATTTGCATCTTATTTCAGCATAGCATTTAGTAGCTTTATGATTTTAGCAACACTAGTAATGAACTTTTGCACGAAATTGATTTTTTTAAAGTAAGAATTTAGTTCCTTCTTGCTTGTTGGTGGTTGGATTTATAATATTGCTTGTACTTGATCGGAATCAATAGATATGCCATTTTTTGAGATCACGTGACCATGTAATTTTCCCTTTGTGACCCTAAAGATTCTTTTTGGGATTCAACGAAATGCCAAACTCTCTACATCTTTGGAATATATTGCAAAGATCTGAAACATGATCTTCCCCCCTCTTTGAAAAAAGTATTAAATCACCCATATTTATGATAATGAACTTGTCGAATAGTTCCTTAAAATTAATGTCTATTGCATGTTGAAATATTGCTCCAACATTGATTAATCCAAATGATATTCACTTGTAAGAAAAAGCACCTGACTTGGTAGAGAATGTAGTATTTATTCTATCATATGCAACTGTTACTTGGTTATACATTGAATAGCCATCTATACATTCAACATCATTTGTGATCTATTGATGATTTGGAAGACTTCATCCAATGAGTGAAGGGGATAGTTATCCTTTCTTGAGGATCTATTGAGATTTATAAAGTCTATGCATAGCCATATTTCTCCATTCTTCTTTTGGACTTGTACCAAAATTTTCACCCATGTCAAATTTCTAATAAGGAAAATAATTCCAGTAGATAACAATTTTGGAACCTCCTTATGGATGAATAGTTCTAATAGTATATTTACGAGACACTACCTCTACCTAAAATATTTCACATTTGGTTTTAATACAATAGTATGCATGATTATGGACATTTCATATGTCTTTAGATCTTTGTAACTCAATGCTACCATATCTTGACATATATGCAGGTCTTTCACTATCCCCTATTTTTATTTAGAAGTGCAAACCTTTCCAATAAAAATATTTTTTACCTACTCAACAATACTCATGTTGTAGGTATCACTCTTACTTTTAGCTGAATCCTTTTTAGCTTGTTGATCCTAGCTTCATAGCTAATCAAAGTTGGAAATTATTTCCAATTAGTCCATGCCTATTGGAATTGTGTTAGTCTTTATATTTACCACTCCTTCCAAGTCAAAATTTTCCTCCCTAGGCTCAACTTCATCTATAATTTGTGCTATGAAAACATCTAAACTAGTGATGAAGTTCAATATGTGCTTGTCATCCTCAAAGGCTTGGATGTTGGTGACATTATTTGGTAAAAATGGTGTGGGAGTCAATTCAATAATAAATTTCTTCAATCCTAACAAGGACTTCTGTTACAATGTGCTTGCTACATGATCCAAAGCATTAGCTATATGATTTTTAATCCTTTGTATCAACTGAATGTTGAAAGAATCAAAGCCTTCCAATAATTCCTACACACAATGTCAATAGTGGGTATGTGCAGGATCATGATGGGCCAAAAAGTGGTGATATGATGGGTATGTGGCTGATGACCTTTTTTTTACCCAAAATTGATGAAACGAAAAGGGTTTTTAAAGGAGAATTTTTAGATTTCCACCAATATAATTATGCTTTACTTTGAATTTAATAAATAATTATTATTCATTTTCTATTTGAATTATGAATAAAGTCCTTATTGATAGGTTGATTGAAAAAAATCTATAGCTTTCAAATAGTATCACATTTTTTGAATCTGAAACATGCATCACATTCTATGCTTGACATACTATAGGATTAAAAGAAATGAATTTCATGAATTTTTGACCAAGTTAAGGTGGTCAGACATACATGTTTTTTATATTTTTTAAAAGTTGTAATAAAAAATTCATAAATAATTATTTACTTGGAAAAAATTACAAAAAATATGCATCACATTGGGACATGAGTCATCTACTTATATCTAAAATCTTATAAAAAAATATTATCATTTTATTGTGGTTAGGGTGGTCAGACAAACACCTACTTCTTATTTTTTCCCTAAAATTTAAGTACTACTGCATTGAAATTTCAAATTTTCACCAAATAGTTTTTTTTTTTTAAAAAAAATACCTAGTAGTTTAGAAACTATATTTTATTTTCTACAGATTCTATTCTTACATATTTTTGTTCAAATAATATATATAACTTATTCAAATTTTTACGTCAAGTTGCCTAACTCTGATTTTTCTGAATTTTTCACCACTTAAGGGCCTGTTTTTTCCATGATGATCCTACACATACCCTAGTTCACCAATATCTTATCATGGAAAGAGTATTTATTTCCCAAAATTTTCACTAGTAATTCCAAATCTCCAAGTGCTTACAATTTTTTTTCCTTCTGACATACAACTATCAAAAGTACATCCACCAACACTTCATATTCAACAATATTGTTGGTTCAATAAAAATGTAACCTATGGGTTGCAAATAAGGTTTCACCAACATGGCTGATCAATTTGAATCTAGATCTATCTCCTTGTTTGGATTTATATCCATCAAACCTCAATATCTAGAACTTAGTTTTATCCATTCCTTTCTTGCCAAGACTATGATGTAGTGAGTTATTCCTCTAAAATTTTCTAGTTGTTATTTTTTGCATCAAGATTGGAAGGGCTTATATATTTCTTAATCTCTTCTATTGTAGTTTGTCATTAGCAGCACTCAAATTCGGAGTGGGATGCATCCTAAATCCTACACCAATGGGGAAGAAAAATGTCTTTGAAATCCACCCTCTTTCCCAAACTTAGTTAGTCATGGACAATCCTTGCCATGAATTCTTGGAATCCTTCAAATAGTCTAATTTTACCACTAGCCTGAGAATTGTCATCTATTTCAACACATGCTTCTATATTGCTAGGAATCTGTGTAAGATCTTGGGTATCTTCAGACGTGGTATGCAATGTAAGTTCTTCTTCAACCTCCAATGCCATTAGTATATAGATTCCAAGGTTGGGATCATAAAATAATACCACAATGTTATTATTATACTTTATTACCATATGTTTCTTGCAGGGCTCCCTTTCTCTCCATATTTGATTTGGTAACCACTTCCATGGGAGCCACATATGTGAAAGATCATTTTATATGTACCCATTCAATGTTTTAGCCTAGTCTCTACTCAAAAGCATGCCATACATATTGGGAATTTCCACTACTTGTATATCTATCAATTGTTGAACCCGAGGATCAGCTGGTAGCTACATATGGATCTGATTTAGTTCTCCAACAAAAATTACTTTAGTTTTTTCCAACTACATCACTTTCTTTTGAGAGGGAGTGGGAGTGTCGCCATGATTGTTGAACAACAAGAAGCATGATGTTTGGTGAGGCATCTAAATCCAACAAGTAATTATGCATTTTTCCCCCAAAGATATGTAATTCCAACAAAAAGGGAGGAGATTGATGATTATCTTTGAATATGTTGATAGGATTTTCAACATGCAAAACCTGAGTCTTTTCCTTCTCTTTCCCTTTATCTTGATTTTTTGAATTATGGGCTCATTCTTAGGTGTGGTAGATGAAGCTCTTGATTGGGTAGGCTATTTTACTAAATTGAATAATACATTTCTTATTTTTAGTACTTTGAACAATTCAAAAACCAAAAGACATACCTTTATTTTCTTGAGTTCCTCAACCACATAATATCCCATCTTAGCAATTTCAGACTTAGCATGTGGTTACTTGTTTAATTATTGCATTGGGACTTCTTGGGGCATGGGATTATTGCTTACATTGGGGTAAAGTAGGACTCCAAAATTATTTAGAGTGGTATTCATAAAAGGACCCCCATTTCTCTTGTTCCTCAAGTCATATTTATGTTGTTGTAGCATTTGTACATCATCCTTCCCACAACATTTAGACTCAGATTCAAACAAGTTAGCCAGAGATTCCTCATTGCATATAGAATTTGACTGAGATGGAGGTGTTGAGGGATGCTCAAATTAAGATATATTATCCTTTTCCTTAGGAAATGCAACATTTTTCACTAGCGTGGTAGAGTCATAAGGGTGAGAAGGAACAATATCACATCCAAAGGAAGATGAATTTTATACACTTTTTGCATTTTATACTTCTAACTGAAATATGCTTGTTGCAATCTAAAATCATGGACAATTGAGATTTGAATGTTGGTTTGTATCATGTAATCTTCACCATCCCAAGATTGTTGCCTCAACCAAATACACTCTCCTAGGCATCTTTTTAGACATATTTGTTGAATCCAATGGAGAAGGGACTCCACCATTGTTAGGACACACTTTTTAGGTTCTATTTTTCCTTGGAAACTTTTTATTTTTTCCATGATCATAGTTTTGATTTTGGCTCAAATTTTGGCATTGATCCTAAACCATAGAAAAATATGGTGGAGGGATTTTCCCACTTATTTTCCTTTGGTCATTCAATAATTTCCTAGGAGTCCTTATTAGATTGACTATCAACCTCACAAGGTGAGTCAATTCTCAACAAGGAAGACCTAGGAGGGCGTTCTCTAAGATTTTAGGGGTTCACCACCAAGCAAAAGCTTGGAAAAGACAAGTAAGCATTCAACTCACAAAACCTAATAATGTAAGCTAAATGATGAGTGAAAATGACGAGTTTATGCAACAAGAAGTTAGGATGTGTGTATCTGGGAAGTATGGAAATGTAATGAGGATTCTAGAAATGTAAAGAAGCTGTCAAAATGTGCCATGGAGGACTAAGGTGTCCTTACTATCTTATTGGTCCCACTGAGCTATTTTTTAGGGTAGATGCAAAATCTTTGGATGCAAAAACTAGATCTGAAAGAATTTCTAGAAAATACCCTCGGGAGGACTAAGATGCTATAGGTTTCTTATTAGTCCCAATCTGAATTTCTGTAATCTTTGAATGTGATCTTGAGGCTTGATGTCTAGACTTCCTTCTTCTTTGATATCAGGTTCTGAAACTTTCGAATTTGGCTTGTAAGTGAGTTTATGTGAAGATGACAACTTTGCAATGCAACTTTGAAACTTTACAAATTTTCACTTCAATTCTTCAACCTAAATCTACAATAACAAACACACAATAGGGGGAAAACTTGTTCATTGTTAGTAAATGGGGGTTTTCCTTGGTCAAACCCTTTGTTGGTAATTAAACCTTGAAATGAAATGAAATAAAGGGAGGTGATGAATGAATAACATGAAGTGTTACAACTCACCAAACCCTTGTTGTAAAGTCTACAAACTTGTGTGAAATGGATAGCTTGGATATGGATCTTGAATCAAAGAAATGCATGATATATATGAACTTGAGTTGCCTGCTTGAATCAAAACTCTTTATTACAAATGTTAGCACAAAAACACACATGATACAAGTAGATATTTGATATGATGCTTGAATCTTGATGATGGTCCAAATGCTTGATGAATTGATCTTGATCTCATAAACTTACCTTAGGAATGAATACTTGAATGCTTGTTATGAAAATGAGTGAAGGAACCTTGTATTTATACTTATCCATGCTTAATATCTCAAAATTACACCATAGAAAGCCAACATAGGAATTCATTAATTAAAGGAGGATAAATCCTGTCGAGATTTGAAATTGAATCCAAAAAATAAGCCAAGGGGGACTAAGATGCCCTAGGCGACATCTTAGTCCCAAGGCATGAAACTTGAGGAACATACTCCAAAAAGGGGCCCATTTAAGGCACATTTGAAATCAAGGTCCCAAGACCTTTGGGGGACAAAGACGCACTAGTTGGCATCTTAGTCCTGGCCCCAAAATCAGGGACACTCACCTAGAATCATTAAATTATCATTTATCCCTTGATGTTTTTTGGGATTAGCTAGAAAAAGATGCAATTTATTAGGCTCGTGGATGCAAAATAGGACTAATTAAGACAAATAAGGATAAAAAAAGCAAGGTAGACCCAAAAAAGTGTGAAAATGCAAGGGTATGCATTTTTCTACATTACATTTCACCCCCACTTTAGTGAGAGGATGAACTTGATTCAAACTCACTCTAATGTAGCCAACCACACAATCAAAAGGGGTTCAAATGTATGAATCTTGGTAAATAGGATGATAATAACCAAGGGGGTGGCCAAGCCCCCAAGATCAAGATCCTATGGAAAACCAACATAAGCATAGAGGAACACACTTGGAGATGATATTTGAGCCATAACAAAATAAAAAACATACGCCATCGAAGAAAGAAAAA
>VDFB02000013.1:91872418-91966316 GCA_007258455.2 Sequoia sempervirens
AATTTTGTGAATCATGTCGTGGAAGATTAGCATCATAGCTCTTTGATAGGTAGCTCTAGTGTTTTTCAACCCAAATAGCATCATGTTCTAGCAGTAAGTTCCGCATGGACAAGTGATAGTTGTTTTTGTGCTGATCATCCTTAGCTATCATGATCTGATTATACCCTAAAAATCTGTCCATTAGTGATAACATTTCATGTCATGTCATCATATCCACAATCATGTCTATATTTGGGAGATGGAAATCATCTTTAGGACATGCTTTGTTTAGGTCGTTGAAGTTAGTGCACATGCGGATTCCCCCAGTGGGCTTAAAGATTGGTACAAGATTTGAAATCCATTATGGATAATCAATTGGTCGTATGAAACCAACATCAAGGAGCTTTTGTAATTCAAGTTTGACCAGTAATTCTATTTGTGGATGCATCTTTCTTAGCTTTTTCCTTACTAGTTTCACCTCTAGATAGACGACTAGATGGTGAACCACAAATTTTGGATCAATACTAGGCATGTTAGCATAGGTCCATGCGAAGTTTACCTTTCTTTCCCTTAGAAAAGCAGCTAGGAGTTCCTGTTCTTATGTCAAAAGTGATTCTACATAGAAGGTGATATGTGGCCCTTCCTTAGTTCCTAGGTTGACCGGATTGCACTTCTATGCCAAGACTGCTGAATTTTCCTGATGAATAACACTAATGGGAAGATTGAATCCCTCATTCTTTGGTTCCTCAGAGAGGTTTTCACCATTGGATTCGTCCTTTGTTTTTACTATTCTTAGGTCAAAAAGTGCCATAGTGTGGTTTTCACTTAAAGACCTAGATATTACTCTTAAATTTTCACTTTTACGATTGAGGGATTCAATCATTTCACCATAGTAGGCAAGTGTGTCTAGCTCAATTTTGAATCCTAATTTGTGATCTCCACATGTTATCATATCCCACAATCCCATGAATTGTGAGAGAGCCTCATCATTTTCGAACGTGTCTAGAACTAGTGGTCCTTGTTGGTCATAATCGATGAGTTGGGGGTAGATAAGTTTTAGCTCATTGGTTTGGTCACTTGGTTTGAAAGATAGGGTACTAATCATGATAAGGGACCTGAATCCTTGAATAAATAGGTAGGTTAGTGAGGGGGTCCTCAAAAGGATAAGTAATCGGTACGGGAACCGAGGGGGAAGCTTTGACTATTTTAATAGGGGCACCTTTGCCACGTATGATTAACTTTGGAGGGGTACATCTAAGGCCAAGATTTTTTATGCACTTCTCAGGAATGATAGGTTCTAGTAGGCCATTATCATTTTTCCCAAGCTTTTCATTTTTTTATAGCCCCATCCTTGCATTAACTACAATCCTTTGTTGTTATTCTCCATGAGAAGATCAGGTACAATTCTTTCATCTTGATACAATAAGCTTGATATATCCCTTTCATCTACCATTTCCTGACTTAGGTCCCCCCACTTTTTGAATCTAGAGGGATCTGCTTTGAAGGTTTGGGTTGATGTGTCAATTGGTTGAGGTTTTCCATGAGATTGAGGATATTGAGGTAACTCTCCTATTACAAAGGCACTCTTCTTCATTTTTTAATCCCCACACCCATTGTCTTGGATAATGACTTTGATATCAGAGATGTCTAGAATGGAGGGTGTCTTTTTCTCAGAAGCGAAGGCAAGGGTAGATGGGTCTATATATGGAAATGTGGGTCCTCCATAATTCTTTGGGACCTGAGGGATCTTATATCCATGGGCGCCCCATGAGGATATTGTAAGGTAATTCTAGGTCAAGGACTTGGCATGTGGTTTCCATGATAGCTGGCCCTACTTGAATAGGGAGTTGAATGGTGCCTTGAGACACCTGTTCCTGATCATCATATGCCCTAATTGTAATAACTTTACCCTTTTCAATGACATCTTCAGAGAATCCCAGTCTCTTTATTAGCTTGAGAGTATAAATATTTAACCCTGCACCTCCATCCACCAAGACTCTTTTGACTTTATTTTTATGGACTAAGACTTCAAGATGGAGTGCACGGTTATAAGATGGATGAATTGGGAAGTATTGATTAGAAAATGTTAGGAGATGTGGGGTGGTGATATGTCTAACCATAGCTTGGAACTGGTATGTGTTAAGATCTATGGGGACAATGGATGAAGCCAACACTTCTAAGATTTTCCTATGTGCGGGTGAGATTTTCAGCAACTCCATGATGGAGATCTGGGCAGGGGTTTTTTTCAATTGATCCAAGACATTATAACCATCGAGAATTGACTTTGGATTGGTAGTAGATGCTTTGGGTGCTTGGGATGGTCATGTAAGGGCACCATGTGTGGTGACTCCACAGTCGGTTCAGGATCCTTTGATACTGACAATGGTAACCCATTCATCTAAGGGTGTAACAACATCCAAGGATGCAATCACATGGTCATAAACATGGTTCAAATTATTATACTTTTCCTTACCATTGTTGTTCCCCTTATTGTGATTTGGCATTAGATTCGTGTATATCTTGAGATCTTGATTTCCTACGGGTTGTTCAATGGTTACAATTCTGTCATCGATGAGGTCCTGAATAAGATATTTGAGTTGCATGCAACTATCTGTTGTGTGTTCCTTTATCTTGTGGAAATCATAGAGTTGTTTCTCATTATACCATGGTGGTTTAACTTGAGGCTCTTGATAATTGTCATATATAGGGATCTTGGTGAGATTTTCTTGGACTAGCTGTTCCATGATAGACTCAATTGGTTCCCCAAGAAGTGTGTATTTATGTTTAGGGGGATAATTCCTTGGGGGTGTTCCCCCTTGATTGTTTAAGTTATTAACCACTTGGTTGTTGGTCGTTGCAATGATGTGTTGGATTGTGTGTTGTTTTTGTCTTTGACTTGTAGTTGTTGATATGATTGTGTGTTTTGCCTTGGAGTGCTGATAACAACTTTGGCATCAACCACACCATCGTTAGTAATTTTTTTGTTCTTTTCCCATGTGCAAGGTTTTTCATTGTAATGAGTTGATGGACGGTTGTCTTGATAAGTAGTTGTCACCCCTTGTGCGATAAGGGTTCTTTCGATGTTTAGCGCGTGGGGATCAACATGTCATACATGGTGTTGCATTGCATTTTCAAATGGAAGGACAAGGTTCCTTCAAGATTGGCGATGATAGTATAGATTTGATGTTCCTCGGGCATAGTCCACTTGCTCTTGTTGGCCTTGGATCTCCATCATTGCAAGAAGGATATGAATGTGTCCCCCTTGGCTTGTTTGAGAGCGGATAGTTCATCTAGACTCACGTCCATGCCTATGTTGAATGAATAGTTTTGTATAAACAAGTCCACAATCTCTTGGAACTTTTTGATTCTGGGAGTGAGATGAGAGAACCATTCCACTGCTGGCCCAAGCAAACTTTGAGGGAATAGTTGCACTAGATAAGTGTCATTGTATGCAACTTCCATATAGTGAACATGAAATTCCCCGATGTGATCTTTAGGGCTACCAGTTCCACGATATTTGTCAAATTTAGGTATCTTGAACCCTTTTGGGAATGGAACCATCACAATGCTTGTATCGAATGGATAAGGGCACAAATTCCTTTATGTTTTTGTTGTTTTTCTGGATTGTAGGTCTAGCACTTGTTGCGAGATAAAATTTGATTTGTGCAGAAACATCATTTTATGGATCGGGTGGTGGGATGAATGTGTTTTGGGGTGGTTTGATCACTTGGGTGATGGTTGGGGTGTTTTGCATATTCGTGGGAGGTGGTTGCATGTTTTTTTGTGCTTCTATAAATTGTTGTTGTGCCAACAACACTTCTTGCTTCTATTGTGCCAACAATGCTTGTTGTTGGGCTAGTAGTTGAGTTGCTTCTTGTTGCACTTGGTATTGTTGCAAAGCTTGATGATAGGATTACTGCTACACTACTTGTTGTTGTGCTTGGTATTGTGCTTGTGCTTGTGCTTGCTGGGCTTGATATTGAGCTTGTGCCTGACCTTGAGCTTGTTGAGGAGCTTGGGAAACATGGGAAGCTTGTGCGGATTATGCTATGTGCGAACCTTGTGCAACATGGGTGGCTTGTTGTTGTTGTAACAAAGTTTGAGGTTGCGCTTCAACAACTTGTTGTGCAGCTTGTTGAGCTTGAAACTACTGGAATGCCTTTTGATAGGCTTATTGGGTAGCTTGCCATGTGATGCTGTATTGGTTTGCTTATTTAGTTTCAATGGTGGAGGTAGAGGATTCAGAATGGTGTGAGATGTTGTGATGAGATTTTGTTGAGGTGCCATTTGGGTGATGATAGGGGGTTGTGTGGTAGATGGTGTGGTGGATATGCTAGGTCCTTGGGGGACCACATTTATAGATAGTGTAGCGATTGATTGTGTTGTTTGGATTGGTGCCACCTAGTGTTGCGATATCGGTGGCATACTTGGAGGATTTGGTATGTTAATTTGATTCATGATTGGAGGATTGCTTTGCTTTGGTTGATTGAGGATTGGTAAAGGGGGTTTCCCTAAACCGAAGATTGGTGTGGATGTCAATGGTAGAGGGGGAAATGGTGGGAAGATGGGTGGTGTGTTTCCTTGAGAAAATGATGATGAGCGATCAAAGATTCCTCCTTGTCCAAATAGTCCCCCTTGTCCTTGTGAAGTCATGGGGAGAGAGAATTGTGTATCAAGAGAATATATTGGTGACGTGGCGAAGGAAAATGGATTGTTGGTGTCATGAAAGACGAGTGGGACATACAAATGCTTAGGATTTTGAGGGACGACATTTGGTAGACCCAAGATGGTGTTTGCATCTAAGTCTTAGTTATTTACAAGGGGATGTGTTTGAAGAGCATGAAGCAATGAACTCCCCTTGGTAACCATGGGTTGACTTGGAGCATGAGATGATGTTGGTGGTGGGATGGGTTGGATGATGTTTTGGAAGGGAGGTGTGAATGAGACTGGTGGCATTATAATAAACATAAGTTTCTCCACAATACTACAAGTACATCATAATCAGAAGGGAGTTTAGCCCCTTGCTTTGCCAATTATAACATGTATTGTGAAGTATTAAGTCTCATCATTGTGTTGACAATTTTGTGATTTTTCAGGATTTTGGACCATTTCTATGATTTCATCTTGAGTCATTCCTAGGACATTGTTGGAGATATCCACCACTTGGCAACCTCCATCTTGAAGATCTTGTGGTAGTTGGGGAAGGTTGAGTGGGGGATTGCTAGATCCGATGGGGTTGATTTTAGGTGCAGTTTGACTTAGGTCACTTGAAGTGGATGTTTCTTTGTTTGTTTCCATGTTCTTATTGTGTTGAGATCTAGTTTGGACCATAAAATAAAGATCAAATTTTAGGAATATGGGAGGTAAACCTCTACCTCCTTAGGTTGGTCTAAACTTTAGGTACAAAAAAAAATCTAAGGTGTTAAGGATCAAAGGATGGTGATGAGATAATGAAAGATGGGTGATTGTGAATGATTGAACTCTTAAGAAACCTTGGAGGGATACTATACTTTAGGAATTTTTGATTTTTGATTTTGGATTTGATTTGGATTTGATTTGGATTTGATAATGAACTCATAAACTCCAAGAGGTTAGATATTGTCTTGGAATAAAATTGTCCACAAGATGATAATTTAACTAAGTGTATGAAGAAGGATGCATCCACACTCACTTATTCAAACAAGATGATTTTGATTTGATTTAAAGTATTTTCCAAAAGTCTAGTATGAAGGATTTTTCCATGATTTCTAAGAGTTGTTTGTGAGATGGGTTTGATTGATGTTTGGGGGATGGATGAAATTGTTGATTTTGATCCTAAGTGAACTTAGAAAGACTCTTGTTTACAAGACCTTGGTATTGAAGAACATGCTATACCTCTATGTGAGAAACTCAAAATATCGAAAAAGACTTGGATTTTGATAATAATAGAATGAATACAAATTGGTATATTCCTTTGAAGCATGTTTGTAAAATTTATAGACCAATCTTTCTCTAACTTTGTAAGCATAGACTGGCATTTCTTGAGATTCCTTGGACTAAGACATTTGTTCCAATTGACATACTTTGGTTTTGGGTCTTTGATCTTATGGGAAATCATTGGAGACAACACACGTGTGGGGTTCAATTTGTCCTTTTATCTTTGCTTAATTGAATCCTTTTTACCAAAAACACTTTCTTGCTTAGCTTTCCAACTAAATATCTATGTCTCAATTTATTTTCATCCCACAAGGTCCATTATGTGGAAATCAAGGAAAGTAAGGCAATAGTTCCCTAATATTGACTTTAGAGAGAGAAAATTGAGATATAGACCCAAATATTTAGAAGCCTCTAAGGATAAATCCCTAGGGACAAGTAGTAATACTTGGAATTTTCAAAGGTATTTTCCTCTTCTAAAGGATTTGAAATTTGATGACCATTGTTAAATGTTTGTTAGATCAAGATTTTGGATCCAAGCAATGTGTTCAACTGACTCAAAATTGCACAACCCTAGGATGGAAAAGAAAATATTTGTTGAATTCCCACTTGGATTTCTTCAGTTGCGCTTATTTAGAGTGGATGATTAGAACCTTGACCACACTGGCTTCCCTCCATGACACTCACTTCTATGGGTCAGCTAAGCTTCAATTCTCATGAATCTCTCATGGTGATCTTTTAATTTCTACAAAGAACCGCAAATATGTGGGATGACTTTGGAGGTTCGACCTCTTGACGCCAACAAATATTGGGATTTTTGGCTTCTACACAAGGGTTCATAATAAGGGTATTCGGTTCAAAGGAAACAATGATAAACTCCCTCAAGAGGTCTCCCAACCATTAGAACAAGGGATTTACGCATCATAAAGATATTGGGGGAGAGCTATCATGCATCACTTTGTTGATTGAAAACTTTCCTTGCAACCACAAATTTGTATAACGGTTTGGAAGAGCTTGGCTTATGCTCATTACCACTTGGGTCATTCCCTTGGGGTGAGTACTTTTTCCCACCAAGGCAAGCCCTATAAAGGTGAACAATAGTGAGTATGTACATCCATAGTTTGATCAATCTTTGTTTGTGTGAACAAAGAGAGAACACATGCGATTCCTTTTCTCACACTAACAAGCTTTGTTCAATTTAAAAAACCCAAATTTGAAATGTGGAGGAAATCTTTTAGACAACCTAATATAACCAAAATGCTTTTGATTCTCAAGATCGCCATGAAGCGCGAGAGAAGTGCAAACACATCTAGATGGTATTAATTTGTAAAAAAGATTACAAAACAAGATAGAAACAAGTTTGTTTTAAATCCTTGAAGACAATAGTGAGTTCTTTTTAAAGCACCAAACTTGAGTGTGAAGTTGATTGTTCAATTTTAGCCAAATCCAAAAACTAGTGAGTTTCTAATGTTCTTTTTAACGAACTTTGAGAAAAGGACAACTTTTGTATGTTCTTTTTAAAACCAAAACAAAATGTAGTTAAGTTCTAAATCTGAAAATAACAATATCCAAAGATGGGATTATAAATGTCCCCAAAGTGTTAAAGAACACTTTTTACAATTATGAAAAAAAAAAGTGCCATTGGAAGCTCTTCTTGTTCCCTCCTCTTCTTTGTCACCTCAACCCGCAAAAATTGATCAACCTACAAACAATAAAGCCACAAAACAAGTCAATGGTCCAAAGAAATCAAAAGCATAAGGCACATGTCAACATAAATTTGAAAATTGACTTTTTACCCTAAACCAGTGTCGCTTCCCACGAAGGCGTCGCTATTTGAATTTTATAGCATGGCTATGCTAAAACAATGTCGATCTATGGATAAAACAGAGACGATGATTGTGTCGAAATATTCACCAACATCGCTCTTTGGAGTTTGACAGATCTAGCCCTAGGAAAAACACTGCAATGTTGCCCTTTGGATGTAGAGGAAATGTCGCTATACAACGATGCTGAAGCGGCATTATCGTTGTTTGTCTTCTCAGCGTTGTTGTGCCCTGGGAAAGCAAAAAAGAGAAAAAATGACAGAAATGGCCAAAAAAAAAGTGTTAATTTTGAGATTTGTGCCCTCCTTCTAGCACCAAAATGTGAATGCTTTTCCTAGACCTGCTCAAACATAAAAAGCAATCAAACATTAGTCTTTAAACAATTGTAAAAAAACATTCCCTATGAAATTCATTTGAACACAAGAACATGAAAACAAAGTAAAATACCAAATAAATTATTAATGAAATACTATTCTAATGCTCAAACCAGCATCCCATAGGGGGATTGGTGCTTCTTTGATGTGGAAAGAAGCCCTTTCCCAATCCCTTGATAAGCTTGATGATGGATGTGTGATCCTTGATGCAAAATGTCGATAACCTAGCTATGGATGATGAAATTCTATGCTAACTTGGATGAAATTGGGGATGAAATCATGGATGCTTTGAACTCAAATGACTATAATAGATTTGCATGAAGTTATGTCCCCCAAATCAATAGAGAAGGCCTCTAGTAATAATGAAGAAGGTTTGAATAGTGAAGAATGAGAAGAATGTGGGATTAAAAAAGGGACCAATGACATTGTGCCACTTGTCAACATGTAATGAAGGGAGGTGGAGCACATTTTGAACAATGTGCATGTTAAATGCATGTATTTGAGATTTTAAAGCCAAGAGGTGGCTAGTGTAAGAGATGTAAGAGCCTTCAATGCAAAGGTGGAGGACAAAAGTCCTTTGGGAGGGAAAATTCAAATGGGTGGAATATTCCAAGATTATGCCATATTTGAATGAAAATAAGGTAATTTTAAATCAAATAAATTGATTTACATGTGCAACTTGGTTAGGTTGACTTACCCAAGGGTGGAGTTAAAAGCTAGAGGAATGAGGGATTAGTGTTAGGAGTTAATTAATTTAGGATTAATTAACTTAGATGAAATTAGTTTGATTTGTGACATTTGATTTAGATGTTTGTGTTCATTTAAATCAAATGAGAGGATGTTGGAACATTAGGATTTTAATTAAATAAAATTGACTTATTTTATTAAAGGAAGAACATTAGGATTTTGATGAAATAAAATTGATTTATTTAATTAAAGGAAGAACATTAGGATTTTCATGAAATAATCCGATAAAGTGTATTATCTGATTAAGGAGGAAATTTTGATGAATTTAATTAATTAAATAAAGATTATTCAATTAATTGGTTAGTGTGCAAGTGATTAAGGAAGAATCAATGTTAGTGAATCAAGTGCATGATGTTGATCAGGATATTTTGAGTGTCTACAAGTTGAACTTGGGTATTCTCACAAGTGATGTAGTTCTTGAACCTTGTATTCAATATCCTCCATATACTATTGCTACTTTAATTTTTAGAGTGTCTTGTTCAAGATATTCCAATGATTATTTTCAAATGAACATAAATATTCTTTCAAATTGAACTTTGTGAGATGATTTCTTGACAAGTACATTTCAGATTTGTTTGTCTAGAGTTCCATAGAGATTTGGAGGACACATTTAAGTGGTTACCTCCCATGATGTTGCTTCATGGAGTTAAGTCATCTTGTTTAGTTTTTTTATGAGGGAACATTTAGGCCCTCTTGTTGTTTTTCCACATGATCACTCATCATATTTTGATATAAGTGTGGAGAATTTTGAGCAACATTTGGAGGATGCATCTTTTCTTTAGATTGTGTTCTACATTCATCTCTAATAATTTTATATTTTCATCTTCATTAACATGGCTTGAACACTTAACTCAGTAGGGAAAATTTTGACATTGACGTGAAGATACATGAGCAAAGTTCATAGACTTCATATATTTTGATTTTTTTCCTACATATTCCTTTTAGAAATGAGAAGACATCATACATACACCTTTGGTTTCATTCATTCCTAAGGGAAGACACATTGTTCAACGATTGTGGACCTTCTTCTACATCCAACTTCAAGCATCTATTGTTGACATAAATTTTGCATTATTGGGGGCTTCTTAGTCCTCTCATCAGTTCTCTATTTATGTGGGTCTTGTACACTAATTTTTTATGGGAGGGGGTTTCTTTTTTGGGGGAATTTCTATATAAATGGGTACCTAATATGACCTCATTATTTAGGACCCATTATTATCATTTCATCCACCTATGTTATGCTTAAGGGGGGTGTTAGTTTAGCTTTTTATTTTTCTAGTGGGTTTAATTTATTTTCTCATAGTTATAGATTTTTTTACAATTTTATTAAACTTACTTGGTTCATAAACTGAGTTTAATTGATTAATATCTAGGAGATAGGATATTGAGGCTTCACCATTCCAAAAGAGAGGATCATTTACCATTTTATACTACTTGGTGGTCACTTCCTATTGGTTATATCTTGCACTTCCATCCTCTCCTCTGTTCTATATAAACTCATTACCTAGCTTGTATTTGCATACTTCTGCATTGATTCATTCGCGTTGATTCTTGCAATCATTTTTTTCAAAGTTTCTTTTTGAGCTCCTAATGCAATAATGTCATCTTAACATTTACACATCTCTTGGAATCAAGAGTTTGTAACTGTGTTATTTAATTTATAGCTTTATAACTTGTCTATCATAGAAAAAGATTGATTATTCATCTATTTTTGACTTCTAACAAGGAATTCTATGGATAATGTGATAAACCATCATCGAACGAAGATAATTGACTTCAAACCCTTCGCCTAAATGAAGGTGGCCTTCCTATTGATACAATTGATTCAATCTTGTCCACTCTTAAGGGTTTGATCTAGAGGAGTGGTCCTCATGATCAAGTCATATAACAACCTATCAATATATTTTTCAATACTACTAGTTTGTGATCTAACCATAGGAGATAAATAAAGTAGTGTGGATTAGGTGGCTATAAGAGAAGTATGTTTGATAATGGATCAAAGAGTATGCATATGTCTTTGAGCCAAGGGCTATGACTTATATATCACTTTAACTAATTTTGTATTGTATTTAATCTATTATCACTCTTTGTTTATTAGTTGAGGTTGCTTGTGCCTCCCTTGGATGAAATATTAAGAAGCTATAAGTCAATTAGAAAGAAAAAATTAAACTCTTTTAATTAATGTGACTGATATTAGGTATACAATTTACTTTTTTAAAGTATAAATAAACATTTAAAAGTGTTTCAATATGATTTTATCAACAAAGCAGTGGTGGGGATGACACAAATTCTAATAAATTAAACCATAAATTTTTGATAAGCTCAACTATTTCTTTTTATAATTTTATTCATAAGCTAAATTATCTAATGTTTTGATTAGAGGTAAAAAAACAGGTTTTGAAGGGGCCCGAAACCCTTTACAAAAGAGAGCAGCTGATTTATGAACAAACCAACACCAACACCAATTAGATATTGTGAATTAATAACTATTTTTGAACAAACCAGTCTACTAGAATATTAAATTCTTATAAATGTATTCAGATAATCTAATTTAAATTTTCAATAATTTAATTTTTATTTAAGAGAAATCAATCGAATATAATGAAAATTCCTGTAATTTGCTTGAGATAAAATTCAAAATCACTTAATTATAAACTCCTTTTACATTTCAGCTGTACAAAAAGGTGGAATGTGAAGACAACAATTTATTAGTATCTAATCAAACCTCTATTCCAAGGGAAGAAAACATTTAACTATTCCAAGGGAAGAAAACATTTAATTGGGAAAATAAATAACAGCTTTAGCCCCAATCCCCAATCTCAGAAGAAGAAAACCTCTTGGGAAGAAACAAAGTTCTATTATGCGTGCTGATTTGTGACACCATCAAGCTACTACAGTTGCCCACAAATTCCTTAAAATACTTTGAATCCATACATACATCGATAATCTATATGTTCTATTTTTTAACAGTGTCCCCTGTTTTCAAACGGTCTGTTTTAACCAAAACTCTGTTTTTACTGTTAAATGAAAAATGCTGCTCGAGAAAAACATATACAGAATACACGTATATAGAAAACTAATAATTTTAGGTTTATAAGGAAAACCCTTTACACTATATTTTATTGTTCTGTATTTTTTAATTGGTCATTACTAAAATGGTACATCAATGGAACATGATCTACAGAAAAATGTTTAATAAACATGATTTGAGAACAAAGAATTTATATTTTTTTAATCTTAATAATTACTATAAATAATTGTTAAAAAATCATACAAAAAGATGGACTTTACTTAATGTCCTCACTTTGAATGGTGAAATAATTAAACATAATTTTATATAATCAAATAATAAATATTTAGTTATTTTTATTGACTAAAATTCTTTAACTATTGAATTTAAGAATAGCCCATATATTCTTATCTTCTATTTGTTGTTAATCTTAATGTACTAAGAATTAGTGACTTTAATAATGAAAACGAGAAGGAAAAGCCACTTTTCTAGCTTAGGTTTGGCTGATAACATGCGAGACTGCAAAAGATGCTGCAAAAGTCCATGATGCATGTCTTCAAATTCGGAGGAAGAAGGGCTAAATCGAACTTCCTGGAAACAAATTCTAAGATCTGTGTGAACTCAAGTACGGAAAAGTTTTAAGGTTCCAGCAGCAACCTCAATAATTAGGGAAAACACATAATAATGGTGATAAGTATGACTACAACGTTTGCAGCATATTAAGCATAATGAATCAGAATCTCCTTCAATATAACTCTTCAAAAATCAATAATCATTTAAACAATTAAATTAATTAGCACAATAATAGTAGATACTGATTAGAATGTAAATCATTAACAAATGTAAATTGAAATAAGAAGTGTAGTTTAGATTTTATTACATATTGTAGAAAAGGAATTTATACTTTATTGGGTAGAAGACATAGAGGAAGAGGTCAAAGTCTCACAATGCTGGTGTTCTTGTTCTATCAGTACTGAAATTGGTATATTGAACTCTCTAATTTCTTGTTTTATCTTCTTTAAGATCTTAACAATATCTTTCATCTCAGGTCGTTTTTGTGGGTTTTCTTGTGTACAAATGATTCCCAATTTTATTATTCTTTCCATTTCATCATAGATTTGATTATCCCTCAAATCACTTTTCAAATAGTCATCAATGAACTCTATCAAATTGTTCGTTGTGTGTGCCTTGTTTGCCCACTGTGAAAGGGTGAGGCCCTTGTCAACTAAGCTTGAACATGTTGGCTTTACACCACTGATCAGTTCCAACAGTATAACTCCATAACTATATACATCTGCTTTTGGAGAAAGTCTCACTTGATATGCTTTTTCTGAAAACAAAACATTAAGTAGTATTATTTAGAAATTGGCTCAGTAAATATAAGTAAAATAGCTAATGTAATTTGATTTAGAAGTAACATAGATGAAACTTTATCAACACCATATAGTTTTAAGACTTTCAAATATTAAGCACTGGTTGTTTTTTATTAGATAAGTTCTTTTGACTGGAGCTACGAATTGAAGAGGGTTTTGAAAGGACACTAAAACTTTGTACATTATAAAAGACTACAACAATATGAAACTAGATCCCACAAAGAAATTGACCTTAAGACTAGTAAGAATGAAAAAAAAAAAACATGAAAGTATAAAAATATTCAAACACTGATTCTTTTAAAGAATGAAAAAATGCAAAAAAACATAAAGCATAATTAATTTTTTTCTAAAGAAAATTTAAAAGATAAACTGACGCCTCAAAGCTTAAGGCTAAATCTCTTGACTGATGATATCTAAAACTTACCATCCCCTTAGCCCTAACAAACCAACAATTTTGAATCCACACTTCTAGCATGAATGCTATTGCAGTTTCTACTGTAACAGCCTGTCAAAACATCAAAAATCTTCACATAGAACACTCTTTGACCTGACTGTACTTGCAATATCATCTTCTAATGCATAATAAATCCGCTTGAGACACAAGCTCTTCCCTCAGAACTAATTCTTTTGCCTGATTGTACATCTTGACTCTACATTGGACTCTGTCCCACAAACTAACAATTTTAAGACCTTACTCAGCTAGATCGGCACTCCCTCTCATAAATTCTATCATAATTCATTCTGTGATCCACTTAGCCTATGACCAAGCAGTTTTACACAAATTTTTTTTGGCTATTACAGTAGAAACTATGTAGGATTTGAAAAGGCAATTTCCATACCTGGGGCTGTATACCCAATAGTAAAGCCAGAGCCTA
Organism: Sequoia sempervirens; assembly: GCA_007258455.2. Classification (NCBI taxonomy): domain Eukaryota; kingdom Viridiplantae; phylum Streptophyta; class Pinopsida; order Cupressales; family Cupressaceae; genus Sequoia; species Sequoia sempervirens. Next base: position 91,886,513 of record VDFB02000013.1, read on the forward strand.
AAGAGCTTGGTGTGAGCTCATTATTGTTCATAATCCTGGCTACGCCAAAGTCAGCAATATGGGCTTCAAGAAATTCATCAACAAGTATATTTCCCGGTTTCAGATCACAGTGTATAACTGTATTCCTGCATTCATGGTGAAGATAAGCCAACCCATGCGCCACTCCAACGGCTATATTCAATCTTCGCTTCCAATCCAATCTGCATTTCAACGGACGGTGCAACAGCACTTCTAGACTCAAATTAAGCATGAATTTGGAGACGATTATCATTTCTTGACCATTGAAGAAATAGCCTAATATTCTCATTAGATTTCTGTGACGAAGCTGCCCCAAAATCTGTAGCTCTGACAAAAAATGTTTCAGACAACATTCACGATCCTCTGATAATTCCATCCGTTTTATGGCTACTGCTAGGCCATTGGGTAGGATTCCCATATAAACTGTTCCGAATCGGCCTTTTCCAATTACTTTTCTGTCGCTAAAATTGTCTGTTGCTTCCAGTAAATCTTGTCCCGTGAATTTCCAGTATGGCCGGGGAATTCTTTTAATTTTGACTTCCCGCGTTTGAATATCAGAGACACGGTTTTTGATTTTGTTCACATGACGGAGGAGAAAAACAGAGAAGAGTAAAATAAGAGATACGCTGAAGACAATAGTAATGACTAGAGGAAAGACTAGCAGAATCAGATGAAGTGAATAAAGGATCCATGATAAAATTAAAGATACAACGGAGGTAATTAAATAGGCAGCTAATATAACCCACGAGAATTTCCTCATGCTAATAATGCCTTGCAATATTGCAGAACCCTATCTGTTTATCACACACAGAGATGGATTGATTGAGCCTTAATAGTCGTCCATAATCTATTCAGCCATTCTTCCTCTTGACTAGGTGAAACTTCCCTTGTCATTATTAAAAATAGCACTTCCGCCAGTTTTCTATGGTGAAAAAACATGACAGCGCTTCAATCCGACTAGATTCAACCTTTTAACAAGTATTAGGTCGGTAACTTGTTCTTTAGTTTTCCCTTGTATAAAATGGTACATAGTTTATAATTAAAAAGTGACTTGTTCCAAAGTCAAGACAATATTAGAAATTTGGATCTCAATTTTCCACAGTCATTAGAAATTTGGATCTCAATATAATATAATATTTTCATAGACAAGGTGGCCCCATTTGTGTGATATAATGTCATAAGTGACTCAAGAAAAATGGGTCACATATCATAAGTTATATTATAAACGCAACATAACTAATAATGGAAGCATTAATTAAGGTCAATAGAGTCATGGTATGATGAATAGTTGTGGTGTTGTTCTTGCCATCAAGGTTCAGGCCAATAGAGTCATGGTATGATGAATAATTGTGGTGTTGTTCTTGCTATCAAGGTTCAAACCCCACTGAGGGTATAATTGTTGAATGTTTGAATTGGGGATGAAGTCCACCATTTGTGACCTCACCAATTCATAGCTTTAGGTAAAAAACATTTACCCCCTAATAAAAAAAGAAGGAAGCATGAATTAAGGCTAAGGATAAAATATCATGAAAATCATGATGTAAAAATAAGGGTCTATCTAATGATAAGAAGGGTAGGGTTCAAAAGAATATGTACTAGAGACTCAAAACCATGGAAAACCTAAATAAAAAACATTTAAATGAAGTACAATATTTTGTAAATCATAATATGAATCATAAACTAGATTTAAAAAATTGAAACTTAATCCTAAAAGCTTGCACAAGGGAAAGTAGGGTAGATAAATAATACGATAGATAAATAAACACTAAACTCTAAAATGGGATATATAAATTTGAAATAGAAAATTAAAGGAGACTGGATATAAAAATATAAATGAAATATAAAATAAAGATATAAAAAATCTAATGGAGAAAACTAGATTGTGTAGGATCATACATGTTCATGAAAAATGTAAAGGAAAACAAACTTTTCGTAAGCTTAATATATGATAATTAAATATAATACTTATAACTAATAAAAAATAATCTAAATTAATAAATGATAGTTGTGGGATGTTATATTTTAATGTTAAATACTAAAGAAATCAAAATAATGTACTTTAACTCATTCATTGAAGAATGTATGCCTTGAATATGAGATTAAATAGAATTTTTTTATTGATATACAATCTAGAAATATTTATCTATATAACTCCTTGGGTTCTATGGTAAAATTATTCTTTCCTTGGGATCAAATCTATATGTCTAGGTCATGTTTTTGATTTCAAATTCATCCTCTAATCTAGAATTTCAACCTTAATGCCTTACATATGGCTGGTGGTTTTTAGCAGGGTACGGGCTAGCGCTAAAAGCTACTACATAGGACATGTGGAACCTAAGGAAAACATAAGAGACTAAATAAGAGGTTACCTATAATGGTCACATCTCTCAAAGAGAATATATAAATATATATATGTAATATACAGGAAAGAGACAAAGAGAATACCAGAGATTTAATATATAGAGATATAACATAATATAACAAGGGAATGATCATACAAAGTACAAACTAAGACCTACCATTGTAACTATTATATGATATATGTGGAGATATAAGGGTTTGATCAATATAAGTGTTATGAATGAATTCGAGTCTTATTTAAGTTATATAAGGAAAGCATTTAGATATAATTTCCATTCTACAATTACTCTTTTCTGTAATTGGATCCTTTGGGGTATAAAAAAACTACATAAGTTATATTATGGTACATATCTCCATATTGTAACTCCCCTTTTCTTCTTTCCAACAATTGTTATGTTTCCAAGACCCTAGAGAGAACAGTGAAGAAAATATAGAATAAAATGAGAAGCAATAGGAAAATAAAATAAAAAGATTAACAATGATAAGTGACAAAAAATTTAAGCCTACAAAGAAAGTTCTTATGTACCACCCTTGTGAGAGAGGGGTAGGCACTAAAGGGATGGAAAATGGAAAAGAGGAAGGGATATGAAAATATCCCTAAGAAGATGTAATTGTTCAAAAAATAAACTATGGGATACATAAGGATAAATGAAAATATTGATCAAAGAAACCCATGGAAAATTGAGATAAAAGAAGGAAAATTGAGCTTATTGAAAGAATTAAGTTGCTAATGGAGATACATGAATATGAAGAAGGTTAAAACAAATATAATATTTATAGAAAAGGTACTGTAAAATGATGGAAGAAGGAAATAGGAAATGGGAAAAAGCCAAAGAGTTAACAGTAGAGAGTATGGGGGAAGAAGATTTAAGTGCACCACTAAGGGTGTTGTTGAGTGTGCCATTGTGGGTGTAGTTGAAGAAGTGGAAAAGGAGATATTACAAATAAGTTCTAATATGGATAAGATAAGTGAAATTATACAAAATATAGAAGGAGAAATCGTGGATTATGGAAATAATTATGATACTATCCATAACAAAAAAATGACTGCTTATCTAGATTGGGAAAAAATTCAACTAAAAAATAGATGAAGATTGGTTACTTGTGGTTACCCCTATACAAAATATTCAAACAATAAAATTTGATGCATAATACCTAGATGAGTTGGTGACTAGAAGTGTTGCGAAAATACAAGGAGAGAACATGTGGTAGGAAAGAAATTGGATCCTATGCATTCAACAAAATATAATGAAACAACACCATTAAATAATAAAATATCATTTACAACTAAAGGAACATCTCCAAGGATAAAATTATATTTTTAAGAGATGCAATATCTAAACCATGAGTCACCCTTAATGCCATTAAAGTCAAAAATATTTTCCATAGAGACAATGGAAAACACATTAGGTGATCAAGAGAAAGTGGTGAGGGAAGGAAAATAAAAACACATAGCAACCCTAGGGACACATTACTTTAAATTAAACTTGGGAGATAGGGATGTGACTATGAATAACATGTAGACATGAATGTCTCCACTAAATTACCTATTTTTGGAAAAGAAACAATTGAGGATGCAAAATATATTTTTGTCTTGAAATCAATGTGGCAAAGATAAAACATAACAATGGATAACACTAAACTATTAAATTTTATGGGAACCTTACAAAGTAATTCCCTTAAATGGTACTGCAAAACTTATCTCATAAATGATAAGGAATGGGACAAAGTAAAGAAAAAATTCCTAGAAAGTTTTGAATCGCTAGAACTACCTACCTAAGAGGTAAGTAAACTAAGATAACTCACACAAAATACAAATTTTGTGGGTTTTTTGTCTTTGCAAGGATTGGAGTTGTGGAAGCCATAGGCTTGTAGGGATGGGAAATATGGGTTCTGAGAGTCATGATGATGGTCGAGTAGAAATATACAAACAAAAACCCATGATAGGATTTCCATAATGGAAAGCCCATAGGAATCTTCCACAAAATACTTTTTACAGTTAGTCAATTTTGCTAAATTCAATCTTGGGTATGCAAAGAAATTCCTTGTGAAATCCACAAGGATCTAGGCCACACATTAGGAATTCAATGGATGGAGTCTCACAAGGGATTTCCAAAAAGAAACCTACACAAAGTGGGTTTGAGGTTAGATTTCACCTAAGTCAAAATATTTGCATGCTTGAATGTTGAAGGGGTGAATTTAGGATGGAAACCCATAGCGGAAGACTCGTAGGCGAGATCTTGTGGTACTTGACCTATACAGGAGGAGGTGGTTTGAGTGCCATGTGAGCCAACATGAAAGGAATAGATCCCTGCTGGTTGTTCCAATCTTTCAAGTTCTTATCTAGAAGCTTGTAAATGATGGTTAATATATTTTTATTAGTAGACTCATCTACCCCATTCCCTTGATGATAGTAATTGGAAGAAAATTTCAACTCAATAAAATAGTCAAATAACCATCTCAAAAATTTCAAGAAAGAAAATGTAGGACCATTATCACAAACCAAAGAAAATGGGCAACCAAAATAATCACAATATATTCCTCTAGAAATTTAATTACTAGTTTTGTACTACATTATTACATGTGATTACTTTTGTCCATCTAGTAAAATAATCAATCACTATTAGAATGTACCTATGACCTACAAAAGAAGGTGGATTGATCATACTAATAAATTTGAGTGCCCATTGTGCAAATGAGCATACCTCAACAACAAAATGTAATGGGGCAACAACATACTTCTGCTTAGTTGCAACAATCTAGCATGTGTGGAAAGTACAAACATGAGTGTTTGCATCATGAAACAACATTGGGAAATAGTAACTATGAATAAATATTCAACAGGCTCCCTTCGGGTATATTTTTTCTCTAGGTATCAGCCCACACATCACAAAAAAGCCACTTGACCTTTTTGTCAAAATTAGCTGCCCCCTCCACATGTTTGCTCTGCACTCCTCAAAGGTTTCCTTCCCTTTGCATTTCAAGAATCCCCGCTATGCTTCCATGTGTCGTAGCTATAGGAAATTTTGATTATTCCTTTTTGCTTCCTCATCGGGCCCTGCTTGAGTGCCACATAGCTCTCATTCCCAAAGAAATTTGGCGGGCCCCACAATTAGCGTCTGCGATACACTTTTTGCTACGTGTCTACTCTGCGCAAGCTTTCAACAAAGGGATGAAATAACGACCGCTGGCAGTGAAATCCTACCATGCATCTCTTCTGCACACACTACTTCAACACCAAGGGTGAAGTGAACCACAAGCTGCAACTTCTGCCACATGTTTAACCACCTACCTCAAAGGGTGACACTTGTCTGTACGAGGCTCTGTTGGACCACTGCCATCATTGCAGAAGATGCACCTGGACCAGAGCGACCAGATGCTTTGGATTGAAGTCTTTCTGTTGCAACGACTAAATGGGATCTTTGATTCTGCATCATTGGAAAATATTTTCAAATGTTTTTTGTTACTGCTCTCCGAGGCGGTGGGAGTTTTCAGCTATATATACTTCTCTCTATTTTGAGGGAAGGGTCCGGATTTTGAAGGAACACTAATTTTAGGAAAAGATACCAGGCCTTTATTACTATTTTGTTTTTATTGCAAAAGAATTTCAGACTGTGCCAATTGTTCAACCTTTCTATTCTTTTATATGCTATTTGATCAAACTTTATATTGTGCTGCTATTGTCTAGATATTTCATTTGAGAACTTCTATATATATATTGAGTGCAAGTTTTCTGATCTAGATCATGTCTTATGACTCTTCTTAGCAGTAGGAATGTATGTAATGTTATTTTATGTCAATGAATGGATTATCTATACTTTAATATTTAGTTTCTGCCTTTCTGGAACATTACAAATACCAATCGGGCCCTTAGATCTATGATTTATCGTGCCTATCATTAAGTCTTGGCACATCACCTTAGGTTAGACTTTATTTTATTATATCTATTTCCTTTTCCCTTTCCAAACCCCCATTATAGAATAAGCCAACTTCTCTAAAAATTCGGAGGTCACTCAGTTTATCAAAAAAGGTCCCCCATAAACTGAGTTTCCCATAAGACATTGTTACCTTGTCAAATTTTGGCATCAACGGTAACCAACCCTCAAGATTTGATTTGTAGTTGAGGGTCCCAAACCATGATAGTTCCAAATCTATTACAAAATTCATTCAATACCATTGATGCTTCTTGCCTCCTAGGACACCTTAAATATATAGACTTGTGGTTCTTCTTATAAAGTACTACCCCTTTAAGCATATAACTACTACTCTTCAATTGTAGAGCACATCTTTGGACTCCATTTAAAGGTGGAAGACAACTTTTCTTGAGTAAATAGTAAATGATTTCATCACACCAATTATCTAGGGATATGTGGGTATGTGCAGGATCATGATGGGCCAAAAGTGCGATAGATGGATATGTGTCCGGAAGTTTTTTTAACCCAATTGATTGAAACAAAAAGGTTTTAAAGGAGATTCTCAACTTTCCACCAATATAAATTATGTTTTACTTTGAATTTAGTAAATTCTTATTATTCATTTTCTATTTGAATTATGACTAAAGTCTTAATTGATAGGTTGATTGAAAAACATCTATAGCTTTCAAAAGGTATTACATTTTTGAATCTGAAACATGCGTCACATTCTATGCTTCACATACTATAGAATTAAAAAAAAAAAAAAATTCATGAAGTTTTGACTAAGTTAAGGTGGTTAGACATAAGTTTTCTATTTTTAAAAGTTGTAATAAAAAATCATAATTAATTATTTACTTGGAAAAAAAAAAAAGTATGCATCACATTGGGACATGAGTCCTCTACTTATATCTAAAATTTATTAAAAATATTATCATTTTATTGTGGTTAGGGTGGTTAGACCGTTACTTCTTATTTTTCCATGAAATTTAAGTACTACTACATTGAAATTTCAAATTTCAAAATAGATATTTAAAAACCTAGTAGTTTAGAAACTACAATCAATTTGCTACAAATTCTATTCTTAAATATTTTTGAAATAATATAGATAACTTATTCAATTTTTAACGTCAAGTTGCCTAACTCTGATTTTTTTGAATTTTTTTCCACTTAAGGGCCTGTTTTTTTCATGATGATCCTACACATACCCATGTCTTAAAGATTACATTGTTTAACACCATAAGTCTCTGATCTATCTCTGACATAGTGGGTATCAAAGCCTGTCCTTGGATTAATTTCTCTCTAGATTGAATTCCTGCAATATTGTTACCCACTTAGCTCTATGCCTGCCTAGCTCACTCTATATTAACTAAACCTTGATAGTAGGGTTAGATACGATGGAAAACACTCTAATTCTTAGAATATAGTGTCTAAACTTCTTAACAACCCATTCTAGCATATAGGCTTTTTTTTCAACATTTAGATATATCAAAATTTGGCATCTTTGAGAGGTACACTCGTAAAATCTATTGGGTGCTTATCACCTTGCTCTTTCTTTTGAGTTAGCATTCTGGCACAAGAGTGATTAGATGCAAATGAGTAAATTTAGAAGGGTTGTGTATAATCTAGGGTCACCAAGACTGAAGTATCCACAATTTCCTACTTAATCTCCTCAAATGTATTCTTTGACTTAGGCTTCCAATCAATATTTGCATCTTATTTCAGCATAGCATTTAGTAGCTTTATGATTTTAGCAACACTAGTAATGAACTTTTGCACGAAATTGATTTTTTTAAAGTAAGAATTTAGTTCCTTCTTGCTTGTTGGTGGTTGGATTTATAATATTGCTTGTACTTGATCGGAATCAATAGATATGCCATTTTTTGAGATCACGTGACCATGTAATTTTCCCTTTGTGACCCTAAAGATTCTTTTTGGGATTCAACGAAATGCCAAACTCTCTACATCTTTGGAATATATTGCAAAGATCTGAAACATGATCTTCCCCCCTCTTTGAAAAAAGTATTAAATCACCCATATTTATGATAATGAACTTGTCGAATAGTTCCTTAAAATTAATGTCTATTGCATGTTGAAATATTGCTCCAACATTGATTAATCCAAATGATATTCACTTGTAAGAAAAAGCACCTGACTTGGTAGAGAATGTAGTATTTATTCTATCATATGCAACTGTTACTTGGTTATACATTGAATAGCCATCTATACATTCAACATCATTTGTGATCTATTGATGATTTGGAAGACTTCATCCAATGAGTGAAGGGGATAGTTATCCTTTCTTGAGGATCTATTGAGATTTATAAAGTCTATGCATAGCCATATTTCTCCATTCTTCTTTTGGACTTGTACCAAAATTTTCACCCATGTCAAATTTCTAATAAGGAAAATAATTCCAGTAGATAACAATTTTGGAACCTCCTTATGGATGAATAGTTCTAATAGTATATTTACGAGACACTACCTCTACCTAAAATATTTCACATTTGGTTTTAATACAATAGTATGCATGATTATGGACATTTCATATGTCTTTAGATCTTTGTAACTCAATGCTACCATATCTTGACATATATGCAGGTCTTTCACTATCCCCTATTTTTATTTAGAAGTGCAAACCTTTCCAATAAAAATATTTTTTACCTACTCAACAATACTCATGTTGTAGGTATCACTCTTACTTTTAGCTGAATCCTTTTTAGCTTGTTGATCCTAGCTTCATAGCTAATCAAAGTTGGAAATTATTTCCAATTAGTCCATGCCTATTGGAATTGTGTTAGTCTTTATATTTACCACTCCTTCCAAGTCAAAATTTTCCTCCCTAGGCTCAACTTCATCTATAATTTGTGCTATGAAAACATCTAAACTAGTGATGAAGTTCAATATGTGCTTGTCATCCTCAAAGGCTTGGATGTTGGTGACATTATTTGGTAAAAATGGTGTGGGAGTCAATTCAATAATAAATTTCTTCAATCCTAACAAGGACTTCTGTTACAATGTGCTTGCTACATGATCCAAAGCATTAGCTATATGATTTTTAATCCTTTGTATCAACTGAATGTTGAAAGAATCAAAGCCTTCCAATAATTCCTACACACAATGTCAATAGTGGGTATGTGCAGGATCATGATGGGCCAAAAAGTGGTGATATGATGGGTATGTGGCTGATGACCTTTTTTTTACCCAAAATTGATGAAACGAAAAGGGTTTTTAAAGGAGAATTTTTAGATTTCCACCAATATAATTATGCTTTACTTTGAATTTAATAAATAATTATTATTCATTTTCTATTTGAATTATGAATAAAGTCCTTATTGATAGGTTGATTGAAAAAAATCTATAGCTTTCAAATAGTATCACATTTTTTGAATCTGAAACATGCATCACATTCTATGCTTGACATACTATAGGATTAAAAGAAATGAATTTCATGAATTTTTGACCAAGTTAAGGTGGTCAGACATACATGTTTTTTATATTTTTTAAAAGTTGTAAAAAAAATTCATAAATAATTATTTACTTGGAAAAAATTACAAAAAATATGCATCACATTGGGACATGAGTCATCTACTTATATCTAAAATCTTATAAAAAAATATTATCATTTTATTGTGGTTGGGTGGTCATACAAACACCTACTTCTTATTTTCCAAAATTTAAGTACTACTGCATTGAAATTTCAAATTTTCACCAAATAGTTTTTTTTTTTTAAAAAAAATACCTAGTAGTTTAGAAACTATATTTTATTTTCTACAGATTCTATTCTTACATATTTTTGTTCAAATAATATATATAACTTATTCAAATTTTTACGTCAAGTTGCCTAACTCTGATTTTTCTGAATTTTTCACCACTTAAGGGCCTGTTTTTTCCATGATGATCCTACACATACCCTAGTTCACCAATATCTTATCATGGAAAGAGTATTTATTTCCCAAAATTTTCACTAGTAATTCCAAATCTCCAAGTGCTTACAATTTTTTTTCCTTCTGACATACAACTATCAAAAGTACATCCACCAACACTTCATATTCAACAATATTGTTGGTTCAATAAAAATGTAACCTATGGGTTGCAAATAAGGTTTCACCAACATGGCTGATCAATTTGAATCTAGATCTATCTCCTTGTTTGGATTTATATCCATCAAACCTCAATATCTAGAACTTAGTTTTATCCATTCCTTTCTTGCCAAGACTATGATGTAGTGAGTTATTCCTCTAAAATTTTCTAGTTGTTATTTTTTGCATCAAGATTGGAAGGGCTTATATATTTCTTAATCTCTTCTATTGTAGTTTGTCATTAGCAGCACTCAAATTCGGAGTGGGATGCATCCTAAATCCTACACCAATGGGGAAGAAAAATGTCTTTGAAATCCACCCTCTTTCCCAAACTTAGTTAGTCATGGACAATCCTTGCCATGAATTCTTGGAATCCTTCAAATAGTCTAATTTTACCACTAGCCTGAGAATTGTCATCTATTTCAACACATGCTTCTATATTGCTAGGAATCTGTGTAAGATCTTGGGTATCTTCAGACGTGGTATGCAATGTAAGTTCTTCTTCAACCTCCAATGCCATTAGTATATAGATTCCAAGGTTGGGATCATAAAATAATACCACAATGTTATTATTATACTTTATTACCATATGTTTCTTGCAGGGCTCCCTTTCTCTCCATATTTGATTTGGTAACCACTTCCATGGGAGCCACATATGTGAAAGATCATTTTATATGTACCCATTCAATGTTTTAGCCTAGTCTCTACTCAAAAGCATGCCATACATATTGGGAATTTCCACTACTTGTATATCTATCAATTGTTGAACCCGAGGATCAGCTGGTAGCTACATATGGATCTGATTTAGTTCTCCAACAAAAATTACTTTAGTTTTTTCCAACTACATCACTTTCTTTTGAGAGGGAGTGGGAGTGTCGCCATGATTGTTGAACAACAAGAAGCATGATGTTTGGTGAGGCATCTAAATCCAACAAGTAATTATGCATTTTTCCCCCAAAGATATGTAATTCCAACAAAAAGGGAGGAGATTGATGATTATCTTTGAATATGTTGATAGGATTTTCAACATGCAAAACCTGAGTCTTTTCCTTCTCTTTCCCTTTATCTTGATTTTTTGAATTATGGGCTCATTCTTAGGTGTGGTAGATGAAGCTCTTGATTGGGTAGGCTATTTTACTAAATTGAATAATACATTTCTTATTTTTAGTACTTTGAACAATTCAAAAACCAAAAGACATACCTTTATTTTCTTGAGTTCCTCAACCACATAATATCCCATCTTAGCAATTTCAGACTTAGCATGTGGTTACTTGTTTAATTATTGCATTGGGACTTCTTGGGGCATGGGATTATTGCTTACATTGGGGTAAAGTAGGACTCCAAAATTATTTAGAGTGGTATTCATAAAAGGACCCCCATTTCTCTTGTTCCTCAAGTCATATTTATGTTGTTGTAGCATTTGTACATCATCCTTCCCACAACATTTAGACTCAGATTCAAACAAGTTAGCCAGAGATTCCTCATTGCATATAGAATTTGACTGAGATGGAGGTGTTGAGGGATGCTCAAATTAAGATATATTATCCTTTTCCTTAGGAAATGCAACATTTTTCACTAGCGTGGTAGAGTCATAAGGGTGAGAAGGAACAATATCACATCCAAAGGAAGATGAATTTTATACACTTTTTGCATTTTATACTTCTAACTGAAATATGCTTGTTGCAATCTAAAATCATGGACAATTGAGATTTGAATGTTGGTTTGTATCATGTAATCTTCACCATCCCAAGATTGTTGCCTCAACCAAATACACTCTCCTAGGCATCTTTTTAGACATATTTGTTGAATCCAATGGAGAAGGGACTCCACCATTGTTAGGACACACTTTTTAGGTTCTATTTTTCCTTGGAAACTTTTTATTTTTTCCATGATCATAGTTTTGATTTTGGCTCAAATTTTGGCATTGATCCTAAACCATAGAAAAATATGGTGGAGGGATTTTCCCACTTATTTTCCTTTGGTCATTCAATAATTTCCTAGGAGTCCTTATTAGATTGACTATCAACCTCACAAGGTGAGTCAATTCTCAACAAGGAAGACCTAGGAGGGCGTTCTCTAAGATTTTAGGGGTTCACCACCAAGCAAAAGCTTGGAAAAGACAAGTAAGCATTCAACTCACAAAACCTAATAATGTAAGCTAAATGATGAGTGAAAATGACGAGTTTATGCAACAAGAAGTTAGGATGTGTGTATCTGGGAAGTATGGAAATGTAATGAGGATTCTAGAAATGTAAAGAAGCTGTCAAAATGTGCCATGGAGGACTAAGGTGTCCTTACTATCTTATTGGTCCCACTGAGCTATTTTTTAGGGTAGATGCAAAATCTTTGGATGCAAAAACTAGATCTGAAAGAATTTCTAGAAAATACCCTCGGGAGGACTAAGATGCTATAGGTTTCTTATTAGTCCCAATCTGAATTTCTGTAATCTTTGAATGTGATCTTGAGGCTTGATGTCTAGACTTCCTTCTTCTTTGATATCAGGTTCTGAAACTTTCGAATTTGGCTTGTAAGTGAGTTTATGTGAAGATGACAACTTTGCAATGCAACTTTGAAACTTTACAAATTTTCACTTCAATTCTTCAACCTAAATCTACAATAACAAACACACAATAGGGGGAAAACTTGTTCATTGTTAGTAAATGGGGGTTTTCCTTGGTCAAACCCTTTGTTGGTAATTAAACCTTGAAATGAAATGAAATAAAGGGAGGTGATGAATGAATAACATGAAGTGTTACAACTCACCAAACCCTTGTTGTAAAGTCTACAAACTTGTGTGAAATGGATAGCTTGGATATGGATCTTGAATCAAAGAAATGCATGATATATATGAACTTGAGTTGCCTGCTTGAATCAAAACTCTTTATTACAAATGTTAGCACAAAAACACACATGATACAAGTAGATATTTGATATGATGCTTGAATCTTGATGATGGTCCAAATGCTTGATGAATTGATCTTGATCTCATAAACTTACCTTAGGAATGAATACTTGAATGCTTGTTATGAAAATGAGTGAAGGAACCTTGTATTTATACTTATCCATGCTTAATATCTCAAAATTACACCATAGAAAGCCAACATAGGAATTCATTAATTAAAGGAGGATAAATCCTGTCGAGATTTGAAATTGAATCCAAAAAATAAGCCAAGGGGGACTAAGATGCCCTAGGCGACATCTTAGTCCCAAGGCATGAAACTTGAGGAACATACTCCAAAAAGGGGCCCATTTAAGGCACATTTGAAATCAAGGTCCCAAGACCTTTGGGGGACAAAGACGCACTAGTTGGCATCTTAGTCCTGGCCCCAAAATCAGGGACACTCACCTAGAATCATTAAATTATCATTTATCCCTTGATGTTTTTTGGGATTAGCTAGAAAAAGATGCAATTTATTAGGCTCGTGGATGCAAAATAGGACTAATTAAGACAAATAAGGATAAAAAAAGCAAGGTAGACCCAAAAAAGTGTGAAAATGCAAGGGTATGCATTTTTCTACATTACATTTCACCCCCACTTTAGTGAGAGGATGAACTTGATTCAAACTCACTCTAATGTAGCCAACCACACAATCAAAAGGGGTTCAAATGTATGAATCTTGGTAAATAGGATGATAATAACCAAGGGGGTGGCCAAGCCCCCAAGATCAAGATCCTATGGAAAACCAACATAAGCATAGAGGAACACACTTGGAGATGATATTTGAGCCATAACAAAATAAAAAACATACGCCATCGAAGAAAGAAAAAAGAAAAAGAGAAAAAATGCTTGACATATCAAGCTTCGACTGGCCATCCAATGCGATGTAGACTGGGTCTAGGCTGTTTGTCCAAAAATGTTTACAAGTGAAATGCACTATCCACTATGCAAACAAAATGCATGCTCACAAGGGCTAATGAAGCTAGGTGCCCACTAGGTGAGCCCCAAGAGGTCCATATCAAATTCATACCCCCATGACTATGATAAGGACTAAAGGAAAATGCATGCTCACAAGGGCTAGTGAAGCTAGTTGCTCACTAGGTGAGCCCTAGGGGACCATATCAAATCCATACCTCCATGAATTTAATAAGGTACAAAAATGAACACTCACAAGGGCTAGTGAACCTAGTTGTTCACTAGGTGAGCCCTAGGGGACCATATCAAAGCCATACCTCCATGACTTTAATAAGGTACAAAAATGCAACTCAATGAGAAAGAGAGATGTTCAAAGGGATTTTGCTTAGTTCATGCCAGGTCTTAATCTTAGGGTAAATTGTTCCTAATGTCTCCAAGAGAGTACCAATCAAAGGATAAAATATTCACAACATAGGGAATGCAATGTGTAGCGTCACCACTAAGAGGAATGTAATATGCTAAGATAAATCACACTCTTGAAGGAAATTATTCCAAATGTCACCACAAAGAGAAAAATGCATTGCATGAAGTAAGAAAATTAGATCAAGGATCATGGAAAGAAAAATTAAAATGAAATCATGCCAAAATAATGCCAATATGTATGCCCCCAATTTAAAGAAATTGCTAACACCATGCTGTGAGAAATTAATTTAAAGTAGACAAACATGAGAAAGGAAAAGAGGGTTTCCCCCAAAAAACACATAAGGGATCTATGGATTTGGGATCAATATCCGTCTTTACTGTAATGATATTAGAGAGCTCGAAAATGTCATCATTCCCCAAATACACATAGAACTGGAAGAATGACACAAAGAGAGTGAAAAAAAGAAAAGAATTTTGTGTCAACATGGAAGAGAGATAGGGTCTCTCGATTCCTTGCATCATCCCAAAAGGAAAACACATGACAAACAATGCAAATGAAAGAAAAGATAAGGAAAAATATTTTGGGTCAACATGGAAGAGACATAGGGTGTCTCGACGCCTTATGTCATCCCTAAAAGGAAAACACAAGACAAAAATGAAAGGATAAATGAAAAAGAAAGGTAAAGACCAACGAGAAGGTGAAAATATTACAAAATATAGAAGAATGAAGATACAAATGGGTATGTGAAGGATCATCATGGAAAAAATAGGCCCTTAAGTGGTGAAAAATTCAGAAAAATCAGAGTTAGGCAACTTGGTGTAAAAATTTGAATAAGTTATCTATATTATTTCAAAAATTTGTAAGAGTAGAATCTGTAGCAAATTGAATGTAGTTTCTAAACTCCTAGATTTATTTAAGAAAAAAAACTATTTGGCAAAAAATTAAAATTTCAATGCAGTAGTACTTAAATTTCAGGGAAAAAATAAGTAGGTGTCTGTCTGACCACCCTAACCACAATAAAAGATAATATTTTAAATTATAATATTTTAGATATAAGTAGAGGACTCATGTCCTGATGTGATGCATACTTTTTTGTAATTTTTTTGAGTAAATAATTAATTATGATTTTTTTATTGCAACTTTTAAAAAATATAAAAAACTTGTATGTTTTACCACCTTAACTTGATCAAAACTTCATGATTTTTAAAAAAAAAAATCTTATAGTATGTGCAACATAGAATGTGACGCATGTTTCAAATTCAAAAAATGTGATACCATTTGAAAGGTATAGATGTTTTTCAATCAACCTATTAATCAAGACTTTAGTCATAATTCAAATAGAAAATGAATAATAATAATTTATTAAATTCAAAGTAAAGCATAATTAAATTGGTGGAAAGCTGAGAATCTCCTTTAACAACCCTTTTTGTTTCATCAATTTTGGGTTAAAAAAATGTCGTCATCCACATACGGGCTACACATACCCATCATATCACCACTTTTTGGCCCATCATGATCCTACACATACCCAAATAAAGGAATGCACATAGAGAGAGATACATCAAGCATAACATCATGGGGGATTGCATTACACACATGCAATAAAACAAAAATAATTCAAAAAAGAAAAATTAAAATACTAGTAAAGCACATGTGAGTCAACCATCTAGTAGGTCATTTGTATCCTAGTCTTATTCAGTATATGCAAAATGTAGATACTAGCGAGAGGGACAAAATCAAGTTTTGTACTAGGAAAATCACTAGGTTCAACACATGGTGCACAACTCATTTTAGGAGGATCATCACAGTTGTTATCGTTTAAGCTCATGGAAAAGGAAAATGATAAATTCAACTCATTATGCACTTGTTCATCAATTGTAGCTATTTCTTCATCTTCATCCAAGTTAACCATAACAGGAGGACAAATGATAATATCCATAGAAGGTGCTGGTACTTGTTGTGTTGGAGACATAAGTTTTGTTTAAATTCTAGTAAGAGAGGAGGGTCATTATTTATTGCTTCTATCAAGGTCAAATTTTGATTTTGAATGTTGTTCTCTTCATTCATCTTTTGAGCAATAGCACAATGTCTACACCTACTCTCTCTAGCATTTCTATTTCTTTTAATACAATTTTCAAGTTGTGTTTGTTTAGGAGTGGGTTTTTCAACCCTAGGTTCCTTTTCTCCTTATGAGGGGAGAATAGAAGAAACTATGGAAGGTTGTTCAACCAATTTCTCTTTTTCTTTATAAATTTTCTTAGGAGGCAAATTAGGACTTGTGTGGTTTTCTCTTAGCCTTTTGTAGGAAATAGGAAAGGGATTTTTGGTGGATGGGTCTTGGTTAGATGGAAGGGCTTTGAGCTCAATATTGTTTTGTTCAAGTGGTAGAGGTTCAATCATGGGAGGAGGAAAATTCTCAAGGGATAATTTGGCTATGCATTTTACTTTAAAATTTTGGTAGGAGAGGAAAAGGAAGTCCTCATGGGGTCTTATAAGTTCCATGGCCTCGAGCAAAAAGTAATCTAAGGAGAAATTTCTATGGGAAGATGGAGGTCTAAAGCCACTATGGTTCACTATGAATATTTCATTGCCGACTAGAAAATTTAAGCACTTGTGGACAATGGATGGGACCAAATTCATGAAGCGAAGCTATTTGTAGCCCAACTTCACATGAAATTGATCTGAATTAGGGATAGAGAATGATACATTTAATTTCTTTGGTCCTACTTGTAAAGGGAGTGTGATCGATCCCATCGTAGCACGAGCGAAACCATCATGTGTTTTAATCCATGCATTTGGTTTATCATATTTATTTTGAGTGAGTTTATGCACATATAATAGTTCTTCTGTGATCATATTCTCTACATAGTTGGGATCAATTAGAATCCCAAGAGTGGAATTTTTATTGATTATGTTGGCTATGTAAAGAGGACCACCAGGTGTATTCTTGATTTTTTCTTCATAAGAGAAAGTAATGTCAATAGGCATTATGGTTTGTTGTTTATAAGGCTCAATGTCAATAACTCCTATCATTGTATTAATAGGATTTTGGTCATTAGTATCCTTAAGATTTTTTTCATCATCATCCTTATGCTTTTGTTCATTACTGCTCATGTTATCATCATCCATGTCAACATTCATCACATTAGGCTTAGTTTCACTAGCCTTAACAAATGAAATATTATGATTAGGCATGGGATTGGTAAATATTTGCAAGTTTTGGTTAGGAGGATCTACAAAATTATTACCTTTGTCATTCAAACCTCTAATTTGGATATGATTAGAATATATGAGGTCTTACACAAGATGTTTAAGATGCTTGCAATGTTCTCTATCATGTCATTTTTGTTGGTGATAAACACAATAGGAATTGTGTCTAAAGCTCAGACGTAATGGATTGCTAGGGTCAAGGGGTCAAACAAGAGGTAAGGTAAGCATGTTTTTGTTTGATAGCCAAGTCATGATAATGTGAAGTGTGTTGGGTAAGAGTGTAAATTATCTTTGTGGATCCCCAAAGATATAAGGATTACTATTCTTTATAGAAACTACTTGAGTATCAACTTGTTGGGTAAGTTGGGAGGTGGGATTTAGTTGAAGGAAACTTTTATTTTTTCTTTTGAAAGGCTGATAGGTGTTTTGGTTTGAGGATTCAGACTTTTCAGGATGGGTACAGGTGGTTTTTGGTTCACTATTATCTACAAAATTTTGATAATCATGAAGGGCAGTGCATAAGTGCATGAAGGAAGGGAATTTCATCATGGTAAGCTTGTCTCATATATTAATTTTTAAGTTTTCTATGAACAGATCTTTTGAAGGTGACAATTGGGAATATTCACACTGATTGGGGAATAAAGCGATTGGTAACGTGAAATAAAGTCAGTGAATTTTTCACCCTCATTTTGCTTGCATCTCATCAAATCAGGTAATGTCATTTCAGGAACCATATGCACTTGGAAATGGTTATTAAATGCTTCAACAAGTTCATTAAATGAATTAATTGAGTTATTAGGTAATGCAAAAACCTAGTCCAAGGAAATGTCTTTTAAGGATCGGGGAAAAAGCTTAGCCAAAATTTTTTCCTCAAGGATGAAGTCACTACACAAAGTAGTAAATGCATTAACATGATTAGAATGGTCTCCCTTTCCTCCATATTTATCAAAACTAGGGATCTCTATACCTTGTGGCATCAAAATTCTCAATATCTCCAAAGATAGTGGGTTGCTTTTGACATAATATGAAGGTGGGCCACTTTGATTTTGATTGATGGTGGAAACTTGGCATTGAATGGATGAAAGGATTTGTAAAAGGTGGTTAATTATAGGATTTTTTCTTGTGGTTTAAGATGGAGGTGAATATGGTGGTGGTGTGCATGTGTTGGAAGGACTAGTGAATAGATTGCTTATGGGAGGAGATATAAGATTAGATGCCACATAGGTATAAGTGGCACTAGAGTGGAAATGGTTGAGGTAGGAGGGCTATTTTGAGTTGGTTGCATTGTTGTGGTCACTTGAGGATTGGTATAGGTAGGAATAGATGTTATGGTTGAAGGGGGAGGAGTTTGATTTCCTCCTTGGATTTGCACATTTTTTGAAGCTTGCACACCATTGGTGGTGGGAGGAAGATGTTTTCCAAAGATTTGAGTTATATTTTGCACAACTTCCAGTCCTTCATCACTTTCCATCATGCAGCAAATACAATCTATTGAGGCCAAAATTTGACAAGGTAATAGCCTTATGGAAACTTAATTAATCGGGGGACTAATTGCGCTAAACTAAGTGACCTCTAGGTTTTTAATGAAGTTGAATTATTTTGTATTTGGGATTTTGGAATGTGAAAAGGAAGAAAATATAAAAAATAAAGATCTAACTAAGGCGATGTTCCAAGTTTTAGATATAGGAATGGTAAATTTTTCTTTTGGGATGTGATTTAAGGGCCCATTCAACAATTTTATGTCTCAGAATAACAAAAATAAAAGATGAAAACTTGAATAGTTTATTCAATAACATAAAATAACTCCCATACACATTTACTGAAAAGAAGAGTTAAAGACATGGTCTAAACCAACAAACTTGTATTGAAATCATAGAAGTTATACAAATAAACAACTCAGTACAATAATGACACATTATAATGTTTTATAAAATAGACTAAGAGATTAGAAAGGCTGAACAATGGCACAGTTTGAAAGTCTTATACAATAATCTAAAAGTAGTACAAAAGTCCTGGTGTCTTTCAAAATTTTTTCTGTATCTTCCGAACTCATTTTTAGAAGGAAGAAGCAACATATAGATAAAAATATCACAACCTAGCGGACCAATAACAAAAAAATATTCTCAATCATGAGCAATGGTACTTGCAATAATGATCTCCCTTGGCCATTGCAATAGAAAAAGATTTCAAGCATGGAACGTGGTCATTTTCAAACCAGATGCATCCCCTACGAATAATGGTAGTGGTCCCAATAGAACATTGTGCGAACATATGTTTCCTACCCATGGAGGTAGTTAAGACACGTGGAAATATGGCAGGACATGCCGCTCACTCTTTCTTTCCTCTCAATGAAAACCTCGTAGAGGAGACACATGGCGATAGGTCAGAGCCTATGGTTCATTCCTCCCTCCTTACGATGAAATCCTACATAGTGAAGACATGTGGAGGAAGTCTATATTATTGATGCTAACTATGGGGTCCACCAAAAGTGAACGTGGATAGATGCTATGAGGCATGCGAATGGGGCTCGATAGGGAATCAATGGGAAGCGACTATCAAATTCTTGTGGTGTTACACGTTGAGGCATGGTTGTGGTTGGTTGAAGAGTGAATGAAGAAATTTCTGCGAGGAGTTCCTGGAGGACATGTGGTGGTAATGAATGAAGTTCCTTAGAATGGGGCCCAATGACGTTGAAATAGATGGGGCACTAGCTAGTACTTAGCAAAAATAAAAATGCCCGAAGGGAGCTCGAGGAGATTTTTATCCACAAATTTTGGTGACTACAAGGGGCATTTGGCCTATGGAACGAGGAACCAATTTTTTTTTGGTTCGCAGACCAAAGCCTTATCTATTGGGCGATGCAATTAGAGCTTGGAGAGAGTGGTCTACAAAGGCAGCTAGTTGGCCTTGGATGGCATTGATATATCACATAGATTATCTTGTGCTCCATGCAGATCAATCACATCTTTGTATGACGTCTTCTAGGAAATATCATCCCTAGATTTGAGATGGAAGAGCAGCCACACTATCTAATGAGTGACACCATCAATATCTTCTACAGTAGGGGGTTGGGTGAAGCTTTGAAAAGTGAATGTGTCCCACTGATTCTCTTCAATATTTGTTACAATTTGCTCTGCTATGGCTACTGAGTCATTAGAAAGAAATGGGGAGGGTAGGCCCATTTGAGTCAGATAGGAGAAATTTTCCTGGATGCTGTCCATAGTTTGTCCCAATGTGGCAGCACACTCGTTAGAATGGAGGATGGATGCAAGGAAATGAATGAACTCCTTTGGTATTTTGGTAGTGGCATTGTGGTCCTAAATCCCCACATGCACTAAATCCTCATTTGACATAGTGTATAACTTATCTAGATATTTATTCAGCTTAGGAACCTTCTTTGCGATGAATTGCAGGAATCACTCAATTGTTCCATGAACCTCGTTGCCTAAACTTGTTGCCTCTGCCATGAACTGGAGCATCAGTTGAAGAGTAAAGTAGAATGCCTTGAATTTTTCCCAGTATGAAATGTATAATTGTTGAGCCACTAGAAGGAGGTCCGACTGGGCAACAGGGGGTTGGGGATCATTCTTCAGAAAGGAAATCTCTACATCCCTTGAATCAACATCCTATTTCAATTCCACAATCCTTTTGTTCGTTATGGAAAGTTTTCCCTACAGTTTTCTCAAATTTTCAAGCTAGTTTTCTTCGGCTCAACTTTTGTTTGGTGATTCCCTTTCGAGGGAAAGCTTCATCTCCTAGACTTCCTTCTCCAATTGAGCCTGTTGGCCTTGGAAATACGTGTCCTTTTGCTATAGGTTTTTCTCTAATTGAGTGTGTTGAATCTCAAACTCCTGATTCCTTTGTTGCATATCCTACTCCACTTGTGCCAACTGGTCCTTCAATTCTTCATTTTTCTACCATAACTCGGTGATTAGATTGGAATCATCAGATTGGAACTTTGCCAGTTTCTCTTGGAGATGAGCCTATTCTACCTCCTTTTGCTGTGACAAGCACACAAATTATGCATCCCTTGTCTTCTCCTTCGCTAGTAGGATATCAATCATGTCCTTTAGAATTTTTAGCTCCTTTTCCTTTTTCTTCAGCTAGTGAATAGACTTGAGGAAGTTAGTGGTCAACACCCACCATGTCTCCTCCATGAGATCAACTTTGTCTTGCGATCAGGCTATGCTCAGACCAAGTCCCATAGCATACATGTAATCATCAGGATACATCTCTCCTTGTGGTTTGATGGTGGTTTGATGTATGGCTGGAAAATGCAATGACTGTTGAGCTTCATTGAAAATGGTTTGTACTTTTGGCTCAACCAACTTCTTTGCATCCTTGACCTTTTGCTTCTAGATCCTGATAGCTTGTGCTTGTTTTATTTTATCAACCTTTGACATAAATTCTGTTGGTGACCTAACTAGCCCACTTGTGAAAGGTGTACTAGGAGGAAGAGCAAAAGGGAAAGAGAGGGTAGTGGTTCCAATTATTTTCTTCCTTGGAAGATTGACTGTAAATGGGGAGAATGGGGAAATCTACCAAAGCTTGGTCTATGAACCAATGGGATTACTCATGGGCCGTGGCAACAACGAAGACATGAAAGATTCCATTTTTTGGTTTGACCAGGTTGGATTCGATAGAGTAGTAGCAAGAGGGGTATCCAAGGTAGCTACAGAGGCAAAAGGTGAAGTGATAGTAGATGCAAATTGGGCTATGGAAAAAGGAGGAAAGGTCCATGGAGGAGTAAAGGAAAATGGTCCTACCTAGGAGAATTGGGAGAAACCTCTTGCAACTATTACAACAATAGTAGAGAAAGAAGGGCTGACACTTGAAGTGATGGTTGATGTAGAGACAGTGGACGAAACTAGAGATTGCAAAGCAAGAAAATAAGGAGCAAGAGATTCCTAAGGTGCAGATGATTGTGATCTCTGGCTCATTACAAGCTCTTGACTTGCTGCGGGCTCCTATGAACCCTCTCTAGAAGATACTTTTATGTGCTGCCTTTTGACTAGCAGGGAATCATCCACCTCTGTAGCCTTTGAATATTGTTGTTGGTTTGTTCTTGATGTTTTTGTAGTCCAGGTGTGAGTCCTTGAGTCCCTCGCACATGGTATATTTATCCACACATTTATGGAAACCTTGCTAGGTTGCTTAGCCACTTCCAAAGTTTTCTATGTTGGGGCCATCTACACTTCTTCTTCCTTCTCCTTCCCCTTCCCTGTATATGTTCTAGCCTCATTTGGGTCAATTTCCTCATCACTGCTTGCATCAAAATCTATATGCTCATTGTTCCATAATTTATCAAATCTATCATCTATCTCTATGCTCTAATAAGGGGCATTAGGGCAATTGATTTCTTGTCGGTAAATACAAAAATCCCTGATCCTTTCCTCTTTCTAGATTTCTTTTCTTGACAACTCCTTATGAAGGGTGGCTCCCATTTGGTGCTTTCCATCATAATTCACCAAAGGGAAGTAGAACTTAAGCCATGGCAACCTACTATCATCTATCAGAATGTGAACCAGGTCAACCAATAGATCATCTTGATCCTTTAGTGGGTTCTGCCTCTTTTCCTAGTAAGGTCAGGGGCTATGCATTACCTTAACATGTTCATTTGGTAAGTCATTTTTGGGGTTGTAATGCCATTTTTCATAAATCCATACTACCCCCAGCTAAGCTAGCTTCACCTCTAGCAGCTTATATGTCTACTTCTTTTTCATCACCACCATTTTGAAGCTTAGTGGGTAGGTGAAAAATCCTTTCTTCTTGGCCTTGCCTTGACAAAAGGTAAAGTCAATTATTGACACTTGTCAAAACATCTCGAGGGCCAACACTTGATTTGTGACACATGCTAGAAGTCGGAATGGTTCCCTGGTAAAGCCACACATCTGAATGAATTTTAAATCCTCTTCGAGAAAGAAATCACACTTCAGAGTGAAATTCTATATGTATTATGTCTGGTTTGTGGTGAGCTGGTAAAGACCTCCATTCTTGCTGAAGTCTTGTAGATTGGAGTCAAGAAATAATCCAAAAATTTGTAATGATCATAAGTTGAGGAAAGGAGAGGAGTCCATATGGAAACTAGCCTTCTTATTCCCTTTTCATCAAATATAGCCAACCTCACATGTTTTTTGAAGAAGTTAGGGTTTTGATGCAAAAGCATATGGGAAAGGAAAAAAGGAAACCTAAACCTCTGTTGTGTTTTGTATTCCCTTATTTGGCTCAACATCACCTTGATGATGAATTCTACAAAATTGTACTAGATAAAGCAGTGTTTCCTACACAATTGAAACCCTAGACCTAGTTGGAACTCCTGAACATATCTATCGATGTGCAGGCCACAAACAAAGACCATAATTGAGAAAGCATCTTGCATATCTGTGGGGAAAGTATTGTGCTCTTCTAGAATCTGTGGTGGATTTTTATGATCTTCTTTGAGCCTTTTTGTGGGTATGTGCAGGATCATCATGGAAAAAATAGTCCCTTAAGTGGCAAATTTTTTAGAAAAATCAGAGTTAGGCAACTTGACGTAAAAATTTGAATAAGTTATATATATTATTTCAAAAGAATGAAAGAATAGAATCTGTAGCAAATCGAATTTAGTTTCTAAACTACTAGGTTTATTTTAAGAAAAAAATCTATTTGGTAAAATTTGAAATCTCAATGTAGTAGTAATTAAATTTCAGGGAAAAAATAAGAAGTAGGTGTCTATCTAACCACCCTAACCACAATAAAATGATAACATTTTTTTATAAGATTTTAGGTATAAGTAGAGGAGTCATGTCTCGATGTGATGCATATTTTTGTGTAATTTTTCTTCAAGTAAATAATTAATTATGAATTTTTTATTACAACTTTTAAAAAATATAAAAAATCGTATGTCTAGCCAACTTAACTTGGTCAAAAATTCATGAAATTCAATTTTTTTTCTACTCCTATAGTATGCAAAGCATAGAATATGACACATGTTTCAAATTCAAAAAATGTGATATTGTTTGGAAGCTATATAGATGTTTTTCAATCAACCTATCAATCATGACTTTAGTCTTATTTCAAATAGAAAATGAATAATAATTATTATTAAATTCAAAGTAAAGCATAATTTATATTGGTGGAAAGATGAGAATCTCCTTTAAAAACCCTTTTTGTTTCATCAATTTTGGGTAAAAAAAAATTCGCTAGCTGCATACTCTACACATACCCATCATATCACCACTTTTTGGGCCATCATGATCTTGCACATACCCTTGTTTCTTTGTTATAAAAATCTAGAGCATTATCTTTGGTTCTCCATATTTTCTCCTCCTTTTATGGAGTGAATGACTCCATCTTTTCTACTTTAGAGCTTTTTAAAGGGATACATAGCACGCTCCAGATAGATTCTACATAGATATTAACTCTCATCTCCTGATCCTCAATGCTATTGGTATCTAGGTTGAAATGCTTAATGGCTTTGTCGACTAGTTCTGGGCAGTAGTTCATAAAAGGGACCATATACCGTGGAAGGCTAATGAACCATAGATTTTGTGCCAAAGAATTTGGGTCACTATTCTTCTTCATTCTTTCACATGCTGCCTCCCTAGGAGTGTTAGGATTCTTTGTGAGGACAGGATCATGAATATTATCCCATTCCTCCTTTATTTGGCTCTGGTCTCTGTGGGTTTTTTAATTTTTCGAGGCCCATGTGTGAACCCACTTTGGATTCTCTGGTATCCAAGGAGAAGCGTAAGAGATGTCCTAAAAAATAGAGGTGGCTGGTGCTACATGCACAAAATTAAGCAAGCTTTGCATTGCCTCTCCTTGCATTTCTGTCTAAGGATTTTGGGCCATTTTCCTTCTACTATAGATTTCTGCTATACTCAAACCTGCTGCAATTGACTTCGGCTCTTAGCAATTTTGCACTCAGAACTACTTGCTCTAAATAACATACTCAGGAAGATTTCTATAATGTTAGCTTCTTGCATGCAATAATTAGTTATTTTCTTCTCAGGGTGGTAGACAATGGTTATCTTTTAGCATTAAATTCAACATGTATCACCAACTCTTTTGCTTGTGCAAAATGAATTCCTTGCCATTTTGAAAAGATAGGAATTCATAATGACAATTGATAATCATGTCCTACAATGCAGTTTCCATAGAAATTGAGCTAGTGATTGAAGGTGGTTTAAGCTTTCGCATACTCTGGCAATTAATATCTCACAAAGAATGATTAAGCCAAAATATGCAATAAGTACTTGAAAAGATTTGTGTTATGCCTTGGAGTTTAAAAAATGCTTGAAACATGACACCTTAGCACCTGGCCGTGTAGACTACCACCGAGATCGCCACCAGCTTATGCTAATTAATTAGCTCTTATTAATTTTGCACACAAAAAATCATACCTAGAAGATGCAATTGGGTGGGAAATTTGAGCAAGCTCTAGTGGGATTTTTGAGTTGGTACTCAATTAGCATCATTCTTATGACACAAATGATGTAATACCCCCATGCTACTGACACTTTTTGCTACTATTTGTTACTCTTGTGTGTGAGCTTGATACTAGTTGTAATGGTGATTAGTTCACCTTCTTGGTGTGTGAGGATGCCCCCTGTATTAGGGAATCTTATTTTCTTTTGTTTACTGGCTTCCAGGAGTAAGCCGATTTTATGGGAGGGAGGATGTAATACCCCTCCTCTTACTGTTTGGATTTATTAATTTCTATGCTTTAACTTGATACGTTGATACTATGATGATACTATTATGGTTTGATTTGGTTGGTTTGAAGTTTGATGATGTTATTCCTTTAGTGGACATGATCATTTGATATGACATTATTAGTGGGATTTATGTTACTCTGTGTGTTGATTGGATTATTGTTTATTCAAATGGTTGTTCATTAATGTTTTATATGTCGATGTGATGATTCTATGGTGATCATGTTATTTGGATTCAGTATTATTTTATAATGCAATGGTTTAATGATTAGTTATGATGCAGTAGTTAAGTATCATGCTATCTTATGATCAATTTGGTTAGAAATGTTAGTTCGTCATTGATATTGTAATTATTAGAATAGATTAGGTGAGAGGACAGTGTAGCATCACTCGTTCGCGAGTGCCCTGCTACATTGCAATTACTTCTTATAATAGGATGCTTTGATTATATATATATACATGTGCTACTTGACATTTATTTGGATGCAGAATTGTAGGAATAAGTCTCGATTCCACCTGCTTTGGCAGGATAGGGTGAGCAATAAATTAACCCAATGGGTAAAATGTTGAAAAAGGGAGTAGGTTTGGAAGTGTCCCCGTCCCAAGTCCGTCGTCCTGTTGTAAGTTGTTGTGTCATGACTGAAGTGTTGTCCTTGTTGTTATGCATTTTGATTGTTGAGTATTTATTTATGGTTTGTGTTCGAGTAATTAATCTTATTTGATAAGATAATTAATTAAAGTTGTCTTGTTGTTTTGATTTAATTGTGAGTTAGAAAAATGTTAAATTTAAATATATTGTAAATTAAAAAGGTATTTAATTAATTATAGTGCAAGAAATTAAATTAAATTAATATTGTTGAGAATAATTAGATATTATCTTTTTATTAATTTTAAATTAGAAAATCATGTGAGGATAATATCTGAATTAAATAAATTATTTTAATTTAAATTGTAGATAAGTTGAGCTTTTAAAAGCTGGAAAAAGGACCAATAAGGAAAGAGGATTTTTGAGAAAAGAAAGAAAAAGAGCTTTATTGAATCTTTATTTTGATTTATTATTTTTATGAGAGATTTATTCACACACAAGTTCTCTCTTTGTTTTGGATCTGGAAAAGAAAAGGAAAGAAAGATAGTTTTGGGTTTTGTGTTCTTCTGGGTGAAATTATTGTGATTTTGAAGAAAAGTGAGATTGGAGAAGGGAGCGGTTGGAGGAGATCGAGAGGAGGTTACAGAAGGGATTCTTCTTCAGACAAATGACTCCAGGTTTTCTCCTTTTGAGTTATTAATATTTCATTGTTTTGTAAACAATTCTGGTTGCTATGTTTTCGAAAATTGATTGAATGAAGTTCTGTGATTTGGAAAATTTATTCGTAGGAAACCCTTGAATTTTCTGTTGAAAACATTAGTAAATCTGTATGAAATTATTCAATATAGTTAGTAGTGAAATTTATTATTTTGAAATAAAAAAAAAAACTATTTTGGTTGAAAATTGAAATTGCATGTTAGATCTGTGGAAAAATCTGTTGTTATATTGTTATTTTGAATTTAATTGTTAAATATATATACATACATATGTTATTATTCTGATTGTGTTATTATAATTACTATGTACTCGTGTGATTTTTAGTTTATAAGAAAAGAATGAAAATTACATTTTGTATTTAAGGATATTGAGTTTTTAAAAGAATATATATATATATATATATATATATATATATATAGATATATATATGCATAAATAATTCTAGCATAAATAATTCTGGTTCTTTATTTGTGTATGTGAAAATTTATTAAAATATTATAAAACTTGAATAAATTTATCCCCGTTTATATTATAAAAATAAATAAATTATGTTTTCATTCTTTGTTTTCGGGGACATATGAAAATTGAAAGGTTGAAAACGAAATGGTTTTTTTAATAAACCAATAAAAATAAATAAATAAATAAATTTTAAAATAAGATAAAATAATAAATAAAGATAAAAATAAAATAAAATATATGGGGGGCAGGGAAACGGAGCATTCGTTACGACAAAGGCCGTGGTACACGCCGCTATGTAACGACACTCTGTGAATGGTACCATAGCGGAATGTTCTTTTTTTTAATATGTTTTTTTTTAATGTTTTTAATTATTTATTATTAAATGAAATTCGTGACTTTTAAAGAATTTAAAGTTTTATTAAATTTAAAATTTAAAATTTAAGTTTTTATTTAATTCGTATATATATATAAAGATTTGAATATATGTTTTAATTATATATATAAAGAGATTTTATATATATGCTGAGACTATGGATAAGTTATATAATTTTCTATATCTAGCAATGTTATATATATATATATACTTGTATTTTTTTTATATAGTTAATTGTGAAAATTTGAGATAACTTTGAAAAGATTGCAATGTTCAATGTAGTTGTCCAAACTTTAAATAAATTATGTGTTTTGAATGGAATTGAATCTTCTCGAGCAATGGATTTATTTTAACTAGATGAATTTGTTTATTATAATACTTCGATTATGAATACAACTGTTAAATGTAGAGTAAGGGTTGATTATTTTATTCAGATGAATTTATTTATTGGAACGCTTGGTTAGGAAAGTTAATTGTGAAGTTTAGAGTAAATGATTGGGTTGTAAATACTTCAATATTGGGAAATGAATTTGGTGTTTTTGATTGAGTAAATGCAAGTTTGAAAACTGTGTTTGACTGGGTTTAGGAAACCCTAACATTAGATAATGAGTTGCCTGGAATGCTTTTCTATCATGTTTCTTTTATTCTCCATGTCGGGCAAATGGGGTTAAGGGTCTATGTAAGTATTCTAGAGAAGTTCTCTAGAGTGGGATGTTTTGTGTAGAGGTTCAAATTGTGAATCACCTTGGGAATGGTGTAGTGTTGTACTATGATGTTGTACCTGGTTTCCACGAACGGGGATTTGTGCCTCCTGGGAAATAGGAGAGGGCAATGAGATTTGTACCTCCTTTGGAAGGAGTGTGTTTTTGTATTTGGTTTCCTCCAGTGTTCGGAGTGAGTTTCCTTGTTTGGTTTCCTCCTTGGATTGGAGAGGTTATGTTGTCTAGTTACCTATTGTGGTATTGTGCCTTGTGTGTTGTCGATAGGAGAGTGGCTCTTTGTGGGGGTCCGGCACACAAAGGGGCACCAGGGTAACTCACCTAGAGTTTAACTAAGTGATAATCTAAAAGAATTAATGGGGATCTTTCACACTAATAAAGATAAAGAATGTCTCTCTCGTGAAGCAAGTGAATGATAAGGCTCGAGAGTTTTGCGTGAGGGTCCGGCGGCCGGTAGAGGCAAGCCAGGGTAACCCAGGATGGGGGTCCAGTAGCCTAGGAAGGTTGAGCCAGGGTAACTCATGGAAATTTATGCATGACACTCTTCCTATGTCAATAGTTAGTCAGTTATTGTGCAATGTACATGATCATTGTTCTCTCGAAGCATTGTAACCTCATGTTAAGTGATATTGTGTCTGTAGTGGTTAAGTGATTTATTGATTTCTTTTTGGTTATTGTTGGAAGTAGTCTTTGATATTATGCCTTGAGTTTCATTGATGTTGTGAGTGTGACTAGTTGTAATTTGGAAAGGTGTTTTATTGTTATGTCCAGAAGTGATTTGTTGTTGTGCCTTTTGGATTTATCGTTGTGAGTTTTCTAAGTGGTCTTTGATGTTAAGTTGTCTGTCGGGGGTTAGTATTGTGTTACTGTTAGGCGTGCTTGGTCGGGGATCCTTCCTTGTCTACTCCCAGCACGGGGGTGGTTGGGTGGAATGTGCTTCGCACCCATTGGGTTCCCTTTCTGTTACAGATATATCTTTTATTGCAGGGTTTTGGTGGATGTTGATGATCCAGTAATTCTTTGTACCAGATGTATGTTATACTTCAGATGTAATGTATTCATTGATGTATTGTCTCCCACGTGTGTTGGGACGACCTTGTTGTAAATTGTATATGTGGTTATTGAGATGTATTTTCAGTCAATTGTATTTTACTATCATTTGGATGTAATGTTTATTCAGGAAATGTATTTATTTAGGAATGATCAATTGTAATAGTTGTGTTGAGTTGTGTTATATTTGTGGTCATATAAATGCTTCATATCTTTATAGTATTTCTTTGTCATATATACATATGTTATGCATATGGTTATTGTTTAATAGACATTTTAAATGATGAAGTGGGAATGAATAGATTTATGTAACTGTTTAACTATTGTTTAATCTATTGTCTTGGTTATGGGTTAGAATAGTAATGTCACCTCGTGTACCCCAATGGAATTAGTCGTGTAACTTAATACATTGTTATATTGGAATATTTAAATTCAATCTTATGTTCTTAAAAAAAAATTGCTTCATTGTTATTAGTTCCTTTGGGGTTTGCACGGCGGGGCGTTACAAATTACCTCACATATCCTGGCTATTTTTTATAAATAAGCATCCGAACAATAGCAAAATCACACACAATAATTTGAGAAGAATTGGTATTGGACAGTTGGGGTAGTATTAGCATTAGCAATTTTTTAGAGCTTGCTTTAGGCAATTGTGTAGAGCTTAGCACCATGAATACTATAATTAGGCTAGTTTGGAACAAGTCTCAGACAACATTCCTAGGTGAAGTCTCGAATAGGCACCTAAAGAGAATGAAAAAAAAAAACATTCATTGGCTATCATAGCCATGAAGTGGGTGTTAAGCCAGGATTGTGTTGAATACAAAGATAAGTATAGAGTTAATATCAACGTCTATTCTCATTTTGTCGCATTGTTGCTTGATATTCAGGTTCCAAAGTTGATGATTCTACGTCTTACACTGGAAATATTTTTGAAGCACTACTTTGGATAGGTGGTGGTGAATGTTGTGGGAATTTTGACAGTGAGTGAATTTTGTAAGCATGGGTATGTGTAGGATCATGATGGGCCAAAAAGTGGTGATAAGATGGGTATTTGTAGGGTATGTGGCTAATGACTTTTTTCTACCCAAAATTGATGAAAAGAAAAGGGTTTTTAAAGGAGATTCTCAGATTTCTACCTTGATATAAATTATGCTTTACTTTGAATTTAATGAATAATTATTATTCATTTTCTATTTGAATTATGACTAAAGTCCTGATTGATAGGATAATTGAAAAACATCTATAGCTTTCAAATGGTATCATATTTTTTTAATTTGAAAAATGTGTCACATTCTATACTTCACATACTATAGGATTAAAAAAAAATGAATTTCATGAAGTTTTGACCAGGTTAAGGTGGTTAGACATACAAGTTTTTATATTTTTAAAAGTTATAATAAAAAAATCATATTTAATTATTTACTTGGAAAAAAATTACAAAACAATATGCATCACATCGAAACATGAGTCCTCTACTTATATCTAAAATATTATAAAAAAATATTATCATTTTATTGTGGTTAGGGTGGTCAGATAGACACCTACTTCTTATTTTTTCCTTGAAATTTAAGTACTACTGCATTGAAATTTCAAATTGTCACCAAATAGATTTTCATTTATTTTTAAATAAACCTAGTAGTTTAGAAACTACATTCAATTTTCTATAGATTCTATTCTTACATATTTTTGAAATAATATATATAACTCATTCAAATTTTTACGTCAATTTTCCTAACTTTGATTTTTTTGAATTTTTCGCCACTTAAGAGCTTGTTATTTCCATGATGATCCTGCACATACCCACATATTGAAGAACACACGGTGGTGCCATGGTTTCTTTTTCTCAGCAGGTTCTGCATCCAATCACATGGAGAGCATCATCACAAGGTGAATTATGCTTGCCAGTTCCTACTTCATTGCTACAATGTGGTACTCTTCTATGGTATTGACTGGTATACCAACTTTAGGAACCTGGTGTTCCCTCCGCCACTCGCCATTGCTGCTGTCGACGCTGTTGCTAGTCCTACTATCCTTCTTGATGATGATGTTGTTCTAGATGTTGTTGATGATGCTTCGATTGCTCCTGCTTGAGACTCAAAGCTTTTTGTTTTAAGAATCAACTTGTTATTCCATTTTTGTATATATGCCTAAAAAAGGCCTTTATTGTATATATATATGAAGAAATTGCATAACATGTAGATATACTTTTTAAAAGTATGACCTTAGATCTATTTTGAAAATGGATTTATCGAAGTGTATATATAATTAATATACAACTTATGCTAAATTTATTTCTCCTTCATTTTGTGATGCTGCAATATTGGTTTTCTTTTCTTCATTTCTTTGAGTACCTTTTCCATTTCGCACATATGGGTTCATTTCCACTTCATGGATTGCATTTATTTCTCTACCTCTTGCACTATGGAATTTATTAAAAGACCAGTTGACAAAAGCACAAAGTAAAATAATTACACTACTTACATATTTACATTGGTAGAATAATAATGAAGCTTTAAGTAAACAATTTTGGGTGGATTCTATTAACTAGAATCTCTAGTGCTTCCTTCTCCATAGTTTGTAATTTAAATGCATTGTGTTTTCTACATTGAATTAGATGAAAGTGCCTTCCCACAGACTGTTGAATTTTTCATGTTGGACAGGCTTCGTAGCCCTCTCATTGAACTTTAATACTATGTCTCTGCATTTTAGACCTTGGTTCGAGGCTTTATTGAAAAACCATATCTTAACTATTGGTGTGAATAAGTCTTGTACCTAGTTCATTCCTTTACTAGGGACTTAGGGGACTTAATTCACATGTTAAGCTTACTTAGGATATTAGTTGTCATATCTAGATAAGTATTAGTTGTCTTATCTAGAATTTCCACTTTCCTAGGTAGTTATGAGTTAGTTGTCTCATGTGATATGATTAAGACACTTGTCATGATCTTGTCTTATCCTATCTCTAATCCTTGCCTTTATAAGCAAGGCATCTCTAGCATTATGTTGCATAGCATTGTATTGTATTGCATTGATCATATTGTATCATACTACAATCCTTGTTTGGTGGAATAGCATCTTCCATTGTTGCTTCTCTCTATCTCTTGTGGAGGTTCTTTGGTGTTGCAGATTGAAGATCTTGGGTTGTTAACTTCAACATGGTATTCATGATACTTTGCTACTTGAGGAAGATTTTGGTGATGGTCTTGATGAACCTCCTCCTCATTCACCCACTAGGCCATGATGGGCTTGAGTTACTCTTGAGGAGGCCAGTTCTCTTGTTGGTGATCCCACAGACACTCGCCGCACTCATTCTCAGACTTATGGAATTAGTCTTTTGAGTCATGCAGTTTCAGATGATCCTCAGAAGTTTTCAGATGCTTCGGGTATTACAGAGTGGGATAGTGCTATGGATGATGAGTATTATTCCTTGATGAAGAATCATACTTGGGATCTTGTGCCTCTTCCTAAGGGAAGAAATTTGGTTCGATGCAAGTGGGTGTATCATACCAAGTATGCAACAGATGATTCCATTGACAAGTATAAGGCTCGTCTTGTTGCAAAGGGGTTTTCTCAGGTTGAAGGAATTGACTATTCTGAGACCTTTGCTCATGTTGCCAAGATGGATTCTATTCGCCTTGTCCTTGCTATAGCTGCATCATAGGGATGGTCAATATTTCAGATGGATGTGAAAAGTGCTTTTTGCATGGGGATCTTCATGAGGAGATCTATATGGAGCAACCACCAGGTTTTGTGCAGGACTCTTCACTTGTTTGTAGGCTTTGACGCTCATTGTATGGTCTCAAACAGGCCCCTTGGGCTTGGTATGAGAAGATGGATAGTTTCTTGCTTGCTTTCGGCTACACTCATTGCCATTCTAATCCCATAGTTTATACACAAAGACATGGAGAGGATCTACTTATACTTGTGCTCTATGTGGATGATTTGATTCTCACAGGGAGTTCTACTTCCATGATTTAGAGTACACAACAAGCATTGATGGAGCGATTTGATATGACCGACCTTGGTCTTTTGCATTACTTCCTTGGTCTTTAGGTTCATCAGAATTGTGAGGGGATCTTCATTTTATAGCATAAGTATGCTCTTGATTTGCTTCAAAGATTTGGCATGGCTGATTGCAAGCTTGCCCCTACTCCATTCCAGTCAGGTGTTGTACTGTCTACCAGTTGCACTACACCTACAGTTGATCCTACCTTGTATCGGCAGTTGGTTGGTAGTCTTTTGTACTTGACACATAGTTGTCCTGATATTTCCTTTGTGGTTGGACTTGTCTCTCACTTCTCATAGGATCCTCATGAGAGTCATTGGGAGGCCGCCAAGCGTATCTCGAGATACATTCAGGGCACTACTCATTTTGGCATTCACTACACTTCAGGTGCATCTCAGATTGTGGGCTTCACTGACTCAGATTGGGCTGGTGATGTCAATGATAGGAAGTCTACTTCTGGCTTTGTCTTTTGCCTTGGTTCTAGTTCGATTGCATGGTCATGCAAGAAGCAGAATTCTATTGCATTATCATTGATAGAGGCTAAGTATCGAGGTGTAGTGTTGGCTAGTCAGGAGGTTTTGTGGCTTTGTCAGTTGATGACTGAGTTTGGATTTCCTTCCACTTAGCCCACTACTCTTTGGTGTGACAATCAGAGTGCCATTCATATTTCACGCAACCTAGTGGAGCATCAATGTACTAAGCATATTGAGATCCACATGCACTTCATCAGG
Organism: Sequoia sempervirens; assembly: GCA_007258455.2. NCBI lineage: Eukaryota > Viridiplantae > Streptophyta > Pinopsida > Cupressales > Cupressaceae > Sequoia > Sequoia sempervirens. The sequence continues at coordinate 91,921,709 of VDFB02000013.1, forward strand.
AAACTCATCTAGGATGGTGTTCTCAGCTTAGAGTATTTGCCTACAGATCAGCAGGTTGCAGACATCTTCACTAAACCTTTGGCATCACCTCATTATCTTCAGTTGCAATCGATGCTTGGGGTGAAGGAAGTTGTCCTTGGGGGGTCTTGAGGAGTCCTCCTTCCTTCATTAGTTTTTTCTTTTAAGCTTTTTCTCTCTTTTGGAGAGGAGTTTTCTCCCACAGGGTTTTTCTCCTTTTCTTCGCTTGTGAGAGTTTTTTGTTTTGTACATGGGTACCTCATTAGACCTAGTTGTCAGGACCCATATTTTGCATGTATGCATTGGTTTGTACCTCCCTAGGTTGCACTTAAGGGGGGGTGTTGGTGTGAATAAGTCTTGTACCTAGTTCATTCCTTTATTAGGGACTTAGGGGACTTAATTCACATGTTAAGTTTACTTAGGATATTAGTTGTCATATCTAGATAAGTATTAGTTGTCTAATCTAGAATTTCCACTTTCCTAGGTAGTTATGAGTTAGTTGTCTCATGTGATAGGATTAAGACACTTGTCATGATCTTGTCTTATCCTATCTCTAATCCTTGCCTTTATAAGCAAGGAATCTATAGCATTATGTTGCATAGCATTGTATTGTATTGCATTGATCATATTGTATCATACTGCAATCCTTGTTTGGTGGAATTGCGTCTTCCATTGTTGCTTCTCTCTATCTCTTGTGGAGGTTCTTTGGTGTTGTAGATTGAAGATCTTGGGTTGTTAACTTCAACATTAACCACCTATTGGCGATTAGACATGGCTATAGGGCCCTTTCCATTTCTTCCTACACTTCTAGCAACTTGGTAGTTGTAGCATAGGAATCTTCATGGAGATGGGTAATATCTCTTCCTTTCCATACACTAGCTTGTACGATGAAGTATTGAGGACTTGCTTAGTAGTTATGCAGTATGCCTAGAGTGCTGCCCGAAGGTTCTTGTGCCATTCCTTTTGATGTTTCAACCCGATTCTTTTGATGAGTCAGACTAAATTTTTATTAGTTGAATCAGCCAGGATGTTCCCCTATGGGTAGTATTTTGATGACATTTTCAAGAATATTCCATGCACGAGTGAGAATTGACATACCTTGGAGCCTAGGAAAGTCTTGGCATTGTTAGGGATGATGCTCTTTGGTGGGATAAATCTTGTCACCAATTCCTCAAGGAAGTTCACAATCTCCACCTCCATTGCATTCTTTAGGGGCATGGCCTCAGTCCATCTGGTGAAGTAGTCCATGGTCGTAAGAATCCACTTGTGTCTGGCACTAGAGGTGGGATTGATCATCTCGATGAAATCAAGGCCCCATTATGCAAAAGCATCATCAACCACTATTGAGTTGATAGGTACTATGGAGTTTTTTCTCTTTGGCACAAAGGACTGGAATTCCTTGTAGGCTTTCAACAAGTATGAGTCATTGAATAGTGTGGGCTAGAAGTACCCAACGCATGTGATTTTTATGGCTTTGGTTTTCGCAGAGAAGTGTCTACCTATGGGACTATTGTGGAAAGTGTCAAGAATTCTCTTTGCTTGCTTTGTGGTGACACATTGCAATAGAATTCCATTGAAGTTCCTTTTGAAAAGGATCCCTTTAATAAATGTGTATCCGCTGTTCTGCAACCTGTCGAATCTTCTTTTCTGAGAAGGAGGGCCCGACAGATATTTCCTAGTATGCATGAATCTAACTTTTTCCACTAGTCAGTAGCTTTTGGACTTGGACTCATTTGTTAGAACCAGCTCTAGTTTCTCTTCTTCAGCTACCACTTCTTCATCATGCACCAAATATTTGCATAGTCCCCTTCCTTGGATGGTCTTTGTATGCCTAACCTCAATGTCATATTAAAGGATCTTAGTGATCCAATTGGCCCTATTTTTAGTGATCTCTCCTTCTATGATATATTCATGCACACTAGAATGCATGACATAAACAACCACCTTGTTTCAAGATATAAGATGTCAGAACTTCTTAAGTCCCTTTACAATGGTGAATGCTTGCCTTTCGATGAAGTTGTAGTTCATCTCATAATCCTTTAGGGTCCAAGAATGAAATGTTATCAGATGTTCTCCATTTCCTTCATCATCTTTTTGAGTTAAGATAGTAGCAATGCTAGATTTTCTACTAAATACATACATTATGAACTCCTTCAATAGGTCTAGATTAACTAGTATAGGAGCTGAAGAAATAGAATCCTTAACCTTCTTGAAGGATTCTCTAGCTTCTTTTGTCCATTTGAATAATTGATCCTTTTTCAGTATCAGGGTGATTGGTTTTCTTATTCCTACAAAATCTGAAAATGAATTTTCTCACAAAGTTAACCTTCCCCCAAAAATACTAGACTCCCTTTTTATTGACTGGTAGGGGAAGTTCCCTAATTGTCTTCACCCATTCAAAATCAATTGTAATTCCTTTTTTGGACACTATGTGTCCTAATAATTTCCCTTGTGGTACTCCGAAGACACATTTTTTTTAGGTTCAGGGATACCTTGAACTCCTAGAATTTTTTGAAAACCATATCTAGATGATCAAAGTGATCATTCTTATGCTTGGAGAATATTGTAAGATCATCTAGGTAGATCAAGATGATCTTGTTGATCAATTTGCTAAAAGTGATATCCATTTCCCACTGGAAAGTGGCTCTCGCATTTGAGAGGATGAAAGGAATTTTTATGTATGCAAACATTCCCCACTTGGTAGTGAACACTGTTTTATGTTGGTCCTCCTCTCTAACTCAGATTTGATTGTACTTGGAGAAGCCTCCTAGCAAAGAAAACATTTATGATTTTTCCACTATTTGCAAGATTGACTCCATAGGAGGCAACAGGTAGTGGTCCTTTAGGGATGCTCTGTTCAGGTCTCGAAAGTCAGCACATAGGCAGATATCCCCGTTCTTCTTTCAGATTGGAACCAGGTTGGATACCCATGTGCTGCACTTGATCAAAAAGATGATTCAAGATTGAATTAACTTTGTTAGCTCTTGTGCCATCAAGGATTTAATCTTCGGATTTACTGGCCTCTGCTTTTGGTGGACTGGTTTTTCACCTTTCGTTAGCTATATAGTATGTTGGATGATGTCGAGATCATATCCCTTGTGGTCATCATATGAATAGGCCACTACTCCATCATTCTTTTCACAAAAGTTGATGAGCCTTTCTTTATCATGATGTGGGACATCCTTCCCAATTTTAAGCTTTCTTCCATCTCCGACCTGAAGGTCAACATAGTTTCTTTTTCCTACCACAAACTTCCTCTTATCATTCCTTGCATCGTCACAATCAAATAGATTTTTGTGAGTGACCAACCCCTTTGGAAGTTATTTGGACTTCAACTAAATGATTTTTTCATCATAGGCCTCGACAATCTTCAGTTGGAGTTGTTTGGTAAACTCTCTTGACTGTTGGATGAATGAGGAAATGTGTTCATCACTTTCAAACACTTTCCAAATTTGATCATTGTCAGGAATTGCAAGCTAGATGATCACTCACACAAAGTGTTTTTTATGAATTAGGTTGGGGGTAGGGTCAAACTAAGATTTGATTACAGACATGCGGTTCGCATCAACATTTTTTTCTTAGGGCACTGTTCGGATGTTGAAGGATTCAAAACCCTTAATTAGGTACCATAATCGATGTCTATAGGATCACATGCAAACATTATTTGTAACAGAGACCCCTTGGACTTGATTTATGATTAGCTCAAAGTCTTTGAACACCATTAATTGCTTGATGCCAATCCACTCTATAAGCCTTAGACCTTGCACTAGGCCTTCATATTCGGCCGCATTGTTCGAACAAGTGAATTGGAAGTGGAAGGACTAGAATGTATTTTCATTGGATGGGGATGTCAAACATATCCTAGCTCTTGTATGAACTTTGCATCTCGCTCAGACGTCAAAGTGAAACATCCATAGCTATGAGGCTTGACCACTCTAGGGTTCCTTCATGACCTTCAGAAACACTTGATCTTCAGGTTGATGACATAGGTTCCCAAACCAGTGGCATGATAGTTTCTGAAAGGATTAGTGTCTATATATTCACTCAAGATGACCTCTTCTTGATTGGTTTGATTTCCAGTCACCTTTTCATCCTTTAGCGACTCAACACAATACATTTCCTCCTTGCTAATAGAGGTATGAGTAGCCTCAAAGTTGATCATAGCTTCATCAACCACATGTTCTGAATGCAGAGCTTCATATACTATCTTCATTTTAGCTCCATGTTTGGTCCTGAGGATCAAGTGTGACCAGTCCAAAGTATGATATCTGCCTATCTTTGAAGTGAATTCTCGAGATATGAAGAGGCCAAACATGGGGGGAATGTCTATGATCATGGTATCTTGCGGAACTATGATGCTAGGGTAGGAGAATGAAGTCAAGGGGAGGTACTTGATGACACATATAGTTTCAACCTTGTTCCCATCTAGCTGCATAACCCTTCTTTTTAAGGCTTCATATAGCTAAGTCCTAAGGCTTCAACTATCTTCTTGTGCATGACTATGGCGGTAGTGCCATAGTCAATCATGGAATTGTGTAGTAATTTCTTCCCCACAATAAGAGTTAGAAAAAAGGGCTTTGGTTTAGGCTTATCTTTAACCTCGTTAGAGGTTACCTCTATACTATTTGTGAGAAATTTTTCTAGAGGTAATGAATCAATGACCTTTCCTTTCAATGATTGCTCTGTCAGCTTAGTGATTGCATCTTCTTAGAGGGCCTTTTATAACAATGTCTTTTGCTTTAGAATAGCTAAGATATCCCAAAGGGACACATTAGCAAAATATTTTTTTAACTGTTCCACCACATTGAATGGTGGTGGATTTGAAGGATTTTTCTCCTTAGCTCTGGTTATATTAATTTCCTTTTGCAGTTGAAATTGCTATGCAATTGCAGAGGTACTAGGTGTCTGGTCGGAGGTATTTTGGGGCTGCAGGATGACTGGTTCACTTGTGAATATCCTTATAGAGTGAGTGTAATTATCGAACTACACTTGTGGGGTTTTTGATGTGGATGCATCATTTATGAACACCGCCTCTTCTTCCTCCATCCATGAGAAGAGTGCGTGATCAAGAGAAATATCCATTTCTTGCTCCAGGGACATCCCTTACATTTGTGTGGTGATTACCACATTTTCCATCTATGAAGAGGCATGCACATAACCTCTAAGGTCTGACATTGCACGTTGGCTATGCTATTCTACCACCTTCTATTGTAGATTTCCATGTAGGCCGTTACAGTGCATGTGTGCATCGTTGCAAGGGAAGCACTAGGGGTTGATTTCATCGACTAATTTTTTTTGCTCCATCGTCAGCTCTCTACTCAAACCTGGGTTAGCACTTTATAGAGGAGTAGGTACTGGCACTATTTGGTTAGTCATTTGGGCTTGTGGATTTGTGCATGAGCCTCCTTGGAACTAGTTTTGTGTGTAGGAAGATTGTCTGCCTTGATAATTTTGGTATTTGGCTTGAGAGGTGTAGACTAGTTCCACTTGATGGTAGTTATTTCATTGGACATAGCTCCCAACATCTCCTTGATGTCACTTATCTCATCCTTTGTAGAACCAGATCTGGAAGCGACATTCTATGGCACACCTGGATATGTATACATAGATTGGGGAGGAGCAGGTGCACTGGTAGATGCTTCTTGCTAGGCATAAACTAATATTTTGGAAAATATAAGCATAATGGGCTTAGGCGATATCTTCCCAATGTCTATTAGATTATTCTCCGCCTTCACAACAACAGTGTATGCATCCAGTAGAGTGGTTCCACCAAGGGACTAGATCATCATCGAGATGTTGAAATTGATGGATTTCAAGTAGAACATGAATGCTAGTTCAACCGATAGGCGGATAACAACCTAGATTTTTTGCCAAGTTGTATGGAACCGGGTGTTGAAGTTAGTCATGGATTCATATGGGGCCCGCTTTACGGTTGCCAAATATTGCTATAGTGAAGACTGATCTCCATCATTTGAAATATTTCATAGAAAGGATCTCCAAGTTGATCCCAGGTACCGATAGTGTTAGCTTGTAGAGTGTGGTACCAATCTAGAAAATTTCCCCTGAAAGAGGCTACAAGCAACCTTAGCACTACATTTTGGGTAGTAATTCCATGCACCAAACACATGTCCACCACATCTTGCAGGTGTTTGGATGGTGTTTTTGTGCCATCCCTAATGAAATTTGGTATAGATTTTAAGTAGAGGCTGGGATAGGGGCCCAAACAATAGGTGCTATTGGTGCTATAAGGGGACTTATGACATCCCATGCCACAATTTCTATTATCGATTGGCAACATGGCTAGTGGAGGGGGAAAAACGTTCACTGGATGGGTTCCAACTTGCATTGCTCCAAGTGGTGGCACTAACAAGCCAAGATTATTAGTTGTTTGGGATCTAGTAATAGGCTAATGGCTCATACATCCTTTTTAGATTTAGGTACATTTAAGTAGTCTCACTGGGCGTGCCAGGAAAAGAAACTATTGATGCCAAAATTTGACAAGGTAACAACCTTATGGGAAAATTAGTTAATGGGGGGACCAATTGCACTAAATTGAGTGAACTCTAGGCTTTTAAAGAAGTCAACTTCTTTTGTATTTGTGGTTTTGGAATGGGAAAAGGAAGAAAATATAAAAAATAAAGATCTAACTAAGGTGATGCACCAAGATTTAGATATAGGCACAATAAATCTATCTTTTGGGATGCAATTTAAGAGCCCACAATATGCTATGTCCCAGAATAGCAAAAATCAAACATGAAAACCTGAATAATTTATTCAATAACATAAAATAACTCCCATACACATTTACTAAAAAAGAAGAGTTAAAGACATGGTCTAAACCAACAAAATTGTATTGAAATCATAAAAGTTCTGTAAATAAACAACTCAGTACAATAATGGCACAATATAATGTTTTATAAAAATAGCCTAAGAAAAAATAAATGTTAAACAATGGCATAGTCTAAAAGTCTTATAAAATAATCTAAAAACAGTACAAAACGCCTAGTGTCTTTCACAATTTTTTCTGTATCTTTCGAGCTTATTTTTGGAAGGAAGAAGTAGTATATATAGATAAAAATCCCACCGCTTAGTAGGCCAATAATAGAAAAGATTCTCAATCATGAGCAATGGTGCCTGTAGCAATGATCTCCCCTGGCCATTGCAGCAAAAAATGATTCTGAGCATGGAATGTGGTCATTTTTGAACTAGATGCATCCCCTACGAATGATGGTATTGGTCCCAATAGAACATTTTGTTGACATCTGTTGCCTACCCATAGAGGTAGTTAGGACACATGGTAATATGGTGGGACATGCAACTTTCTCTTTCTTTCCTCTTGATGAAAACCTCGTAGAGGAGACATGTGGCGTCAGGTCGGAGGCTATGGTTCATTCCTCCCTCCTTGTGATGAAATCCTACATGGTGAAGACACGTGGAGGTAGTCTATATTACGAGCCTTGACTATGGGGTCTTCCAAAAGTGAAAGAAGATAGATGCTACATGGAACACGAATGGGGCCTGATAGGGAATTGATGGGAAGCGGCTCTCAAATGCCCATAATTTTGACATGTGGAAGCATGACAAGGGCTAGTTGAAGAGAAAAAGAAGAAATTTTTGCGATGAGTGCCTGGTGGACATGTGGGGGCAGTGGATGAAGTTCCTCAAAAAGGGTCCTGTTGATGTTCAAATAGATGGGGCATGGGCCAACACTTAGCAAAAATAAAAATACCCAAAGGGAGCTCAAGGAAATTTATATCCACACTATCTATGGAAGGTATAATAGTGTTAGAAATGTTTCCAGTACTCACACTATCATGTAAATGAGCTAGGTCTTCATGTATTTCATTATGTTTTCTTGAGGGATATTATCAACCATTGTTTAAACACTTGGCATAGATCTTGTAGGTAAGGTAGGCATAGCAAAAGATGTATCAAAGCTATGGTCCTTACCTAGTGAACTAATACCAACACTAGGAGTAAGAGAGCTTGATAACCCAAGATCCATGAAAAGTGTTTTATCACAGGATGCTCTGAGTCTCACACTTTGTCTCAGAATAGTATTAGTAGTAGGACACCAAGTAGTATAGCTCATGCAAGGGATAAACCAAAGAAAGTGTAATGAACACAATATCCTATGTTTGTAATTACACTTGAAATAAAATAAATTGAGATAACAACAATTCTACAAACCATAAAAGAATAGAAACTAGCAAATAGAGGCACAAAAAAGAAATTTGAAACCCTGGAAACTAGAAAGTAAAATTCAATAGGGACTAGGACACTAGTAAGGGTGTATTGGTCCTACTAGTGAGATCTTGAGGTTCCAAGGACTGAAACAAACAACAAATAATAGACACAAGATTCTGAGCCATAAACCCTGAGAGGGACTAAGACACTAGGAAGAGCATTTTAGTCCTAGCATAAGTTTTTATTAGAAAAAAAATAAATCTAGATTGTTTATAATGTTCATAGGTTGCCTATTCAGGGAGGTGATGTTTAGAAATAGGAAAATGTGCAAATGAATTTAAGAAAAAGTAATTAGTGAAACACAATTGGATGTATTTTTTTTCAAATTTGAATGCAATAAAAATATTTCTAAATGCAATTAAGAGGATGAACAATGCACTTTTCAATTTTTAAATGAGATAAAATGATACAAGAAAGAAAAAATGCAACGTATATGCACTTTCACTAAAGGAAAAATGAAAAACCCTAGATGCAATTTCACTAAATATGAGAAACCCTAGATGCAATTTCACTAATGCAAGATGTAATGGACGAATGAATGCAACCTATATCTATAACTTTAATGAACTCAAAATCATAAAGTGAATGCTAAAAAATGTTGGGTTCATGTAAATGAACCATAGAAAAATATGGTGGGGGGATGTGCCCACTTATTTTCCTTTGGTCATTCAATAATGTCCTGGGAGTCCTAATTGGATTGACTATAAAAATCACAAGGTGGGTCAATTCTCAACAAGGAAGACCTAGGAGGGGGTTCTTTAATATTTTTTGGGTTCACCACCAAACAAAAGCTTGGAGAAGAGAAGTAAGCATTCAAATCACAAAACCTAATAATGAAAGCTAAATGATGAGTGCAAATGCTGAAATTATGCAATAGGAAGTTAGGATGTGTGTACCTGGGAAGTCTGGAAATGCAATGAGGGTTTTGGAAATGCAAAGAAACTATCAAGATATGCTATGGAGGACTAATACTCCCTTAGTGTCTTATTATTCCTACTACTATTCTTCGGGGAAGATGTGGAATCTTCAAATGTCGAAACCAGATCTAAAAGAATTTCTAGAAAATACCCTCGAGAGGACTAAGACACCCTAGGTGTCTTATTAGTCCTGATCTAAATTTTTGAAATCTCCAAATATGATACTGAGGCTTGATGTCTGCATTTCCTTCTTCTCTGATCACAAGTGATGAAACTTATGGATTTGATCTATAATTGTGTTTATTTGAAGATGAAAACTTGACAATGCAACTTTGCAACTTCACAAATTTGCACTTCAAATGATCTTCAAGTCTTCAACCTAAATATATAATAACAAATACACAAAAGGGGAAAAAATTGTTGATTTTTATTCAATGGAGGTTTTCCTTGGTCAAACCCCTTGTTGGTAATTAAACCTTGAAATGAAATGAAAGGAGATGATGAATGAACAACATGCAATGTTACAACTACCAAACCCTTGTTGTAAAGTCTACAAAATTGTGTGAAATGGCTATCTTGGATATGGATCTTGAATCAAAAAAATCCTTGATAGATATGAACGTGAATTGCTTGCTTGAATGAAAACCCTACATCACAAATACTAGCACAAAAACACACGTGATGCAAGAAGATATTTGATATGATGTTTGAATCTTGATGATGGCTCAAAATGCTTGATAAATTTCTCTTGATCTCCTAAACATTTCTTGGAAATGAATACTTGAATGCTTGTTATGAAAATGAGTGAAGGAACCTTGTATTTATACTTATCCATGCTCAATATCCCAAAATTACACCACAACAAGCCGACATAGAAATTCATTAATTAAAGGAGGCTAAATCTTGCCAAGATTTGAAATTGTATCCCAAAAATAATCCAAGGGGGGCTAAGATGCCCTAGGTGGTGTCTTAGTATTGAGGTATGAAACTTGGGGCACAAACACCACAAAAGGGCTCGTTTAAGGCACACTTGAAATTTGGGTCCCAAGACCTTTGGGGGACAAAGACACCCTAGGTGGTGTCTTAGTCCTGACCCAAAAATTAGGGACACTCAACCAAAATCATTAAATTATCATTTATCCCTTGATTTTTGTCAAGATTAGCCAAAAAAATGCAATTTATTAGGCTTGTGGATGCAAAATAGGACCAATTAAGACATAAATAAGGATAAAAAAAGCAAGGTGGGCCCAAAAAAGTGTGAAAATTTAGGGGTATGCATTTTCCTACACTATAGATCCTTGTTGTAGCTTGACTAAAAATTTCTATGAGAATTCTATAGCTAATTATTCTAATTTTTAGGTAAGTTACCTCTCTATAAAGCTTCTTCACTTGCTCAGTAAGATCTTTAATTTCATCCTTGTTAGTTGGATCTCTTTCTAGAATAGTATTTTGCAAGTACATAGGCTGTGTTGATGAGGAATTTTATAAACAGGTCAGCACCGTGGAGGGAGCGACACTCAATGAGGTTCCTTGATGTGGTATAATATTCATTTGTGGAATTTGATGGGATTGTGATTTTTCAAAGCTTGAGTCCATCCTTCAATCTGATTTGAACTTACTATTAGTCCTAGAGAGTTGGCTAGGTCTGAAATGTTTTGTCCCAAGACAATTATTTCCTTAGGATGTACCCTTTTCACAAAGGATGAAGTGAGATTATCTAAGGCTGCATAATAGACCTCTTTTTTAATGTATCATCTACAACATAAGGAGTCTATAATATAGTATAAGTCCTATGCAATATATTATTAAAAGAGCTTATGAGCTCATTGTCCTATCTTTTGACTAAAATAAACTTCTGATACAACTCGGAAGGGATGATAGAGATTTTAAACTTCCCAAGAAAGTTATCCTTCATTTCTTGCCAATTATGGATTGAACCTTCTAGGATAAGAGGATAAACTAGTAAAATGATCCATCCACCAAAGAATAAGGGAAGAGTCTATATGATACATCTTAATGGTCAATTAACCTATTCTTAAGGCCTCCCTTAAATATCTTAATATGCTCTTGAAAGTCCTATAAGGATAATTGGTAAAGAAGTGTGAGTAGAAATTTTCATGGCTCTTAGGTATTTCATGGTAATCATTCAATGTGAGGGGTGAGGTTTTTTGGGAATCCAAGCTATTGGTGGAGGTTTGAGTTATAACAATTGCAATTTGAATTGAAGGTGAATATGGGATGAATGAAGTAGATATTGTAGAAGTGAAAGTTGGAGTTGAATTGAAGGTGGAGCTAATGATGAACTTTCCCTTGTTGTAGCTCTTCTAGTTTGTGTTGGGGTTTTAAGTTGCTTAAATTCTCCTTTTTTGGTGTAGATCTAAGTATTCTATAAAACTTGTTGGGAGAAAATAATCTTATATGCTCTAACTTTGTTTATCCTTCCTAGCACCAATTTTGTTGATGAGTTTTTTTGCACTACAGAACATAGATAAAGCACAAGTGTTCTACCTCTCTTGAATGAAAACATTCTACATAAAATATTTAGAAAATCATCCCAAGGATTTGTATGTCAAGCCTTGACTCACAAATACAACTTAGTGTTTGATGTGATTTGTTGGTATCACAAGGGGAATTTATGGTTCAAAAAATATTGAAAGATATAAGAACGATGGTTTATAAAATCTAAAGACTAGTTAAAACCATAGATGTATTTTTAGAACATTCTAAAAATGACATTAACTCATCAAATATTGTATTTTTATGATGTTGATTTAATTCTAAACTAAACTAAATTCAATGAAATGGAAAAGGGTATAGGATTTAGAGAGTTCTTAATTCTAAAAACATAAGAACAACTATAACAATAGCATATGTTTAGATAAATAAACCCCTAATAAACTAATATTTTCTTATTCAAGGTTAAACCTACAATGCTACAAAATAGTGCAATCTTCAAAGGTAAACTTCATATTTTTTAGACTGTAAAATACATAAATACATGCATAAATATCCATAGTTGAACTTAATACAATAGAATAGCTTAGAATAACCATACACTACAACCTACAATCATCAAACTACAAATGGTATGAGTAGGAAGTTCATCAACATAACTTAACACTTTACCATTATTAAAATTGAACTAAAAATAATAATCTAGAAATAAAATTGGAAGATAGAATCATGCATGCATCTAGAAATAACAAGGAAAATCACCAAAACATTAATGTCATCACTTGTATTACTTCAGGATGCTTGTTACACAAATTCCTTTCAACCCCTTATAAATTATAGGAGGTTTCCTTTTATAAAAAATTTCTATAGAGTCAATGGTGGAGATCATCTCAACACCAATGACAATGATTTAATTTGCATTTAGGGTTTGGGGTGTATTAAATAAACTTCACAATTATCCCCAATCTTAAAATATGGTCACATGTAAACCTAGGAGAATGTAAAATATCTTAATATATTTTATATTAAAATATTCTAGAAAATCCCATAAAAGTTGGACATGCACGCACTTTGAGGTAGCTACTTTTACATCTAGCTAGAAATTATCATATTTATCATTTATTAAAGAATTTATAGCTTCATTTTCTTTTACAACATATTTCATAAAATTAGATAGGATTTTTTTTAGCTTCTCATGTGGTAGAGGCTATGCCATGTGGACCTTGTAGCTAATGATCTTGTATTCCTCCAAGAATTCTCTATCAAAAATTGCATATTATCTTTTTTGTTTAATAATTTATTTTGACTTGGTAAATATTCTAGCAACATCATCCAAGAAATATCCATCTAAGCTATCAATTTAATTCTTCTGTATGTGCATCATCTATTTTTCTTGTATCAATGATAGCTCTAGCCATGCCCCACAAAAATAGATCATAATATGACAACAAATCATTGATCTTGTCAACAACTATTTTCAATTCTGGAAAAACATGTGAAATGATTTCCTTGTAGAAATCAAGTGCATATAACCAAAATGTAGGTTCCTTGACCCTATCTTTAGCCAAAATTCCTTCTCTTTCTAAAATTACTATAGAGAATGCTTTAATGGCTTACAATTTAGGACACGTTGAAACTTGTGGTACTTCAAGAAGGTAACATAGTCCTCAATTTATTTATCAACTTCCTCCTTTAAAATTAAATAGTTATTGTGCATATCAACCGCAATACCCATATCTTCGTTGCTCTTAGCAAAAACACGCTCAATCTAGCTAGCGGTGGCTTAGGTCCAATTCTTCATTTTCTCCATTTTTTTTACATCCCCTTTGGACAAGAGCATAGGGGAAAATGTGTTAGTAAGAATACTCTTCCTAAGAGCTACTATCTATTGTATAAATGTTGTCAATTATGTGACTTGTGCCTTAAGCTCCTTCTTAGTAGCCCGATCCTTGTTCAACCTTTGCATAATAGTTCCTACTGACCCTTGGAATTCATCAATCTCTTGGTGTTTGTTCATTAGCTTGATATCCACTGAAGTGATTTTATAGTCTTAGGGAAAAAATGTAGTTGCATCTTTATCTACAATCGATGTGAAAATATGAATAGTGCAGGATCCCAAGGTATCCTTAGTAAGGTGAGACAACACTTTAGCCCTCTTCTTCTCTTTCAACTGATGTCCTATACAAGCTAGGATTGCTTCAAGCTCTCCATTAGGTCTCTAAAAATTACAACCTTATCATTCAATTATTTCTCTAACCATGAAGGGGTAGTTTCCTGTGATGAGGATGATGGGTTAGCCACTTCTTACTACTTTGTGCATGATTTTTCCTCTTTCTTTTCTTGTTGATCTCTTCTATCCTTTCAATCTGTTATTCTTCAACAATTTTTTTATCTTTTCTTATTTTTCTCTCTATCTTTATGAGAAACATCAATATCTACTTCCTTTTCCATAATTTCTTCTTCTTTCCGTTTCTCAAGCAACTTCTCCTTATGGACATCTTTTGTAAAATTATCTTCTTTTAAGGTATCCTCTCCATATTCTTCCATGTATTCACCTTTGAACTCAAAATTATTGAGACCCTCACTTGATTCCTTAGCATATTCATCATGTTCGAGTGCAATGGTCTCTTCTTCTATTGAACCAATATATTCAAGTTTTTTCTTTTCTTGTTAGTACATTTCTTCCCAGATTTTTTCAACACCGTCCACCTTTGAAGGCTCAAGTATTGGTGGAGTGGGAGTAGTGGGAAAAGACGTAGTACGTTTTTCCATTTGAGGATTATTTGCAATGGACAATAGAAATTTAGAAAACTCTTAAGATAAGAAAGTCTCAGGTAGAGCAGTAGAGGAAGAAGTAATTAAAATGGGATAGATGGTGGGTGGTATTGTTTACAAGGTGAGTTGAGATATGAAGAGAGTGGAAGAAGAAAGGGAGGATGTAGTGGAGGAAGAATACTTGATCAAGATATAAAAAGTGTTGGGAGTGGAATATGGGATATGGATGGAGATGTCAATGAAAGGTGGAGAAGAAAGAATGGGCAGAGGTAGAGAAGGAAGTAGAGTGGTAGAATGAGATGGTGACGGTGGTACCTGAGAGTCTTATAGAGGGGATGGTTACTCCTAGATGGTTTCCATATTTATTTACATGTTTTCCTTTTGTAAACTCAAGGCTTCTCCATAGGGTGTATCTCATGTACTTATTTTCTCTTGTGAGCCCTTTTGTTTGAAGGAGACAAATCACCTTTTCTATAGGAACTTGTTTTTGATGCTTCACCCTTGTGCTCCTCATTAGATTTTTCATCATCATCGCCTTCTAGTGAATCTTCTTTGTCCAATTCACCATAAGTGAGCTTAATCCCTTGCTTCTCCATGTGAGAAATTTTCATTTAGACCCACTTCTTGGCCCTTCTTAGCAATGAATGTTTGACTACATCAACATCAATTTCCTCCTATTCTATCCATTCCAACAATAGAAGAGGCAAGTTTTCTACTTTACCATGGGCATCCTTATCAAGGATGTTCTCATCCTCCTTTAGTTGATTGGGAATTATAAATATATTTGGAGTTCAAATAAATTTGAGAGACACTCTCATGTACATTATTTTCCTTACCTCGTGATCATTCTCATGTAGTTTTCCCAAAAATCCTTAATGTGTGGCTAATGTGCATGTTGCTTCCCAACCTGTTTTTGCATATTTCCTAGAGGATCTATGTTTCCTCTTGTGGTGTGAAATAAAAGGCCAAAATCCTATATTTCATTATCGAAATGCTCCATAAATGGGTAAATGAAAATCATACAATGATCTCCCCAAATTCATGGGGTACAAGACCCAAACCCCATGCTTAGATTGCAACAACTGGTGTGAAGCACATAACTATCGAGTCAACACAAGGAACACCATCTTATCTATTGGATACCTAAACCATTGATATGCAACACTAGAGAATCCATCAATTTATAAATATGTGAACTTTGGGAATCAAATGAACCAATATCCAAACCTCTTTATTATATTTTTAGTTTTTAATATTTAAAATTTTGATGAATTTTCATGGTGGAATTGGAATGTTTTTTGGTTTTTTACATTGTTAAATTATATATATATTTTTAATGTTTTATATAAAAATGATATAATTTTAATGTTTTTAATTTATGGAACCTCATAAAATGTGATGTTATGAATTGTGTAAAAAATGTCATAGAATTTGAAGAAAATTGTATTTTGTATGGATTTTTGTGTCATACTCATTGGAGGGTGTGATGAATGTTTTGGAATGCTTGAAAAAGTTGTACTTTATGGATTATGATAATATTCATTTTGGAAATTTTATTGAAATATTTTTGAAATTGTATAAATTGTGAATTATGAATTGGGTTACGTGCTTAAACTTGAGTTTGACAAATGTGTCGACTCTAGGATTGGTCCTTTTTACTATGAGATTATGCGTGATTTCCCTTCTTAGTGGATGCACCCCAATGTTAATTTAAAATTATGGAATTGTTTAATGTCAAAGGACTTGTATTTTGGATAATCATGTAATGCTTGCTTTTCACAGGTATCATTGTGTGATATGCTTGATAAATTTGTACTATGTGATTGGCATGAGTGTGTACCCTTCTCCAATGTATCTTATATGAGTTTATATGTGCCTTGTGGCATCTCCTACCATGGTTGGAGTGAATCATTTTGGTTTAATTTGGTAGGGTGGCATGGAAACCACCATTCGGGTTTAGAGGTTTGATGAGTGAACATCAACATCATATTTTAACTAATTGATTTAGTTTTTATTAGATTATTTGAAGTTAATTCAATTGTTTAAGGAAATTTGATTCCTTTCATATGTGATTTTAATATATTGAAATGTAGTTTGTAAAGTGTACCTCTCTCATGAGATCACTTATATCTTGTTTTTGAAAGTTAGTGTGTTAATCTAGTTATGTGTCTCGATGTTGGTGTTGGGGATGATCATGGACTATTATGAATGTAAATATGTCATGGAGTCTTAAAATGAACTTAGGAGAATTTATTTTGGTGTTTAAAATGAATTACTACGTCAAATTTCATAGTTGGGTGGCTTGGTACTGTACTTAGGTGGTCCTGCTATAATCTAAATTAGCCCAACCTTGCTAAAAAATTTCTAAGTGTGTTGGGGTGGCTAGGAGAATTTTGGGGTGGCCTTGTATGTTGGGGTTGGCTAGTAGAAAGTGGGTCAGCCTAGTGGGAAGTGGGGTGGTCTAGATTGAAGGGTAAAATCCCAAAATTTCCATTAAGTGTGCTTGACCGACTTGGTTCTATGTAGGAGTGGTCATATTCCCATAAATTTTATAGAATGTAAAACCTCTTATCTAGGGTTAGATAAGGATTTTATAAGCCTTATCCCCTTTTCAAATATAATTTTTCCCTTTAATTTATTTTCGGTGGTCATTTTCATCGCCTAGGTCTTCAAATATATAGTCAAGTTTTCCACTTTAGGCCATGTTAGTTCCTCTAAGTTTTGGGACCTTGGACGGGTAAGCCATGTAAATGAAAGTTTTGAATCATGGTCCTATGGGTATAATGGTGTTTTTATAGTTTCCTTAATCATTTTTTTTGGGACTTGTGGGTTCTTTCACACCATTTTGTATGCACTCTTCCAAGTTGGTCGATTGGCAAAACAAAGGTGAGTGAGATCATGCACCTTGTCTTGTGAAGGTTTGGGAAGGTTGTAAAACTTCTTGTTTGGTCTTGTTAGTATCCTAAAAAATCCTCATAGGTATTGATGGTTTTTTTGTTGTATCTTTCCATTTATGTGATGTCATGTTTTGGTGGGACACCTTGAAAAGTATGTGGTTTTTTTGGAAGTTACATGTGGTCATTCCAGTTTGTGGAGAGTTTTTATCTCCTAGTTGAAATCCTTTGGTGAAGGTTTGTAATTGTGTCTATAGGTTAAGTGATTCTAGAAGGGGATGAGAGGTTGATGGTTCCCTCATCCTATTTTAGAGTTGTATTGCGAGAGAATGTGGTTGTACATTGCAATCAATCATTGTGTAGAAGATTTTATTTCTCTCTCTCTCATTTTCTTCAGGGTTGATATATCCCATGAGTGGTTAGTCTTATGCCATTTCCACCTTGCTTATGCAATGGTGATGCCATCTTATTTTTGTTGTTCTTTGTTTCATGGCGTTCATACAATACTTGTGTGTACCTTGTTGTACAAGTATGAATTTATGTTGATGTTGTATATTTGATCTTGTGGTTGTCGTGTTTCAAATAAAAATGTTTGGCAATCAATTTTTTCCTTGTACTTCTAGTAGGGAATTAAAAAACCTTTGTTTCTTGAGAGTTTTTCTTATAAAAATTTAGCTCCCAAAACCTTAGGCTTTGATACCACATCAAGGAAGAGGTAGAGGAGGAGAGAAATATAATAGATAGTAGAAAATAGAGATATAAACACACAAATGATCTTAAAATGATTTCAATTTCATATATATATTCCAAAAGCATACACTATGTCTTATCATAAAATTAACTCAGAGATGTTCCTAATTTATCATTACTTAGAAAGAGACTAAAAAATCAAACTCCCCTATTTTTTGGTTGCTTCAATTTTTTTTTACAATAATATATTCATCTCCTCTATCTTTCTAAGTTTTTCATTACAAAAAGAAACTACTAAGGAAAAGAGGGAAAAATAAAAATATATAATTACAATTAATTTTGTTGTGTGAGAAATATAATAAAAGATATATGTAATTAAATTATCTTTCATATTTTTTCCTAATGCAGTGGATGTGGAGGAAGAATGATATTGATCTGAGTTGTAATTAAGAATTCCTAAATAATATTATGTTGCACATCCTTTTGCAATATCTCTGCTTTTTTGTTTTTCTCTTATGGGGAAGGTGATTTTCTGGTTTGCATTTCAGATCTTGGTTTCTAACATGGTATTAGAGCCTTGATTTGCAACCCCTTCTCAGATTTTTTGAGAAAATAATTGCAGAGTTCGTTCGGGATTCCTTGAGGGTATCATGCCTTTTGTTCATCTATGAGGCATTTTGGATTAGATCAAGCTTCACCATTAGATTCAGAGCGTTGGAAAAAGTCAGGATTGGCTTTTGTTTTGTAGATTTTGGCCATCATTTGCTAGATCTGTAAGGGTTTTAGGCTAGGAGTTTTTTTGCAAGTTCTGGAGGTAGCCAATTTTTCGGAGTAGTTTGAGCACAAATAAAGGTCACCATTGCATTTGTAGCAGCCAAAAACCCTAAGAATGCCCTTCGTTTCGTTGATTTTTGAGAAGTTGGTATAGAAGGAAATTTTTTTCTCCCTGGGGGGCCGTACGACCTCCCCAACACACATCCCGAGGCATTATTCTCGATTTTTTTTAAAAAAGTTCCTTTTCAACCTTTGTGCATGTGCCTCCAATTCAAAACAAATCCGTCGCCTGGCGGCCACTGGGCGGCCACCGCAATGCCACCACCAAGCCGCCAGCCACCGGTTAGCACCCCCCACCTCCGCCGGCAAGCTCAGCCCCCCTGGGCTCTGTCTAGCCAGGCCATGGTCATATGTATGACTAGGAGCCCCGAGACCAGCCGTCGACCGACATCCAGTGTCAGAATATTCCGGCCAGATAGAGTATATTTCGGCTACCAAATTTTTTTTTCCGGTAGGGGGGTTGTTTTTTTGCCTCGACGGCCTCTAGGCTGTCAAATTTTTTCCCATGAAGTGTTGATGTCAGCATGACATCATCGTATGACTAGCCCTCTTTGCCCCCTCCTAACCCCAATTTTCCCTAAAGGAGCACTTTGTTTCTTTTTGGCATAACTTGGGAATACGGTATCAAAATTGAGCAAATGAGATATCACCGAAAAGCTAGTTCTGAGCACTTTCCAGTGGTGCAGGTTATTTTTTAGTATTTTTATTTTTATCTACATTTATTTTTGTTTGAAGTCATATGTTCATTTTTGGCTTCTGAGCTCATAAATTTTTTCCACGATCTCTGATTTTTGTCTTCTTTGCGGCATTGGAAAGGTATTGAGGTGCTCTAGTTTGTTGTCTATGCACTTTTTTCTGTATCTATCTCAAGTTTATCGTTATTGCATATTTGTCCTGATGGGTGTTTTGGAGATTACTGGGATGTTTTGGCAGTTGGAAAGGTGAAACTTGAATATTTTTACTTCATTTTAGTACCACATCATCTTATTTTCTGTTTATGCACATTTAGCATTCTCTCCTTTTACAATCGTTCGGTTATTGTAATAAATGAATTGAGTTAAAGTTCCATCAGGGGGTTTCTTGCATAATAATCTGATTAGAGTGTGCATGCACTTTGATCTCCATATCCATCTTGATTTTTTGGCAACTCGTATGGGTTATCTGGTTTCTTAGTTCTTTTGTCCACTTTTTGCTATTGCTTGACACATATCAGATTCATCAGTTCACACTTCAGTTGAGAGATTATGTTTCTTGATCCACATTGGTTCAGATCCTTCTCAATTTGAGGGCCATGTTTTTATGGTTAATGTTCCAGAGTCTTCTTGGTACTCCTTCCCATGGAAGAGTTTTAGTCTCAGTTTGCCATCGTAATTGAGATACACAGTTTACAGATTATGTCATCATCTCATCTACTATTGCTTTAGAGTTTCCAGAGTTGTTCCAGTTTTTGAGTTTTCCAGTGTTTTGTGGCATCGGGTCTGCTGTCACTTTATGATTCCATTTTTGGTTTCTTGTAGAAAAAAGTATCTTTCCTTTCTTTTTGGATTTTGGTTCTAGTGTTACTCCACAGTGTTCTTCCAGTGCTTCTTTGTAGCAGTCATCTCATTGTAGGGGGGTTTTGTCCCACTGGGTTTTCCTTCTCTACCTCATTATTGCATTTGTTCTTGGGTACTTGATCAGGCCTTGTTGTCGGGACCCATTCATGCTTTCTTGCATTCATCTTAGTTTTAGCTGCATGCTTTTTTAGTATCCCTAAGTTGCACTTATGGGGGGGTGTTAGTGTAATTAATATTTAATTACACTTGCATAACTTTACTTAGGTAGTATTTAATTCCTAGGTTAATTTTTTGCATCTTTATCTTATTGAGCTATCTTGTTGCTCAAGATAAGATTAGGGTTATGCATCTTTGGTTTTATAAAGAAAATCATATCTTGTAATTAAGAATTCTTGAATAATATTATGTTGCACATCCTTTTGCAATATCTCTCCTTTTTTGTTTTTCTCTTTTGTGGAAGGTGATTTTTTGGTTTGCATTTAAGATCTTGGTTTCTAACAAAGAAAAGAAGGCCCTCACAAATGAGAAGATTTGGGATATCTATAAATAAAGAGAGAGAAAATGGAGGATATAGAGTAATAAAAGAGGAAGTTGGGATTAATTTACAACAATTTTAATGACTGATGAATTAGACTTGTAGGAATATTTGACGAAACAAGCTAAAGGCAAGGAATTAACAAAAAAATGCACATTGGATGTCTTAATAACTTCAAATTTCATTCCAACCGACATATGGCTCCACATAATTATTAATTAGAGATGTAGTTTGTTGAGATGTCAATTGTAAGGATGTAGGTGCAGTGATGGACATGTATATGAAATGTGAAAGATCAAATAAGGGATGAATTACAAACTTATGACAAGGAGATAAGGTCTGATGGAATATACTCATTATAGGATACATGTCTTTCATCCTCATGGACAACCTTTGAGTTTTCTAATTATTTCAAATAGAAAAACATTAGTTTTATATTTTGAATTGACCATATGTTGAGGGGGTTGCAAGAACTAATTGATCAAACTCATATGAAAATGTACATTATCAAAATTCATAATTCAAAAGTTACAAGTTCCTAGTTATATTTTTCTAAAAGAGACTTATGTCACTTATTGTAACCAATTGTTAGAAAATGAGTTTTATTTCTAGAAGAATGATGGAAATTTTGATTAATACAATTAATTATGTTCAAAATTAATGTATTTTAAAAAATTAGTTAAGTTAGTTACTAGGTATTTACAAGGTGGTTATCCAATGAAGCCTATAAATACATGGCTATTTCAAAAGAAAATAGACTTTTTACAAAGGGGAAACTTTTGAGTAAATTTTTTGGATAAATTTCATGAAGAATTTTGACTTCACACTTTGTATAATTTTTAAAAAAATAATGAAGAATGTATTTGGTTCATATGTTCTAAATGTGTTGGAAATTATTATTATCATTTTCTATATGTTAAATTGAAAATCCTTTTGTGTAATTGTCAAAACCATTGGTAATGTATGTGATTGATGTAATGATTTTTTTTTGTGTCATGGTATCTATTGATCATCAAAGCTTGTGCCTCTTGGTAGTCTTATGGGAAACTCAGTGAGTGGGAGACAAATTGCATCTCATTGAATACCTCCAAGATTTTTATAGAAAGCTGACTCTTCTTTGGGGGTTTGGAGATAAGAGGAGAAGGAAATGTAAACATAAAACATAGAAGGTGATGTGGCAAATATTTTACATCTTAAACCCAAATCATTCCAATGAGTGATATAAATAGACACAGAATGCCACAACCCTTCATTGTTGGAAAGAGAACGAACAACAAAGGCTAACTTCAAGCATAGTGAAGAATTTCAAATCTTCTCACAGATAATGTTCATTAAGGTCTGAGCAAACATAAAGATTTATTATGAGTAATAGAACAATATCTTAGAAATCACATGAAATCTTCCTTCTAATACAACATAGCATGACAAAACAACAACTTTTAGAAAAGCAGAGAAGTCTAATGACATAGTCCAATTTTCTTAAGCTACTATTTTACCATACGAGCATACAACATGAAAATCAACTATTTAAACTATGTAGATTTAGCTTGCAAGACACAGTGTTTCATTCAAAACAATAATATAAAGAAATAAAGCTTGAAAGAGGCCATGCATGCATAGTCTCAATGATTTCTCCTTAATAGTTCATGCTTTTAAATATCAAATGAACTTTGAAATAGAGGTCGGATGCCAATCCGACAATATTTTAAACCTTAATAGATATAACATGCCTAAGAAAAGTAGTTTTGCAACTTTGCTTCTGAAAATAATTCTAAAACCCTAAGAAAACTAAAGAAACTTTTCTTAACAAAGAAACTGTAACTTGGAATCCAACCACTCATTGTGTCATTGGCCTCCTTATATAACCTTGAAAAGAAGAAAACACCACCTTAGTACAAAAGTAATTACTGCCAGATGTTGACACTTGATAGCTTGTAATCTGATCATAGATCCTTAGTTAGGTCACAACGATCTTTGCTCATTAATTCCCAATTGCTGCATTAATGCCCTTCAATATTTAGAAAATTTAGAGGCCCATAAATGATCAAATCCTAAAAACAATCTAGAAAAAAGATTCAATTGACCAATAACATCACCTTGAGGGACCAACTCAAAGCTTATGTCCCAAAAACCAAGAAAAGAAAGGCCAACAAGCTCCAAAAGATTCCAAAAGATACCATCTCATAAGAGGCATAGTCCTCCTATAGTGAAGAGATGACACATCACGCGGGTGAAGATATTATGTTTTTCAAAAAATGTTTTGGAGAAAATTTTTGCCAAGAAGAGGTGTGCCTCGAACCCTCCTCTGAAAGGAAAATGATAAAAAGAAAGTCATGCAGCCAACATGTGGCACATTTCCCATCTTTCGGATGGGCTGTGCATAAACTCGAACATTTCTGAAGCCAAAAACAAAAAAGCTGAAGGTCAAAATACTAAGGAAAAGAAAAATGTTTCACAGTTTTGGCAACTCATAGGGGCCTTCGTTTGCGGAGGTATGAACCCATCTCTCTGGAAATTACTAAAGTTTAAAGAAAGAGGAGTGTTTTTCCTTCCATTCTGCTTCAGTTTGTAAGGGCATACTACAAATGAGCCTGCATGCTTGGTCAAGCTAGAAAAATTCTTTGAAAGATGCAACCCCCCACCTTGCAGTAACCACTCCAAGGTAATGATAAAGATGAGAAAGGTGAAAAATATCACACTCAATCTCATTGGCTGCATGCCCGATATGTGAATTCAGGAGTTTTGCAGAAGTTTGATCCTTTTGTTTGATAGCTTCCATAATCAATTCTACTGTCTGCACATCTCCGTCTGGGGAGAAAAAGGGAGATAGATCATAATTGATCAAAACATTGAAATCATTTTTTACCTCTTCAACTCTCATTGCCAACACCATTTAGAAATCTTTTCACTTTTTGGTGAACTTTTGGGAGTTGATAATCTCACTTATGTTGATGGAAGCGATTCTTCGATCAGGAATTCTGACATCTTTCAAGACCTCATCGGAAGGCACACAAATCCTGGAAATGAAACTTTGTGATTCCACCACTTGAGAGTCACATGTTTGCAGAATGTGATTAGCCATCGAGTTAATATTTCCATTTATTTCTTAGACATCCCTCAAGAATCGCAAGACGGGTCTGAGAACAACTACAGCTACAATTCTCTCCCAGTGTGAAGATACCAATCTTTTTAGTAGCGGGAGAGACTTGGCCTCCTGAGCAACAACCAACTCTTGATTGAGATGAATCTCTTTGTTTCTTGCATTCTCCTCTACTTGATCTCTCTCCTTGAGAGTGTTCACCAGTTCAAATCTTATTCTTCTCATCTCTTGGTTGCGGGTCTACAAAGTGGACACAACCTCTTGTTTTTCCATATTCAATCTTTCTATCTTTGCTTGTGCCTTCCTGACACTATCAGAAGCCTAAGATCAGACAATTTCTAGCTCTTTCTATAGGTTTTCATGAGTACATCTATACTCCATGTTGGCCTGATGTTGGGTGGTGAGGTCAGCTAAGTTTAATTTCCCAATTTTGGCATATAGCCAATCTTGTTCGCTTTGTGCTTCTTCAAGAAACCTTGAGGTTTCGCCTTACTTGCCTTGAATCTATATTATGTGGTCCATCTCAACATCTTTGGCCTTGATTTTAGTCTTCAATCTACCCACTGTTTCCCTTACATTAACCAACTCTATCTCACACTTCTTCAACTTTTTGCCCAGCCTTTCATAGTTTGCATATACTACCTACTGGGTGGTCTTAGCTAAGACCACCTTGTCACGTGGATGAGTTTCATTTAGATCTAGGCTTGTCATCCATATGTCATAATCCTGCATTTCCATCTACCCCTCGGGGTTAGCCACGAGTGACATCATGGTGCTAATTAGGAGAGAATTCTGCTCCTCATTGTAACAAGCCTAGATTTTCTTGGTAGTCAACAAATCAACATTCTTCAATAGCCGTCTCTACTTATCATTTTGTTGGGCCAGCTTGGTTGTATTGAAATGATCATGGATGGTTTGAGGGACATCAAAATTCTATGCTACAATAGGGGCACTAGGAGGGAAACCAAAAAGCGTAACAAAGTGGGAGACCTTAGATGTATGAGCATGTGACAAAGAAAAAGGGGGTGTTATCATGGGAAAGGGTGGCACACCAAGCTGAGACTGAACAAGGGATTTTCTAGTAGGGGTGAATAGAGATACAGTTCAGTGGAAAGGTGTTTTCTTGGAAGACAATGGGTTAGGAGTGGGGGTTAGCACGAATGTATCAACTCTTTCTAGAGGGTCCCTTGACAGGGTGATCAAAGAGTCAACAATGACTGAAGTGGATGCTTCTTGTTTGGCATGCAGGGTAATTTTAAGGGTTTGATTAAAAATAGGAGGGGGTGTACTCAAGATTATTAGGCTAGGGCTTGAGGAAAAATAGTTCCTTTTCAAGGGAGGAGGCAAGGGGGTATCCAAAGATGAAGAAATATGAAGAAGAGAGGGAGTAAAACTTCCCTGAGCCATAGTAGTCGATACATCTTGTAGGGTGGACTGCACTTCTCCTTGGGTCAACATGTTAGATACACCTAGATCTTGGAACTACCTTCTTTTTTCATGACCATAACTAACACGTTCCAATCTCCTAGTCACCGAGTCCTCTGAAAATTGGTCTTCAACAATCACAGTGGATGATGCTCTTAGAGACCATTAGGGTCTCTTTCCTTTACTTTGGGCACTGGAAGAGGATGAAGCTCATGAATCCCTTCACTTTGAATCCCTCTATCTATTAGATTCTCGATGTTAGGAAGCCCAATGCAAAACTTCTTCCTCATTAATTTCATGGCTGGTCTCTGGATTATTGTTATCAGTGTTAGCCTCCTTAACATAAATCTCTTTGAACTCTTCATCCTGTGGGAATTGTTCGATAGGAAGGACCTGAGGCATCACAACTCCCGTCGAAACCTCCAAAAATCTACCTTCTTTCTTTCCAACCAACCTTTTTTTTTTAGCTGCATATTGATAGATTTATTTATCAGAAGGTTCCTGTCATACTATTCTTTTAGTGTGTAGAAGCTCAACAATTCTGGTTGTTTGAAAGGAATGTGTTTCAAATCAATTTACACCTCTGCACTTTCTCGAGTTAGATTTTTCCTTCTCTCAAAGTATTCCCACTCTTCATGTCTCATGCTTTGGAACCCCCTTGGGTTGTAGTCCCACTTATCGTAGATGAGGACCATGCCTAAGGCTACCAATAGATCCATGATCTCATCCTCACAAAATTGCTTCATCAATGATACTCGATTGTTAGCAATATTTAGGGGAATTAGATATAACCTCATTTTGTTTCTTCTAGCACCATAGATCTTGTCGACAATGGTCACCTGGCGGCATGCCTCCAATGCGAAGACTTTGTTTGTTACAAATTTGGGGAGTCAGAAAGACTCATAAGCCGTGGAATCTGATAAATATGAAGTTCACACCTAGGAAATAATCCACTAGGTTTAGCGAGATTCTCATCCATTGTAGGACCTTAGGAGAGAAGCAACCAATAGGGTGAGGGAACAATTCTTGAAGCACCAGCCTCAAAAAGTGATCCACAAAACCAATAATATGCCCTTGTTCTAGAAAGTACATGGGTCCACATAGAAACTAGCTAGAGATAGCCCCTTTCATCTACTCTAGATATTGGTACATTTCTCCTTAGCCATTGATGATTTTGATGCAAGACTAAATGAGCCAAGAAAGAAGAATACCTAAATTTGGAATCACTTTCGTAATTCTTCAGCTAGTTCAACATGTTTCCAGCTATTAGTTTAGCAAAATCATAGTGCCTCCATTTATTTTTTCGTTTTAGTGTGAAAGCTAAGCCAAACTAAAAAGGAAGAACCTAAACATCATCATAAAGACCAAAAACCTAGGCTAGGATCAAGAATACTAACTACGTGTCCATCTTGAATTTATCTTATGAAAGGGGAAAAGGAAGATACCTCTTTCTGGCCATTCCTTTGTTTCTTCTTCATAAAAAATTGTTCTTTTGGCCATTTCTTCCCTGAAGAGATCCATCATTTCTTCATCAAAAGGCTCTACATCCCAGGCCATAGAGATGCACAACATGTCCCATATGGCTTGAGCATAAATAGTAACCCTAATCCCACCATTTTGCATGACCCCTGTTACCTTGTCGAATCTCATTGCACATGCATTGACTAACTATGGGCATGGGTGCACAACAAGAAACATGAATTGTGGAAAACCACAATCCCAGAGCCAAAGTGCAAAACCCTCGACTGTCCCATACTTTTACTTTCTCTGAAATGCACCTTCTCTGAGATTTTTAGGGTTAACCGACAACCTCGGGTCAAAAACATTGTCAGCAATATCTTGCACTACCTCTCTTTTTACAGGCTTATCAACTGGCACCTTCTTGTAGAATTTATAAGGTCTCTCCTCCATTGCCGGGGTGTTGGAGAATGACTTTCGCCCAGAAACATTGGCATAGCCAAGTCATTGACTTGAAGCTGCGACTTGTCTTCTAGAGGTTGAGGGTTCCGTATGACTGTATCAAGAAGTTGTAGATAATTCTTTAGGGATAACAACCACTTGAATTTTTCTTGAAAAGGAAAACCTACTTTTGAGTGCAATTAATTCTTTTTCTTGTAAATGTAGTTAAGACTACACTATTACTATTGGTCCATTAAATTCCACCACCGATGGGATACATGTGAACATAAGATCTGTATTCCTTAGGAATGTTGAGAATGCCACTAGGATAGAATTAGTACATTCTCCTCACTACCTCTTTTACAAATAAATTCGTTGCATTGAAGCGCATGCCTTTTTCTATTTTGAATGTGTTGAAGTTGTGCAAGGTACTCCCTGAAAATATGTGACCATTAATTTTTCAGATTTTTTAGCACGTTAATCTATGTCTTTTCTCACTAGTAAGCTGGATGGCATTGGTGATATCAAAGGACGCATGTCAACAATCAATGTATGAGAGAATTTACTCCCAGCACCCAAATTTATTTCTCAAGGCATTCCATTAGATCCTCCATATGATTTATCTACCTTGCTCCATTCTTCCTTCAAATTTTCCCATTACCTTCTGGCCAAAAATGGACTTTCCATTGGTTGAGATTGCCGACTCATCTTTCTATATATAGCCATGCCACCTTTTGCAACATTCATTCGAACATATAGTATTTTAAGTTAGCTATCCTTCCACTTATTCTCATTCCACCATAATTCGTTGCTTTATTAGAATGTCTGCTGGTTTAGGCACTCCCATCTGACTCTTTCCTAGGAGATCACAATATTGCTTGTTGGGAGAGATTACTAGTGACCGAATCAAGTGCTTGGTGAATAAATGTGACCCCCTTGTCATGACTACATTCAAATGGGTGGTTGGCATAGATTTCATTATCGACAAGAACCACCTCCAGAGCAATTGCAACATGCTTTCTTGCTTTGTGGCCTCATTGCTAGACCTGAATGTGTCCAAGCCTATGATAATTGAACTATGCCATGAGATGTTCAACACCTCATTGATGGAAGGGCTTGGTGAGATAGTGCAAGTGGCCATCCCTGGTATTGGTATTCCAAGCACTATGGACCTATTTAGGAACATTCATTTTGGCATAGATGTACCCTAGTCGCCCTTCCTTTCTGATTTCTACACCATAGATGTCAAGATGCACCACTACTCTTCTCAGCTAGTGACCAATTTTCTGCTATGGGAGTATGGTGTGGAGTGGGCTCCAAGACTGCCCTAGAGGAAGCACTTCGACTTCCTAGTGCAAAGTTGCAATGAGTAGGTGTTTAGCCTATGTTTTGGAGTTCACGTCCATTGTGTTTTCAGTCCCCCTTTTGCAACCTGACATACAAGGAGAAGAAGAGGAAGAGAATAAGAAGAAGAAGAAATAAGACTTGATAATGAGCCTTTACGACATCCTAGGCGATAGTTGGAGGCCTTTTCTGACCATTTTTGCATGTTGCCTCCTCTTTTGATCTTTTGGCTTCATAAATCCTTTTGGGTTTTCTCGAGAGAGCCTTATGTTTAAATCTAAGCCTCAAGCTTACATTATATGTAAATTTTTTGATAAATATAATATAATAGAACCTTTTTCTTTTTTTAGTGTTCTTCAGTTGCTTTATTCTCAAAATTTTGAAATATTTAATTTTTTTTTTTACATATGGTACATAACTATATAAAAATTTCTAAAGAATGGTGAATTTTAATAGAAAATATTTAGATAAATACCATTCACTAGTATATCTAAAGCATTTCCTTCCATATCATCAAGCTCGTATGTATTCTTTTATTTGCATGTGTTGATTTGGAAAAGTCCTTTCCACAGTGCTTGAAATTTTGTATGTTTCCTTGGTTTTGCAATATGTTCATCATACTTTGGCACTAAGCTCCCTTCTTTGAATTCTGGGTTGGAAGTCTTTTTGTGAAACCATCGCTTGACTTTCTATTGGTGATTGATCATGGCTCCATGAGATTTTTCTTTGTCTTCCTCCAATTTGAGGATTTTTTCCAACCATACTTCCATTCCACCATTTTCTTCAATCTCTAAGGCTTTTAGTAGTTTTAAAGTAGGAATTTTTATGGAAATGGGTATCACTACCTATTTTTCGTACACCAAATTGTAAGGGGAAGTCTTCAGAATCTGCTTGGGGGTAATTCGGTCTGCCCATAGAGCAGTTCATAAATGCTTGTTCTAATCTCTGTCATTTTGAACCAATACGTTTGATTAACCTAATTAGGTTTTTGTTGGAATTTTCTAACCCCTTCCATTTGGGGTAGTAAATTGATGAAGTTTTAAGGAGAATTCCATGTTTGATAGCAAAATTTGGCATCCCTAACCCAACAAAATCCTGGGCATTATCAGATATGATGGTTTTGGGAAAACCAAACTTGGCCATTATTTGTTCAAGGAAACTAACAATTCCCCCCTCTGTTACATTCTTTAGGGCTATGACCTCCATCCACTTTATAAAGTAATCAGTCATTGTGAGGATCCACTTGTTTCCAACACTAGAAATAGGATATATCATGCCAATAGAATCCAAAACCCATTGGGCAAAGGGTTCCTTGGTTACAATCGGGCTCAAGGTTAAAGCAACATTATTTCTCTTGCCAACAAAATATTGGCACTGTGTACACTTCTACTCTAGATGATGGTCTTTGGAAAAAATCAAGGGCCAATAATATCCTATCCACATTATATTTAAAGTGGTGGTCTTGGTGGAAAAATGTCCACCCTCAGGACTATGATGAAATTTGTTAAGAACTCTTTCTGGCTGTAGGTTGTCGAGACATCAAAGTAGCACAACATCATAATTTCTCTTAAATGGTACATCCTTAATTAATACATACTTGGAATCTTGCAATCAGTAGTATCTTATCTTATTGAACAAAAGGCTGGTTGGGTAATATTCCTTCTACATATACCATGTCTGATCAACTACCCAAGACTCTTCAGACTTGAATTGGTTTGAGTAGATTTGGTTGGTCTCCTTTTCAGCCACAAGACTCATTTCCTATATGATGTATTCACACAGACCTCTTCCCCAAACCAACTTGGTTGGTTTAATATCCAAATCATACTCTAGGATCTTAGTGATCTAATTTTCTCTTTTTTTTGTGATCTCACCTTCTGTGATGTATTCCTGCACACTGGGATGTGCTACAAGGATAGTGATCTTGTTGGCTGACACCAAGTGTTGGAACTTTTTTAAACTTTTAACTATGGAAAAATCTTTCTTTTCTATAAATTTATACCTAACCTCATAACCTTTCAAGGTTCTTGAATGGAATGCAATAGGGTGTTCTTCATCATTTTGATCTCCTTTCTAAGTAAGCACTAAAGTTGTACTATCCTGACCACTATATACATAAAGTAGGAATTCTTTGGAAAAATCTGGATTAACTAAGACTGGAGTAGCATAAATCACTATCTTTATTTTCTCAAAAAATTCTTTTCCTTCAGGGGTCCACTTGAACAAAAAAATATTTTTAAGCATTAGTGTGATAGGCCTCACAATACCAGAAAATTGTGAAATGAACCTGCTGATGAAATTGATATTTCTTAAAAATGACTGGAGTCCTTTCTGGTTTACTGGCAGGGGTAATTCCATTATAGATCTAACCCTTTTGGGATCTATTTCTATTCCCTCTTTAGACACCTAAAAGCCAAGTAGCTTACCTTGAGCCACTCTAAAGACACATTTCTTGGGATTTAGAGAAATCTCGAACTATTGGAATTTCTAGAACACATTTTCAAGATGATCGAAGTGGTCATCCTTTAATTTTTAAAAGACAGTTAGGTCATCCAAATATATCAAAATAATTAGGTTAATTAAGCCTTGAAAAGGAATATCCATTTCTCGTTGAAAAGTTGCACCAACATTTGACATTCTAAATGATCTTGGCATATGTGAATGTTCCCTACTTAGTGGTAAACATTGTTTTATTTTGGTCACTCTCCTTTACATATACCTGGTTATATCCCAAAACCACATCAAGTAATGAGAACATTTCAGATCTGATCACTGTCTGTAAAATTTTCCCCATTGATGACAAGAGGTAATGGTCCTTCAATGAGGCCTTGTTCAAGTCCCAAAAATTGAAACAAAGTCTGATGTCACCATTCTTCTTTTAGACTAGTACCGGATTTGACACCTAGGTGGAATGTTTGATCGGATATATGATTCTTGACTTGACCAACTTCGTGAGCTCCTGTACCATCAATGGTTCAACCTTTAGGTTGAATGGCCTTTGCTTCTATTGGACAAGCTTGGGACCTTCCTCTAAGTCAATGGTATGCTAAATTATACCTGAGCCATAACCCTAAGATCATCATATGTCCAGGCCATAACTCTGTCGTACTCGTAGTACAAATCCCTTAATCTTTCCTTATCTTTCCATGGAACCTCTTTTCTAACTTTCAACTTTCTGCCACTTCCAACATCAAGCTCTTCATAATATATTTCATCTGTAGTGAACCTTTGCTTTCCATTTCTTCCATCTTCACAATAAAAAAGGTTCTTGAGGGAAATCAACCCTCTGGGAAGCTTGTTCCCTTTTAATTGGATGACATGCCCTTTGGAAAATTCTACTCCTAGGGATGAATAGTTGAGAACCATCCCTCCATTTTGTATGAAGGTAGCAATCTGAGTGTCTTCATAAAAAATTGTCAATTTTTTTCATTGTCGAGAATTGAGGGTCGAACGATAACATGTACTACATTTTTCTTGGACAATTCAGAGATTGGTTCAAACTGTGACCCAATAGATGCCATCTAATCAATGGCAATATTCTCAGACTGAGGAATAAGTTGTATATTGGAGGCTTCAAAACTCTCAATCAGGTCCCAAATTTTATGTCTATATGACTTCATTTAGATATTCTTTGCAATTGCTTAACCATGGAATTGGCTCACCTCCATCTTTGAATCTTTGAAAGCTTGCACTCTCTTTATACCCATCCTTTCTACAAGGATTAGACCATGGACCAGGGCCTCATATTCAACATCATTAATTGAGAATGAGAACAAAAAATGGTAAGCTTTGAGAGTTTCAGATGCCATTAGAGATAGTAATAAAAAATCCACTCCAGAGTCAGCTTTACACTTGCAACTGTCAAAATATAGGGTCCATAGATGATTATCAGAAAGGTCATCGTATTTCTCCTGATCCTTCATTAGTTTCAAAAAAATTGATCACCATAAAAAATTACATAGGTGCCTAGCTCTGTAGCATGGAAATTTCCGAACGGATTGGAATCAATGAATTGGTTGAACAAAAATTCTTCCTCAGGAGTCTACTCACTTGTATCATCTTCATCCTCTAGAATTTCTACATAATATTTCTCCTGTTGAGAAATGGAAGTATGTGTAGCTTCAAAGCATAGGACTACATTGTCCGCAATGTGTTCGAGATGTAAAGATTCAGAAAGAATCTTCATCTTTTCCCCTTGCTTGGTTCTCAATATCAGGTGGGGCCAGTCAAGTGCTAGGTATCTGTCAAGCTTGGTGGTGAAATATCTTGATAGACACATTCTAAAGACCAGTGGAATGTCTATCACTACTACTTCTTGTGTGACTACTTGACTTGGGCATGAGAAGAGGGTCAGAGATAGAACTTTTATCCGACCAATGGTCAAAACCTTCTTCCTGTCTAGTTGCATGATTCCATTTTCAAGGGGCTCATACTTAAGCTTCAAAGCATCCACCACTTGTTTTGGAATGAAAGTTGTATTGGCTCCTGAATCGATCATATTATTATGCAAAATATTATCTCCCACAATAAGTGTTAAAAAGAAAGGTGTGGGCTTTGGATTGCTTACTGCTTTCTCCTTTGCATTGTTCACATTGTTTGCATACATTGCAACTTTTGGCACTTGAGGTTTTGATGTGGGTACCTTATCTTTTCTTTGATTGCATATCAGAGCTACTCCCATCTGAGGCATTTTCTCTTATTTATTTAATGCTTCCCGAAGTAGAGTCTTTTTTTTGAGAATAGATATGACATCCCACAATGATACACTAGTAAGCGCCTTCTTCAATTGCTCCACCACGTTAAGTGTCACGGGGTTTTGGGCCTTAGGCTTAAATTGTGGTATCTCCCTTGTTTTTGAAAGAATTTTTTTTGATGTGACTTGGCTTGACGTTTCACTCGTCTCTTTCTCAGGCATTAGTAGATTATGAGACTGTGGGACATGACACGTGATAGGTAGTCGCAACTGCTTCTCTTGCGGTGGCAGTTGACATGACTGAGGTTGTGGTTGAGGTTGTTGTACATATTCTCTGGTGAGCTTTCTTTTAAACCTTGTGTTGTAATCTGACTGCACTTGTGGATCGCTAGTTGTTGGATATTCATTTGCGAATACCGCATCTTCTTCCTCCATACATGAGAACAACACTTGAGTAGGCAGAATGTCTATCTCCTACTCTAGGGACATCCCTTGAATTTGTGCTCTAAAAAAAGCATTCTCCATTTTGGAAGACTCATATTTGTCCACACTTGGGAGCACACCTTTGCTTGTTTTTTTTTTCATTCTTTTTTGCATATTTCCCCTAGGGAAATTTTAGGGAAGATGACTATCCCTGCATGGGAAACACCATACATTCTCTTATTCTACCAAATTGTTCTAGCCTGGGATCATTTCTCTACTTTGGCTGTATTCTATCGTCTGAAGTGGCATGGTGACTAGAACTATCTGGTTTTTGGATGTCGCCTATTGGCCCCCTCCTCAGGAAAACCCCTGTTATGTATTTTGTTGATAGGATGGACTGATTCCACCATAGGTCTAAGTGCTTAGCTTTGGAGGCATCACCTACTACTATTTGATGATAACCATGTCATTAGAAAGAGTCCACATGAGAATCTTCATGTCATTAATATTTTTCATGACTGAGTTGGAGCCTGATGTGCTGCTTTATGTGGTGGGATACACATACATGGATTGAGGTGTGCTTGACATTGATTATGTAGTGGACATGCTTAAAGAAGCTTCTTCTAGAGATGTTCTAGAGGGTTCCAAAAACATAGGCATAGGGGGTTGTGGTGGGAGCTTCCCAACATTGATCAGACTATTTTTCATGCACACTGCCACCTCATAGGCATCAGGAAAGATGTCTCCTCCCAGGGAAGTTATCATAACTGCGATGTCTGAATTGATAGTCTTCAAATAGAACGTGAATGCCATTGCAACTAGGGGTCGAGCAGTCACGGGGATCCTCTACCAAGTTTTATCAATCTTGGTGTTGAAATCACTCATGGCCTCTCATGAGGCCCTTTTGATGGTGATCAATTGATGTAATAGTGAGGAGCGATCTCCCTTTTCTGAAAAGCATTCAAACTACCTTTCTCTAAGTTGGTCCTAGGAGATAATAGATCCCAAAGCCAAATATCAATACCAATCTTTGTATTTTCCTTTGAAAGAGGTAGCTAATAGCCTCAAAGTGACATTTTCCTCCGCTATATTATGTACCCTACATACCTCTGGTATATCTTGTAGGTGTTCAAAAGGGGTTTTGAAGCTTGTTTTGGAGAATTTTGGGATAGGCTTAAGGGCATTAGCAGGTGTGGTAGGCCATACATCTAGGGGTGTGGGTGGTTGTAGCAGACCACCACTATCCCATGTTACAAAATTTTGAGGAGTAGGGGGAGATATGTGAGCCATAGAGAAATGATTCCTATGAATTGAGTATACAGGTATTTTAATTTGGAAATTTAAGCCTCTGGGTGGAGTAGATAAAGCTCTAGATACTGGGCTCTTAGTTCTTACTCTATTGCTCCTTATAGGTGATACAAAACCTATAAGTCTTCTCCTTCTAGGTACTGAGGTAGGTAACTGAGAGTACTGGAAGTGACCTCTCGAAGATGCTCCTGTTTGGACTTAGGGCATGAAACTTCTAGTTTCCTTCCTTAGGTTAATTCAAAAAATATTTCTGACTTCTAATCAGGCATTTGGAAAACTTCTTGTCCCATTGGGCATGCTAGAAAAAAGAACTATTGATCATCAAAGCATGTGCCTCTTCGACAGTCTTATGGGAAATTCAATGAGTGGGGGACAAATTACGGCTCACTCAATACCTCCAAGATTTTTATAGAAAGCCGACTCTTCTTTGGGGGTTTAGAGTAAAGGGGAGAAGGAAATGTAAACATAAAACATAAAATTCTATGCACCAAAGATTTTACAACATTTCAAACCCAAATCATTCCTATGAGTGATATAAATAAACACAGAACACCACAACCCTTCATTGTTGGAAAGAGAACGAACATCAAAGGCTAACTTCAAGCATAGTGCAGATTTTCAATTCTTCCTGCAGGCAATGTTCATTAAGTTATGATCAAACATAAATATTTCTAATGAGTAATAAAACAATAACTTAGAAATCACATGAACTCTTCCTCCTAATACAACATAGCACGAAAAAACAACTTTTAGAAAAAAAGAGAAGTCGAATGACATAGTCCAATTTTATTAAGCTACTATTCTACCATACGAGCATACATGTAAATCAACTATTTAAACTATCTAGATTTAGCTTTCAAGATATAGTATTTCATTCAAAACGATAATATAAAGAAAGAAAGCTTGAAAAAGGCCATACATGCATAGTCTCAACAATTTATCCTCAATAGTTTATGCTTTTAAATATCAAATGAACTTTGAAAAAGAGGTCAGATACTAATCTGACAATAGTTTAAACCTTAATAGATATAACATGCCAAAGAAAAGTAGTTCTGCATCTTTTCTTTTGAAAATAATTCTAAAACCCTAAGAAAACTAAAGAAAATTTTCTTAACAAAGAAACTGTAACTTGGAATCCAACCCCTCATTGTGTCATTGCCTTCCTTATATAGCCTTCAAAAGAAGAAAATACTACTTCAGTACAAAAGTGATTATTTCCAGATGTTGATTCTTGATAGTTCACAATCTGATTGTAGATCCTTGGTTAGGTCACAACGATCTTCGCTCATTAATTCCCAATTACTTCATTAATACTGTTTAGATATTTAGCAAAGATAGAGGTCCATAAATGATCAAATCCTTAAAATAATCAGGCAAAAAAATTTAGCTGATCAATCACATCACTCCAAGGCACTGACTTAAAGCTTCTGTCCCAAAAACCAAGAAAAGAAAGGCCAAAAATTTCTGACAGATTCCAAAAGATATTGTCTCATAAGAGGCATAGTCCTCCTATAGTGAAGAGATGACACATCACGCGGGTGGAGATCTTATGTTTTTAAAAAAAATTCTTAGAGAAAACTTCTGCCAAGCTGAAGCATGCCCCAAACCCTCCTCCAAAAGGAAAATAATAAAAAGAAAGTTGCATAGCTACCACTTGGCACATTTCCCATCTTTTCGACTAGCCTTGCATAAACTTGAACATTTTTGAAGCCAAAAACAAAAGAAGCTAAAGGTTGAAAGACTTAGGAAAAGAAAAACGTTTCATAGTATCTTGGTTTAAATGGGTTACATAAACTTGTCTCCTTGTATGTTGAGATTTGTTACACTTATTTCATTATCATTTTATATAAAAACATTCTCTATGTTGAAGCACCCTTACAATTTGTCATATCTTGTGAAGAGTTAGTTGGTATTCATATGTCTTCCACTAGGGTTTTTGCTATTCAATTTTATTTAGTTTTTCATCTTTTTATACTTTCAAGTTAAAAGTACACAAAAACTACAAATACCCTTATAATACAAGGGAGCTACCCCTCTCAAATGTAGTGAAAGATTGATGCTTCATAAGAAATATCTCCAACTATTTGAGCATTATTGCCACTTTCCATTAGGAAATTCAAGTATCATTTCAAGTGCCAATTTCTTACCAATATCAATATATCCAAAAATATAATGGAAAATCTGTAGTTTTTAATCACAAATGCAAGTAAATCACACATTCCTTGTTTATTTCTAATTGAGTTATAAATCATATTTTCTACATCATCCTAATAATAAATCACAAAATACAATTCAAAATATTGATCAAAACTATACGATTAAATCCAAAAGCACTCAAATATATTATAAACACTTTCATCTAGATATCTCATTCATATGTTGAGACATCTCTCATCATTTTAGATAATTTTAGAGTAATAAATCAAAAAACATTTAAATTTGGTGCATAAAGAAAAAATAAATAATATGCATTCAAGGACTTGTATGCTGTCTTTAATGTTGTCCACTCTTGAGGATTTGATCTAGGGGAATGGTTCTTGTCTTAACAATATGCCAATCTAGTGAGATACTTTTCAATACTGAGTACCTTACCTAGCCAAATGAGTTAAATAGAGTACTTTGGATTACATAAGCAAAAAATAAGTATGTTGAGAACTAAATCAAATTCATAGCACAAACACTACCACACAGGTACAATTTTATATTGATTCATGAATATTTATTTTGAAGTATATTGCCATGGCCGAGAATATTGTTTCCCAGGAAAGTTCTGCAATGGAGGTTATAGATCCAATGTAGTCTCAATTACTCGATGAATTAACAGAGACCATAGTGAGGTGGCTTCCCTTAGAATCAATTGTCAGGCTCTGTTCAACGTGCCATAAGTGGAACAACATACTATCTGATAATGAATTCCTAACTTGGAGGAGGGAAAATTTCAAAGAGCATCCATGGCTACTCCTTGTTCTCAAAGGCTGACCAAATTGTTACCATTTAAACTTGTCAACAAAGACATTGAAGCTTGTCCCTACCTATGGTGCAGTATCGACAACAGTGGGGGGATTAATCCTGACAACAAATAGTCAGGATGATTTATTTTTTACAATCCGCTTACCAAAATAGGAATTTATATTTCAGAAATGATAAGCCATCCTGTAGATCAAAGGGTTATGGTATGCAATTTAGTGAAAGAAACTTTTGTCTCGCTCCCCTAGCTGAAACTCAGGAAAGATGATGGGATAATGGTGGGACACATTTTGTGGAAGGGAAACTAATGCCAAGTAGTGGCAGTAGGCACAAACATCATAGAGGTTTATAATTTTTCTAAGCAATCATGGGTTACTATACATCAGGTGCCCGCAGTTGGTGTAGGGGATGGAGTTTTCTCTAAAGGTTTATTTTTCTCAATTGTGAGGAATGGTGGGATTTACAACGAATGGGGTGTTATGGTTTTTAGCATTAAAGAAGATTGGAAATTCCACATGGTGCATCCATTTTTTCCCTTACCCAAAAATACTCTACTGATGGATCCTCACATGGTTGTATGTGGGTCATCAATTGTTCTCATAATGCAAGATTCACAAAAAATATGTTTATGGGTGTTGGGGTATGATAAAAATGTAAATATAAATTCAAACCCATCTTCAAAGGTGATTTTCAAATATGCCTCAGGACGTGTTAGAGTTTTTCAAACTTAGGCATAGATTGAGGCATGCCAAAGTACTTATATGCTCTCTATCTGATGCAGGAGCATCCAGTGGTGTGAGGGAAATATTGCATCACCCAAAAATATGCTTTCCATTTATGTTCCTTTTGTTTTATTTTTGTAGATGTTTTTGCATTTTTGGATACCCTTTTCGTCGAATAAGAGTTCCCAACTTTCAGAACTACTTTTCTGCTTTTTCTGC
The DNA here is from genome assembly GCA_007258455.2 of Sequoia sempervirens. NCBI lineage: Eukaryota > Viridiplantae > Streptophyta > Pinopsida > Cupressales > Cupressaceae > Sequoia > Sequoia sempervirens. The sequence goes on from VDFB02000013.1 coordinate 91,960,729, forward strand.
CCAACTGCTATTTTTAGGAGGTGTGAATTTGAAGGCGTGGGAAGACAAAAATTTATGGGAAGATTCATGATGGAAAAATAGGCACTTTTGTGAAAGAATCAGGTCAAGATCATTCATGGTTTGAAAGTTATTCAAGTTCTAGTTTCTTCTTTTTGCCTTGAAAATCCTTCTGAGTCTAGTTTGAGGCACTAAACGGTCCCATACGGGCCCAAAAATTGTCAGAACCAATGGAGTAAGTCCTTAGTGCATTTTTCGCTTTGAGACCTTTCTGATGTTGCAAACGGTTCAAAAAATGAAGTCCCAGATCAAAAGTTATGGCTTCCGGAAGTTGGCCGATTTTTTGAAAATTGCCAATTTTTGAATTAAGACTCAATGTTTGAATTTCAAATTGTAATTTTTGGCACCAAACCACCAAAAATATTATCTCGAATGTTGTTTTTGGCTCCAAACTGAAAAGGGGCTATTTATGGGCTAGTTTCTAATTTTTGGATAGCTTTATGGGGAAAAGAGTTTGCATGCTGCGAATGGGGGTCTTCTATAGTTTTTGTAATTTCTATAATTTGCATGTATTGCAGAGCTTGAGGATTTTTGATCCTCTGCATGTAAGAAGTTCCATTATCAATAATAATAAAATTTCTCTAGTTGTTTGCATTATTTTCTGTGTCTCGTGTTTGCTCCCTCGTCACTATCTGTACAAAGCCCTTGCATTAAGGAATTATATCTGCTTCGTGAGGGAAGATAGTGGAAAACTAGTCTTATTTAATAAGGAAGACATGTCATGGAGTTGCTTCTCAGTGGATGATAATGGAGAAAACGATCCAACTAGTTTTAATGCATAAGTCTTTGATCCAAGCCTTGATATTTCTTTAATTTCACTGGGTTACATGCATACCTATTCCTTAACTAGTTATTAATGTTCTCAACTTCAACCAATCAAAATTGATTATTTTCCTTTACACATTATATTTAAAGCTTTTTCTAAAGTTAAATCCATGTTTTTTAACTTTTCTAATTTTTAATTTTTTTTTTTTGAATATCATTGGCTAAAAAAATTAAGAAATAAAGGGCGTATTTTATGGAATTGAACATAACATTTTTATTTTGCAATTTTTTTTGACTTTTTTTGAGGCATTTTTTTGCCACTTTTATTAAATGTTTGCAATGCAAAAATTATGAAAAAGTTAAAATTGGAAATTGTTAATTTTTAATTACACATAAGAAATCTTGACCGTGAATTGTGCTCAATCATCCTCAATCATCCACAAAAAAATAGAAAAGTGCTATGATAAAGTAGAGCGATTTAAAGAAAATAAACAAAATGAAGTGAAGGACATGAATACACATTAATAAAATGAAATTTAAGTTTTGCAAATATTGTGTTAATTTGATTATTTATTTACTTTGTGATTGGCAACACAATTCAGTTCACAAAAATAAGCATGTAAAATATTTTATGATTTTTTGAAGTTAGAATTTAATATGATTTAAAAAAATGAAATCGTTTGGATGCAAAGAAGTAAAAAGGTTGCTTTTATATATTTTTTCATTTCTTAATTTATTCTCAAATTATAATTAGTTATTGTTGAATGATTTTGAAAATAATATTTAGTTTTATTTAATTATATTAAATATAGTAGAATGATCAATTGTTACAAAGCCTAAAGCTCATTGTAGCAGCATGAACCAGTTTATCAGACCTTTACAAGTATACCATTTCACCTTTTACATTGTATGCATTGCAAATAATCCTTGCATACACCAAATTAGATCTTTACAAATGTATCAAACATATATACATTAGACATGATGTAGTTTTATTTTATTTATTTGTATTGAATAATTAATATAATTTAACTAATTTAAAAAAAAAAATAGATTATCAATATTTTATAATTTTTTAAAATTAAATTTTAGTTAATTTTAAAATTAATTATAACACTGGTACATTTTGACCAATTTTTTGATGACAGCCCGTCAGAATTTTGACGGCTGTTTGTCGCTATTATTTCGTCAGAATTTTGATGTTTCAAAATTTTGATGAAATAATAGCAACAAACAGCCATCGAAATTCTGATGGGCCGTCATCGAAAAATTGGTCAAAATGTACCAGTGTAAACTTTAAAAATATTTTGTTGATTAGTTTTTTATATGATTAATAATTTTTCCCCTAATAATATTTCATTTCACATAGAAACAAAATTCTAGATTTAAATATTTATTTTTGTAATATATAGACACACACATTCTGGTGATTTGATTATTAATTTACTCTATGATTGGTTATTCAAATTTAAAGAACAATATACCTACTTGAACTCAAAAATACAAAAGTAGACATGCAAAATAATTTTTGATTTTTTTGAAGTTAGAATTTAATGTAATTTTAGAAAATAAAATAATTTGGATGCAAAGAAAAATAATTAGAAAATTTAGTGTTATATATATATATATATACATTCTTAATTTATTCTTAAATTATAATTAATAATTACTGAATTATTTTAAAAATAAAATTTATATTTAATTTAATTTATTTGTAGTAGATAATTACTATAATTAATTTTGAGCTTAGATATTGTTGTGATTTGATTAATGATTTTGTATGATTAATAATTCTAACTCTAATAATACTTCATTTCACATATAAATAGAATTCTAGGTTAAAATACTTATTTTTGTTCGTAATATTTTTCATTAATGCCAAATTTATAAACTAAGGTTAAGACATTAATAATTCTAACCCTAATAGTATTTAATTTCACATACAAATAAAAATATATACTAACTTTTCTTTGTTTAATATATTTATCATTAATGCCAAAATTATAAACTAGTATCGAGAAATAAATAACCTTAACCAAAAGATTTATACTAGAACTCTAATTGAACCCTAAACCTAACCCTAACAATATGATTTAATTATGGTTAGGGTTAGAGTGAGAATTTAATTATGGTTAGTTTTAGGGTTATAATTAGGGTTAGGGTTAGGATTCAATTATGATTATAGTTAGGGTCAAATTTATAAGCTAATATTAAGATATTCACAACTCTAACCCTAACCTAACCTTAATTTCCATCCTAGAATGCTAACTAAACCAAAATTGAACTGTAACAATAAGGTTCAATAAGAGTTAGTGTTGGTATGTGGCGACTGATCATGCTATACTGTATAGCCCATGGTATACTGTACACCCCGGCCCCCTGTCCTTGCCGGGGTCTGGGGCCGAGCTGGGCCTTGGGCGGGGGTTCGGGGGCGCAGGCCCCAAGAAATTTTTTTTTTGCCATTTTTTCGCGTCGTCAGCAAAAAAGGAAAAATCTCTGAAAAAGAAAGAAAACCGACTTTGTAAAACCCTAATTCTAGAAGCTTCTAAAAGCTTGTTAAAAGGGGTTGGGATGGGGGTTACAGTATGATGAAAAAAATGCGATTATTCGCAAGATTGTAATAGGTTTTGCATTGAATAATAGAAGTATTGGATGGCTGTGGTTTGGTGGATGTAGCCCAGATTGGGTGAACCGCATTAAATTCTCTATTTTATGATTTATTCTATGTATGTTTTAGTTTCTCTATTTATTATTTAAATCTACATTTAATTGTTAGATATCTGCCATCTCTAACCCTAACAAGTGGTATCAGAGTGAGTTGTGTTTCAATTATCGTCTGTAGGAAAGTCTCACGGCTGAGTGGGAGTCTCACGGTTGAGTGGGAGCAATGACAGACGAGGGTAAGAAGGTTGAGAAGTTTAATGGGTAGAACTATCAATTATGGAGCATGCAAATGGAGGACTATCACTATCAGAAGGATTTATGGAGGCCATTTAAAGGGAAAGCCAAGAAACCTGCAACAATGTCAGATGAGGACTGGGAGATCTTGGATAGAAAGGCTCTTGGCAGTATTCATCTATGCCTGGCACAATCGGTGGCGTTTAATATTACAACAACAAAGACAACTCAAGAGTTGATGGAAACCCTGGCAAAGTTATATGAAAAGCCTTCCGCTTCGAATAAGGTATTTCTTATGAAGCGTTTATTTAATATGAAAATGGTAGAAGGTGGGTCAGTTACTGATCATTTGAATGAGTTTAATACGGTCACTAGTCAATTAACCTCTCTAAAAGTAAATTTGATGAAGTTAGGGCTCTTTTGATTCTGTGTTCTTTCCTGAAAGCTGGAATAGCTTGGTAATGGTTGTTAGCAATTCTGTTTCTGGTTTGAATACATTGAAATTTGATGATGTTGTTGGTGTTATTTTGAGCAAAGAAATTGTAGGAAAAGCTCTAGTGGAACATCCACATCGAGGCGGTGTTTTGAATCTGAGAAGCGAGGGGTAGAACAAAGGGAGAGGAAAGAATTATGGAAATCGTGGGAAGTCACAAAGAAAGAGAAAATCAAAGGACAAAAGGTCCCAATCCGAGGAGATAAGAGGAGTTAGCACGAGAATGCGTGGTAAGCGAGTCGCTTGAAGGAAAAGTGCTTGGTCTCAAGAAAATAAAGATGGAACCAACAAGAAAGGGAAGCAAAAGAGGCAAATGTGGTAAGTAATAAAACTGATGAGGATGCTTTGATTCTTTCCCTTGATAATGCTGATGATTCTTGGGTGTTAGATTCAGGGGCTTCATTTCATGCTACTCCCCATAGAAGTTATTTTCTTGATTATGTCCAAGGGATTTTGGGCTGGTTTATTTAGGAGATAACGAACCCTGTCAGATTGTTGGAAAGGGAAGAATCAAGATTAAGTTGCAAAATGGGAATCATTGGCTACTACGTGAGGTAAGGCATGTTCCAAAGTTAAGCAGAAATTTAATTTCAGCGGGGCAACTAGATGATGAAGGTTGTGTTCTTACATTTAGTGATAAAAATTGGAAGGTCACAAAGGGTGCCTTAGTAGTAGCAAAAGGTGTGAAAGTAGGCACCTTATATCTTTGTATAGGACATACTATTCCTTCGACTTTAATTGTTATTCGGCAGAGTCAATCTTCGAGCAGGTTGCTGCGATTAAGGAGTAAAAGATCATACAGTTGTTGTGGACTCTAAATCAGCACTGTGGCATAATAGACTTGGGCATATGAGTGCAAAAAGGTATGAAAGTACTTCATTCAAATAATGTTTTACCGGGTCTAAAATGTGTTAATATGGATTTTTGTGAAAGTTGTGTGTATGGAAAATAAAAAGAAGTTAGTTTTTCTCAAGGATAGGAGAGAAGCAAAGAAAGATGAGAAATTGGAGCTTTTGCATATAGATGTATAGGGACCAGCTCAGGCATCTTCTCTCGGTGGCTCTCTGCATTATGTTACATTCATTGATGATGCAATTAGAAAGGTATGGATTTATTTCCTTAGGCAGAAATCTGATGTATTTGAAACTTTCAAAAAATGGAGAAGCTTGGTTGAGAATGAGATGGGTAAAAAGATAAAATGTCTCAGATTTGATAATGGTGGTGAGTATTGCAGTAAAGAGTTTGAAGATTATTGTTCCTCTAATGGTATTTGTAGGCATAAAATGGTTCCAAGGACTCCATAGGAAAATGGAGTGGCTGAGCGCATGAATAGAACAATAATGGAGAGTGCACGGACTATGAGATTGCATGTTGG
>VDFB02000013.1:91966416-91987114 GCA_007258455.2 Sequoia sempervirens
CTTCGTCAGTGAAAAAGGAAAAATCTCTGAAAAAGAAAGAAAATCGACTTTGTAAAACCCTAATTTTGGAAGCTTCTAAAAGCTTGTTAAAAGGGGTTGGGATGGGGGTTACAGTATGATGAAAAAAAACGCGATTATTCGTAAGATTGTAATAGGTTTTGCACTGGATAATAAAAGTATTGGATGGCTGCGGTTTGGTGGATGTAGCCCAGATTAGGTGAACCACGTTAAATTCTCTATGTTATGATTTATTCTATGTATGTTTTAGTTTCTCTGTTTATTATTTAAATTTGCATTTAATTGTTAGATATTTGCCATATCTAACCCTAACAGTTAGGGTTAGGGTTCAAGTAGGTTTATGGTTGGAATTAGGGTTTAGTTACTTGGTTAGGGATACCATTTAATTAGTGTTATGATTAGGTTCAAGTCCAAGTTATAGTTAGGGTTTAGTTAGGCTTATTTTGGTTAATCTTACAATTGGGGTTTAAATAGAATGCCAATTGAACCCTAATTTAACCCTAACAATAAGGTTCAATTAGAGTCAGAGTTTGGGTTCAATTAGGATTCAATTAAGGTTATGATTACTATTTAATTACAGTCATGGTTAATGTTAAGTTAGTGTAGAACCAAGATCCTAGCACCTGCAAAACACAACAAACAAACACATTATAAGATTGGAATGCAAGTTAGAATCTAAGTTCCCCATGAAATCCATTTGTTAAGCTTAAATTAGGGAATAAGATGAAGTACACAATAAGAAAACAATAAGATAGATTGAATCCTAATTAAACAAGCAAACTCTTGATCCAATGGGGGAATTGGTGCCAATTTGATGTGAAAATTGGCCCTTTCCCAACTCCAATGATGCAATGTTGATGAGTGATGAAGAGTGATCCACTTTATTGAAGATTAAAGTATGCTCCATGATGAAAAACCTACATAACCGAGCTAAGACTTGATGAAATGGCTAAAAATGATAATGCTTGAGGATGGATTTGAGTATAGTAAGTTTGCTCAAATTGTGGATGATAAAATGAGGAGATTATCCTCTTATTTATAGAGTGACAAATTGGAGAAATGCCCAAAATGAAGCAATGTGGGACTAACTTTCAACCAAAGAAAAGATGCCACTTGTAAAGAGGTGAATGATTGAAGGATGTGCACATTTTGATGAATGTGCCCATAAATGCAATTAGGTGGATATTTGAATTTGAATTTTGGCATGTTAGAGGGAGAAAGAAATACATTAAAGGCCACTTGGCTCAATGCAAAAGGACTTGTAAGGTGACATAGATTCCTTGATGGATGTACAAAGTCCACTTGGATTTGAATTTCAAATTTGAGGAATATTCCTTCATTATGCCATGTTGAGAGAAAATAGAGATTTATTAAATGAATTAAATCTATTTTCATGTGCAAGTGGAAAAACATGGAGGATGTGACATGAATTAGAATTAAATTAATCAAGGGTTAATTAATTTATTGAAGGGTTAGATGATGTGACAAATTTGACTGAGATTTATGGGTTAATTTCAGTCAAAGATGAGAAGAATATGATAAAGGAATTAAATAAATAAATATTTTTTCTTCATTTAATTAAAAAGAAATGGAGTTAGATTAAATCAAATAAGGTTTTAATTTATTTAATTTAATAAGATGACTTTAGAGATTGATTTATGATTTACTTAAATAAAATTGATTTATTTAATTAAAGAGGAAAATATGATTTAATCAAATAATAATATCTTTAATTAAAAGATGAACATTAGATTTAATTAAATAAAGTGATTTATTTAATCAAGAGAAGATAATAATTTAATCAGATAAAGTTGATTTTTTTGATTAATAGAGGAAAATTGATGAATTTAATCAAATAAAGGTATTCAATTAAATGGCTAAATCAAGGGATTATTTAGGATGAAATAGTGTTAGTAGTCAAAATCAAATGTGCAATGTCAATCGGTATATTTTCCATGTCTACATTTTTCCCCTCTTTGAAGCAACATACTTCTGCATTGGTTCAAAGAATAAATTGTCTTGATCAAAAGTGAAAAATTCTCTGATTTTTTGGATGCCCCACTATTGCCCTTGTGAGAAGAATTACGTTGGTATAGTACCCCCTCAAGAGATCGAGTGGAAATGCTAATTTCCAATCAAGATCACAATAAAATGAGAGAGGAGTGGTTCTACTGGTCAAAGGACGAAAGATAATTCTTTAGAAAGATCAGATATTTGAAGTAGAAAATTTAGATGATGCATAGATAGTCATCAGCCATGGGTAGCCTTGAATGTATATTTTGATATAAAACACAGATCTGATTCATGGAAAAGATAGAAGAATAAGAAGAAAAAGATGGATGAAAAGAGGATCCAACAAGTCCATGAGTCATTAAGACTTTATTAGAGATGATGATGTTTTGCTTACCGAGAGTGGGGATTTTGAAAGGGCCAATTACCTTATGTTTGATAACACATGTAGGCACGATGCATCAAGGTATAAAGAAATAGGATGGTGTTGCACCTAGTGTGATGGAATTTGACTCGACAAACAAATAAGAGTATTCTTGTTCACACCTAACATATGAAAAACCTTGCTAGGATGCACTTCATAAGTTTCAAAAATCTTAGACCAAAACACAGAAAGGTATAACCCATCAATGCAATAGTCAACAAGCTACCTAAAACACCTTTCATACACACCTAACAAAGCAAGTATTTTCCAAGGTTATATTACAAGAACATCCAACAAGCACAACAAACAAAAGATAATGATTGTTGCCCCATTCCTTTCTATCTAAATAATTTTGATTAGACATCATCGAGAGGTCATTGGAATGAGTGCAATAATATAAATCAAAAGAAGATATCAAGTAAGCAAACAAGTCAATGTTTTTCATACCTACAACCAAAGGGATGTGTTTTGATAGGATAAGAATCCAAGGTGATATCCAAAATGATGCCCATTGTCGGAATGATATATCCTAGGACATGCATTGTATAGGATGATGAGGGGTTAATAAGTTGTTTGATAAGCTGTTGATATAAAGTTGATTGCCATGTTTGTGAATGATCAAGAGTTTGATTTTGTGTTTTAAAGGTTTGTTGTTTCAATTTTGATTTTGCATTTGAAGTTTGATTTTGCTGATTGTTGTGATTGTTCCTATTTGTTTTGCCAAAGGATGAAGGTGATGATTGATTTATTATGGATGATTGATGTTTATTGCGGGTAAAAGAAAAATGGGACAGATGGATTTTTTGGGTTTTTTGAATGTTTTTGATGTTTTGAAATGTTTTGAGGTTGTTTTTTGGGTTTTTTCAAGATTTTACAAATGTTTTTATGTTCTATGAGATTTTATGAATGTTTTTGGATTTTGTGTCTCAGGGGCTAATCAAAGATTAGCCTTGACTACATTTAAGCTCAAAGATGACATAGTTTAGATACCATGTTTTTGACATTTTCTAACTTTTATGAATTTTTTTTTTGGATTTTTCACATGATTTTGATGATTTGGATATGGATATGTGCGACGATGTTAGTGCTCTATTTTGGGATTTTGTTGAAAATGAAGCTAAGGTTGATTGATTAGATTGATGGATTGATGATGATAACATTGTTGAGGATACACAATAATGCAAGGATAGTGCTAAGCAACACAAGGATTGGGAAGGATATCCCCAAGATCATGATGGGATTGATGATGATAAAATTGTTGAGGATACACAACAATGCAAGGATTTGATTGATCAGGATTGATGATGATAACATTGTTGAGGATGCACAACAATGCAAGGATTTGATTGATTAGGATTTTGAAGCTTGATTTTGGAACTAAATTTTTTTTGAACGATTTGATGTGATGTTGAATCACGTGTTAGATGCAACTGATATCAATTGTTTTGATTGATTTTTGATGAAAGATGAAGATTGATAGGGAATGTCTTCTTGTCAAAAGATGCCATGGGCTAGTGATTTGGATTTTTGCTCACAAGAGGTGGACCAATTTGATTTCACATTTTCTGATGTTCAGATCACCACATAAATTGGAGGATATATATCAAGATTTATTCCTGAAGCAAGATGTAAATATGTTCCCCCAATGTCCAGCAATGTAGGGAATGTCATGGGTGGATGCTTGGATGGATGTATGGATGGAAGGATATGGATTATCTTGTAATAAGATAAGGTGTTCAAACAAAGAATGCTCATTGGATAATGCTTCATGACTCAGATAACATTGGGATAGGATAGGATCAATGAAAATGAGTCATGTCAAGATGTTTACCATAAGAAAGTCTAAAGTGTGCACCAAAGTTTGTCAAGATCAAGATAATGCAGATAGATGGCAATGGGTTGGATAAATGGTTCATGGATGAATGGATTTATTATGGATAAGATGGATGGAAATGGATTAGATAAATTGTTCATGGATGAATGGATTTATTATGGATAAGATGGTTGGAATGCTAGACTTATTATGGATGTGATAAGATTCTTTCACTTGAAGTGGTGCATGTAGATGCTTGATTCTACATATGATACATGTTTGCTAGGTTTTCATCATGGTACCTATCCAAAGTGCCACTATAGTGGTTTTCACTAGAGGAAGATTTTTTTCTTTACTATTTTCAATCCTTTTTTTGATTTTTTTTTAGATTTTCATATTTTTTGATATTTTGGGATTTTTCTAAAATATTTTAAGCTCATGTTGAACCACTTGGTGATGTCAATGTAAATGATTCTATCATAATGTCCCATCGATATCCTACCTGAAGAATTTTTTTTTCCAAGATACATGCACTTGAATGCAATTTTTGATATTCATGATCTTCATTGTTGATACTGGTGTTGACTTCGTCTTTGTGCGTACATCGCGACAAAGTGCCTTCTAAATCCTTATGATAAAGGGTCGTTGCCAACACATGGTCAATGTGAAAATTAGATATTATGCGTGGAGGCATGGATGGAGTGTTTTTAGGGATAGGAGATGGATTGGTTGAAAATTTGGAACCTTTGACTCTCCAAACTTGGGAAGATGAGCAATGATGGGTGGATACAAAAATGTGCATGGAATTAGGACCAATCGCTTGATACACTTTGTACGTCGCTTGAAAATCTTGCTTTTTCTTTTGTGGACATCTTTGATGGATACTTTTCCCTTTTTTATTTTTCCCCATAGTTTCTTTGACTAATGGAGTTTGATAGGGATAATCTTTCTTTGTATTCATTGGTATCCATTTATATTTGATTTTTCCATTATGCTTCTCAACTTCTTTTTCTTTGATAATGTTCTTTGTGCTTTGATTCAAATCTTTCCTTTTATGTTGGTCCCAATTCATGGATGGGGTGATTCAAATCTTTCCTTTTATGTTCATGTTTGGTAAACTTGTACTTGGTATATTCACATTTGACATGTATGGATTTGGTGGGATAATGTTGTTTGATTGAGGATTCATGCATTGGGTGTTTGGTTGATAGATTTGTAAGTTTGGAATTTGATTTAAATCTATCATAGGGAAAGATTTTCCAAAGTTTAGATTGGGCATACTCACATTTGTTGTACCATTAAAGTTTGTAGGAGATAATGATCGCATGTATGAATTTTATAAATGTGAGTTTTGATAATCAATTCGCATTGTAAGGCTTTGATAGTTTGGTTGATTTAGACCACTCATGATGTATGAATCAAGTTTGCATTCCATGTTGTTGTGTTTTTTCCTTGTTGACCTCTAAGGGATTTAGGACCAATTATGAAATCAAGGATGAAAGGGGTGAATGATATGGGTGTTGAACTTTTAGGAACCTTGGAGGGATACTAGACTTTAGGACTTTTGGATTTTGGATTTTGGATTGGATTTGACTTGGATAATGAACTCATAAACCCCAAGATGTTGGATGTTATCTTGGAATAAAATTTTCCACAAGGTGATAATTTAACTAAGTATATGGGGATGGATTCATCCACACACACTTAGCCAAACAAGGTGATGTTTATTTGATTTGAAGGATTTTCCAAAAGTCTAGTATGAATGATTTTTCCAATGGTTCAAAAGTTGTTTGTGAGATGGGATTTGATTGATGTTTTGAAGGATGGATGAAGATTGATTTTGATCCTAAATGAACCTAAGAGAGACTTGTTTACAAGACTAAGGTTTTGAATAAAATTATTTTTCCTTCAAACCAAAAGATCAATATTTGTTCAAAAGACCATAAGACAAAAGATACACAAGCACATGTGTGGGGTTCAATTGATTTCATCTTGATTAGTGAATTGATTTTACCACAAAAAATTTCTTGACTAGTTTTCAAACTAAATGTAGAAAGTCCTAACTTCTTTTCATCCCACAAAGTGCTATGTGGAATTTCCAAGAAATCAAGACAAGGGTTGCCTAATGTTGACTTTAGGAAAATAAAATTGAGATATAAATCCAAATACTTAGAAGCCTCTAAGGATGAAATCCCAAGGACAAGCAATAGCACTTGGATTTTGTTAATGGTATTTGCTCCTCCTAAAGGGTTTGAAATTTGATGTTCATGTTGAATGCTTGTTTTTCAATGTTTTCGATCAAGCAAGTGTTTTGATACCAAGTACATGCACAAACCTATGGATAGAAAGGAGTATATTTGTTGAATCCCCATTTGGAAAATTCTAGCTACGCCTATTTTTAGCGAATGGTTAGATGCTTGACCCCATTGGCTCCCCTCCATGACACTCAATTTAATGGGGCAGCCAAGCATTAACACCCATGAAACTCCCATGGCATGTTTTCCATTTCTACTAAAAGCCATAAAAGTATGGGACGGCTTCAGAATGACCATTCTTCCACCAAAAAATAGATAATAATTTGGGCCACTAAACAAATTGGTTCTTAGTCAAGGAAATTAGGGACATGGTACCTTGTGAGCATCCAACAAGCCACTAAAGGCCTTAATCAATCCTACTAGGGGCATGTATACTTTTCACGATAGTACCCCATTCTAAAAGACATTGTATGGCTAAGGCCTACATACCATGAAGACTTGACAATTTAGTCTCATCCATTTATATATTGGCCAGCTCGAGTGAAAAACCAATTGGAGTTGCCTTTGAGTTCTCCTTTCAGATGTGTCTCTTAGGTAGGCCCCTCTAAAGGTTAAAAATAGCGAGCAAGCACATCCATAGTTCGATCAATCTTTTTTTAGAAACAAAGAGAGAACACATGCGATATACCTAACTCACACTCGCACGCTTTGTTTAATTTTAAGAACCCAATTGAAATGTGGAGGCAATTACTTTACCCAACTTGAGACCACCAAAATCCTTTTGATTCTCAAGATTTCTAAGGCATGAGAGAAGTGCATACATCCTTTTGATGGTATTACTTTGAATAAGAAATTACAAAACAAAGTAGCCCATGTTCGTTTTAACCATTCAAAGCAATTTGTAAGTTGTTTTTAAAGCACCAAATGCAATGTGAAGATTTTCTTTGTTCAATTGTTAATCTCAAACCAAATCTAGTGAGTTTTTCTTAAAGTTTATTTAGCCCTTTTGTCTTGTTTGTTTTAAGCCCAAATGAAATTTAGTGAGTCCTAAAAGCTTCAAGAAATAAAGTCCTTAAATTTGGAATTATAATTATTTCCAAAAGTGTTTAAAAACACTTGATACAATAGAGAAATGATGCCATAGTAAACCTTTGTCTTCATTTCATCCCTTCCCTTTTTGATTTCCTAACTTGAAAAAGTGCTCAAAATGTTAGATGAGCTCAAGAAACAAGAAGATATAAGGGTTAGATGAATGATTAAGCATAAAAATCCTCAAATTTAGACCATCTTACAAGGTGTTTTGACTTTAGATGTAAAATTGAACATTTTAACTCTATCAAAGTTAAGAAATACCTACATAATTGGATAGCTTATGAAATTCTACCCCATTTAAAAAAAAAGCTTTGAGAAAGACCTTTGTATGACCAAGATATGGCCATTTTAAGATTAGCTATAAATGCACTAAAATAGTCTGAGAAGCACTAAAAAAGTCTTAGAAGTGCTAAAAAAGTGCTCATAAGGACTAAAACAAGTGCTCAAAAGCACTAAGATAGTGCTTAGAAGCACTAAAACAGTCTCAAAAGTGCTAAAACAATGCTCAAAAGTACTAAAACAATGCTTAGAAGTGCTAGAACAGTGCTCATAAGTGCTAAAACATGGCTTAAAAGTGCTAAAATAGGGCTTAGAAGTGCTGGAAAATCTTGCAGATGTGCTATAACGGGGCCTAACAAACATACCTGTTAAAAAAACAACGAAATTCATAAAAAAAATGTTAGATTTGGGATTTCTGCCCCCTCTCTAGTGCGAAAATGTAGAACCAAGATCCTAACACTTGCAAAACATAACAAATAAACACATTATAAGATTGAAATGAAAATTAGAATCAAAGTTCCCCATGAAATTGATTTGCAAAGCTTAAATTAGGGAATAAGATGAAGAACACAATAAGAAAACAATAAGATAGATTGAATCCTAATTAAACAAGCAAACTCTTTATCCCATGGGGGAATTGGTGCCAATTTGATGTGAATATTGGCCCTTTCCCAACTCCAATGATGCAATGTTGATGACTGAGGAAGAGTGATCCACTTTGTTGAAGATTCAAGTGTGCTCCATGATGAAAAACCTACATAACCTAGCTAAGACTTGATGAAATGGCTAAAAATGATAATGCTTGAGGATGGATTTGAGTATAGTAAGTTTGCTCAAATTGTGGATTATAAAATGAGGAGATTAGCCTCTTATTTATAGAGTGACAAGTTGGAGAAATTCCCAAAATGAAGCAATGTGGGACTAAACTTCAACCAATGGAAAGATGCCACTTATCAAGAGGTGAATGGTTGAAGGATGTGTACATTTTGATGAATGTGCCCTTAAATGCAATTAGGTGGATATTTGAATTTGAATTTTGGCATGTTGGAGGGAGAAAGAAATGCATTAAAGGCCACTTGGCTCAATGCAAAAGGACTTGTAAGGTGACATAAATGCCTTGTTGGATGTACAAAGTCCACTTGGATTTGAATTTCAAATTTGAGGAATATTCCTTCATTATACCATGTTGAGAGAATATAGAGATTTAATAAATGAATTAAATCTATTTTCATGTGCAAGTGGTAGAACATGGAGGATGTGACATGAATTAGAATTAAATTAATCAAGGGTTAATTAATTTAATAAAGGGTTAGATGATGTGACAAATTTGTCTTATTTTTATGGGTTAATTTAAATCAAAGATGAGAAGAATATGATAAAGGGTTAATTAAATAAAGATTTTTGATTTATTTAATTAAAAAGGGATGGAGTGAGATCAAATCAAATAAGGTTTTAATTTATTTAATTTAATAAGATGACTTTAGAGATTGATTTATGATTTAATTAAATAAAATTGATTTATTTAATTAAAGAGGAAAAGATGATTTAATCAAATAATGATATCTTTAATTAAAGGATGAATATTAGGTTTAATTAAATAAAGTTATTTATTTAATTAAGAGAAGATAAGAATTTAATCAGATAAAGTTGATTTATTTGATTAATAGAGGAAAATTGATGAATTTAATCAAATAAAGGTATTTGATTAAATGGCTAAACCAAGGGATGATTTAGGATGAAATAGTGTTAGTAGCCAGAATCAGATGTGCAACGTCAATCAGTATATTTTCCATGTCTATAGTTAGGATTAAAATTATTAATCTAGAATAAAAATTGGAGCTAAGGTTAGGGCTATGGTAAGTGGAAGGGTTGGGGTTAAATTAGGGTTCAATAATGGGTAGGGTACAATAAAGGTATAATAATATTGGTTACTTTTTTACTCATGATCATGCTAGATGCCAATTTGGTTTAAAAGGCCACTTGTCAAAACCCACAAGGCATTTATTTCTATATACCTTATCTATTGTTTAGATTTTTTATCATCATGTTTAACCTCATGAGAATGCTTCAGAGTAAATTACACCTTGTAAATCCACCTGCACCTAGAGAACCATTCAATATCTCAAAATTTGACTTTTTTTCTAGAATGATTATCAAATTGGATATGCCCAAAGCCTTTGATAAGTTGAATTAGAAAATTATATACTACATATACCTCTTGTCAACTGCAACCAAGGGAGTACTAATTGCATAATGAATTGTCTTCTATTTCAATTTGATTAATCATCCCCATAGGGTATTCTTCACCAAGTAGGGGATTAAGTTAAAGATACCCATTATCATGTATTTTTTCCATCTAAATGGTAGAGGCCCTTAGTACAAAACTTATACTAGCTAGTATGTTACAAAATTTTATATGACTGCCAATTCTAGAAGAACAAGCCAGTACATATAGTTTATAGATGTTACTTGACTTACAAGATAGATGAGTTTCTAGAGGAGATGCAAGTAAAGACAAATTTTCAATTTGTTTTAGTGCCCAATGTGGAGTATCTGGAATTTATTATTAATTCTAAATTTGATATTGACATATATCTTTGAACTAAGATTGATACTACTATTCTGATTCATTGGCGATAATTATTGGATATGTGTGTAAAATCTAGAGATTTGTGTTTGATTGAAAAGAGTTATCTCTTGTGATTTATCAGTAAATTATCATTTCTGTTCATGGGATTCTTACACAAAAAATATATTTATACATTTCTTGCAGATTCTATTCCAACTGATCATAACAAAAAAACTTCCAATTTTGAAAATAATATAACATAGAACCAAATATCAATAAAAATCACAAACAAAGATTGTCAAGAGTGTATCTCATTTAGCTTTTATTTAATCTTTCTCTTTATGTCTACGATTTCCTGAAGTTTGTCTGATCATCCAAATAAAATGTTGATGGATATTTAACACATTTAGTGCACTCATTCCCTAGTTCATCATATCTAGCAGAGAGTATGCCCATCTAGATATGACTTTAGAATTTGGTTATGACTTATCCAAAGATAGTGATGTCAAAAAAAATTCAAATGAGACAAGAAGATCTAGAAGCTAAGGGTACACACATCAATGTCTATGTTAAACAATTAACACCCTAGAAAAACATCAGTTCACACAGTGATGAGTCTACAGTACAAAAATGTGATTCTAGATGGTAGGCTTATAGCTATACTATCCTAGAAATGCACGAGAATTGTGTGGTCACCTTGAAAGGAACAAAATAATTTGAATCATTATAGTTGAAGTATCTAATGTGTCCATCAACATTTTGAGTAAAAAATGTCACATGAAGAGCAAGTTCTTTAAGGGTAAAATTTTTGCAATCCAAAGAGTAGCATCAAAATTTGAGCTACAAAGGATAATTTTAAATTTTATATGGTTGTTTAAAATACTAATTTTTTTTTCTTGAGAATTAGTTGTTCTAGACTTTCAACTTACACTTAAATATTTTGAAGGTAAGGGAAAGCAACAATAATAGTTAAATATCTTAAGAACAAAATTTTCAGACAAAATGGGCAGATCTGAATTTTCATAGACCACTTTTTACATACTCTACAAGAAATATCGTAATCTTTATTTTCAATTGAAAAAGGATCTGGAAAAATACATATCTATAAATTTATAAGTACATATATTTAGTTTGTAAATAAATACAAATTGATTAAGGGTGGACTACATTTTCTCTTCTTAAAAAAGTGTTTGACATGTTAGAATATGAGCCATATTCTACTGAATAGCTCTGAAATTTGAAACATAGTAGACAATATTTGCTTAAGTAGTAATTTAATGTTTTAAACCATGTTTCCACAAAAAATTATGTACACCATAGCTACTCAAAACAAAAATAATTTCCTACAAATTTTACTCATGAAGCAGATATTCGTGTTGTTGCAGTAGGTGTGCCAAATTTGGTTCCTGGTGATTGGCTAAAACCTAGTGCAATACTAATTGATCTTGGCTTAAATGTAGTAGAGGTATGGCATCTTCTAACTACCTTTTTTCAAAAAAAATTGTATGTAAAATATGGTTAATATATAGCAAATTAAAACTATTGCTTCCACTTTTGTAGGATCCTAGTGCTAAAAGAGAATACCAATTAGTTTGTCATGTTTCCTATGAAGAAGCTTCAAGAATAGCTTCAAAAATTAATCCTCTACCTTATGGTCTTGGTTCAATTACTATTGCAATGCTTCAATCCACTACTCTACAATTGACAAAATAGGTATATTGGTTCAATTGAGATTTTTGATGTTTGATCTAGGCCTTTTGCAATACACTTCACATTATAAGTTTTATCAGGCTTATAAATGATTTATCATCATTGATTGGAATAAAAAGATCAATTTCTATCATAAGGAATTTTTTGGAGACATTAGGCACCTATAAGAGGACTTAGGACTATATGCTCTCATTTTCATTCATGCAGAAAACTATAACATTTAAGCAGGTTGCTTATACATGACTCTACGTACAATGAAAGTTCTAAAGATCTTTACTTTTTTAAAGAGGATTTTTTTATCATATATGCTGAATGGTTAAGGAAATATTTGAAGTCATTAATATTTACATAATGTTGGAAACATGTAAATTGCGCTTTCTTCATCACCTAAAAGCATAACCAGAGCATCTTAGAATTTTGAAGTGAGCAAAATTCTTTTGTTAAAGGGTCATTTTTTAATGGAAGACACAATTGACTCTATCAATGATCAAATTCCTAAATTTAGGTGACAACTACTTTATCTTGACCAATTGTTCCTAAAACACAACAAACACAACAAATACAAACACAACTATTCTAAAACTTTCTAGCGAGAACTTTGCTGCTCTGCAACTCTTAGTTGAGGTGGTCACTTATACTTCCTTGGATGAAATATTAAGAAGATTTAAGTCAATTAAAATACAAATTTAAAATCTTTTAACCGATATGACTTATGTTATTGAATGTTACATTTTCTCTAAATTATAAACAATAGAAGCTTTAAGTCATTTAAAATAAAAATTTGAATTCTTTTCATCAATATAACGAATTTTATTGGATGTTATTTTTTCTTAATTATAAATAGTAATTAAAATTTTTTAATATATTTTTATTGAAAACACTGTTATGATGAAAAGGGTACAAATTATTATAAATTAAATTGTTATTGATAAAATCTTTTTTTTTTTTCTTATAAATTTAACTTATCTCATATTTTAATGATAATATCAAGATTTAATTTCCTAAATTTTGAAGCCAAACTATTGCTCCATATTTTATGATTAATATTTACCCATCTTTCATATTATTCTTTAATAACTTTCTAAGTCACCCCTCATCTCTAAGAGGCCAAAGCTCGTTAAGATTCCATTACAGAATGTTCTAGTATGTAGCCATCGTAGTCTAGAAATTACTCACAATCACGGATTTTCTTCTCCTCCAAATTCCTTAACGATTACAAGGTGCTGATAAAACAATCACACTTTTTCTTTCCCCTCTAAATTTCTCAAGGATTATAAGGTGCCTGGAAATGACATTTTCTTATGTCTACTGTCTAGACAATTGTGATATTTCAACTTCCTTTACACATTTCTTTAGACAAAAAATATGTGAAATTATGAAGGTCAAATCGTTCCAGGTCTTTCCATTTATGCTAACTAATCATTTGATTAATTTTCAAAAAACATATAGGACTCAATTTTATCGAACGATTGAATTGTGCCACCATAATACTACAATTCAAAATTATTTCAATACTTTGAGTCCATACATGAATCGTGTGTATGCCCTATTTTTGAATGCTCAATTTTAACTAATGCCCTATTTGCTTGAAAAACACATATATATACCCCCAAAAAGTTAAATTTTATAATGATAAAAAAAATCTTTACACCTTATTTTTATTAGTATGCATCTTTCCCTTAATTATTATCTTAATCTCTCCTACATATGTATTACGTTTTAAAAGAATTAATTTTTTTTTCTAAGATTTTTTTCTTATTATAAAATTTAAAAGTGCATACATCTTATGCAGATTTACATATTTTTATTAATGTTTGATTTTTAGGCTTGTTGTTAGTAAAGGTGTCTATATTTTATATTTTAAGATAGAAAATGATTTGTCAAAAAATGTATGCTCTATAGTTTAGGACATTGATCAACACTTTTCTCCAAAGATCATTCAAGGAGACCCTAGAGATCTCAATCCAAGGATCTAAAGGGGAAAGAGATCTACAATAGAGATTCCCTAAGGTATGATTAATGATTAAATAGGGGTTCACCACTAAGATAGGACTTGGAAAGATAAATGACATGCACGATCTAATTATGAAACTTAATGATATGCAATACTTTACTAAATGACCTAGAAATGTATGCAAAACAAAATAGAAAGTTGGAGAAGCAAAGAGGGGTACCTAGAAACCTGTAGCAACTTGAATGAAGGCCTGAAATGATGGAAACACTAAAATTAATGCATAATAGGACTCATACACTAGGATGGGTGATTTAGTCCTAGATTAGGGTTTTTGGGCAAGAATATAAATTTGGTAGAGACAAATCTAAAACACCTAGAAATTAGAAAAAACACTATACTAGGACTCATGCCAGAAGTGGCGTATCATTCCATCTTGGATTTTTTGAAGGATCATGATCTAAATTTTCTCTTCAACCTCTACTCTATGTTCTCAATCTAGTTTCCAAATTTGAATTGTTGAATTCTACTCTATAGATGTCTTCCAATGGTCTTGTAAATAAGGTGACAACTCTGATGACTTTGCACACTTGACAACTTATTTATAATCTTTCTCCTTAGAGGGTCTTCAACCTAGATCTGCAAATCACACACTAAAGAGAGGGAAAAATGTTGTTTTGTTAGTGGAAAGGGGTTTTCCTTCGTCAAACCCCATTTTCGTAATCAAACCTTGTAATGAAATCAAATGGATAGGAGGAATGATGAATGAAAAAATGTAATGTTGCAACTCACCAAACCCTAGCAATAAAGTGCTACAAACATGTATGAAATGGCTCCAATGGATGTAGATCTTGACTCTTACTTGAATGTAGTAGATCTTGAATTAAATGCTTGCTTGAATCATAAAACCCCACATCACATCTGTTAGCTCAAAAAATTGTAACATGATGCATGATGACTTTTACATTATGCTTGATACTTGAATAATGCTCTAAAACACTTGATAGTCAGCTCTTGAAGGCTCTTGAATACTCTTGTAAATCTTGAATGATCTAATGCATGAATACCTGAAAGTTTAAGTCACTTGATTGCTTGTTAGGATAAAATGAGTGAAATAACCTTGTATTTATACTTGTTTAGGCCAAATTTTTTGAAATTACAATACTACAAGCCAAAATTAGATCTAGGAGAATAAAATCCTACCAAAAATTTAAATTTAATTTAATTTTGAGCCACACAAGACTCATACACCAGAAGTGGCATATGAGTCCCATTAGGATAGGCTATGAGGCACAATTTTCAAGAAAGTATTAGATTCATGTGAAATTAGGATTGGGGCCCCGAAACTTAGGTGGGACCCATACACCCAACATGGTGTACGAGTCCCAAATCACTAAATTTTGGCCAAAGAATCCAAAAACATCTTAATTATGATTGGATGTTGGTTTATGTTAGGATTATCCTTGGAAAGATACATGAATTAAGGCTCGTGGATGCAAAATAAGGCTAAATAAGGCATAAAGAAGCCCAATTACTAATGAAAACCCTAGATTAGAGTGAAAGTGTGCTACAACACTTTACAACACCTTAAATAAGGTATAATTAAGTCCATTTAGTTTATGAGAGCCCAAGACCTAATATGAATGTGTTAAACACATTACAACACTAAATCAAGGCAACATTATTGTTTAATTTAACAGGGAGGGCCCAAACAAGCACAAAAATGTAGAGGGATACATTTTTTGCTGCCACATTTAGTGCCCACTTTAGTGAGAGGAGAAAATTTCTTCCACCTCACACTAAGGTAGACAAACTCGTATCAATAGTGATCTAAGTGTACTAATGCGGGTGCCATAAGATGAAAATGACCAAAGGATATGGTCAGCCCCCAGGATCAATATCCTATAGCAGATTAACATAGGTGCAAGAGGACACACATGAAAATGATGGAAGGAGCACCATTAGGTACAAGCATGCACTATGAAAGACATAAAAAAAGCAAAAACAAAAGAAGAGATGGATCAAGCTTTGATCGTTTATCCTACATGTTGTGGACTAGATCTAGGTTGTTTGTTTGAAAATGCATGCTCTTTAAGGTAACAAAAATTTAGGAAACCCACTGGGTGAGTATCCAAAAAGGTGAGACACATATGCACGTAGTTGGTATACGCTCACACACACAAGTAAGTGGCTATGGGAAAGCCACACCTAAGTTCAACTTCCTATTCAACTATACCAAAGCTATACCTCCTTATAAATTTGATAAGGCACCACACAACAATGATCTTTGAGCTTCATGAGGCAAGCAAAACTTCGTATTCTTGAAATTCATGAACAAACAAGATCCAGCTCCATAGGTATGCAAAGTGTGTTATGCAAAGTGGCCATATAATAGAAGTTGTAAATGCAAAGTAGTATAAGGAATGTTCAAAGGAGTTTTGCTTAGTTCATGTAAGGTCTTAACACAGGGAACATTGTGCCTAATGTCTCCAAGAGAGGACCAATCAAAGAATAGAAGATTCACAACTTAGGGGATGTAGTGTGTTGCATCAAGCCACTAAGAGGAATGTAATATGCTAAGAGAGATCACACTCTTGAGGGACATCACACCCAATGTCACCACAAAGTGAAATATGCATCACATGAAGAAGACTACACAATAAAACATGAAATGCACAAGAATAATGCCAATGTATTCCCCCACTTTAAATAAATTGTCAAACACCATACTAAGAGCAATTACTTTAAAGTAGAAAATGATAAATACTAACAAGAAAGATGACATGAGAGCTGATTGGGAAAGCCCTATGCCAAGTCATATTTTTCCAAATGAAGCTACATCATGAAAAGGAAAGAGGGGTTTCCCCCAAAACACATGAGGGATCCATGGATTCAGGGTCAGTATGTTCTTACTACAATGTTTTTAAGAGAACTCAGAACTATCATCATTCCCCAAATACTCATAGAAATAGAAGAATGACATAAAGAGAGCGAAAATAAAGAAAAAACTTTTGGGTCAACATAGAAGAAACATGAATTTCTCAATGCTTTACGTCATCCCCAAAAGGAAAACATAAGAAAAATAAAAGATAAAGGAAAAGGCTTTTGGGTCAACATGGAAGAGACATGAATGTCTTGATTCCTTGTGTCATCCCCAAAAGGAAAACACAAGACACAAAAAATATAAAGGAAAAGGTAAAATATTTATGACATATAGAAGAATGTATGTACAAATAGAGGAATGTCACAAAGAAAGAGAGACATCAAATGAAACAACATAGGGGATCAAATTACACACATGCAATCACATAAAAGAAACAAAAGAAGTAATGCAAAAGAATAGAAAGGCACATGTGAGTCAACCTATTAGCAAATCATCCTCATCCCAATCATGTTCATCATATATGACAGGTGGAAAACTAACCAAAGGGACAATATCACGTGGCAAACTAGGGGTGTCACTAAGTTCAACACTCTTTTTAGGAGAATTGTTATTTAATATCATAAAAGAGGAAAATAATGTATTTAATTCATTATGCACTTCCTCATCAATTTTACCAATCTCCTCATCATAATCTAAATTAATCACAATAGGAGGTCTAATGATAATGTCCAAATAAGGGTTTGGCTCCTATTGCAGTTGTGGTGAAGGATTTTTTTATTGTAGCAAGGGAGACTCAATGTATTACTTCAATTAGGTTTGGATTTTAATTTTCTTTGTTTGTTTTTTCATCAATCTTTCGAGCAAGAGCACAACGCCTATGCCTATGCTCTTGAGCATGTCTATTTATTTTAGTAAAGTTTTCAAGTTTCATTTTTATAGGAGTGGGTTTATCAACCAAAGGTTTCTTTTCTTCCCTAGGGGGAGGAATGGACAGAATCATGGAAGGTTGTTCAACCAATTTCTCTTTAGCTTTGTAAACTTTCTTTATCTTAGGAGACATGATGAGATTGTTTTCATTATATCTTGGTATTTTGTGGGAGGTAGGAAAAGGATCTATCTTGGGTTGGTCTTGGCTATTTGTAATGTATTTAGGTTAAATCATGGTTTCATTAATGATAGTAGGCTTGGTCATAGGTTGAGGCATGTTTGTAAGTGATAGTTTTGCTATGCATTTTGCCTTAATTTTTTTTGTAGGATTTGAAAAAGAAGTCTTCTTGAGGTTTAATAGGTTCCATAGGCTTAGGAAAAAAGGAATCTAATGAAAATTTCTGTTGGGAAGACAAAGGATTAAAGCCACTATGGTGCACAATAAAGATTTCATTGTCAAAGGGAAACTTTAAGCATTTATGCATGACTTATGGGACAACTTCCATGGAGAGTAGCCATGGGTAACCAAGCTTCACATAGAATTGGTCTGATTTGGAGATGATGGAGAATGAGAAATCTAATTATTTCAGTCCTATAGTGAAAGGAAGGGTGATCGATCCCATTGTAGGGCAAGAAAAAAATTTATATGTCTTTATCCATGCTTTTTCTTTATCATATATTTCTTGATAGAGTTCATGCATAAGAAGGAATTTATTGGTGATTATATTCTCTCCATAGATGGGACCAATTAATATCCCATTAGTGGGCTTATCATTGATTTGGTCAGCTATGTAAAGAGGACCATCGAGTGTATTTCGAATAATATCCTTAGATGAGAAATCAATATCAAGAGGTTGTTTAGTTTGGCTCTTATGAGGTTGAGTTTCAATCAATGCAATCAAACCTTTTTCAATAGTATCCATAGAACCTTGTTCAATGGTATCCATAGGACTTTGTTGAATTGTATTGATCTTCTCATCATCTGTGTCAACATTCATCACATCATTCTTTGTAGTTTCATTGGCTTTTACAAATAAAATATTATGATTTGGCATTAGGGTTGGTAAAGATTTACAAATTTTGGTTAGGAGGGGAAATGGACTTATTTCCTCGATCATTAACACCGCCAATTGAAATTTGACCAAAATCAATGAGGTCTTGTATAAGTTGTTTAAGATGCTTGCAATGTTTTGTGTCATGTCCATTTTGTTGGTGATAATGGAAATAAGCATTTGATCTAAAGTTCAAGGGTGGAGGCTTATTAGGATAGAGAGTCTTAATGAGAGGTAAGATGATCATTTTATATTCTAAAAGTTGTGACATTGTGCTATGGAGGGTATCAGGTAAGGGAGTGAATTACCTAGCTGAATCCCCAAATGCAAAAGTTGTCTTCCTTATAGCAGCAACTTAGGTATCAACATGTTGATTTTTTTGTTGAGGGGGATTTAGTTGAAGGAAGCCTTTATTTTGTTTTCTAAAAGGTTGATAATTATTTTGGTTTTCGGATTCAGACTTTTTAGGATGGCTAGAGGTGGATTTTGCTTCATGGCTACTAACCAAATTTTGATAATCACGAAGGGTAGTACACAAGTGCATGAAGGAGGGAAACTTCATCATGGTAAGCTTATCTTGTATCATAGTTTGAAAATTGTCAATGAACATCCTTTTAAGGTGAGGGTTGAGAATCTTTACATCGATTTGGGAATAAAGTGATTGATAGCATGAAATAAAGTCAATAATCTTTTCATCATCTTTTTTCTTACATCTCATCAAATCAACTAAGGTCTTCTTAGGAGTCATATGCACTTGGAAATGGTTTATAAAATCCTCAACAACTTATTTGAATGAATGAATGGAGTTGTTTGGTAATAAGGAAAACCACTCTAAGGTGGTATCCTTCAAGGATCTAGGGAAAATATTAGCCAAGTGCTTATCCTTAAGAATAAAATCACTACATAAGGAGGTATAAGCGGAAACATTGTTAGAAGGATCTCCTTTCCCCCCATATTTATTGAATCTAGGCACCTCTATACCTTGTAGCATCAATGTTCTCAATATCTCCAAAGATAAATGGTTGCTTTGGATATAGTATGTGGGTTGGCCATTTTGATTTTGGTTTAGGTGGAAAATTTCTTTTGAATGGATGAAGCGATTTGCAAAAGTTGATTTATGAGAGGATCATTGTTTGCATTTTGAGATGGAGGTAAATATGGTGGAGGTGTGTATGTGTTTGAAGGATAAGTGAATGGAATTATTATAGGTGGTAAAGTGGTAGGAGATATGATGTACGATGCCACAAAGATACTAGGATACTAGCAGAAATACCCAAGGAAGGAATAACATTACTAGAAGGTTGCATCATTTTTGTAACTTGAGGGTTGGTATAGGTAGGGATAGAGGCAATTGTTGTGGGAGTAGGAATTTGAATTCCTCCTAGACTTGATACATTATTTGAAGGTAAAGGGAAGCTAATGGCTAAGGTAAGAGGTGGTCCAAAAATATGAAATATGTTATGCATAAGATCAACTCCTTCTTCACTTTCAATCACAACGATGTATGTTATCTATGGTAGGGATAATAGTGTTTGAAATGTTTTTAGTAATTATTTAGTTTTGTAGGTTTGCTAAATCTTGATGAATTTGGATTATGTTTTCTTGTAGAATACTAACAACTATTATTTCAACATGTATCACACTACTTGAAGGTAAGGACTTGTCAAAGGTATGGTTCATACCTAGTGAACTAGTGTCAACAGTAGTAGTGAAA
>VDFB02000013.1:91987214-92040766 GCA_007258455.2 Sequoia sempervirens
TTTCTCAGTAGCATGCTCATGAAGAAGCATCATAGGCTGGCCTTTAAAGACATTTTCACTTGCAGTTGTGTGATCATTCCCATCAATTATGACTGTAATATTACTATTTTCAACATCTTTCAAATTTTCCTGCATATCAATATGAGCCACATTAGCTATCTCATCATTGATGCATAAAGTCTGTAAATTTTCAATGCTTAATTCATCAATAGGTAGAGAAAGACAAAATTTGATAAATGAGAGAACTCCTTGAATTCTTCTTCTGTTGGCATTGGTTCAGACTCTTGATCACAGTCATCAGGAATGTTGACCACTCCATTAAGTGATTCCTCATGTTCTTCAAGACATTCATCAACAACTTGTTGGCATTCTTCTATCAAAGACTTGTTTGATGTATTTTTCTATGGATCCCTCGTATTTTGTCGCAGCTGCATTTGTTCTTCTAATTCTTTTATGGCTGCCTAGCACTTGAAGCATGTGAATTCTTAATGCTCTTGCTCATGTATCAAACACCAAGTTGGTAACAACAACTCCTCTAGGAAGACACCGTAACTCAATCTTGACCAATCTTTCTTAATTCTGGCCACAAACTCTTTATAACTAGTTTGTATTAGATCTTCATCCTGGAAGGGAGTAGCTTTAATGGTAACTCCTTTCTCTTGAAACTCATCCTCCAGTGTATTTTTAGGAATCTAACTAACTTTTGTAGGAACATCCTCCTAGATCTTTATAGGTAGCTCTTCACTTAAATGTTCCTCTATTAACTCTAATGCCTAAGATTCATCTTCCCTATAATCAGTCCCTTCTAGAGCCACCTCAACATCAACTGCAACATCATATCTTGATTCATAATTTGTTGGATTCTTTGGAGTGCATTCCTCATCTGACTTTTCTTTCCACTCTAGTTATCTTCCAACTTTAATGATGACATCCACACTTGAATGACAAGTGAACTCTGAATGGGATGCATTATGAACTCTATGCCATTTAGATGAGATGAAATCTTGCAATCCCTTTTCACTAGCAAGCTGATCTTCAACTATCTGTGTAAATGCCTTAACTCCAACATCTATAAAATCTAAATCTTTAGAAGCTAGTGGTTCAGGCAAGCTTTGCACGAAAATACCTCTTTGCAAAATCCTTTTGATTTTACCCAAAAGGTTCAAGCATTCCCATTCACTATTCCTACAGGTATTATGAATTCTGCACTTGTTTGATAATGCGTAGTGATGCAAACACTTACTATTCCAAAGGTCCAATCTCTTATATAGAGACTCACAGAGTTGAGGAAAATCAATCCGAGGATTGCTTCCATTATGGAAAACATAAGACTGCTTTTCCATCTTGACTCAAAATTTGCTCTTTTAAGATTTAGAGATCTATCATAGCACATATTTTCAACATAAAGGCTCATTCAACTTCCAGCTATGTCACCTTCATCCAACCCTCCTTCTAGCACCAATTTGTTGATGGTGTTTTCTACACAGCAACAACTCAGACAAGATACAAGTA
This sequence comes from Sequoia sempervirens, assembly GCA_007258455.2. Taxonomy (NCBI): domain Eukaryota; kingdom Viridiplantae; phylum Streptophyta; class Pinopsida; order Cupressales; family Cupressaceae; genus Sequoia; species Sequoia sempervirens. The sequence goes on from VDFB02000013.1 coordinate 91,988,727, forward strand.
TCCTATCTCTCTTGAAAGGTAAATCTCTATCAACAAGCCTTAAGAGATAACCCCAAGGTCTCTAATGTTAGGTTTTGATAATGCATAAACAACTCAGTGATAAATTTGAAAATGTTGGTAATCACAATGGGCTTTATAAATGAACAATGTTGGAAGCGTACTTTCATCAAATGCAACAATATGGTGATGCTTTTAATCCTAAAACTAACCTAGATTCAAAATAAACATCAAAAGTGATAAGGGTTTAGAGAGATTCAACTCTAAACTAACTCCTAATATCAATAACAATAATGATGAATACTACAAATGGACAGATCTCCAATAAAACCAATCTCTACATGATCAAGAACAAGCCTAAACCTCTACAAAAATAGTGCAATCTTCTAAGGAAACTGAAGATTTTCAGACCATGAATATTCATCCACATACCCAATAATTGGCGCAATGTAAACAAGCATCCATAGTTGAACTTAGCACAAAATAAGGCCCGGGCTAACTCTGCATAGCAAATTACAATCAACAAATTGCTAAAAGTATGGACTAGAGATCGATCAACATCATTAGCATTTCACCATCATTGCAAAAGAACTGAAATCTAACATCTAACATCTAACATTCAAGAATCAAGAACAATAAATTATGAACTGTCAAAGTGTAACACAAAGCTTTCCAAATCAACAATCCAATTGCATTCACTTCTCCAGCATTACATAAAAATTTACAATCTCTCTCCTCTCCTACAACTACTATCATGTAGAATCTAACTCCTAACTTAGCCAATTTTGGCTTTTACATCTTCTAAAATCTAACCTAGCCTCCCCTAATGCCTCAAATTATTGTCCTCATCAAACCCAGTCTAGACTTAATCTAAGTCCCAAAATAACATCCCAAGAAGAGAAAAACCAAAATTTGACCTAGCCAAGAGGTAGAGATAGAAAAGAAGAAAGGGGGTTCCCACCTCCGGTGGGGCGTGTGTGCAAAAATTGCACAAAAAATGGTGAATCTTTTTGCGAAAATGCTCCAAAGCATTTTGATGATGAACAAGAATCATGAAGCCAAAATATTTGGTTTTCATCTCTCTATCAGACAAACAAATCAAAATGCAAGATTAAAGAATCAGAGCCAAATGTAGAGTGAACCTTCCATAAAATTAAAATCCAAGTGTGTGCAAGTGAGTTCATTTCCCTCCTTGAGCTACTGCAGAAGCCAAGTTCAATCAAGTTAGGCTACGTAAATGATTCTAACTCCAAAAGCAACCTAGATAGAGCCTCATTACCAGTCAAGTGTCCATAGCCTCAACTAGGTTATCATTGTGATTCTCCCAAACATAGCTCTACTACCAGCCAAACATCCATAGCCCTGATAGAGATATTTATATACTCCTGATAAGTTGAATTCATTCTTTTGATTTTCAACATTTTCTCTTTTTCCTCTTTTTGATATTTGTTTTCTTTTCACTTTTTAGTTCAACCTGTCGACAATGAAGTTCACACTCAGGGCTGAGAACCACAGTGGTGCTGAAGAAAAAATTGGATTTTTCACCTAACATGACCTCACAAAGATCGCACAACAACCTCAGGATTCTTAAGATGTATGAAAGATATAAGATTTCAGAATACTTCAGGTTCAAATCAAACCAATGACCCATCCTCTTAAATCAAACATTCTGATTGATTGATCATAACAAAAGACCTTGACCATCCATTCAAGACACATGACTTAAGTCCATCAATGAAATACTCAGAACAACCCTAGATAATGAATAATTATTGTGTAGGAAAGACACTTCCCCAAACAAAAAATAGAAAAAGCCAAGCTAGAGAAGCAAAACAACAACCAAACCGAAACCCAAAGTAAACCTAAACTAACCAAAACATAAACAAACAAAAATCCATCTAAACTAAGCAAAGCAAACTAATCCTAAAGAAACCTAAACTAAAGAAAACAAAAAGTAGACAAAAGAAAATGAAAACTAGAGCAAGTTGCATTTATTCAAATATGAATTATGTAAAAAGAGACTCAAAGTGGCTCATGATTAGACAAGAAAGACTAAGACTCATCCCCATATGGTTAATCAATGCATGGACAAGAAACAAAGTGATTTTAATAGTCCTCAAGAATGCAAATCCATCTTTATATTTAGAAAAAAAATCAAGAATAATCAATAGTTGAGGCAACTCATTAGGACCATGATTAACCCATATGCAAGTTGTCTTTCCTAAATCTCCATAATCAAATTGATAAGATTCAGAATTTTCAAAAAGGAAAGAAACAACCTAATGTTGTACTGCTATAGACTGAATGTGGTATTCATCATTCTTCAATTGTGAAAACCTGACATCTATATTGTTAGGAGGTCTCCACTAATGGAAATTTTTACCTATTGGAGTATTTCTATGATGAATTAGTGAGGAAATTGTAGAAGCCTTGTCATGTACAACAAATTTCTCAGTAGGATGCTCATGGAGAAGCATCACAGGCTAGCCTTTAAGCACATTTTCACTTGCTGCTATGTGATCATGCCCATCTATTATGACTATAATATTACTGTTTTCAGCATCATTCAAATTTTCCTACATATCAATATGAGCCACATTAGCTATCTCATCACTAATTCATAAAGTCTGTAAATTTTCAATGCTTAATTCATCAACAGGTAGAGAAAAATAGAATTTGATAAATGAGAGAATTCCCTGAATTCGTCCTCTAGTGGCATTGGTTCAGACTATTGATCATAGTCATCAGGAATGTTGACCACTCCATTAAATGCTTCCTCTTGTTCTTCAAGACATTCATCAGCAACTTGTTGACATTCTTCTATCAAATACTTGTATCATGTGTTTTTTTTGTGTATCCCTCGTATGTTGTGGCAGCTACATTTGTTCTTCCACCTCTTTTGTGGTTTCCTAGCACTAGAATCATGTGAATTTTGAATGCTCTTCCTCATTTATCCTGCACCAAGCTGGTAACCACAAATTCTCTAGGCAGACACCATAACTCAAGTTTGATCAATCTCTCTTAATTCTGGCAAAAAAATCCTTATAACTAGTATGCATTAGATCTTCATCTTAGAAGGGAGGAGCTTTTATGGTAACTACTTTCTGTTGCAGCTCATCGTCTTGTGTATTTTCAAGAATCTGACTAACTTTTGTAGGAACATCCTCCTTGATCTTTACAGGTAGCTCTTCACTTAAATGTTCCTCTGTTAACTCTAATGCCTCAGAGTTATCTTCCTTATAACCAGTCCCTTCAAGAGCCACCTCAACATCAGCTACAACATCATCTGTTGATTTAGAATTTTTTGGCTTCTCTGTAGTGCATTCCTCATCTGAGTTTTCTTTCCACTCCAGGTATCTTCTAACTTTAATGATGAAATCCACACATGAACGACAAGTGAACTCCGAATGGGTTGCATTATGAACTCTACACCATTTAGATGAGATGAAATCTTGCAAACCCTTTCCACCAACAAGTTGATCTTCAATTATTTGTGTAAATTCCTCAACTGTAGCATCTATAAAATCTAAATTTGTACAATCTAGTGGTCCAGGAAAGTTTTGCACGAAAAAATTTCTTGTTCAAGCAAGGTTGTATGGTGCAGGAGGACCATTTGTGCAAAATTATCAATTCAAATTGTTAAGGTCTAGTTTATAGTTTTTTGAAGAATTTTGTTTAGAATAAGGTCACTAAGACAATTTGATGATGTAATAAGTCCTTGGTGATGAGGTCTAGGTTTCTAGGTGTTATGATGGTTTCAAATGTGCAAAAAGTGAAGAGTTGCAATTGTACAAAAATACAAGATTTGAAAAATTGTAAAATTTGAATACTAGGTAGAGCAACAGTCACAATAGTCTAAAAGTTTGTTAGGGAAGTTAGAATAGTTGTATTTTTGTTGGAAAAAATATTGAATGTCTTGTAGATCTCGAATGAAGGTTGGTTGAAACCATTTGAATGCTGAAGATTCAATAAAAAAAAATGTTTTTGCACTAATTCCCTATAATTTCTGAAGTTTGTTGAATCTATACAGCTCGTATAGTACTTCATTAAATCAGTTGGCTTTGGATTAGTATAATGGTATTTTTTACCCTTTCATTTGAGTCTATTTTGAAGGAATCTAGTTGAATTTGGTGTATTTTGTAAGTAATTTTCTAACACTGGTCTGATCACACAAATTTAAGGCTTGAAAGGTAATTAAAATGAACAATTGACCCATTCATATTTTTGTCACCTCTATAACTTGAGGAATGGTTCTGGATTATACTGAATAAGGTGTGAGAATGATTAAATAGTGTAGGGGAAGTCTTGAATGGTGTTGGATGTGAATCCCTATGATGGAAACTTGAGTTTTCCTTATGAAAAAGTATGGTTTTGGTGAGTCAAGTTGTGTTTTAGTGTTGGGAAGGATAAATTTAAGATGTATTAAGTTTGAGCAGACTATTTTAGGTTTGTTTAAAAAGGTATTGATTTTTGGTGAGATTGGGAAGTGTTACTTTCAATAAACCTTAGGGTTTCTAGGCATTAGATGAGGGTTTTATGGTTTGGCCCTTAGAAGAATGAATTCCTGAGTTCTATTGGTGGATTATATGGTATTGGCACATTGGAATCACTTCCCCAAGAGTTTTTTGAGTTAGGAAAAGTCTGATGAGTGGTTACTTTGGAAAAGTGGGCTAATTTAAGCCCTAAAAGGTGCAAAATCCTTGTTTTGAGCAAGTTGTTACAAAATATCCCTAGGTGACTGATTCATATGTTGAAAATTTTCAAAATGGGTCCCTGAATTGGTTTATTTCTTGGTATTATAGGTTTTCTTTGAAAATTTATACCTGATTTGGTTGATTCCCTATGCCATAAGGAAACAAAGGGTTTTGGTTGAGATAAAAAGAATTTGAAGACTTGGGGATCTGAAAGTTGTTTTTTTAATTGAAATTGTGTTTGAGTGTGTGGTAGGCCTCCCCTAATTGCATAAAAGTGGTATTAGAGCATAAGAAAAATAGCCCATAACATAGGAAGAACAATTGGAGCAAAGAACAAGTTAAGGTGAACTCAAGAAGGATGCTAAGAGTAGTGAAGATCAAGGACACAACAAACTTGATGAAGAAAAGCATGGAGGACTGAAACATGAAGAATATAGAGGAGGACATGTGAAATTCATCTTTCCAAGAGACTTGGAAAAGCTTCAAGTTGGCGTGTATGGTGCAGGAGTACCACTAGTGCAAAACTGTCAATTCAAATTGTTAAGGTCTAGATTATAGGTTTTTGAAGAATTTTGTTTAGAATAAGGTCACTAAGACCATTTGATGATGTAAGAAGTTATTGGTGATGAGGTCTAGGTTTCTAGGTGTTTTGACAGTTTCAAATGTGCAAAAAGTGAAAAGTTGCAATTGTGCAAAAATACAAGATTTAAAAAATAGTAAAATTTGAATCCCAAGAAGACCAACGGTCACAATAGTCTAAAAGTCTATTAGGGAAGTTAGAAAAATTTCTGTTTTGGTGGGAAACAATATTAAATGTCTTGTATAACTCAAATTAAGGTTGGTTGAAGCCTTTTGAATGCTGAAGATTGAATAAAAAACTTTGTTTTTGCACTAATTCACTGTAACTTCTAAAGTTTGTTGAATTTGTATGACCGGTATAGTACTTCATTGAATCAGTTGACTTTAGATTAGTAAAATGGTTTGTTTTAATTTTTTATTTGAGTCTATTCTAAAGTCATCTAGTTGAATTTGGTGCATTTTCTAAGTAATTTTCTAACAGGGGTTTGATCATGTAGATTTAAGGCTTGAATGGAAATTAAAATAAACAATTGACCCATTACTTTTTCTATCACCTCTATAACTTGAGCAATGGGTCTATATTATCCTGAATAAGGTGCGATAATGATTAAATAGTGCAAAGGAAGTCTTGAATGGTGTTGGGTATGAAGCCCTATGATGGAAACTTGAGTTTTCCTTATGAAAAGGTATGTTTTTGGTGAGTCAAGTTGATTTTTAGTGTTGGGAAGCATAATTTTAAGATGTATTAATTTTGAGCAGAATTTTTTAGGTTTTTTTAAAGAGGTGTTGAGGCTTGGTGATATTGGGAAGTGTTACTTTCAATAAACCTTAGGGTTTCTAGGCGTCACATGAGGGTTTTATGGTTTGGCCCTTAGAAGAATGAATTACTAAGATCTAATGGTGGATTCTATAGTTTTGGTACATTGTAATTGCTTCCCCAAGATTTTTCAAAGTTTGGACAAGTATGATGAGTGGTTACTTTGGAAAAGTAGGCTAATTTAAGCCCTAAAAGGTGCAAAATCCCTGTTTTGAGAAAGTTGTTACAAAACAACCCTAGGTGACTAACTGTTATGTTGAAGAATGTCAAAATGGGTCCCTGAATTGGTTTATGGCTTGGTCTAATAGGTTGTCTTTGAGAAATTATACCCTATTTGGTTGATTTACTATGCTACAAGGGAATAGAGGGTTTTGGTTGAGATAAAGAGAATTTGAATACTTGGTGATCTAAAAGTTGTTTTGTTGATTGAAATTGTGTTTGAGTGTGTGGTAGGTCTCCCCTAATTGCATCAAAAATGTAGTGTGGTTGGAGGGAGATAGTGTGTGTCCAGAGAATTATTGCAAAAAGGGAAAGAAGACATAACTTGGTCATTTTGGATAGAGATGAAGTTCATTGGAGGTTGCACTCAACCTGGATGAGTAGTTCAACTACTCAACTCCACAATTGTGATCCTATGGTCACAATCTTCATACCCAAATGCATGAGCATCTGAGCAAATGAGCAATCAACATCAACCAAGAAAATAAGTATATTATTTTCATATTGAATTTTTTATTTTGGTGTGGGTTCGAGCTTGAAGAGAATCTTATGTTGTGTTTGAAGGATAAAATCCTCATTTACCAATACTTGTATTTCATTAAAAAGATCAGAGGTAAACAATGTGATTTTGAAATTATTATATTATTTCAAGGCCTGAAGGGTTTAAGTGGTTCATTGGAATATTAAATAAAAATTGAAAATAATAATTAACATTCATTTAATCAATTTGGATGCCTATATAATTTTTCATAAGGAAAGTGACCTTTAACATTCCATTCTTGTCTTATTGGGTGCTTAAAATGGAGGGAAAATATAGTGATTTTTGGAAAATTAATGAACAACTCTTCAATTACCAAAGGAGCACCACTTTTTTTTGTATTTTCTTCAATTTCCAAAGGAATATACAGTAGGAAGTCATTTGATATGGTGAAAAACATTAACAAAAAATTTTGGAAGCAAAACTATGTGTTTATTTCATTCTTTGTGAAGAATTTCAAAGGTCAAGTTAAAGGAAATGAAAGAGAAGATTTGTGTGAAAAATTTTGGTGCTTTGAAAAGGTTTAAGAGTATATAAAATACATCCTTTAATGGTGTGCAAAGGAAGAAATCAAAAGAAGCAAGGTTGGAGAAAGAACTTGTAGGTTTCCTGTGAAAGTTTCACAAGGATTGCAAAAAATCAGCTTGTGAAGAGAAGAGAATTAGATGAAGATGAAAGGGATTTTTTAAGTGTTCAAGGAAGTCATGAGAGATGCATAATTAAGGGGAAAATAAGGTTTCAAAATTTTAGTGAAGCCAAGAAGTTTGAAGACATGAGGATTTGAAGATTCATAGACAAGATGTGTCTAGAAAAGCTTGTAAAAATTTCTGAATTTTATGCAATATTGAATCCTCCATATATGTAATTAATTTTGACAAAATTTCATATATGATTGTGTATGTTTGTAAGTTTGTGTTGTGTATTAGAGAGCCTCTTAATCAAAATTATATGAATTCTTAAGATGAATTTAATATATTTGTTGTAAGCCTCACTAATAATGAATATGAGGATCCATGGATGATCAAATTTAATACCTCTTTTCATGACTCTTCACAATGAGTGATTATTTGAGTACAAATTTAATGGTGGAAAGATCTAATTCTTGAAATTGCATTTCTAAGTGTTTTACACCATAATTGATTCAATATTATAGACCATTGGCCATGACTAAAATAGTGAGGGTAGCTTCCAAACATAATTGATGAAATCTAATACTCACACAAGGTAATATTCGTAAACATTGTGTGAGGTTAGACCATGGTGTGTGGGTAGGATGAAGTTATCAGTTAATTATAATGAGTGAATCTTCTTGATAAATTTTATTTTCTCAATGTAAGGTATGGTCTCTTAACATAGGACTCTCTCTCAAGGTCGGTGAGGATGATAATTTTTGGTGCATGAGGTTTTCACCCCTTGCAACCCCTTATTATAAGAATATTAAGAGTTATGTACAACATAGGTTTGACATGAAATTTGTAGCTTGTAAATTTTGGTGATCAAGACAATAAGTTTTTGTAACTATTGAAGGGAGATAATCTTGGGTAATAAATAAAGTAGGAAGATTTTGTAGCCATGACAATGATGAAGAAACAATTTGGCAACAAAGATAACGAGAATTTTTGTTAGCCAAGATAGTTAAGGAGAAAAAAATATTTTAAGAAAGAAAGTGAAGTTTTTGTATCCATGATAGTGATTTGTAGTTTTGGATAGTAAATATGTTTTTTTATCAATATCTGTTGTAAAACATTTTGATTGACAAAATGTTTGTCCCTATTTTTAACAAAATTTATGATAGATAGCATATATGTCCCTATCAATCTTTGGTGTAAGATCACCAGTGTTAGAAATATGTGTATCCATCCTAAACACTTTTAATGATGTATAAAATGCTTGTCTCTATTCTTTTTGAGATTTTTGTAAGTCCATTTCCAATTATATGAATATATGGGTGTGTATTTGATGTTGTAATTCATGGTTTAGTGCCTCCTACTTCATGAACTTTTGAGTAGTGGGTGATCTATTGAGGTTGTTATAGTTCAACAAGTGATTGTTCAAAGTATTATATTCATCACATTGCAATTTAAATGCTCTTACCTACATTAGAAACATGATGTAATAAGGAGAGAATATTAAATTTTTAGTACATTATCACATTCTATTTCATTAATAATAAAGTAATAGAAATTCCAAAAAAAAAAGATAGAAGAAGTTGTATCATGTTATTATAAATATACTATATTTCCTCATGGTAAAAATTATCTTTTTAATTTAATCAATAAAGTATAATGTTAGGACCTAATACTAGGTCTTCATAGTGTTATTGGCATCCTTAAGGGTCATTTGGACTTGTTTTGTACATGTATTTATGAATATTTTTTGTGTGGTCACTGAATTTGTTTTGCTTCTTGATAAAATTTAAAAATAAGTAAGTTTTCTCTAGAATGAACTTAAAGTGTTACCAAATACATAAAAAATACTTGGACTGCTGAAGTTAATAAAAACCAAAATTAAAAGTAACCTTTGGTTGGGTTGACACAAAGAATAGTTAATATAATAGTTGATAGTTAGGGGAAAGGACCCAAACTTGAGTACGTTCATTGATGGTTGTGATAGTATTAATAGATTTAACACTCAGTATTTTTATTAGTATTGTATTATTTCCCACAACTTCAACATTTTTAGTGTTGACTATTGTGACAAATAACTGAATTAAATGTACTTGTTTGATACAAAAAAATGAATCCTATGATGTCACATTTGCAATCCAACAAAATACGATTTGCTACACAACTATCATAAGTTAAAGCACAAAATATGACTTAGTACACAATTATTATAATTTAGATATACAACTACCAATCTAACCCTTTTTGAGATCTTTTTATACATAAAGAAAAAACATATCCTTGGTGTACCATATTTGATGATGTGAACTCAAAACCTTAACTTTAAGCAAAATATTTGCCAAATAAAGTAGAATAAAAAACTTGATCCAATTGAAAATAGTCACATGTAATTTTCAAATATAGACAATTATAATACTCACCTACTAAATCCTCTCTCATAAAATATTTATATCGAACAAATTATTTCCTCATGTGAAAACAAGACTTAAATTTGATGGACTTATAGTTGAATTTTATAGAAATTTTAACGGTCTATCTAAAGTCTCCTCTTTTAGAGGATACATACTTTTTGATCATGTGAAAACAAGACTTAGGGGAGAGGACCTAGTAGTTGTGCACCCTAACTTTGTGCTTCTAATTATCCTACATGGAAATTTCAAATCACTCCCATTTTTTTACAGCAGCTTACTTGGCAAGTCCCCTACTTATAACTAAGGTTTCAGGGCCACATCAGCATGCTTTTGGTCAAGGTGTCCAAAAAAGCCCAAAAATAAGTGAGACCAATACTTGTGCATTCACAGCATGTGTTATTGAGCGCTGATGTGGAATCACATGATTGACTGCTCTTTAGATCAAAGGAATACATTTTGTTTAACTATAGGTAGTCATCATCAACACTAACAACTTTAAAGTCACAACTATTGGTCCGATAGTGATAAAAATATTAGAGATTTTATAAACAACTAATATCACAACTATTGAAACATGCTCAGATAGTAGATCCTCTCCCCTAAATTTGATGGGCTTATAGTTGAATATTATAGAAGTTTTAACGGTCTGGCTAAAGTCTCCCCTATAAGAGGATACGGACTTCCTAAAATTTTGAATGTAGAAAATTGCCTAAATACGACCATACAATCATCAAATTGAGGCCAGGTGTGAGAACATGAAATTCCCGAATGGAGTATTTTACAGAAATTGCCGGTGTTTAGACTTTTCTGATAATGACAAAGGAAATATCATCCTCCAGTGGAGAAAAGATGATTGACTGGACTATTGACAATTAGGAGGCGTCAAACAATCTGTTTATTCGCCCAAAATCAGTATTAACTTCTTAAATCCAATACACACTAGTCTGGTGAAACGTCTATCCATGCCAGAAAGGCTTTCCTCCTACAGACGGAGCTCTGCAGTGCTGGAAGGACGTAGTCTAATGAGGAATTCCGTGAGGATTTTATTAGTTGTTTACTTAATTACCTGCGCTGTTTTCCTGATTACATCATGGAAGCTTTATTCTCTGCATCTCGTTCTCCGAGCTGTTCCCCTGTTAGCTACTGCTGTTTTCGTAGCATCCTTTGTTTTACTCTTCTCTGCTTTTCTGCAATCTTATATGAACAGAAACAAAAACCGCGTCTCTGATTTCGAAACCCTAGAAGCCGAAATCCAAAGAATTTCCCAGCCATACCTGAAAATAACACAGGAAGATTTACTTGAAGCAACAGCCAATTTTAATGATAGAAAAATAATTGGAAAAGGCCGATTTGGAACAGTCTACAGAGGAATCCTCGCCAATGGTCAAACAGTAGCCATAAAAAGAATGAAATTTTCAGAGGATAAAGAACGTTGCTTAGAGCGTTTTTTGTCAGAGCTAGAGATTTTGGGTCGGCTTCGTCACAGAAATCTTATGAGAATATTGGGCTATTTCTTCAATGGCCAAGAAATGATAATAGTTTCCAAATTCATGCCTAATTTTAGCCTGGATGTTCTGTTGCACGGCCCACTGGATTCGAGATTGGATTGGAAGCAAAGATTGAATATAGCCGTTGGAGTTGCGCATGGGTTGACTTATCTTCACCGTGAATGCTGGAATACAATTGTGCACTGTGATCTGAAACCTGCAAATATACTTGTTGATGAACATCTGGAAGCCCATATCGCCGACTTTGGCGTAGCCAGGATTATAAAAAATGATGAGCTCACACCAAGCTCTCTAAGTTTTCGCTTTACTATTGGTTATACAGGTCCAGGTATGGTAATTGTTTTTTTTCTATTTGATTTTTATTCGTCATAAAATAAATTAATTTTATGTGTAAACGTACTTGATCAGAGAGTAAGTTGTAATAGAATTTATGTCAGGAAGGATTGATTTAACAAGATCTCAAAGTTATGTGGAGTTGAACTCATATAGTATGGGTTAATGAGTTTGATTCATAAAATTTTAAGGTTGAATTCTGATTAAAAAATACCTCTTACTTATCAAAGTAGATTAGTGCTTTTAGACATAAACTAGAAGAAAAACCAAAATAAAGTACTAACTAACAGCAGTAAAACAGAAACATAGCAACAGAAATATAGCAACCATGGAGCCTGGAGGTTTATCAGCTACTTCCATTCTTCAGCAGTACTCCCAAATTTCTTCTTTTTTGATAGAATGAAAATTGATAGGCATTTGCTTCTGCAGTAATTTTTATTTTTATTTTTTCTACAATATATTCTTATAATTTATCTAAGAGTCAAAATTTATGGTAGTAGATATATATAGAAGTATTTGATATTTATATTCATGGTATTCTTTATCTTTGAGTTTTTAAGTGTTTTTATGTGTTATTTAAATATAAAAATGGTTCAAGATTAAATAAGTAAGAATAATATTAAATTATTATTTTATTTTTATTTGAATTTTTATTTGAATTATTTAATGTTTAAAATTATTTTTTTAAATGTTCATTTAAAAAATTATATCTTACATATTAAAGTTTGTACTAATCAATTATAAATCAATTAGAAGTTTAAAAAAATTATTAGAATTTTTATTCTAATAACTTAATATTATATAAAAAATATTACCTTTAAAATAATTTTTTAATTTTATTCTATATTTATTCTTTTGAATTTAGGTACTTATGTTTTAATTTTTTTTGTGTAGAAAGGGCATATCAAGTGAGGCCATCTCCAAAGGCAGATATATATAGTTTTGGAGTTGTATTGTTGGAACTAATAAGTGGTGTAAAGCCAACAAGTTCAAGTTTGGTTGATAAAGGATTGACACTCTCACAGTGGGCAAACAAGGCACAGATAGAGAACAATTTAATAGAGCTCATTGATGAATGCTTGAAAAATACTTATACAGATAAGAAAATATATGTTGAAATGGAGATGGTTATAAAATTGGGAATCATTTGTACGCATGAAAATCCAAAAATGAGACCTAATATGAAAGATGTAGTTAAAATTTTGAAAGACATAAAAGAAAGAAATAGGATGTACAATATACCAATATCTGTACTAGCTGAACAAGAATTTCAACGTTGTGAAATTCTAAATGATTCCTCTGTTTCTTCTTAACATGTGAAATATAAACTTCCTGACTAAGGAGTGGCAAGTAATTAGTGGTCTCAAGCTTTGGGAGACTGTAGAAGTTTCGGTCCCTGCTACATATGTTTTGAGTGTTGTTTTTGTTTCTCTTGCTAGTCAGTTAGTTCTTATTTCTTTTGTTTTTACTTTCTAGGCATTTCACTTCTTGTGAGCCCCCTGTTTGGCCTCCATGGCCATTTTGTAATGGTTACGGGCCCTTCCCGTTTTAATGTAATCAAAACATGTAAAATAATTTTTTTTTTACAATCTAATAGAATTTAAACTGCACATACTATTTCAATTCAAACTTATATAGTTCAATTTATTAATTGAAATTTCAATAATTATCTATTTTTATTGTGTTACAATGATTAATTATATACATAATTTCCAAAATAATTTGATCTGCAAGGAAACTATAATAATCCAACCCAAAAACATTCATATATTTAATTAATTTGTTTCTGCAATGACTTTGGTGGATGGTTTATTCATGTGATTGTGCGCTTATAAATTGAAGGCATCTTCTGCCTAGCTTAATTGATTAGAATTTTGTTTGTATTCATCAATATTTTCTAATTCTTTGTTTAGTTTGAGTGTTACATCTAACTATAGGTAAATAGATTAATTTACATCATTTGTATTCTCACTTTTCATATAAACACAAATATACTATCAAAAATGAGAAGAGCAAGTAGTGGAATGAAAAATTTAAGTGATGTATGATGCCTACACCCTGGTAATGCAAAATATTTCTCTAAGCAACTCACAATCACATGGTAAAATGTCATATACTATCAAAAGCCAATATTTGTTTGTTTTCATAATTAATTAATTTGAGTGCTACATCTATTGATTCATTTGCATCCTCACTTTTGAAGAAAAAATAGTGGAATGAGAAATTTTAGCGATAAGCGATGCATAAACCTTCATTCATCTAAATTATCTAAAATATGCCTCTAATCAACTCACATTCACAGAGTAAAATGTTGTATACAATCGAAAGCCAAAAGGAAACACACAGTTTTTTGAAATTTGTTCTATTTTCTACAGAGAATTTTTATTGTCTGTGTATGAATGATGAAAACTAGACACCATTGAGAAATGAATAGAACTAGAAGTATTGATAAGAAATTGTTGGTTTCATTAATATGATCTGACCTGCTAATTGATAGATCATTTAATTGTAATAATGAGAAGGAGAGGAACAATGCTTATTCAGAGGATTTGGTTTTAACCTTTAGCTCTTTCATTTAATTTCAAGTTTGAACTCCTGATTTATCCACAAGATATAGCTTGGGCATGTACTCGATATATATATATATATATATGCACTCCTAATTAAAATGCATTCACTCCTATTTAAAATACATTCATTGAACCCATTATATTGTGTTGATATGAGAGAGAATTCAGATGACAAAGATTTGTACATTTCGAAGAGTTCCAATTCAATAATGATTCAACATTGATGAAGAACCAGTTGGATCCGATCCCACAACATAAAAGAAGGGACTAATGAGGACAAAACTCACCAAGAAGAAACGAATATTATGGCCTGTTGCGCATGACCTTCAGAAGGCTTTGATGCACACATATTCAATTCACATCACCTGGAATTTTCTTGATTTTTCCTTTTCCTTAAAATTATTGGAAATCATTCTAATGAAAATAATATTACTGTCTCTGTCTGAAAAATTTGTTGCTAACCATTAAACGAATCACATATATTAATAAGTTCAAACGATAAAGATAATTTTCCTCTACATCTATGTAAGAAGTAAGAATTTTTCAACCGCTTATGACGTTTCCTCTGGTTATCTTAAGCGATCCCTCAAGAAGCTCATGCTACTCTTGCAAAATTTTAACGCTGTCGCAATCATAAGGCAACATGGCTGTTAAGTTGTTTTTTTAGTCACTTTCCAACCAAGCTTGTGCAGAAGACTTCTTGAGAAGCCCTGATTTTCTAAATGCGTGATTCTCTCTCCTAGTTTGATTGAGTCAAATATATCTTGATTAAGAAGCACCGTTTTTATCTTGCAGCTTTGAGTGGATATTCATGGGTATGTAAATTTCAGATTGGGTAAAGGATGTTGACAACAGGAGGTCTACCAGTGATTATGTGTCTATATACATATATTTTGCGTGTTTAGGACGCAAAGTATAAGATGTATAGGTTTTCAAGATGCATCCAAAACAGTGTATTATATGCTGACCGATTCAAACGATTAGTGAGTCAAAAGTATACATTTTCTTATATCTGATTACACCTTATTTATTTTTGCACCTTATTTTTCAAGATTTGTTTTCACTCTTTACATCTGAGCATTTAATCTGTATATAAAGGTTTATTCAAGTGATTGTGCACGTATGAATTGAAGGTTGAATGCTATCATGACGACTATTTATTCGTCATCTAATGGTAAAATATTCCTATTGTGAACTCTTGACAATATTATTATACATTGTATTCATTACCATTATTGTCGCAGGTTTTCTCTTTGGTTTGATCGGATCAACTTTGCCAAGTCTATTGATAATAAAAGAGTCTACTGCTTTCCCTTTAATAGGGATATATTCATGTCAAGTTTTGCGAATTCAGACGAGACGTACCTAGACAATGGTGAAAAATCAACAGTAATAAAATATACATTATATAACTTTGGGCGGAAGCATTATTTTATAGTTCTTCCCTTAAGATAAATAAGGTATATATTAATTATTAATTCCTGCCGATAGGCAGGTTTACTATTGTATCCGTTGCATTTTCTTTTCAAGTAGTTGCTTGGCCAATGAAATTGTATTGTTTAAAATATTTTTGCCTTTTTCCTATAGTCGAGATTTAAGCACATTATTTGTGATTAAAAATTACGGTTTATCTCTTTTTCTATTGGTTTGAGTAGGTCAATTTTTCATTTTCCTTTAAGTAAATTAGGAAAATAGGGGGACATTATATATTGTGGCAAATGTTTAATCAGGGGATGCATATTGTGCGAGTTTTGGCGGTGTGTTGGTGGGTACCATAGCAGTGAATGCATGTTTAATGCATTAAATGCAAGCTTTGTGAAATGTGTTGGATAGTTGGTGGGTAAACAAGCAGTGAATGCATAGTTAATTCATGCAATTTGAGGTGAGTGTCGGGTTTTATTTGTGTTTATTCTCATTTGTTTATTATTTGTTTAGAAGCTTTGTGTTTTTAGCTCTGCTCTGCCATCTTCAATGTTTGTTATTTTGTGTAGCGATTGAATGGGGGGGGAGTGGTCATAACTATGTATTACTGGTGAGTGGCTCATCTATTTTTTGTGATACTTGATAAATAGAAGTTTTAGTCACCGTTCTAGGGAAAACTAAGTGGTTTGAGTAGGGTATTGTCAATTGTGGAGGGTTTGAATGCATTAACTATGTGTTAATTGTTTAAGCGGCCAACAGTCTACTAGCAAAGCTTACAAAATTTGTATTTAATATTTGGATGTCTGCAAAAATTTATCATGTTGGTTTGTTTTTTTGCAAATTTTATTGTGTGCTTTTATGTTTGATGTTTATGGACAATGTATTATATGTCATGGAGTGTGCTCATTTGTCTAATTTTTCTGTGAAGCAGGAAGCATTCCTTGCAATTGGAGATGGAGGCAAAGATCTTTACGGTTGCAAATATAGTTGGTTGTTGAACAAGGAACTGGGAGGTTAGGTTCTTGTATCATTCTTCCCCTTTGTTTGCAATGAATTCAATGAACAATAAAGGAGAAGTCTGCTTCAAGAATTTGGCTTACGGGATAGAAAAATGAGCATATTGAATGACATGCCATGTAATTCAAAAACATGAAGCTATTTTTTTCCCAAAAGCAGGTTACTATTGCAATCATTGAATTTTATTTTGAAATAGTTGCTTCGCCAGTCAAATTGTATTGTTTAAAATATTGTTGTATTTTTTCTATATTTGGGATTTAAGGACATATTTTTGTTTAAGTAAATTAGGAAAATAGGAGGACATTATGTATCTTGGAAAATATTTAATCAGTGGATGTAAATTGTGAGAGCTTTGGCAGCGGGCTGATGGGTACTGAAGTAGTGAATGAATGTTTAATCCATTAAATGCAAATTGTGTGAGGTGTGTGGGAGAAGTGGTGGGTATGGAAGCAGTGAATGCATAGTTAATTCATGAAATCTTAGTCAAGTGTTGGGTTTTATTTGTGCTACTTCTCATTTGTTTATTGTTTGTTGAAAAGCATGTGTGTTTTTAACTCTGGGTTCATCTCTTCCATGTTCTTTATGAATGCATGTTTAATGCATTAAATGCAAGCTTTGTGAAATGTGCTAGATAGTTGGTGTAGTTGGTGAAATGCATAGTTAATTCATGTAGTCTCAAGCGAGTGCTAGGTTTTATTTGTGCTTATTCTTGTTTGTTTATTGTTTGTTGAGAAGCTTGTGTGTTTTTGGCTATGTTGTCATCTTTGATGTTTGTTATTCTTGATAGCTTTCAGCAACTGAATGCTTTGAGCAAGGTCTTGTCAATTGTAGAGGCATTTTATGCATTGACTATGTATTCATTGCTTGAGTGGGTATTAGCCTATTAGCAAAGCTCATGAAAATTGTATTTAATGTCTGAGTTTTTGCAAAAATTTATTGTGTTGGTCTATTTTTTTCCAAATTATGTCATGTGCCCCTAGTATTGATTTGTTTGTAAGCAAAGTAGCAAAATAGAAGTAGATGATAAATTTTGTAGATAATTGTAATGCATTGTAAAGCAGTGAATGCATAGTTAATGCATTAAATACTATGTCAATACTAGCACAATTGTTATCTTTTCTAAGCCTAGGATTATATTGCTAAATAGGTGTAAATAGAAAGGCTAGTGTATGCTAGGATGTTCTGCATACCTGGTGCATGTGGTTTATGATCTACGAATATTGTGAAGAACACTTTGTAAATTAATTGTTATGGCTTAGTAGACTTTGTAGTCTACAAGTGCTTCTAATTTAAGGAGGGGGAAGACGACTATATCAATGCAAGTGTATTGATAACTAGAAGTATTGCTTGCTATTATAGGGAAAAAATGGTTGATTGCTTTTGTGCCAGTGAGCCCTCTATCAAAGGTTGTGTGATTTGCATTTAGCTATTAAATATTTTCCAAAATACATAAAGTCCTCTTTCGCTAATTTACTTAAAAAAAATGAGTAGTAGGCCTATTGGTATTTAATGCATTAGTTGTAGATTGATTGACAAGCATGCCATTTCCATTGCACATTATACAATTGCAATAGTGACTTGCTTTGATCGGAAAAGTAACTTGTCTTTGAGCAAAATGCCATCCACATAAAGTGCATGATGGCAGTAAAGCTGACATAATTTGCGTTTAATTTTTAATTTTAGAATTTTTATTTGTAATACTTACTTGGCCAATGAAATTTGATTGTTTTGTAGTAGGTCTACTATTGATTTTAGTTTCAGTAAATTAGGAAAATATGGGAACATTATATACTTGGGATTTATGGACATATTTTTCATGTTTGAAAGCTGTTATTTATCTATTTTTCTATTGGTATAGCTAGACTATAGGTTTAAATATTAATTAATTTCCTTTCAATTATTTATCCATTTACATCATTAAAAATTCCCACCAAAAGAAAATTGGTATCAAACCATTAAAGTGATGCATTAAGGAATGGAAACAACATCGAAAAGTGCCTTGAGAAACACAATATGTTGAGGCTAGTGGTATGGAGCAATCTCAATACCTTGTAGTGTGTCAATGGTGAACAAGTGTAAAAGTGAATGCTTTTTTACGCTTTGTTGCACTGCATATGTTGTAGATGTCAAATAAGTGCATGGACATGGTGAGAATGGAAAGGGTGTTACATGTGAGCATGTGAGAATATAGACTTGGAACAATTTTTTTCCTTTGACTGATGCATTAGAATAGTAGTATGTTGTTGCCACATAAAGCAATATTGTTTTAGATCTTGTTCAATGTGGAGGCTTACAATGCATTAACTATTGCTTGACTACTTTGATATGCACTAGCCTAGTAGCAAAGCTTGTAAAATTTAGATTTAATGACTAGATGTTTGCAAAAATTCATTGTGTTGTTTTCTTTTGGTTTAGTATCTACCATTTTGCTACCAAAGCTGGAAGAATTTGCATTTAGACATTAAATATTTTCATCAACCTATACTTTTCTTTTTTTGTTATGTTTTTATTCTTGGCTCTTTCATCTATATAACTATATCTTATGTTTTTTCTTTAGTAGGTCTACTATTAATTTTAGTTTTAGTTAATTAGGAAAATATGGGAACATTATGTACTTGGGATTTATGGACATATTTTTCATGTTTAAAAACCATTACTTATATCTCTTTTGCTATTGGTATAGCTAGATTGTAGGTTTCAATATTAATTAAATTCCTTTCAAGTATTTATCCATTTACATCATTGAAAAGTCCCACCAAAAATAATTGGTATCAAACCATTAAAGTGACACATTAAGGAATGGAAACAACATCGAAAAGTTCTTTGAGGAACACAATATGTTGAGGCTAGTGGTATGGAGCAATCCCAATACCTTGTAGTGTGTCAATGGTGGACAAGTGTAAACGAGAATCCTTGTCTATGCTTTGCAATGATGCATACGATGTAGATGTCGATTGAGTGCATGAATGGTGAGAATGGAAATGGTGTTACATGTGAACATGTGAGAATATAGACTTGGAACAAATTTTTCCTTTGATTGATGCATTAGAATAGTAGTCTGTTGTTGCTACATAAAACAATACTATTTTAGATCTTGTTCACATTGGAGGCTTACAATGCATTAATTGTGGCTTGATTGCTTTGATAGGAACTAACCTAGCAGCAAAGCTTGTAGATGTTTGCAAAAATTCATTGTGTTGTTCTATTTTGGTTCAGTATCTACCATTTTGTTGCCAAAGCTGGCACAATTTGCATTTAGACATTAAATATTTGCATCAACCTGCACTTCTCTTTTTTGTTATGATTTTGTTCCTAGCTCTTTCATCTATATTACTATATCTTAAATTCTATGACTTAAAATTTTTTGCTGCTTTTATTTTACATTTGACATCTTTTTCCTTTATATGATAGACAATACTTTATTTTCTTATGTTTTCATTTAAATGGATTAAACTCTGGTATTGCAGCTTTTTAGTATGCAATATATTAGAAAGATAAAATATGCATGTTTTTAAAGGGCAAGTTGTTAATTCATATATTGCATTTCAATTTGACATACTTAGTTTTCCAATGAAATTTATTTCACAAATTTTATAATGTGTTTCTATTTCACTTATTTGCTTTCATAAAGAGGAGTAGCATACCTGTTGCATGTAATAGAGACAAAGATAGATGATAGATTTTAGACATGAAAGATTCAGTTGATACATGATTGAGTTTTTTTTTAGCTACTTTACCAGTTACTTAGTTTATGTGGATAAATTAGTAAGCAATAGCATCCACTTTTATAACAAAACATAGTGAATGCAGTGGACACATTTACTATTGCATTTGTTGAGTTTTCTCTTGAAATAGTTGCTTGATCAATGAAATTGAATTGTATAAAATATTTTTTTCTTTTTCCTACAATTGGGGTTAAAGGACATATTTTCTATGTTTGAAAATTAAAATTTATCTCTTTTTCTATTGGTTGGAGTATGCCTATTATTCATTTTTCATTTAAGTAAATTAGGACAACCGGGAGACATTATATATTGTGAAAAAATATTTAATCGGTGCATGCAATATGTGCGAGACAACAAGATTGAATTTTTTTGCTAACAAATGTGATATGTTGTTGTTAATCAAAGTGACCATGCCTAAACAGGAATGCTTGTCCATGCTTTCACATTATACTGATTCTAGGATAAGGATAGCAACATAGTTGAAGCAAGTTACTATTGCAATTGTTCAATTCACTTTTGAAATAATTGCTTGTCCAATGAAATTGTATTGTTTAAAATACTTTGCTAGTAGGGTAATTCCTATCCAAGCAATGAATTCAGAGTTAATGCATTGTATGCTTGTAAAAGGAAGAATACCTTTCTCAATGATCTAAAAGAGTATTGCTTTATCTAGTAACAATAGACTACGAGATATTGGAATTGGTCCCTATCACTAGTACTACAATGAAGCCCTCAATACAATGTTTAGATTATAGATTTTGATTATAGAAATGTTTAGATTATAGAATTTTTTTTGTTGGAAAGGGTTGTTTATCAAACATAATGAGTGAATTTTCAACAAAAAAGTCGTTATAGTTTCAATTTAATTCTTTAACATTTGAAAAAATTCATTGTGTGCTTGTGTGTATCATGTTTATGAATAGCATGTTATATGTCATAGACTACATGCATTTTCCCCCTTATCCCTTGTAACAACAAGCAATACTTCAGGTTCTAAAGTTGAAAAACAAATAGATAACATGGAGAGCTAAAAACATACAACCTTTTCAACAAACAATAAACAAACAAGAATTAACTATGTATTTATTGTTTTCATACCTACCAACTCTCTAAGAAATATTGGAAATCTTCCATCTAACGAAAATAAAACCAAAAGTGTCTAGATTATATAATTTGATTCGTTTGCAAGTGTTATGTATCAATTGCATCAACCACATTTTGAGCAACAAAGCTCACACAGATTGGATTTAATTCTTAAATATTTGGTTAAATTTATTGTGTGCTTTTGTGTTTCGTGTTTATGGATAGCATATTGTATGCCATGGACTATGCTCATTTTTCAAAATTGTAGGTGTAGCAGGAACCATTGGTTGCAACTGAAGTGGGGACAAAGATTTATATCGTTACAAGTAGACTTGATTCTTGAACAACAAGTTGTAAGGTCAAATTCTTGTATCATTCTCCTGCTTTCTTTGCAATGAAATTTAATTCTCTTGAGAATTTTGCTTTGCAAATAGATAGATGGGCATAGTAAATGACATGACATGTAATTCATAAACATGAAACTATTTTTTCTTGATAAGTGTTGGTTATTTTTTAAGAACCAAACTGATCTTTAAAAATACCTATGGAATTTTCCATTTCCAATTATCAATAATACCAAAGGGATTGGCCAACGAACGAATAGAGGTTTCTAAACTTCTATTCCTACTCTTTGGGCTTTATGAAACCCGGGAGGGTAATCCCACAATATATATTTAAGGACTTAGCACAATTATATTCAAATAAATTGTCAATAACAAATATCTCTCATGAAACCATTCAATAATATGCATCAAATAAGTTGGTAGGTTATGTATCAATGTTATATGTATTGAATATGAGAGAGTAGACTTCAAACAAAAAACAAAGATAATAGTATCCCCTTGAGATTCTTTGATTTAAAGATTGATTAGTTAATGAATCAATATTGAAAATGTAAAATAGATACTTTGCATGAACCAATGTCTTTATCCCAAGCACAGAGTTAATACCTTTCTATATAACTTGATAACAATTTAAACGATAGCACATATAACCTCAAGAAATCTTGCATTACAACATTCCTTTGTGACATTCTTGATTATTACTTCTTACAAATATCCTAGCACATAATTCTTATAAGTAATTAATCTCATACAAGAACTTACATCAATTCATTGAATCAATAAGCAAGAGTGAAACTAAACATCCATCAGGTAATGAGAGAGACAAATGAAAGAAATCCTTGATTACTTTCAATCATAACTCATAATACACATACAAGGAGAGACAATAACCATGAAACTGATAATACTTTGCATTATAAATGTTGTATCATTATTAGTCTTACATGCATAAGTATGAATTTCAAAAGAAACTTAAAACTTAGACTCTAAAACTTGCTTTGTATTATCTTGACAATCTAATCGTATTAACTCAAAAAATTTTAACTCTCGTGCTTTTGGTCCTAAATTCCTTCTTATAGAGATGAAGGATAAAACAAGCCTCAGACCAGATAGCACACATGTCATGATCCCATTGGACCGCTTGCAACAATCTTCCTCTTTCAGTTACACTTGAGTCTTTAGGTGGAGTAAATAAACATGAGGCAAAATTAACCTCAACTTTTCATGGAAAATAGGTCCCACCTCAAAAAAAATCATTAGTTTGTTACAAGATATTCCCCATGTGTTCAAATGCCACCCGTGAGAGAATCAAAACAACAAAAATTAGGAAGCAAGGAAAGGAAAGAAGAAAAAGGTCAAAAAATGTCAATCCACATTAGCACCATGTGCTATTCATCTGAATTCAAGGAGAGAATAATATTTTACCATGTTATACAAAAAGCCTAATCTATACTATATTTGGGCTATGCATTACTCTTCTCCTACCCATTATTTTCCTCCTTCACTAATCCTTACATAGATTCATTCTATGTATTTCTCCAACCAAGTGTTGTATTCTTCCTTAGTGGGCCATTTAATATTCAATAAATTGTGCACCTTAGTAATGTACTGAGAATACCTTGCATCAACTAAAATCATGGCCTCTTTAACAAACATATCCATTTTTATTTCAATTTCCACCATTGTGTCAATATTCAAATTAAGCAAGATGTAGTCATCGATAGACAATGCCATCATAGCTGCTCCAAGCATTCCTCCCAAATATTTCTTCCAGGTGTCAAATGGATGCAGTTCACCTTTTAGATCCAATATTTGAGGCATACCATGTTCTTCCATTTCCTTCAATATTTTCAACTTACTCTAGAGTTATATACCCAACTTTCCATGGAAAGTAGTTATCTCATTTATTGAGTCAATAGTTTGCAAGATGTCAGGAATATTTGTGGGTGCCTTGGGGTCCTCATTCATTTTTGGCATAATTTATTTCAAATAATTTACCTGAGAAATCAAATTATTCCATTTGTTCCTGAAGGCCTCCTACACTTGTAGATACTTTGTATTTGCCTCATGAATGGGTATGTGCAGGATCATGATGGGCCAAAAAGTGGCTATATGTAAGTGATATGATGGCCCATGTGGCTAACGACTTTTTTTTACCCAAAATTGATGAAATGAAAAGGTTTTTTAAAGGAAATTATCAAATTTCCACCAATATAAATTATTATTTACTTTGAATTTAATAAATAATTATTATTCATTTTCTATTTGAATTACGACTAAAGTTCTGATTGGTAGGCTGATTGAAAAACATCTATAGCTTTCAAATGGTATCACATTTTTTGAATCTGAAACATCCATCACATTCTATGCTTCACATAATATAGGATTAAAAAAAGAAAAATTGAATTTCATGAAGTTTTGACCAAGTTAAGGTGGTTAGACATACACGTTTTTATATTTTAAAAAATTTGTAATAAAAAATTCATAATTAATTATTTACATGGAAAAAAATTACAAAAAAATATGCATCACATCGGGACATGAGTCCTCTACTTACATCTAAAATTTTATAAAAAAATATTATCATTTTATTGTGGTTAGAGTGGTCAGACAGATACCTACTTCTTATTTTTTCACTGAAATTTAAGTACTACTGCATTGAAATCTCAAAATTTCACCAAATAGATGTTTTATTTTTTTAGAAACTACATTCAATTTTCTACAAATTATATTCTTACATATTTTTAAAATAATATAGATAAATTATTCAAATTTTTACGTCAAGTTGCCTAACCCTAATTTTTCTAATTTTTTTGCCACTTAAGGGCTTGTTTTTTCCATGATGATCTTGCACATACCTGAATATTCTTATACATGGCCAAAACGTCATTAACTTTGTGGACCAGCTTGGTCACTCTATACCTCAACACATCCTCAAAAATTTAATTGGCCACCCTAACTATTTCTAGTTTGGCCTGCTTGACATTTTCCTTCTTTATAGCCAACTTTTATTTCAAATCATCAATTCTTAGGGCCAAAGTGTCCCTATCTTGTGTAGACATATCAAATGAAGAAGAATAAGAAGATGGTTGAGCCATTCCCTTCTGAATAGGTTGAACAGTGGCTCTCATTTCATTCAGCTCAGTCAAAGCCTTATTATATTCTTTAACCAAGGATTCATATCTCTTTTCAAAAATATGTGCAGTATCAACACTAACCATTACAGCATGTGTAGTTAACTCAACTGCCTGGATAGGAGTTATTTCAGTAGCTCTCTTAACCACTAGTGAACCAATAACTTCTTCAATAGGCCTAGCAACATCATGTTTACTAGTATTAGGTGCCATATACCAAATTGCAAGAGTATGCAACTTTGGACTATATCCAGAACCAAATACTTTATTCTCAAATTGATCCTCATATATCAAAGCTTGAGGATCTCTCCTAACTGCATCATATGATATGGCAACAGTGATAGTACATCTTGGTATCAACATGATTCTACTATCTTTGACAATCCTTCGAGCCTCAGTGGGAGTAATAGCTGCAGTTTTAGTCCTAATTTTCTATTCCTCTGCTCTCTCAGTTTCCTCTTGATGAGAAGGTTTAGCATTAGATCGGGTTGATTCAAGTCTATGTTTTATTTCCTTACTCCACAGCTAAATCATAAACTCTTGAAACTATTTTTTCTGCACAAATTTATCATCATCCAAAAACTCATCACTCCCTAATCCTGGGATCATCATCATTTTCTCTGTCATATTCGCACTTGAAAATCCTGACAAGAGGAAAATATGAACTGAGTTTATTCAATATGAGGAAGGGGAAATTTCTGCCCCACCTCCTCATTTCTTGGCACATGCTTTTCCATTTGTTCTTCCTTGACCTCCTGAACATCTACAGGTTGCTCTAGGATATCTATAGATTTTTGCTATTTATGTTGTTCTAAGAGGAAATGGGGTTTGTCTATAGCCTCCTTTACCTTTACTTGAAATTCTCCAGATTGATAATCGTTTATCATAGTAAAGGCCCTCTCCAAGGGATTTGAATTACATTATATGGACTGATGTAGAAGGAATTACTTTTCATAATCTTCTCCTCAAGGTTTTCCATAGCTAACCATTCCTTCTTCCTAGCCATGGTGGCCTCATCACTTGTCAGATTCCTTAGTATATCATCTCTATATAAAAATTCATGGTGTATGATGCCTAAGCTCCTTTGTATTCTTCTTTTTTCCACAAATCTTTTTGGATCAAAAAATATAATCTCACTAATAGGTATTCTAAGATTATTTACAATAATTCCAAGCTTTTCATACCCCTCAAGGGAAGTGATCTTGAAGTAAGAAAAAGTACATTGGGCATTTATTACAGTTCCCTTTTTGTCTTTTCTAAAAAATTCATAATCCATCACATCAATTTTCCAAATGAGCTCTATGAAATCAAATCTATCTGAGACATACAAGGGTAGAAAATGAGGTGCCACCTTAGCTCCGTAAGCCCTGATCAAAGTATATTTAGAATATAGAAACCATTAAGCCCAATTATGTGTTGCTTTAGAGCCTGGTACATCCTTTGGGCGCATAAGACTTTTGATTTCTGGAGAAAGTCTAAATTTAGGTGCTCCACCCAATGACTCTAAGATACCATATGTTACAACATTGGAAAACAAGATGTAATTGGAATGGGAGAAATCTTGATCCCAAATCTATGTCCACATTTGTACAAGGATAGCATTATTTTCATTGTCTTTAATCTCATATTTAATTTCCTTTCCACTCATAATCACCTTCCCATAAGAGCATATGCATCAGTAAAGAGTAATGGGGTAGGACAAAGGGATCACCCCCTTTTTCTAATTGATAAAATCCTCATGCATCCTTTTAGCAAAAAGTTAGCATAATCAAAGCTAGTGTTTTGATTATAGTTTTGTATATCCTCCACCATTAGCAATAAATTAGGAGCTATCCTAACCTCAAAATCTTGAGCCAATACTTTATTTAAATAGTAATAAGTATTTTTGAAATAATCTTCAAATTTTTCACACTCAAAAGGCTCAACATCCTTAGTAGTAAATCTTTCCTTGCTCCTTTTGTGTCAGACAAGTAGTACTTTTTTGAATCCAAATTTTCTCTTTTCACACTCAACATACAAGTTAGCATGTCTAAACTTTGAAGTATAATTGGGATTGAACCCAAATACATCTATCATCTTATCCTTTGTCACCTCCAGAACTATATCACCATTCTCACTTTTGATTGTCCTATCAGTAGGGTTATAGTGCCTAGCCAACTCCATCATTAAATCAACTTCTACAAATACATTTGGAACCACCAGCTTTCCAAGGTTCAACCCACATAGACAACATGTAGGCTTGCTAGAATTTTTCCTATTGAAAGAATACCAAAACAATTACCATCCACTCTAGGGTTGGGTTGTTTCACCAATTTTTCCAGCATTATCAATCAATCTAGTAGTCATAGTAACTTGTCCTGTGGGCCTTTTTCCAACTCATGACCCTCCTTTGATACCTCCAGAGGTCTCTTGCATAAATTTTTCTGCTTCTTTCTTTGCACTCCTAGACCTAGTGGATGTTGCAGGAGTGCTTGGGAAGGTTTAGAAACAATTACTAGTTTAGGCCTAACTTTTGTTGAAAAATTCTAAGTTTTAAGTCTTTTAACCTTCCTCTATTTTGGTTTCCTTTCTGGTCTAACACTAGATTCACTAGGCTCTGTGTCACTCATGCTTGTAACACAAATGGAACTATGGTTTACAATTTCTTACAACCAAATAAAGCCCTCCATAGTTATGATAGGAAAAAACACTACTACTGAACAAGGCACCTTTGTTCATAATTTATACAATGCTCAAACAACTAATTGAAACTACCTGAAATGAATGAATTGCTAATTCCCCCAAATTTTCTACCAACTTTCTAGGGTATTCACCCTACTACTTCAATTAGAAGGGGATATCAATTTTGCCTACTCGGGTGAGAGTAGTGTCACTCTGGTTACTAATAACTTTTGGGGCTTGTCTCACAATTTGTTTAGCTTCTGGTATTCTTTCCTCCAACCAATGAATTTGTATGCACAATCAACAAGGTATCTACTTTATGTTATGGACGAAAGAGAAGTGTGTCACCATTAATACTTGATAGTAAGCTCACATGAGAAAACTAACAATTTGTCATTCAGGTTTAAACCTTGATAGTTGATCCTTCAACATTGAAATTATATCAATGGTTATTAATCCATATCGCCACCTTCCCTTTTACTTTATACAAAATCCTTAGGATTCTTCCACATTTCCCCTTTCTTGTAATGCTTGTCACCTATTATTGATTTATTTCATCCTAGTCCAGCTCTACTAGTGAGTATGCGATAAAATCTAAGCCCTTAGATTTGTGGCCTGTTTCTCGATCACGTTCATCTCCATCACTCCTTGTAATTCAAATTTTCACCCTAGATTTTATTAGGAATAGGAGATGAAATCACCATATTTTGACACGTACACCTGCATAAACAATCAATGGCACAAAAATTTATTGCAAATAAGTATTTAGGTTAGCGAGAGAAACCTTCTTGAAAGAAACCTTATCGCTCATCGCTAATTTTCCTCATAAGGTTTGCAAGTAATTAGTGATGAGGGACTATCCTAATATCATTACATATCACATATCACTAATCAAGAACTTAGCACTCAAAAACAATCCATGAGAAGTGATGCAATTGGAAATTCACATCCTCGCTTGTCGTTGATTTAAAACAATCAACTCCTAACATATTTGTGATAAGTGATGAAAAATATGATCATAAAGTCAGAGGGCTCACTCATCACTATTACAATTTTAAAAGGTCATAAATCATTAGTGATGAGTGATTGCTTAACAATACTAAGAACCTCTCTCATCGCTATTTGTAATTTGAAGTTTCAAGGAGCTATTCACAATGAGTGATATCAAAGTGATATCACCTCATCGCACGTCACTAATTTAAAACATACATTTCAAAAGTGATTAGTGATGAGTGGTAAAGATAGAAGGCTGATTTAACTTAAGTGAAAACCTTTAGGCATGTGCTCATAAGTTGTTTTAATGGAGGGGACTTCCTAGGATAATAGAATAGATAGGAAAATACTCAAAAAACCCAAAAACCATTATAACAAGAATTTATAGACCATGATTAGGGAACCAATTGAAAAATAATAAAAGTAGACACAAAAAGTTCTAACAGTGATCTACAACAAGAAATAGGGAGTCAACAACAAAATAGAACATTCAAATGCTTAACATGAATCCTAATCCCTCCTAAATGCAACAAGGGTTTTGAGATGGGACATGAAAATTAAGGTTCCATTAGTGGCTCCAACTAGAGACATATGCCTCTTGCAGGCATGGTGAGATCCCAAGAATCCTGGATTGAAGCAAACCAAAATGTGGATTAGAACCCAAGGACCCAAACCAAGGAACTACCTGGAAAAGGTAGTAGAACCAAAACACAATAAAAGAAAACATACCTATATACATAATATACAAAAAAAATGTACATGGAGAATAACATAGTTAGGAGAAGTATGGCTTTAAAAACTCTCCATGTACTAGAAATTCAAAAAGTTCATCTATTAGGCTCTAAAGGAAATATGAATCCTCTCTGTGAGTGCTAGCTATCAAATAAGGGCCAATCCATAATGCTTCAAATTTCCCATGCTTGCTTTTATCTCGAGCTCTTGCATTCTAGGCTAACACCATGTTGTTTACTTCAAACTTTATGGGAGAAGATTTCTTGTCATGTAAATGCTTAACCTATAGTTGCATCTTCAATTTTTTAACTTTAGCTTCCCTCCTGGAGTCATCTAATTCCACTAGATTATTTATTCTATGTTGCATATCATCACAAATTTCTTCATCATTTTCGTACAAAAACTTGTACATTTTGAGTAGGTTATTATGTGGAAATCTAGCCTCTAGACCATATACTAAGCCAAATGGTGAATAAATAGTAGCCTTTTGCATAGTCACTCTATCTTCCTAGAGCACCAGTTTCAATTTTGAGTCCCAAGCCTTTTTATTTTTCTCCATAACTCTCTTGATTATCTTCATCAAGCTCTTATTAATAGACTCAGCTTGACCATTTCCTTGAGGATGGTAAGGTGAAGAATAAGAGACTTGTATGCCATGTCTTTCACAAAAGTCCCTAAATTCATTTGATCTAAAGCACATAGCATTATCTAAGATAATCCTATGAGGACCACTCCAAATCTAATAAGAATGTTATTTAACAAAAAATCAACTACCACCTTACTTGTTTCCTTCTTTGTACGTATTGTTTCTACCCATTTTGTAAAGTAGTCAATGGTAACAAGAATCCATGAGTGACCTCCACTAGAATTTTTTGATTTTTCCCCAATGAAATCAATTCCCCATTGTTGGAAAGGGGATTCAATTGTCATGGGCCTGAGTGGTAAATTTATTGAGAACTTCATTTTTCTTGAGAATCACTGACAGGCATCACAAGTTTTGAAAAACTTGTGAGAATCTTTAAAAATAGTGGGCCACTAGAACCCTACTCTCAAAATGTTTCATTTAGTAGTCTTTGCCATGTAATGACCACCACACACCCCATTGTGCATTTCCTACAGAAATACCAATGCTTATTTTCCATCTACACAATTCAGAAGTACTCCATCCAAGCTTCTCCACCATAACTCATTGTCAATAATCACATACCTAATAGCATACAATTTCAATGCTCTTTTTTCATTGTCAGCCATATCAATAGGACATTAAATTTTTTGTAAATACTAGATAATTCTTTTATACCATCCGCATGTTTGCATATCACAGAGAGGTACAACATTGATTACTTCAATCTAATTAACATGATTAGCTTCCAAATTTTCCTCTTCCATTAACTTGGATAGGCCCTGTCCTCTTACTAACTTGGTAATTTGAACGTCAATATTAAATTCTTCGATCTTGTTGATCCATCTACACCTTCTGACTATTGTCTCTTGCTAAGTGAAAATTTTCTTCACAGCTGCACTTGGTACAAAATCCATAACTATAGACCCTTCTAGGTAAGTGATGAAATTCTTCACAACCTTTACCAAAACATATTCTTGTTTCTCAGTAGTGTCATTTTTCAATTATGCAGCTTGTAAAGATTTGCAAAAAAATGCAATTGGTTGTTCAAAACCCTTCTCATTTTTCTATAGTAAGATAACAACAATAGTATGAAAAGAAGAAAAAAAGAAAATATGCATTGGTTTAGAAAATTCGGGAGACTTCAAAATTGGATCTTCTTTAATAGCTTGTTTTATTTTCTTTAAAGCCTTACTAGGCTCTTCACTCCAAAGTACTTTTCCAACCTTCTTTAGCATTTTGGAAATAGATTTTGTAATTTCTACAAAGTTGGTTACAAATCTTCTCAAAAAAATTATCTGCCCAAAAAATGATTGGATGCCCTTGACATATTTTGGCTGAGGGATCTTGTCAATGGCTGCCACTCTTTCGCGGTCTATCCTTACTCCTTCCTTTGACACAATATGCCCTAGAAATTTTCCCTCAGTGACCCCAAAGGCACATTTCTTTGGATTCAAAGATATTCCATATTCTAGTGACCTAATAAAAACTTTCTCTAAATGCATGCAATGATCCTCTTCTTTCTTAAAATAAGTGGTCAAGTAATCTTTATATACAACCATAAATAAGTCAAT
Source organism: Sequoia sempervirens (assembly GCA_007258455.2). NCBI lineage: Eukaryota > Viridiplantae > Streptophyta > Pinopsida > Cupressales > Cupressaceae > Sequoia > Sequoia sempervirens. The sequence goes on from VDFB02000013.1 coordinate 92,020,326, forward strand.
AAAATATGAGAAAACTACATCCATAGCTCTTTGAAAAGTGGCACCTTCATTTGTTAAGCCAAAAGGCATCCTTAAATATACATAGGTACCCCAAGTAGTAGTAAATGTAGTCTTGTACTGCTCAGACTCCTTTACCTTTACTTGATTATATCCTAAAAAACCATCCATCATTGAAAGTAGCTCATAACTAGTTACCTTTTGTAACATAGCTTCCATGTTCGGTAATGAACAATTTTCCTTTAATGAGGATACATTCAAGTTTCTAAAATCAACACATAATCTTATGGCACGATTATTTTTTCTTACTGGTACCAGATTAGATACCCATGAAGAGTGTCCAATGGGTTTAATAATACTAGCATCCATCAACTTTACTAAATCCTCTTGCATTTTAGGAGCTAAAGTAGGATTGATTGGTATTTTCTTTTTCTTGAAGGGTTTTGCATCTTCCTTTAAATGAATTTCATGCTAAAACAATTCCTCCCTGCAAGCTTTCAAGTCATCGTATGACCAAGCAAAGACATGTCTATATTTTTTGAGTAAGGTGATTAACATTGCCTTTACCTTTGGCTACATCTTCTTTCCTACATAGACTTTCTTTGGAGCATTTATAGTTCCCAAGTTCACTTCTTCTAGGTCCTCTAAGTGAGAAACAGTTGTTTTGGCCGTGTTTGTATCTTGACTATAAAAGACCCTTTCAAGAGCTACAAGGCCTTTGGGGATTTTTTTTTTTTAATTGGATGACCTCTTTTATGAGCATCGTATCCTTTCTATTAGTACTCTCTACAAATCCATTAAAATCAATTTCCTAACCTTCATATTTATCACCACAATTTAAAAATCTAAGGATATCCTCATCATCATTAAATTTTTTCTAATTGTATACATTGTAAGGGATAGATGGTCTTGTTTGTATCTCAACCTTAGAAATTCCCATGAAGGTTATATCATTAGGTCTTAATGCAATATTAGCAAGCAAATCAACTACTCTATTATGTCCTCTTTCCATCCAGTCACTTCCAAAAGCATCAAACTGTTCAATAGAATCCTAGATAGAATTCATGTATTGCTTCGATCTATTATTTTCACAAGCATACTTAGCTCTTACTTGGGATATTACAAGCTCAAAATCACCAATTACCATTAACTTTATGATTCACTACTTTTCAGAAAGTCTCAATCCCAATAGCAAGGCTTCATATTTTGCTATGTTATTTGTATAGATAAAAGACAACATAAAAGAGAACTTATAAGTATTTCCAGTAGGTTATACTAATAAAATTTCTGCACCAGATCTTTCTTTGGAACTTGCACCATCAAAGTACATTTTCCACAGTCCTTCTTTATGAGCTACTCTTAAAACTTCATTTTCTATAGGTGTAGGACCTCTCTCAACTTCTCTTGGTGCTCCTTCTACCTTGAACTCACCAATATTGATATCTATAAAAAAAATTGTGTCATCTTTAGGAATAGGTTCCAACATATGTGGTATCTGAGATTACCTCATTACTTGGTCATTCTGACCTCAATGGGAAATGTGGCATAAGACATGTCACACTGCATAATGCCTCCCATAAATGAACTCCATTTTTCATGACAATAACATTCCATAGTTAGGTGGGATATCAACCACTACCACACTCCTTTTAAACTCTTTGTCAGGGAAAGCTTCCAATATATATGGAAGCTCATTTACCACACCTACCACAGGGACCTCTCTAGCATCCATGGTATAACACTTGCCATAGGTGATATCAACCCTTAATCATAATGCATCCATGATTTTAACTAGCATAATATTGTTTGATGCACCAGATTCAATAATACAATTCTTTATAAAATTCCCCCCAACCATCAGGGTAAGAAAAAATGGATCTATCTTATTTGGACAAGTGTTCATAGAATTTCCTAAGAAAATATGGAGAATCTTAGCAATCACTACCTCAAATTCTCTACTCTTCTTGTCCTTTTCATTTAATTTGGATGGAGTGATCTAGACTAAATCATTACAAGCTATAGAAGCACCATTGATAAGGTCCACTACCTTTTTTTTTATGTTCTTCTATCTCATCATTTGAAGAAAAGGTACAAACACTTTAACTTGACTAACTAAAAAATATCAACAAGAGTATACTTGGGGAGTTCAATTGAAGGAATACCTTGTTTGTTGCTACTATCTTTTAGTTTATTTTTGGTTTCTCTAGCCTTGTGTTCATCATCCTTCCTTATGGCATCAAGAGCATGCTTCTGTGTCTTTAATTTTTCAGTAGGAAATTTGTGTCTATGAGTAGCTTTTGGCTTGTTCGCTCACTTGGCCCAAATTTTATCTCCCTTGCCTTCTTTAGCTTTGAATGATTCTACTTTTTCATCAGGTTCATTTTCTTTTCCCTTATCATTCTATTCCTTGATGAAAAGACCAGCAATATTACCTTGTTCTTCTCCAATAGTTCTATTCCTCAAATGATAAGAACTCCTAGCTTAAGCCGCTAAGATTGTTCTATATTTTGCAATATCTTCTGCAAAGGGCCTTCTTAATGAAACGCCATCTTCAATTTCCTCCAAATTGTAAGCCTCAATCTTAGTAGTGTCATCCTCATCAAAAAGAACTTTCTAATGATATGCATTAGCAATTTTCCTTTGATTATCTACATCTACTTCATAAGAATCTTCATCAAAACAACATTCACTACAGGGAATGTTAGAATCACCCATAATCATAAGTACATCATCATCCTCTTGATCTTGTTGATCACAATCTTTAGGCATGTCCTCCTCTACTTCCACCATATGTGCTACTACACATTACTGTGAGGACTATGCCATTTGGCAAGTCATACACCAAGGAGTATCTTCAACAAAATTTCTTGAATTCTTTTGCAAAGGGTGTAAAGGAATTTTTTTTGGGTATTCCTCTAATTTTTTAAGATAGGATTCCCATTATATGAATTGGTATTGTAAGGGTGATATTGCAATCTAGGGGTTCTTTCATTCCTTTGGTAGTTTTTAGGTTGGGCCTTCTTTTTCCTTACAATTTTATCATTGATAGCTTTCATGCAACTATCAAGCTTGTCCTCAATTATTCCCCCTTTAGTGCCTGAACTCTTTTCTTCCTTTTTCAAACTTTTGAAGAGTTTCGAGTCATATCTTCTACAAACTTTACAAGTTTCTTTGCTGATATTTTTGAATCATAGATTTTTGGTACTTAATGGGTCTCTAACACTTCTAGGGTTTTTCACCCAAAAAGGAGAGAGAAGGAGGCCAAAAACCTAGTAATTTCAATCAAATATGTAATTTGGAGTAATGTGATGCCTAAATGAACTTAAATAAATGCAATTTATTGAATGAAATTAATCAAAATGGATGCAAGAATAAGTTTTATGCAATGTTTAAAAACACAGTGTGATATAAAAACAACATGAAAACAAAAGAAAATATGCAAAATAGAGCTAACATGGATGAATATGAGTGCACCTAGACTGAGACTAATGTTGTTGAGATTTCTGGAAGGAAAATTGAAGTCACGAAAAATTCATTGTGGGACTCATTTTCCAAGGATGGCGAATCAGTCCACCTATAGGTGAAAACTATTAGGAACAGGTTTCTGTCTATCAGGATCAAGAATCTGACAAAACACTGATTTATGATCTCAGGTGGGACTCATTCTCCAAGGGTGGTGAATCAGTCACTCCTATATTTCTATAAATATAGTCAGCAACTCTACAACACCAGATTTGGTAAAGTCTAAATGTTGGGTTGCTGAAGTCAATTCTGTAGAAAACAAACAAAAATCACTCAATCAATCTTGAAAGGATGACAAAATGACTTGGAGAACCTATTTTAATTGATTCCACTTTTCAACACCTTTTAAACTTGTCAAATCTACAAAACAAAAATGCAAACACATGCAAAAAGGGGGAAAATGTTGGTGGGTTAGCAAATAGGGGTTTGCCTTGGTTAAACTCCGCTTTGGTACTCAAATCTAATAGAAATAAATGAAATGAAAGAAATAATATAAATGAACAACATAAAATATGTTACAACTTACCAAGATCCTTGAAGATGCAAGTCTGAAATCAACGTCAATGGTTGCTCCAAGATGCTTCAATAATTATTGAATGATGTATTGCAAATGCTTGAATGCTTAAGTGAATGAAAATGGATTGTATGAATGCTTGGAGATATTGAATGAATGTAAAATGAGGTGAAATTCTCTTATTTATATCAATATTGTGTCTTAGTAACCTTTCATACATCATCAAAGGCTAACATCAAGTATAATTTTGAATAAATCTCAAAAGAAATTTGAATTAATTTGAATTTTTGGGCTAGGGTGGACTCATTCGCCACCCTTGGCAAATGGATCCCACCTGGGACATAATCTTAAGTGTCGGGAATTAAATGTAATTTAGTGTTATGTGTCGAGGATATATTAAAAAATACACTTAAATAAAGCATATGAGTATATAAATGTGTCAAATATGACATGAGAAAGATGTAAATAAGGGGAAAATGCCTAGAAAAGAGTGAATCTTGATTACAAGACTTAACAACACTTGAAAATAGGACTTGTTGATGTGTCAAATGATGATTTTTAGGTGAATTATATTAAATAGAGTCCAGAATAATGTAGAAATGCTTTACAACACTTCACAACACATTCACAAGACTTCAATATTTACATTTTAATACTAAAATAAGCATGTTCAAGCCATGTTGTAACATACAATTGAGGAAAAATATGTAAAACATGATGAAAAAAGACCTAAAATGCCATGAAAATGACAAGGGGCCATTTTTCTATGACACATTTAGCCCCCACTTTAGTGAGAGGAAGAACTTTCTTCAAACTCACACTAAAGTAGCCATGAACATCAAAAATAAGGGTTCAAATGCGCTTACATTAGCAAGATGGAATAACAAAAAACAAGAGGGATGATCAAGCCCCCTGGATGAAGATACCATGACAAATGAAACATAAGAAAAAAGGAATACACAAGTGTTGAGGAAATAAATGAAGCTTCAATCATCGATCCAACTTGTTGTGAATTGGATCTAGGAAAAAAGAGAATGTGTACTCACTCTAGGCCCATAGACTTTTAGGTCATTTGTTGGGTGAGAAGGGCCAAAAATAGAATAGATACATGCGCTAGTTAGCATGCACTCAAAAACACAAAAGTGAGTATGGGGAAAATTCATGCCGCTAGTTGGGCTTCCCACATAACCATCACAAAGTTATAACTCCTGATAACTTTAACAAAGGTGCCACAAAAGAAATGGAAATGGAAATGGAAATGTAAATGTTAGCTTAAATTTCATAAGACAAGCAAGAATCCATATGCTTAGAACTCATGAACAAAATAGGATGGCACCATAGGCATGCAAGTTGTGTTATGCAAGGTAAGCAAACAAATAAGATGACACCACAGGCATGCAAGTTGTGTTATGCAAGGTGGCCAAATGAAAGTGCAACATGTAAAATGCAAAAAATGTTCAAAGGAGTCTTGTTCAATTTATTAAAGTTCAATCACTTAGGGAACATTGTGTCGAATGTCTCCAAGAGAGGACCAATCAAAGGATAGTAAATTCACAACTTAGGGGATGTAGTGCATCACATAAAACCACTAAGAGGAATGTAATATGCTAAGAAATATCAAAGTTATGAAGGAAATTATACCCAATTTCATCCACAAAGTAATGAAAACATTATATAAATGACAAGGCTACACTAGGAACAAGGAATGCAAATGGATGATGGTATTTTATTCCCCCCACTTTAAAGGAATTTCTACACCTCGTTCATGAGCAATTTCTTTAAAGTAGAAGAAAGATAATGCAAAAGAAAAACAAGACATGAGATCCAACTAGGAAAGCTCTATGCCAAGTAATATGTCTCAAAGTTAGGCTGTGTGATGTCAAGCAAAATGAAAAATAAAGAAAGAAAAGGGAGTTTCCCCCCAAAAAAGAAATCACAACAAAACACATAAGGGATCTATTTATGTGGGATTAGTATGTTTGTTCCTGCAATCTTTATATGAAAGAGCGTGGAACTGTCATCATTCCTCGAAGACATAGAACGAGAAGAATGACATAGAGAGAGTGGAAAAAAAACTAAAACAAAGATTAATTTTGGGTCAACATGGAATAGACATTGTGGTCTTAATGCCTTGCATTGTCCACAGAAAGGAAAACACAAAAGGAGAACTTGCTTTAGACTCACACTAAAGTAGCCATGAACATCGAAAGGAGAAAGGGTTCAAATGCACTTGTGTTAGCAAGATGTAATAACAACAAACAAGAGGATGATCAAGCCCCCAGGATGAAGATCCCACGGCAAACCAAACATAAGAAAAAAAGAACACACAAGTGTTGAGACATTAAATGAAGCTTCAATCATCGATCCAACATGTTTGTGAATTTGATATAGGAAAAAAGAGAAGATGTGTACTCACTCTTGGCCCATAGACTTTTGGATCATCCATGGGGTGAGAAGGGCCAAAAATATAAAAATAAAAAAGAGTAACATACGCTAGTTGGTACACACTCAAAAACAAAAAAGTGACTATAGGGAAAAATCATGCCACTAGTTGGGCTTCCAACTAAACCATGCAAAAGTTATATCACCTAATAACTTTAACAAGGCACCACAAAAAAGGAAATGAGAATATAAATGTTGGTTTAACAATTTCATGAGACAAGCAAAACTTCATATGCTTATAACTCATGAACAAATTAAAATGACACAACAAGCATGCAAGCTATATTATGCAAGGTGGCCAAATGAAAAGTGTAATGAATGTAAAGTGGGAAAATGTAAAATGAAAGATTGTTCAAAGGAGTTTTGTTCAATTTATGTAAGGTCAATCACTTGGGGAACATTGTATCTATTATCTCCAAGAAAGGACCAATCAAAGAATAGTAGATTCACAACTTAGGGGATACAGTGTGTCACATCAAACCACTAAGAGGAATATAGTATGCTAAGAGAGATCACACTTATGAAGGACATCATACCTAATGTCATTCAAAAATTAATGAATACATCATATTAAACGACAAGGCTACACAAAGAACAAAAAGTGAATTATGGTGTTGTATGCCCCCCATTTTAAAGTAATTGCTACACCTCATTTGTGAGAAATTTATTTAAAGTAGGAAGAAAGAGAATGCAAAAGAGAAACAAGACATGAGAGCCAACTAGGAAAGCTCTATTGCAAGTCATATGTTTCATGGCGAGGCTTCGTCATGTCAAGGAAAAATGAAAAGAAAGGAAAAAAGAAAGGGATTTGTCCCCCAGAAAAGAAAACATACCAAAAACATAAGGGATTTATGCATTTGGGTTAGTATGTTCTGTGCTACAATGTTTGTATGAAAGAGCATGGAACTGTCATCATCCCCCAAAGACATAGAACAATAAAAATAACATAGAGAGAGTGAAAACAAAAGGAAAAACATAGATTCATTTTAGGTCAACATGGAAGCGACATTGAGGTTTCAACGCCTTGCATCATCCCCAAAAGGAAAAAAACAAGCAAAAAGAAAAAATGAAAAGTGAAAAAAAGGCTTTTGGGTCAACATGAAAGAGATGTTTCGGTCTCGATGCCTTGCATCATCCCCAAAAGGAAAAACAAAAGAAAAGATAATTTAAAAGAAAAGAAAAGAGACCTTGTGGGTCAACATGGAAGAGACTAAGGGTATCTCTACACTTTGCATCATCCCCAAAGGATCAACATAGAACAAAAAGAAAAGGAGACAATTATGACAAATAGAAGAATAGAGATACGAATAGAAGAAGTGTACAAAGAGAAAGAATAACATCAAACACACAATATAGGGGAACACAATACACACATGAAAAATAATGTACAAGAGAAGAAGCTAGCAAGGTAAAGGAAAATCAACCATTAAATAGTTCATCCAACTCCCAATCATGATCATCAAATTGTAAGGGCGATTGACTATCTAATGGAGGAATTTGTGAGTGCCAAACTAGAAGAGTCACCAGGTTGCACACTTGGAATAAAATATTTGTCATCTAAGCTCATAGAAGAGGAAAATAAAGCATTTAAATTAGTATGCACCTCTTCATCAATTTTAGCTACCTCTTCATCATCATCCTCATCAAGATTAATGACTACAGGAGGACAAAGAGTGATCTCCAAAAAGAGGTGAAGCAATAAAGGGTTGTGCGGGATAGGTTCAGGTTGTTGTGATGAAGGGGATGGAGTTTCATGTGGTATGCTAGGGGGAGTATTAGGAATTACTTCCATCAATAGAGGCGGTTGATTTTCTTTGTTTGATTCATTTTTCGATTGTCCAGTGAGAAAATGACGACATTGTCGACACTCTCTAGTAGCTTGATTGTGTCTAAGTCTATTTTGAATTTGTTGTGGTGTCAAGATGGATTGATCAACTTGAGGCTCTTTTTGTTTTAGAAGGAGGTGGATCAATCTCTTTCTCTTTAACTTTATAAACTTGTTTAAGGTGGGGTTGTGAAGTTGGGCTATTCTCAACCTCTCTAGGTCATTTAGATGAAGGGGTTGAAGAATCTAGATGTGATAGAGTGGGTAAAGGATGATTATTGTTTGAGGGAGTTTCATGCATGGTTTCATCTATAACAAAAGGTTTAGAAGTGGGCGGGGAAACACCACTAAGAGATAATTCAACAATCCTTTTAGCTTTAATTTTTGGTAGGCGATGAAGAAGTCTTTTCTTGGAGTGATAGGTTCGATGGGTGTGGGCCAAAAGGATTAAGAGAAAAGTTACCTTTGGATGATAAGGGATTGAATTTTCTATGATGGATGGTAAAAAATTCATTGTCATGCAAAAATTTTAAACACTTATGAATGACTAATGTGACTGCTTTCATTGCCTAAAGCCAAGGATGACCTAGCCACAAATGAAATTGGTCGGATTGCGAAATAATAGAAAATATCACATCAAGAGTTTTCAGTCCTATTTGTAAAGGTAGGTCAATCGATTTCATCGTAGGGGAAGAAAAACCATTATTACTTTTTATCCATGTAGTTGGTTTATCATATACATCTTGATATAAATTATGTAATACCAAGAACACCTCCATGATCACGTTTTCACCACAAGTAGGATCCATTAGTATCCCATTAGTGGGATTATCATGGATTCTTCTGGCTATATAGAGAGGACCTTCAAGAAGTTTTTTTTAATATATCTTTGTTAGAAAAGGTAATATCACGAGATTTATTAGTATTTCTAGGTATGTGCAAGATCATTATGGAAAAAACAGGCCCTTAAGTGACAATGAAATTAAGAAAAATAAGAGTTAGACAACTTGACATAAAAATTTGAATAAGTTATCTATATTATTTCAAAAATATGTAAGAATAGAATTAGTAGCAAATTGAATGTAGTTTCTAAACTACGTAGTTTTATTTAAAAAAGAAAAAAATCTATTTGGTGAAAATTTGAAATTTCAATGCAGTAGTACTTCAATTTCTGGGAAAAAATAAGTAGGTGTCTATCTGACCACCCTAGCCACAATAAAATGATAATATTTTTTTATAATATTTTAGATATATAAGTAGAGGACTCATGTCCCGATGTGATGTATATTTTTTTCTAATTTTTTCCAAGTAAATAATTAATTATGAATTTTTTATTAAAACTTTTAAAAAATATAAAAACTCGTATGTCTAACCACCTTAATGTGGTAAAAAATTCATGATATTCAATTCTCTTTTTTTAATCCTATAGTATACGAAGCATAGAATGTGACACATGTTTTAGATTCAAAAAATGTGATACCTTTTGAAAGCTATAATTTTTTTTCAATCAGCCTATCAATTAGAACTTTAGTCATAATTTAACTAAAACATAAATAATTATTATTTATTAAATTCAAAGTAAAACATAATTTATATTGGTGGAAAGCTAAGAATCTCCTTTAAAAACCCCTTTCATTTGATCAATTTTGGGTTAAAAAAAGTCGTTAGCCACATACCCTACACATACCCATCATATCGCCACTTTTTGGCCCATCATGATCCTGCACATACCCTTCCCTTACAAGGGATAATGTCTACCATAGCCACAAGATCATTCATAGGACTACATTCAAAATCCATGGGAGATATATCATTTTTCTCAATATGTCTATCAACAGTCATTACATTGGGTTTAGAAGGTTCACTAGCTTTGAAAAATGAAGTGGTATGTTTAGGCATAGGGTTTGTGAAGATTTGTAAGTTTTTATTAGGTGGTGCGACTAATTTGTTACTTCTATCTGTGATGGTCAAGTTTCCTAAATCAATGAGGTCTTGAACAAGATGTTTATGATGCTTGTAATGTTTAGTGTCATGCCCATTCTGATGATGGAAGTGACAATAAGCATTAGGCCTGAAAGAGGGTGGCAGGGGTTGATTTGGATCAAGCAGGTGAATGCGTAGCAAAGTGAGCATGCATTTTTCAAGTAATTGGTTCATTGTATTATGGAAGGAATCTGGTAAAGGAGTGAATTGTCTATTAGGATCCCCATATTGATAAGGCACAACATATTTAATAGCGGCCATAGTATTTTGAATTGGTTGTGTAGGTGGTGGTTGTGAAGGTGGATTAAATTGTAAAAATCTTTTTTTTGGTCATCGAAAGTTATGATTATTATTATTGTTATCTTGGTTTTTATTGTTGTGTTTAGGTTTGTCTGTTCAGCTACAAGTGGATTGGGAATCACGACTTGAAACTGAATTATGATATTCACACAAAGTCATGCATAAATGCATGAACGAAGGGAATTTGATCATCATTAATTTTTCCTAAAGGTTTCTATGCAAATTCTTGATGAACATCTTATGCAGATGTGCATCAGGAATCTTAACATCAATTTGGGAATACTTAGATTGATATCACGAAATAAAATCAGTAATCTTTTCATCTGTGTTTTGTCTACATTGCATGAGATTGGCCATAGTTTTCTTAGGTTGCATATGAACTTGGAAATTTCTTATAAAGGAATCCACTAACTCATTAAACTAGCGGATGGAATGATTAGGAAAATTTGAAAACCATTCTAAAGCACTATCTTTTAAATTCCTAGCAAAGAGCTTGGCCAAGAGTCTCTCATCAAGAAAAAAGTCACTACACATAGCTGTGAAGGCATTAAAATGGTTAACAGGATCTCCTTTACCTCCATATTTCTCAAATCGAGGCATTTCTATCCCTTGTGGCAAAGGGGTACGTAGACTCTCTAAGGATTATGGGCTACTATGGACATGATATGTAATAGGAGCAGATTGACCCTAGAAAATGGAAGAAATTTGATGTTGCATGGATGATACTATGTAAAGGAGTTGGGTAATAATAGGATCATGGTATGTAGATTGTGATGGAAGGGAAAAGGGTGATGGAGTATAAGGAATGGTAGGTGAAATTAAAGGAATAGTGGAAGGTGAAGTAAAAGGAATGATAGGAGGTGAAGTGAATGGAATGGTAGGAGGTGTATAGGTGGTTGAAGGGATTAGGAATGCCACAAGGGATGAAAAAATGATAGATGGAATTGTGAAAGGAGTCACATAACTAATCGGTTGTAAAGTAGTAGTAACTTGTGGTGGGGTATAGGTTGTAATAGATATTATGATGGAAGGGGGAGGAACTTGAGATCCTCCTTGATTAACATTAGGGATTGTAGATTGATTATTAGGAGGAGCATGCTTATTAAAAATCTCAACAATATTTCTTAGGATTGTCAAAGCATCATCATGTTCAAGCAATCGATGAAGGTTATCAATGACAGGTATTGCAGTTTTAGACACATTCTCAAGAGTCAAGTCATGTTGTAAGTGTGCAAATTCTTCATGAATGTTAAGCCTATCTTGAGAATTGTTTTGAGTTTCATATTGGATTGGGTGAAAGGGGGAAGGCATAGTAGTATTGTCAGTGCCTAATCCTCCATTGTCCACACTAGTAGGAGCTCGTGAGATCCCAATGTCCACAATGAAAGTGCTATCATGGGATGCCATGAGTCTAGAACTTCTTCTCACCAAAGTATTATCAATGGAATACCAAACACTCATACAAGTACTATGGAGGGGAAAGGTGACTCAAATACAAGACAACTAGAATATATAAATGCCTAAGAAATGAACTACTACTAACTATAACAAAATGAAAAGTACATAAAATTGAATGTAGGAAAGAATATAGAAAACACAGAAAGCAAATGCTGAAAAACCAAAAAAAGGATTGATTCACCCTAGGTGGTGAATGAGTCCAACTATGGAATTTTTTCGTGATTTTCAAGAATTTTAAATGAATGTGATGCAAAAATAGAATGAAATTAATAGTATAGAATGCATAATGCTTTAATTTTTTAGTTTATATGATATGCAATGATGAAATCTGAATGATATTTCACTGATGCAAACAAAAGAACTTCTAGAATGCAAAAACAAATCAATACCCTAACTGAATTGTAATGAAAAGTGAACTTTAACATGCAATGCTAATGAAAATAGAAAGTGTAAAGTGTTCAAAAGTCAAGTTCACCAAACTGAAATAAATATTTTTGGTGCCCTAAGTCTCTCTAGCTCTTATATGGTTTTTCACCTAAAAGGAAAGAGATTAGGTCCAAAAATGCTAGGGGATCATTCAAATTATGCAATGTATGATGTTGTTTATGCCAAATGAACTAAAATAAGTCCAATTAACTAATCTAAATGAATTAAAATGGATGCAAAACTAAGATCTAAGCTATGGTTGAAAATACAATGTGATATGCAAGCATGAATGAAATCTACAAAACAAAAAGGAGTGAATGAAATCAGAATGCAACTGGACTTGAATTGAAGCTGTTGAAATGTCTGGAAGGAAGAATTGAGATTACAGAAAATTCACTGAGGAACTCATTTTCCAAGGGTGGCGAATAAGTCCACTGTCAAGTGAAAAGTGTCTGAAACTAGTTTCTGTCTACTGGGATCTTGGATCTAACAAAATCTAGATTTTGGATGTCTAGGTGGACTCATTCGTCAAGGGTGCCAAATTAGTCCAATCCTAAATTTGTGGAAGTACAGTCATCAACTCTGCAACATTCAGATCTGTCAAATCTTGAATGTCGGGTTGTCAAGGTTAGATTCTATAGAAAATGGACACAAAGTACTTAAGAATGATGAAAATATGATGTAATGTCCAGAAGAGCTCAATTTAATTGATTCCACTTTTCAACGCCTTTTAGACCTACTAAATCTACAAAATAACACATGCAAAAAGGGGAAAAATGTTGGTGGGTTAGCAAATAGGTGTTTGCCTTGGTGAAACCCCACTTTGGTACCCAAACCCAATGAAAATATATGAAATGCAAGGGAAAGGATAAATGAATAACACAAAATTATTACAACTTGCCTTAAAACCCTTGAAGATGCAAATCCAAATCAATGACAATGGTTGCTCCAAGATGTTTCAATGATTGTTTAATATCTAATTGCAAAATTCTTGACAAAATGCTATGCTTGAATGCTTAATTTGTTCTAGGAGATTATTCTTGGATGTTAAAATGAGGTAAAATTAGCTTATTTATACAATTATTGTGTCGTAGTACCGAGTATACATCATCATAGGACTACATCAAGTGTAAAATTGAATAAAATCCCAAAAAAAATTGAATTATTTTGATTTTTGTGTCAAGGTGGAATCATTCGCCACCCATGGTGAATGGGTCCCACCTTGAGGGTGTGTTCAAGTGTTAAGAATTAAATGTTATTTAATGTAGTGTGTTGGGGTATCTTTCAAAAATACACTTAAATAAACCTTATGAGTGCACAAAGAGGTCCAATGAGACATAAGAAAAATGTAAATAGGGGGGGAAATGCCTAGAAAAGCATGAATCTTGATAAAAAAGACTTAACAAAACTTTAAAATAGGACTTGTTGATGTGTCAAAGTATGATTTTTAAGTGAATTGTATTAAATAGAGTCTAGAATAATGTAGAAATGTCTTACAACACTTCACAACACATTCACAAGACTTCAATATTTAATATTAGCATTTATAATAAGCATGTTCAAGCCATGTTGCAATATAAAATTAAGAAAAAAATGTAAAACATGATAAAACAAGACCTAAAAGGCCATAAAAATGATAAGGGGCCATTTTTCTATGGCACAAATACCACACCCAAAATCCAGGTGGTTCACTCAATCTAGTGTATGTATGATTAAATTGTGACTAAATACAATAATATAGATGATGCTAATTGATAAAATGGATTGATTATTAAGTGAAAAGTATTGAAATGCATGTTGTTTAAAAACACATTGTGTAATGAAAAAATACCTAGAAATGTATAACAAACCGAAACATAAATGGATGAAAATGAAAGAGTGCACCTGGGATGTTTATGAAGGCTACAAAGGACCTTTGAAATACTATTGATGCTATTTTTTAGGCCTACTAGGACTCATTTGACATTCTAGGTGAATTAGTCCTAGTTCTATGAAATTGAGTTGGAACCTGTTTTAGACAAATGGGTGTCTAAAAAAGTGGAAAACCAAAATATGACCTTAGAGTGGGACTCATTCGTCATCCATGGTGAATCAGTCCACTTTTGAATTTTTGAATATTTAAAGGTGGGATCTAGAGCTTTCGGTCTGCACTTTGGGTTCCTATAGGTGTCCACTTCTGAAAGTGTCAGATTTAGGCCTGAAAGTGATTTTTTATTGATATTTTTCATAAAATAATGAAGAGAAGAATTGAATGAATTTGAAATACAATCTTCAATAATTTCCAAACCTCCAAGATGTCTAAATCTGCAACACACAAGATAAGAGAGAGAAATGTTGAATGTTAGGGCATGGGGGTTTGCCTTGGTCAAACCCCTTTTAGGTAATTAAACCAAAGTAGAGAAAGAATGCAATGAAACATGCAATAATGGAGTTGATTACCTTTCCATTATGATTGATCTTGAATGTTTGCAACAAAACATGAAGAATCTAAACTTGAATGTCTTAGAAAGCTATCTTGATGACTTGCAATGATGAAACCCTAGCTTGCTTGACTTGAGATAGAAGAATGATGGATGAATGAATGATAAGATATGTGTGAATGAGATAATGGATGTAAATTACTATTAAAGTACTTATATTGATAGGAAATTCACCTTATTAGCTTGATATTTAGATCCCTAATGCTGACATGTAAAAATAATAAACTTAAATTTCACTTTTGCCTGCTCAAATGTCAAAGTTAGGCCAAATGGGACTCATTCACCACCCATGGAAAATGGGTCCCACCTATATGGGATTGATTCACCATCAATGGTGAATGGGTCCCACAAGGGCCATTCTAATAGCTAAGATGCCAGGAGATAAGGAAATAAGGTTTAAAATGCAACTTTGTCGAGTATTTTATCAATTCAAGCCTTGAGATGCACTATATGGGGTAGTAGGGGCCTATTTGTGATGATGTAATTTAGGTCAATTAGGGATTGGGACACAAAATTCAATGTGAAAGTGTAATTAAATATAGTTTACAACACTGAGATGAGGTCCACACAGCCTAGGAAGGCATAAGAACCAATGTAAATGTGTAAAACACTTTACAACACCTGGTTAAATTTAAATTTAGTTTACAAGCCTTCTAAATTGATGAGAAGATGTATTTAAATACATTTTATAATGTTGAATGAGTTCATTGAGTCTAGAAAAGTGTGAAAGTCCCTTACAAGAATTTACAACACCTTCACAAGATGTCAATAAACACATTTTATTCAATAACATGCAAAGGTCCAAGACCTAGTGTAGATGCATAAAATACCTCACAACACTAAATCAAGGTCTCATTAAGTCCTATTTATCATGAATTATTCTCATGTCAAGCAAGAGGTCCTTTTTTTCTATGGTACATTTAGCCCCCACTTTAGTGAGAGGAAGAACTTGTTCAAAATCACACTAAAATAGACATTTAAGAGAGATTCAAGTGTACAAATGTAGGGATTAAGATGGAAGTGAAGCCCCTAGGATCAAATCACACAAAGAAGGAAAACAAGGTGGGAAAGATGCTCACTCCGGGGCCATGAAATATAAGGTCGTCCATGGGGTTAGTTGTCCCAAATAAGTAATTTGAAAAATAAATTTAAGGTGGATCAAGCTTTTCAACCGTTTGTCTAGCTAGTTGTAGATTAGATCTAGGATGTTTGTTCAAAAGAGAAACAAATATTCACTCTAAGGAAATGGAACTCCTGGTTTTCCACTAGGAGAGAAGGCCCAAAAGGTAAAACATACACTTAGTTGGTATGCACATAGGGGTATGTGCATGATCATTGTGGAAAAAATAGGCCCTTACGTGGCAAAAAATTTAGAAAAATCAGAGTTAGGAAACTTGACATAAAAATTGAATAAGTTATCTATGTTATTTCAAAAATATGTAAGAATATAATTTGTAGAAAATTGAATGTAGTTTCTAAACTACTAGGTTTATTTTTTAAAAAACAAAATCTATTTGGTGAAAATTTAAAATTTCAATGCAGTAGTACTTAAATTTCAGGGAAAAAATAAGTAGGTGTCTGTTTGACCACCCTAACCACAATAAAATGATAATATTTTTTTATAAGATTTAAGATATAAGTAGAGGACTCATGTCCTGATGTGATGCATATTTTTTTGTAATTTTTTCCAAGTAAATAATTAATTATGATTTTTTTAATACAACATTTAAAAAATATAAAAACTTTTATGTCTAACCACCTTAACTTGGTCAAAACTTCATGATTTTTTTTTTATAAAAATACTATAGTATACGAAGCATAGAATGTGACACATGTTTTGGATTCAAAAAATGTGATACCGTTTGAAAGCTATAGATGTTTTTCAACCAGCCTATCAATCAAGACTTTAGTTGTAATTCAAATAGAAAATGAATAATAACTATTTATTAAATTCAAAGTAAAGCATAATTTATATTGGTGGAAAGCTGAGAATCTCCTTTAAAAACACTTTTCATTTCATTAATTTTGGGATAAAAAAAAGTCATCAGCCACATACCCTACAAATACCCATCATATTGCCACTTTTTTTACCATCACGATCCTGCACATACCCATATGTGGCTATGGGGAAATTTGTGCCTTGAAATGGGATTCCCACTCAACCATACTAAAGTTATACCTCCTGATAAGTTTAATAAGGTGCCACAAAAGAAAATGTTGGTTCAAGCTCTATAAGGTAAGAAAAACTTTGTATACTTGACACTCAGACATTGTAAATGCAAAATAGTGTAATGAATGTTCAAAGGGATTTTGCTTAGTTTGTTCAATGTCTCATATTAGGGAACATCATGCTTAATGTTTCCAAGAGAGGATATATCAACAGAAGTATCACACTCTTGGAGGGAATCAAGTCCAATGACTCCACCAAGAAATGGACACATCACAAGAAGAAATGAATCACATGATGAAATGTGAGTGGTAATGTATGCCCCCACTTTAAAGCGGTTGCTAACACCATTACTATGAGCAATTGATTTAATGTAGAAGAGGATATGGGAGCTTATTTGGAAAGTGCTATAAAAATTCATATTTTTCTGATAATCTACATCATGAAGAAGGTAGTATGTTACATGCGAGTCAGTCTTAAGACATGTCATCCACATCCCAAGCCTTCTTGTATATGTTCATGAAAGGTTAACGACTAGTCAAAAGAGACAATGACATATGGCATACAAGGACAAGGCTAATGAACCACTTTCCCCCACTTAGTGCAAGAAAAATGTGAGCCAAATAGGATGAAAGTAAGTATTAGGTAGAGGAATGAGGTGCTTTCACACAAGAAAGAGCACCACATCCCTTGAGATGTTGAATATTGGTGTGCAAAGTGTTAGATGAAAGTGAAGATTATGGATATGTCCCTAGATCTTTCTTAAAAGAGTATGAAATGTCAATTTTGTTCATGTGAGCATTGTTTCCATGTGTATGGGGGAATTTGTAATTAATACTTATAACAAGATTCCAAGTCAAATAAAGGGGGTTTATGTTTCTGAGGAGTGGTTTCTTGGCAAGAACACAAAATTACTTTTAATGTTATGTGTCATCTCCTTATGAGGGATGGCAGTTAAATTCCCCCCATCACTATCATAGATCAATTTTGTGGATGTTGAACCAAGTTGAGGGGATAGAACACAAGCTTTTTTAGGTTGTGATATTACAAAATCACCCCTAAAGAAAGGTGGGAAACCACAAGTGCTACAAGAACTTGTGTCTAAAAATGAATCACATTACCTATTGTAGAATCTAACAACCCCCAATAATCACTAAAGAGTTTTGTTGTAGGTAAAAAATTACTAGGAACTGATAAAGGGTCAAATTTTTATCTATTAACATTAGGGGAGATGAAAATTGGGTGATTAGTTGATTGATAACTTCGTTCATTTACATCAACCATGTATATCTTGTTATTGTATTCAAATTTCATTATACAATGAAGGGTAGATGGAACTCCTTTCATAGCATGAGCCCATGGTCTTTTGAGGATAAGGTTGTATGTAAAGGGTTCTTGCATGATATGGATAGGGGTAGGAAAGACTACAGGTCCAACCCTAATAGGTAATGTGATTAGCCCTAGTGGTTATCTAGTAACATTGTCAAATCCATGAATATGAACATCAAGAGGTTGAATGAGATTTTTTTCTATGTTGAGTTTGTGTAGGAGATCAATGCTACAAACATTGGTGTCAGATCCATTGTCTATGATAGTGTGCCTAATTAAAGTTTTGTTAATGATCACCTCTATCATCAAGGGATCATTCTAGTTTTGAATTGCAAGTGAGGGCATTTCATTTGTAAGGAAGGAAATTTATAATTGGATAATTTGCATGGGAGAAGGGAAGGATGTTACACTTTGTGATGCTAGGTAAGATTGTATCTCCTCCTTCTATATTTATATCATTTCATTAAATTGAAATTTGACTATAGCTAATAGTTGAATGAGTTCCCATACAAATATATTAGTAGGAGCATTATTAAGGTCCTAAATAGTAGGGAATCTATGTGGGATAAAAGGGGATGGAGTAGGAGTATTGTGTGATCCCCTATATGTTTGAGTCACTAAATTACAACTTAGTGTCTGCGAAAAATTCTCACTTGTGTCATTAGGACATCAAGAATATTGTCTTTATTGGCATGTCTTGTTAGGAAAGGGGAATCTAATGTCATTTGATTATCATCACCTAGGGAAGGTTTAATGTTTGAAGAATGTGTGTCCATGTTCATATTATTTTGCATCATGATATTCTCCTTAGGATAAGAGGTGTTATAAGAACTACAATCCAAATGTTGTTGAAATTCAAAGGGCGGTTCTTTTAAAATAAATTCATTGTTAGTAGGGGAATGATCAATGGGTGATTTTTTTTGCTCCATAAGGGTTTCCCTAGGAGAAGGGGGAAAACTAAAATATTCATTACCTCAATTAATCAAAGTATCTACATGATAACTATGAGAGACACTGGGTTCACCTTGTTTGACTGCTTAACAATGTCGTTATAAGGTTCACCTTGTTCCTTGTTTGGCTACTTAACAGTGTTGTTTTCATCACATGTCATGTGGCACAACTACGCTTCTTGCGTGAGGTAGAGCCCATTCTCTCATATGCACTCATCAAGTTCTTTACCATAGAATTTTCACCTGAGTCATTCGAAACTCTAATCCCAAGAGCCTTCATGGTGGGCCTAAATTTGAGTTGCCTCATCATTTCAACAAATAGTTGGCATCTTCCACCTCACTTAGCTTCTAAAAAAATAAACTCCATATCCTCTGTGCATATCTTTGACATGTACATTTTGGAATCTTATCAAGCATCCATTTCAAAACATTGGAATCAATAGCTATAAAAAATGTTGGCTTTCTATGCAAGACTCTAGGAGGAGTTCTCAAATGTAAATAACATTGGAATAGATTGTGTACCTTCAAAAAAAGGTACAATTGATGACATACCTTGAGATTGACATGTAAACGATGCTGTACCTCCAACTTGAGATTTTTTTGTGGAGTGACTTCAAATAGAGGCATGTTTGTTGATGTACTTATGAAATGAAATGTTGTTGATGGTGTGTCTTCAATTGTAGATGTGATTTATGATGTACATGGAAGACCACATATTGTTGCTAGTGTGTATTCAACTGGATATTTGCATTGAACTTCACCTATGGTTGATGATATGCCTCCAACTTGGCGATCCATTTGTGTTCTTCCACTAAATTTTTTCATTCGTGCCCTTTGTTTTTCCAATTGGACACCTCTCTTAGATTGCATGGGAATTTTTGGCTATATGGGCTACAATTAATTTGCTTCACAAGTTGCAATTTTTGATTCTCTTCTCCTTGCATTTTTTACTACACATTCTTCTAGTGTTAGAGGCTTTGGTCATTTCCTCAGCATGGCGTTGAATGCTACATGTTCACAAACACACATAGAACAAAATTAAGTAATG
>VDFB02000013.1:92040866-92114043 GCA_007258455.2 Sequoia sempervirens
CAATTTACAAGTGAAACTACAAAATGGTTTCCCAATAATCTTTTCCTATTGGTTTGCTAACTGAGAAACATTAAATATCAGATGAAGGTTTTCTTTTTCTGTAAATAAAATCAATCATATATATTCATTTATTTATCTAATTTCTTTTCTCAGAGGAACCAGTTAAATCTAAATCTCTGAAAGATTTTCTTTCACAAGCACAGATTGATTTAAGACACAACTCTATTTATATTACAGATTCAAACACAGTCAAAGGGAGAGAGTGGAATCTGGTGTCCGTTGCTTATTCGAAAGTCTGAAGATGCCTGGTTGATTCTGATGCCCTCGAGGTGTTCCTTGATCGTGCCTCCGAATCTCCTCCACAGAACTTCACCTTCGAACTTCAATCCTATTTTGTTGTTCAGAAGACTCTCCAAAACATACACCAGAAATAGATTGACAATCTCTCTCTAAAATTCTCCTCCAAAATATAACAGAAGATTCCAAAACCCTTTTTAAAATTTTAGAATACACAACCAATCTCATGCACAACTTCTGTAACCCAAATCTCTCTGTGTGTCCAAAAACCCCCAAAAATTCATAATAATATAAAAAATATATTGTCCCTTCCCTCAAAAAATCTCAAAAATCCCAATTAAAAGAAAAATCCATTCTTTAAAACTAGCTTTTTTCCCAGAGCTCTATTCCTATTGGCTCATACAGTCTTTTTTAATCTTTTATTTGTTTTCTTGCTTTAATTTCTATTTTACCACTTTCTTGCACAACACATTTTCTATTTAATTAAATAAATTATTCTAATAATTATCCCCACCTGATAATTAATTAAAATAATTAAAATACCTTTAATATTTAATTATTATTTAATCAAAACATATGACTTTATAAAAATTAAATAAAACATTTAAATATTTTCATACAAATAAATCAACATTAAAATAACCAATTATTATCCACATTCAATTAACTAAATCACAACCTATTAAACACTCACATTAATAAAGTACGACATACACAACACAACCACAATGATGACAATTACAGAAAATAAACAATACCAGACAAACGAGACGATCTGACATCATGGGACGGGAGGACTTCATCGTCACCTCTGTATCAACATTTATCCGTTGGGTTATTTGGTGCTCGCCCTGTCCTGCCGAAGCAGGTGGAATCGAGACTTGTACCTGCAATCCTGCATACAAACAAAGTTGTGTACATGTGCATACATATATATATATAATCATCAAAGCATTAAATCAAAATATTGCATTGTGAGAAGGAATCGCAACATAGCAGGGCACTCGCGAACGAGTGATGCCATATTATCCTTCATCACACCTATTCTAACAATTATAATATAACCAATAAATCAACATTTCTAACTAACAATCATCTCATAACATATCTAATTAAATCACTGCATCATATCATAATTTTGAAAATCAACTAATATAACCAATCATGCTGTCATACAAAATAATCATGTCCATAATGTAACAATAGCATCATCTAACGTCTAACTAACCAAATCAAACAATATCATCATCGTCACAAGTAGCAAACAACCGCATTGAAAAATACTAAATCCTACCAATAAGAGGAATTATTACACACAGTGATGAGTCTACAGTACAAAAATGTGATTCTAGATGGTAGGCTTATAGCTATACTATCCTAGAAATGCACGAGAATTGTGTGGTCACCTTGAAAGGAACAAAATAATTTGAATCATTATAGTTGAAGTATCTAATGTGTCCATCAACATTTTGAGTAAAAAATGTCACATGAAGAGCAAGTTCTTTAAGGGTAAAATTTTTGCAATCCAAAGAGTAGCATCAAAATTTGAGCTACAAAGGATAATTTTAAATTTTATATGGTTGTTTAAAATACTAATTTTTTTTTCTTGAGAATTAGTTGTTCTAGACTTTCAACTTACACTTAAATATTTTGAAGGTAAGGGAAAGCAACAATAATAGTTAAATATCTTAAGAACAAAATTTTCAGACAAAATGGGCAGATCTGAATTTTCATAGACCACTTTTTACATACTCTACAAGAAATATCGTAATCTTTATTTTCAATTGAAAAAGGATCTGGAAAAATACATATCTATAAATTTATAAGTACATATATTTAGTTTGTAAATAAATACAAATTGATTAAGGGTGGACTACATTTTCTCTTCTTAAAAAAGTGTTTGACATGTTAGAATATGAGCCATATTCTACTGAATAGCTCTGAAATTTGAAACATAGTAGACAATATTTGCTTAAGTAGTAATTTAATGTTTTAAACCATGTTTCCACAAAAAATTATGTACACCATAGCTACTCAAAACAAAAATAATTTCCTACAAATTTTACTCATGAAGCAGATATTCGTGTTGTTGCAGTAGGTGTGCCAAATTTGGTTCCTGGTGATTGGCTAAAACCTAGTGCAATACTAATTGATCTTGGCTTAAATGTAGTAGAGGTATGGCATCTTCTAACTACCTTTTTTCAAAAAAAATTGTATGTAAAATATGGTTAATATATAGCAAATTAAAACTATTGCTTCCACTTTTGTAGGATCCTAGTGCTAAAAGAGAATACCAATTAGTTTGTCATGTTTCCTATGAAGAAGCTTCAAGAATAGCTTCAAAAATTAATCCTCTACCTTATGGTCTTGGTTCAATTACTATTGCAATGCTTCAATCCACTACTCTACAATTGACAAAATAGGTATATTGGTTCAATTGAGATTTTTGATGTTTGATCTAGGCCTTTTGCAATACACTTCACATTATAAGTTTTATCAGGCTTATAAATGATTTATCATCATTGATTGGAATAAAAAGATCAATTTCTATCATAAGGAATTTTTTGGAGACATTAGGCACCTATAAGAGGACTTAGGACTATATGCTCTCATTTTCATTCATGCAGAAAACTATAACATTTAAGCAGGTTGCTTATACATGACTCTACGTACAATGAAAGTTCTAAAGATCTTTACTTTTTTAAAGAGGATTTTTTTATCATATATGCTGAATGGTTAAGGAAATATTTGAAGTCATTAATATTTACATAATGTTGGAAACATGTAAATTGCGCTTTCTTCATCACCTAAAAGCATAACCAGAGCATCTTAGAATTTTGAAGTGAGCAAAATTCTTTTGTTAAAGGGTCATTTTTTAATGGAAGACACAATTGACTCTATCAATGATCAAATTCCTAAATTTAGGTGACAACTACTTTATCTTGACCAATTGTTCCTAAAACACAACAAACACAACAAATACAAACACAACTATTCTAAAACTTTCTAGCGAGAACTTTGCTGCTCTGCAACTCTTAGTTGAGGTGGTCACTTATACTTCCTTGGATGAAATATTAAGAAGATTTAAGTCAATTAAAATACAAATTTAAAATCTTTTAACCGATATGACTTATGTTATTGAATGTTACATTTTCTCTAAATTATAAACAATAGAAGCTTTAAGTCATTTAAAATAAAAATTTGAATTCTTTTCATCAATATAACGAATTTTATTGGATGTTATTTTTTCTTAATTATAAATAATAATTAAAAGTTTTTAATATAATTTTATTGAAAAGACTGTTATGATGAGAAGGGTACAAATTATTATAAATTAAATTGTTATTGATAAAATCTTTTTTTTTTCTTATAAATTTAACTTATCTCATATTTTAATGATAATATCAAGATTTAATTTCTTAAATTTTGAAGCCAAACTATTGCTCCATATTTTGTGATTAATATTTACCCATCTTTCATATTATTCTTTAATAACTTTCTAAGTCACCACTCATCTCTAGAGGCCAAAGCTCGTTAAGATTCCATTACAAAATGTTATAGTATGTAGCCATCGTAGTCTAAAAATGACTCACAATCACGGATTTTCTTCTCCTCCAAATTCCTTAACGATTACAAGGTGCTGATAAAACAATCACACTTTTTCTTTGCCCTCTAAATTTCTTAAGGATTATAAGGTGCCTGCAAATGACATCTTCTTATGTCTACTGTCTAGACAATTGTGATATTTCAACTTCCTTTACACATTTCTTTAGACAAAAAAATATGTGAAATTATGAAGATCAAATCGTTCCAGGTCTTTCCATTTATGCTAACTAATCATTTGATTAATTTTCAAAAAACATATAGGACTCAATTTTATCGAACGATTGAATTGTGCCACCATAATACTACAATTCAAAATTATTTCAATACTTTGAGTCCATACATGAAGCGTGTGTATGCCCTATTTTTTAATGCTCAATTTTAACTAATGCCCTATTTGCTTGAAAAACACATATATACCCCCAAAAAGTTAAATTTTATAATGATAAAAAAATCCTTTACACCTTATTTTTATTAGTATGCATCTTTCCCTTAATTATTATCTTAATCTCTCCTACATATGTATTAAGTTTAAAAAGAATTATTTTTTTTTTTCTAAGATTTTTTTCTTATTATAAAATTTAAAAGTGCATACATCTTATGTAGATTTACATATTTTTATTAATGTTTGATTTTTAGGCTTGTTGTTAGTAAAGGTGTCTATATTTTATATTTTAAGATAGAAAATGATTTGTCAAAAAATGTATGCTCTATAGTTTAGGACATTGATCAACACTTTTCTCCAAAGATCATTCAAGGAGACCCTAGAGATCTCAATCCAAGGATCTAAAGGGGAAAGAGATCTACAATAGAGATGCCCTAAGGTATGATTAATGATTAAAGAGGGGTTCACCACTAAGATAGGACTTGGAAAGATAAATGACATGCACGATCTAATTATGAAACTTAATGATATGCAATACTTTACTAAATGACCTAGAAATGTATGCAAAACAAAATAGAAAGTTGGAGAAGCAAAGAGGGGTACCTAGAAACTTGTAGCAACTTGAATGAAGGCCTAAAATGATGGAAACACTAAAATTAATGCATAATAGGACTCATACACCAAGATGGGTGATTTAGTCCTAGATTAGGGTTTTTGGGCAAGAATATAAATTTGGTAGAGACAAATCTGAAACACCTAGAAATTAGAAAAAACACTATACTAGGACTCATGCCAGAAGTGGCGTATTAGTCCATCTTGGATTTTTTGAAGGATCATGATCCAATTTTTCTCTTCAACCTCTACTCTATGTTCTCAATCTAGTTTCCAAATTTGAATTGTTGAATTCTACTCTATAGATGTCTTCCAATGGTCTTGTAAATAAGGTGACAACTCTGATGACTTTGCACACTTGACAACTTATTTATAATATTTCTCCTTAGAGGGTCTTCAACCTAGATCTGCAAATCACACATTAAAGAGAGGGAAAAATGTTGTTTTGTTAGTGGAAAGGGGTTTTCCTTCGTCAAACCCCATTTTCGTAATCAAACCTTGTAATGAAATCAAATGGATAGGAGGAATGATGAATGAAAAAATATAATGTTGCAACTCACCAAACCCTAGCAATAAAGTGCTGCAAACATGTATGAAATGGCTCCAATGGATGTAGATCTTGACTCTTACTTGAATGTAGTAGATCTTGAATTAAATGCTTGCTTGAATCATAAAACCCTACATCACAACTATTAGCTCAAAAAATTGTAACATGATGCATGATGACTTTTACATTATGCTTGATACTTGAATAATGCTCTAAAACACTTGATAGTCAGCTCTTGAAGGCTCTTGAATACTCTTGTAAATCTTGAATGATCTAATGCATGAATACCTGAAAGTTTAAGTCACTTGATTGCTTGTTAGGATAAAATGAGTGAAATAACCTTGTATTTATACTTGTTTAGGCCAATTTTTTTGAAATTACAATACTACAAGCCAAAATTAGATCTAGGAGAATAAAATCCTACCAAAAATTTAAATTTAATTTAATTTTGAGCCACACAAGACTCATACACCAGAAGTGGTATATGAGTCCCATTAGGATAGGCTATGAGACACAATTTTCAAGAAAGTCTTAGATTCATGTGAAATTAGGATTGGGGCCCCGAAACTTAGGTGGGACCCATACACCCAACATGGTGTACGAGTCCCAAATCACTAAATTTGGGCCAAAGAATCCAAAAACACCTTAATTATGATTGGATGTTGGTTTATGTCAGGATTATCCTTGGAAAGATACATGAATTAAGCCTTGTGGATGCAAAATAAGGCTAAATAAGGCATAAAGAAGCCAATTACTAATGAAAACCCTAGATTAGAGTGAAAGTGTGCTACAACACTTTACAACACCTTAAATAAGGTATGATTAAGTCCATTTAGTTTATGAGAGCCCAAGACCTAATGTGAATTGTTAAACACATTACAACACTAAATCAAGGAAACATGATTGTTTAATTTAACAGGGGGGGCCCAAACAAGCACAAAAATGTAGAGGGATACATTTTTTGTTGCCACATTTAGTGCCCACTTTAGTGAGAGGAGAAAATTTCTTCCACCTCACACTAAGGTAGACAAACTCGTATCAATAGTGGTCTAAGTGTACCAATGTGGGTGCCATAAGATGACAAGGACCAAAGGATATGGTCAGCCCCCAGGATCAATATCCTATAGCAAATTGACATAGGTGCAAGAGGACACACATGAAAATGATGGAAGGAGCACCATTAGGTACAAGCATGCACTATGAAAGACATAAAGAAAGCAAAAACAAAAGAAGAGATGGATCAAGCTTTGATCATTTATCCTACATGTTGTGGATTAGATCTAGGTTGTTTGTTTGAAAATGCATGCTCTCTGAGGTAACAAAAATTTAGGCAACCCACTGGGTGAGTATCCAAAAAGGTGAGACACATATGCACGCAGTTGGTATGCGCTCACACACACAAGTAAGTGGCTATGGGAAAGCCACACCTAATTTCAACTTCCTATTCAACTATACCAAAGCTATACCTCCTTATAAATTTGATAAGGCACCACACAACAATGATCTTTGAGATTCATAAGGCAAGCAAAACTTCGTATTCTTGAAATTCATGAACAAACAAGATCCAGCTCCATAGGTATGCAAAGTGTGTTATGCAAGGTGGCCATATAATAGAAGTTGTAAATGCAAATTAGTATAAGGAATGTTCAAAGGAGTTTTGCTTAGTTCATGTAAGGTCTTAACACAGGGAACATTGTGCCTAATGTCTCCAAGAGAGGACCAATCAAAGAATAGAAGATTCACAACTTAGGGGATGTAGTGTGTTGCATCAAGCCACTAAGAGGAATGTAATATGCTAAGAGAGATCACACTCTTGAGGGACATCACACCCAATGTCACCACAAAGTCAAAGATGCATCGCATGAAGAAGACTACACAATAAAACATGAAATGCACAAGAATAATGCCAATGTATTCCCCCACTTTAAAGAAATTGTCAAACACCATACTATGAGCAATTACTTTAAAGTAGAAAATGATAAATACTAACAAGAAAGAGGACATGAGAGCTGATTTGGAAAGCCCTATGAGAAGTCATATTTTTCCAAATGAAGCTACATCATGAAAAGGAAAGAGGGGTTTCCCCCAAAACACATGAGGGATCCATGGATTCAGGGTCAGTATGTTCTTGCTACAATGTTTTTAAGAGAGCTGAGAACTATCATCATTCCCCAAATACTCATAGAAATAGAAGAATGACATAAAGAGAGAAAAAATAAAGAAAAACCTTTTGGGTCAACATAGAAGAAACATGAATTTCTCAACCCTTTACGTCATACCCAAAAGGAAAACATAAGAAAAATAAAAGATAAAGGAAAAGGCTTTTGGGTCAACATGGAAGAGACATGAATGTCTCGATGCCTTGCATCATCCCTAAAAGGAAAACACAAGACAAAGAAAATATAAAGGAAAAGGTAAAATATTTATGACATATAGAAGAATGTATGTACAAATAGAGGAATGTCACAAAGAAAGAGAGACATCAAATGAAACAACATAGGGGATCAAATTACACACATGCAATCACATAAAAGAAACAAAAGAAGTAATGAAAAAGAATAGAAAGGCACATGTGAGTAAACCTATTAGCAAGTCATCCTCATCCCAATCATGTTCATCATATACGACAGGTGGAAAACTAACCAAAGGGACAATATCACATGGCAAACTAGGGGTGTCACTAAGTTCAACACTCTTTTTAGGAGAATTGTCATTTAAGATCATAAAAGAGGAAAATAATGTATTTAATTCATTATGCACTTCCTCATCAATTTTACCAATCTCCTCATCATAATTTAAATTAATCACAATAGGAGGTCTAATGATAATGTCCAAATAAGGGTTTAGCTCCTATTGCAATTGTGGTGAAGGATTTTTTTATTGTAGCAAGGGAGACTCATAATGTATTACTTCAATTAGGTTTGGTTTTTAATTTTCTTTGTTTTTTCATCAATCTTTCGAGCAAGAGCACAACGCCTATGCCTATGCTCTTGAGCATGTCTATTTATTTTAGTAAAGTTTTCAAGTTTCATTTTTATAGGAGTGGGTTTATCAACCAAAGGTTTCTTTTCTTCTCTAGGGGGAGGAATGGACAGAACCATGGAATGTTGTTCAACCAATTTCTCTTTAGCTTTGTAAATTTTCTTTATCTTAGGAGACATGATGAGATTGTTTTCATTATATCTTGGTATTTTGTGGGAGGTAGGAAAAGGATCTATCTTGGGTTGGTCTTGGCTATTTGTAATGTCTTTAGGTTAAATCATGGTTTCATTAATGATAGTAGGCTTGGTCATAGGTTGAGGCATGTTTGTAAGTGATAGTTTTGCTATGCATTTTTCCTTAATTTTTTTTGTAGGATTTGAAAAAGAAGTCTTCTTGAGGTTTAATAGGTTCCATAGGCTTAGGAAAAAAGAAATCTAATGAAAATTTCTATTGGGAAGACAAAGTATTAAAGCCACTATGGTGCACAATAAAGATTTCATTGTCAAAGGGAAACTTTAAGCATTTATGCATGAATTATGGAACAACTTCCATGGAGCGTAGCCATGGGTAACCAAGCTTCACATAGAATTGGTCTGATTTGGAGATGATGGAGAATGAGACATCTAATTATTTTAGTCCTATAGTTAAAGGAAGGGTAATCAATCCCATCTTAGGGCAAGAAAAAAAATTATATCTCTTTATCCATGCTTTTTCTTTATCATATATTTCTGGAAAGAGTTCATGCATAAGAAGGAATTTCTTGGTGATTATATTCTCTCCATAGATGGGACCAATTAATATCCCATTAGTGGGCTTATCATTGATTTGGTCAGCTATGTAAAGAGGACCATCAAGTGTATTTTGAATAATATCCTTAGATGAGAAATCAATATCAAGAGGTTGTTTAGTTCGGCTCTTATGAGGTTGAGTTTCAATCAATGCAATCAAACCTTTTTCAATAGTATCCATAGAACCTTGTTCAATGGTATCCATAGGACTTTGTTGAATTGTATTGATCTTCTCATCATCTGTGTCAATATTCATCACATCATTCTTTGTAGTTTCATTGGCTTTTACAAATAAAATATTATGATTTGGCATTAGGGTTGGTAAAGATGTACAAATTTTGGTTAGGAGGGGAAATAGACTTATTTCCTCGATCATTAACACTGCTAATTGAAATTTGACCAAAATCAATGAGGTCTTGTATAAGGTGTTTAAGATGCTTGCAATGTTCTATGTCATGTCCATTTTGTTGGTGATAATGGAAATAAGCATTTGATCTAAAGTTCAAGGGTGGAGGCTTATTAGGATCGAGAGTCTTAATGAGAGGTAAGATGATCATTTTATATTTAAAAGTTGTGACATTATGCTATGGAGGGTATCAGGTAAGGGAGTGAATTACCAAGCCAAATCCCCAAATGCAAAAGTTGTCTTCCTTATAGCAGCAACTTAGGTATCAACATGTTGATTTTTTTGTTGAGGGGGATTTAGTTGAAGGAAGCCTTTATTTTGTTTTCTAAAAGGTTGATAATTATTTTGGTTTTCGGATTCAGACTTTTTAGGATGACTAGAGGTGGATTTTGCTTCATGGATACTAACCAAATTTTGATAATCATGAAGGGCAATACACAAGTGCATGAAGGAGGGAAACTTCATCATGGTAAGCTTATCTTGTATCATAGTTTGAAAATTGTCAATGAACATCCTTTTAAGGTGAGGGTTGAGAATCTTTACATTGATTTGGGAATAAAGTGATTGATAGCATGAAATAAAGTCAATAATATTTTCATCATCTTTTTTCTTACATTTCATCAAATCAACTAAGGTCATCTTAAGTCATATGCACTTGGAAATGGTTTATAAAAGCCTCAACAAGTTTTTTGAATGAATGAATGGAGTTGTTTGGTAATAAGGAAAACCACTCTAAGGTGGTATCCTTCAAGGATCTAGGGAAAATCTTAGCCAAGTGCTTATCCTTAAGAATAAAATCACTACATAAGGAGGTATAAGCAGAAACATTGTTAGAAGGATCTCCTTTCCCCCCATATTTATTGAATCTAGGCACCTCTATACCTTGTAACATCAATGTTCTCAATATCTCCAAAGATAAATGGTTGCTTTGGATATAGTATGTGGGTTGGCCATTTTGATTTTGGTGTAGGTGGAAAATTTATTTTGAATGGATGAAGCGATTTACAAAAGTTGATTTATGAGAGGATCATTGTTTGCATTTTGAGATGGAGGTAAATATGGTGGAGGTGTGTATGTGTTTGAAGGATAAGTGAATGGAATTATTATAGGTGTTAAAGTGGTAGGAGATATGATGTACAATGCCACAAAGATACTAGGATACTAGCAGAAATACCCAAGGAAGGAATAACATTACTAGAAGGTTGCATCATTGTTGTAACTTGAGGGTTGGTATAGGTAGGGATAGAGGCAATTGTTGTGGAAGTAGGAATTTGAATTCCTCCCAGACTTGATACATTATTTGAAGGTAAAGGGAAGCTAATGGATGAGGTAAGAGGTGGTCCAAAAATATGAAATATGTTATGCATAAGATCAACTCCTTCTTCACTTTCAATCACAATGATGTATGTTATCTATGGTAGGGATAACAGTGTTTGAAATGTTTTCAGTAATTATTTAGTTTTGTAGGTTTGCTAAATCTTGATGAATTTGGATTATGTTATCTTGCAGAATACTAACAACTATTATTTCAACATGTATCACACTACTTGAAGGTAAGGACTTGTCAAAGGTATGGTCCATACCTAGTGAACTAGTGTCAACAATAGTAGTGAAAGAGCTAGACAACCCAATATCCATGAAGATTGTGCTATCTTGGGATGACATGAGTCTCAAACTTCATCTCACTTGAGCATTAGCAACAGGACACCAAGTAGAAAATCTCATGCAAGGGACAAACAAGGAAATGAAAGATGCAATGGAGACAAGATAAATGCTATGCTCTAATTCTAATTCAAATGAAATTAAGCTAGATGCAATGAAATGAAGAGAACACAAACTCCACAAACTGAAATAGGTAACTTACAGTAGAAAATAGAAACAGAGAAACAAATAATTTAATTCTGGAAAATGCAGTTTAAAATATAAAATGAGACAAAATAGCCCATAGGGTTGTATGAGTCCCAATCAGGGTTTTTCATAGGTTTAAGGTTGAATAACAGTCACCACAGAGTACCTAGAAATCAGGCAGAATCACTTGTACTAGGACTAAATCACCCAAAGGGGTGTATGAGTCCCAATTAAGAGTTTTTGTGTAAATTTTAAAAAACTCTGAGTGAATGTTATGTTTTTTGATTTGGATGATGTCTAAACTAAGTGAAAATTTAGTTTTCAGATGAAATTCAATGATGCAAGATGCAAAAATGCAACCTATATGCACTTTCACTAATGTAAGAGGGTATGTGTAGGATCATGATGGGCCAAAAAGTGGCAATATGATGGGTATTTGTAGGGTATGTGGCTGATGAGTTTTATTTTTACCCAAAATTGATGAAACGAAAAGGATTTTTAATGGATATTCTCAGCTTTCCACCAATATAAATTATACTTTACTTTGAATTTAATAAATAATTATTATTCATTTTCTATTTGAATTACGAGTAAAGTCCTGATTGATAGGTTGATTGAAAAACATCTATATATTTCAAACGATATCACATTTTTTGAATCCGAAACATGCATCACATTCTATTCTTGACATACTATAGGATTAAAAAAATAAAAATTAATTTCATGAATTTTTGACCAATTTAAGGTGGTTAGACATGTGAGTTTTTATATTTTTTAAAAGTTGTAATAAAAAAATTATAATTAATTTACTTCGATAAAAATTACAAAAAATATGCATCACATTGAGACATAAGTCCTCTACTTATATCTAAAATCTTATAAAAAAATATTATCATTTTATTGTGGTTAGGATGGTCAGACAGACAACTACTACTTATTTTCCCTGAAATTTAAGTACTACTGCATTGAAATTTCAAATTTTCACCAAATAGATTTTTTTTTCTTTATATAAACCTAGTAGTTTAGAAACTAGATTAAATTTTCTACAAATTATCTTCTTACATATTTTTGAAATAATATAGATAAATTATTCAAATTTTTATGTCAAGTTTCCTAACTCTAATTTTTTTGAATTTTTTGCCACTTAAGGGCCTATTTTTTCCATGATGATCTTGCACATACCCAAGAATTAGAAACCCTAGATGCCAATTAACTAATGAAAAACCTAATGCAATGTTCATGCAAGCTATATATAGGATTATGATGCACTCCAAATCATAATTAAGATGTTCTAAATGTAGGTTCACCAAAATGATTTGTCGAAAAATCTATGCTCTATTGTTTAGGACATATAGATCAACACTTTTTTGCAAATATCATTTAAGGAAACCATAGAGCTCTCAATCCAAGAATGTAAAGGGGAAAGAGATCTACAATATGGATGTCCTAGGGTATGATTAATGATTAAAGAGGGGTTCACCACCAAGCTAGGGCTTGGAAAGACAAATGACATGCAATATATAATAATGAAACTTAATGATATACAAGACTCCACTAAATGACCTATAAATATGTGCAAAATAGAATAGAAAGCTAGAGAAGCAAAGAGGGGAACCTGGAAACCTGTACCAGCTTGAATGAAGGCATAAAATTTTGGAAAAATGAAAATTAATGCATACTAGGACTCATACGCTAGGCTGGGTAATTTTGTCCTAGATTAGGGTTTTTGGGTAGGAACACAAATCTAGCAAAGACAAGTCTAAAAAACCTAGAAAATGGGAAAATAATTGTACTGGGGCTCATATGCCATAAGTGGCATATTAGTATAATTTTTCTTTTTCATAGGATCAAGATCTAAATCTACTCTTCAACCTTTGCTTTGTCTTCAATTTGGTTTTTGGATCTGAACTGTTGAATTCTGCTATGTAGATGTCTTCCAATGGTCTTGTAAATAAGGTGACAACTTTGATGACTTTGCACACTTAATAACTTCTTTCCAATATTTCTCCTTAGAGGGTATTCAACATAGATTTAGAAATCACACACTAAAGAGAGGTAAAAATGTTGTTTTGTTAGTGGAAAGGGGTTTTCATTGGTCAAACCCTGTTTTGGTAATCAAATCTTGCAATGAAATCAAATGGAAAGGAGGAATGCTGAATGAACAAAATATAATGTTTCAAATCACAAAACCCTAGCAATAAAGTGCTACAAACATGTATGAAATAGCTATAATGGATGTAGATCTTGAGTCTTGCTTGGATTTGGTAGATCTTGAATTGAATGCTTGCTTGAATCATGGAACTCTACATCACAATTCTTAGCTACAAAAAAAACATGACGCGTGATGACTTTGACATTATGCTTGATACTAGAATAATGCTCCAAAACACTTGATAATCAACTCTTGAAGGCTCTTGTAAATACTTGAATGCTCTAATGCATGAATACTTGAAAGCTTAAGTAACTTGATTGCTTGTTAGGATGAAAATGTGTGAAATAACCTTGTATTTATACTTTTTTATGCCAAATTTTCTAAAATTACAGCAGTACAAGCCGACATTACATATAAGAGAATTAAATCTCACTAATAATATGAACTTCATTTAATTTTAAGTCACATGGTACTCATATGCCAAAAGTGACATATGAGTCCCATTGGGCTAGGCGATGGGACACAATTTTGAAGAAAGGCTTAGATTCATGTGAAATCAGGATCGGGGCCCCAAAAATTAGGTGGGACCCATACACCCAAGGTGGTGTATGAGTCCCATATCACTAAATATGGGCCAAAAAATCCAAAAACACCTGAATTATGATTGGATGTTGGTGTAATATGTTGGGATTATCCTTAGAAAGATGCATTAATTAAGGCTTGTAGATAAAAATAAGACTAAATTAGGCATAAATAAGCCCAATTAATATTGAAAACCCTAGATTAGTGTGAAAGTGTACTACAACACTTTACAATGCCTTAAATAAGCTACAATTAAGTCCATTTAGTTTATGAGGGCCCGAGATCTAATGTTAATGTGTTAAACACATTACAACATTAAATCAAGACAATGTTATTGTTCAATTTAATAGGGAGGGCCCAAACAAGAACAAAAATGTAGAGGGATATATTTTTTGTTTCCATAAAAAATATAAAACTATAATTTCTGAGTTAGTTGTAGAGATTATGGTGTTATGATGTTTTTATTTTTTTAATTTAAAGAATAAGAGCTCAATAGTTGAACATCTCATTTTAGAAATGTAAGAGCATTTATGATAAATAAGGAAACTATAAGAGGGTGTTACACATATTGACCATGTGAACCATCAACTTATAAGATATCATTATGATTGTCATAAAACATCCTTGAATTTTTTGAATAAGATAAATTAGAGGGGGAAAATTTGGGAGGATAATAAGATGACATGTTATGATATGTTCTTATGATATGTGTAAAGATTATGATATATTTAACATGCAGAATTTTCTTAGGAATTTGGTATATAATGTGATAAAAAGCACTACTTTTTGGCAACATTAGCTCATAGTTTTATGATTCCTTTTTAGTGGTTTCATGTATTGGTTTCTTAATTTATTGGGTGCTTGGGATGTAGGTTTTCTATGCTACCAATATTATTCTAGATTTAAGTGTTGATATTGTATGTTATGAAGATCTCTTGTCTAGATTATGTTGTAATGGTGTTGCTTATTAATACATTGATTCAAAATTTAGAAGCTATTTTATAAAAATATAAAGATACATTATTGTAATATTGTGAATAATTTTACTATACTATTTTGTGGGTATTCATCTCATTATAATAACAATAGACTCATGTGATAGACTCTCATCATTAGATAATTCAACCCAAAATCCTTTTTCTTTTGTGACTCATATTTGTGTAGAGTAGATCATTCAACACCTACAAAACAAATAAATATTTTACGATGGGCCCTTTTTCTTGTAAATACTTTAAATTATTTTCTATTCATATTTTCTCTTAAATTTATAAGAAACTAAAAATCATGGAGATTAAAAACAAACAAAATGAACAATGTTAGGATTTCCATCCAAGATCACAACAAAAGAATCTTGGCACTTGCACAAAGCACACTTGCACACAATAAGACTAATCTTCCATTATTAAAGAGATTGATAAGAGGGTTAAAATGTACAATATGACCTTGAATATATAGGAAATAAAGATCCAATCCACCTATCATGTGGATTGATATGTGCCCATGATGTGGAATAAATAAGTAGACAAGTGTCCTATAGGTGTCAACCTTTGGATCACTTGGAATGTGCAAACCAACAACCTATTTGAAAAAGTTATCAACCTTGGTGACAAGTGTTGAATGAATACAAAATATACCATTGAGGTGAGATGAAATGTCTTCCAACCTCGAAAGATATGCACATGAGGTCTACCAAATAACCAGGTAACCTCTAGAGGCCTACAAGGTTGCACATTCACTTAGATAAGATGGTGTCTAACCTCATAAACATAAGTACACTTAAGCTATAGTGAATAGATAAATTATTCACTCTAACAACCCCCTTTAGTGATACTTGGGGAGATCGGGTAAGTGAAATAGATACAAATACATAGGTCTTGGTTATGAGGCCTAGTGAGGTACTTGCATACTATGCAATCTCTCATAAATGGAGAAAGATAGAAAACCCAGTTGGAAAAAATATCTCCAAAGAAAAATTGAGAAGGATAATACCTCTTGGAAAGATGTCCCATGATGATAGGAATACTATGATGAAGAAATCTTGAAGCATGTCAAAGTTTTAAACTCTGTCGATGATGAACTAGTGCTAGTTGGAATCAATGAACATACAAGAAATGTAGATCAAGATACAAGATATTGAAATGTTTTGAAAGGGAAAATAATTAAAATAGGGTGTCACAGTTCCTTGAAAAATAGAACTTTAGATAGGTAGTGATGTCCCTCTTACCAAGATTTCATTGAAACTAAGAGATTGTAAAGTTTAGAGATTGACTTACAACCCTAAGGTGATTCAATCAGACTTGAATCTCTAGGGTTCTTAGGAAATTAGGATTTGGAACTAAATAGAAATGATTTGATGCAACTAAACCTAATGAACAATATGACCTAGATGATAAAATACAAGATCCTAAATCTATAGAAACCAAATGGATAGTTTGTTGGTAGATATGAGAAGCGTTTGAACACATGTATTTGGCATAAATTTTTTGTTCTCAGCACTACTAGAGGACAAGTTCACCCTACGGTGAATGGATCCTAGATAGGATGTTTAGAAATACTAGATCTTAGGTTCAGTTTGGCATAGGTACCATTGTCAAAAATTCAAAAATAATATCTGCAATTGAGTTTTTGTGGCTTCACAAGAATGGTGACAAATTATGCAATGTTGCAAAATTTCTCTTTGTGATCTTCAGTTCCTCTTTCACTTGTAATCTACAAATACAAAGATAGAAAAAAAAATTTATTTTGAATGGGCGTTTTCCTTAGTCAAACCCCATGTTTGGTAAAACCTTGATAGAATAATAATGATAACTGATAAATGGAAAGAATTATGAATGAACACTTGCTTTCTAAAAATCACCAAACTTTTAATGGCTTCCCTTAGAGGATTGAAATCACACACATCACTCCAAGGAATTAGATCTTGCTTTTCTTGATTTATTAGATACTTGAATGCTTGGATGCTTTATGATCAATAATGTATATTAGTCTTCACAAGATGACATGAACACACATATGCTTGAACATGATGATATGATCTTCAATGTTGCAACAAATGCCTAGAAAACCTGCTCTTGAATGCTCTTGACAGTAATATTTTCTCTTAAATTTGATAGATCAGGAAAATTAGATTTCAATTGATAAAAATTGTATGTATTTATAGGCGTCTATCTAATTTCTTGAAAATTAGATTCTAAAAGTCAACAATTACATATGAAATTAGGATTATTAAAATACCACCAAAAATATATTAAAATTTAGCACATGTAGGACCTAAGAAGGACTCATTAGCCATTGGGCGAATGGGTCTTTTCCCAAAATTCCAAGAAACATTCATTTCAATATGTTAAACTATTAATTACATTGATTAAATATAGCTTTCCCTTTCGGAAAATGAGAAAAATAAGGCTTTGGAATCCACAATTTGGAAAATTAGGCGCTTAATTAAGTCTAATTAATAAAGGGCCCTAAACATAGTGTAAAATTATAAAGGTATATAATTTCCTACACTATAATGAGCCTCTACTTTAGTGAGAGTATGAGCCTATGCTCAAACTCACACTAAAGTTGACAAATACACATCAAGAGTGGTTCAAGTGTACAAATGTTAGAGTAAGATTCTAGGATCTAAGATCCCATGGAAAACCAACATAAGGAAAAAGGGAAACACAAGATGTGTATGTTATATGAAACAAGAAAAGATACACAAGCATGCAATGTTAAAGTTAATGCAAAAAATTATGAACTATCTAGTTGCATTATGTTGTACATTTATCAAATATACTTGCATGGTTCCACTGGCGAGAAATTTGTATTAGGCTAGGTGGCCATGAAAATATACTTACAAGGGCTAGTACAATCCGATATACACTAGGTGAGCCCCCAAGACTAGAGGAGAAACACACACTAGGTCTACAAGGTGTGTACCCATAAAAATATGCTTCATAACATTAGCAAGTTGCATTATGCTTGACACTCATGGAATAGGATAAAATTGATTCACAAGGCTAGCAAGTTATATTATGCTAACACTCATGAAAAATGATCAAGATACTATGCCAACACTACACCAAGTTCAACTTATGTGAACAAAGTGAACCAATAAATGTCAATACCAATGTAATAATGTCAATGTATTCCCCCACAATAATGGAATTACTAAACACCATATTATGAGAAATTACTTTAGAGTTGTAATTATATATGCCAATTTAATAAAGGGAAATGGGAGCTTATTTGGAAATACCTATTCAAAACATATGTTTCTAAATAAAGTTATGTCATGAAAAAGGAGGTTGTCCCCACATACAATCTAAAGACAACACATAAGGGATCCATAGATTTGAGGTCAGTGTATATCTTTTCTACAATGATATAATAGAGCTTGGAACAATCATCATTCCCTAAATACCTCACGAAAAAATGAGCACCAAGGAAGAATGACACATAGAGAGAGAGAAGACAAAAAATCCTTTTGGGTCAACATGGAAGATACCTAGATGTCTCAATTACTTCCATCATCCCTAAAAGGAAAACATAAGACAAAGTTTACAACAGATAGAAGAATATCTAGATACAAATAGAAGAATGTCACAACACATTTTCTTCCTTTGTATCCTTGCACCAATGGAGTAACAAGGGTCATCCAAAGAAAATCATAAATGTGATTAGGTATTTTAGATTTTTAAGATTAAAGATATTAAATGAATTAAACTAAAACCCCAACCAAGCAATGAAGAAAAAAAAAATATGAAAACACAAATAATGCAACAAAGTTACCCAAAGCCTTCATATCATCAATGCTTCACCTCGATTTCGCTTGTCCATTTTGCTTGAGTATGATACTTAATTCCCTTAGAATTATCTGTATGCACTTAAGAAGCCTATGACTAAGACAAAGAAAAATATCGATGGATTTAATATCACTAGCATTACAACATATTAAATTAAGATGATCAAAATGACGAATGGCAGAGGCATTTATGGAGAGGCAGATGGAAAATGGACGGTTGGGATCAAAAGATTTTTATTTTGATCAATGGCTACAATTAATCGAGATAGGACAAGATAAGATTGGAAGTGAAGGAGAAAGAGGAAATTGAACGATTTTTTGACAAAATCAAGTAGTTTGAATAGGGAAATTTTCTTTTAAAATAATGGAAACATTATCTCATTGCAAGAGAAAAAAATCAGTTATCTTTTTGATTAAGTAGAAATTTAATTCAAAAAGGTGAGCAAAAAGGCAATTCATTTAATTAAATAAAAAATTAATTAACTTATGTTAGAAGAAGCTAAAATGAATAATTAAATAATTGTCATAATTATTTAATTATAGTAGAAAATGATATATAATTAAATAAATTTAGATTTATTTAATTATAGAGGTCAAAGATATTAGTGACATGATTAAATAAATAATAATTTATTTAATTAATCAAAAGAAACGATAGAAAGATTAAAAATGAATTAATTAGATAATTTAAATTATTTAATTAATAGAAGAATTTTCAATGCTAGATAATAATTAAATAATTAAGATTAAGTAATTATCAAGGATGATGAAGGGGATTCAATTAATTCACAAACCTAATGACAATTTTTAGGTGTCTACATTTTCCCTTCTTTGACACAATGTAGTTTATCGCGTTGTGTCAAAGAAAAAGATATGCCCTAATGAATGGAATAATGAGGAAGGATGATGAGTTGGTAGTGGTATGTCCCCTCGAGAGGAGAAGTGAGTTCAAAGAACACAAGTGTGCTCTCGAAATGGAAGAGAGGACTAGAAGATGAAGAATAGAACAAATAGAGGAAAAAAAAGAGATAAGGATGATGAAGATGTCAGAAAGAAGAAGTGTTAGAGTAGAAAAGATGAATGTTAGCATGGAAAAGAGGGTTGTTAGTATTGAAGACGTGGATGTTGAGATAGTCCTAGTTGAGATAATTTGCAGATATATATTTTGCTATGCTAGGTTTTTGCATTTAATAATAATTGGGTAGTAAAATATGACAAATGGATAACAAACACCTTGGTATGACATAGATCAAGGTGTGCAAGGTCACCCATCTTTAAAACATGCAGTCACAAACAAGGAATGTCCTAACTCATACTAAGGGTCATGTTGCACCAGTCTTTCTTTCAAGACAAATCGTAGATATCAATCAAATAAAAGATGAGTCATGAGACATCATCACTCCTCTAAATCCTTCATGGGACATCCTCGAGGTGGCTAGTAACATGACCAAAGTAAATCCAAAAGATAAGA
The DNA here is from genome assembly GCA_007258455.2 of Sequoia sempervirens. NCBI lineage: Eukaryota > Viridiplantae > Streptophyta > Pinopsida > Cupressales > Cupressaceae > Sequoia > Sequoia sempervirens. Next base: position 92,061,329 of record VDFB02000013.1, read on the forward strand.
CAAAATAAACCAACACGATTAAAAATTAATCAGATTATTTTCCAATAAGTGTGTGTGTCAGTGTGTCAAGGGACGAAGTGAGTGATGGGTTGATTATTTTGACAAGGACTGGTTCAGGAGAAGAAACATATCGTATAAGATGCCAAGTTTGGTTTTGATCATGCAACTACCTATATAAGGAAAATGACAAAGTGTGATAGTGACAAGGTTTGGTTTTAGGAAGGACACATCCTATATAAGACCACTAGTTTTGATTGATTTGAATGGTTTGATTGATTTGAAAAATGAATAATATGACTTGGAGACTTGTTGGCTTGCATGTCTTGTTGATTTAGGATTTTTATAGAGGCAAAAATACCTTTCTATTCACTAGTGCAGTAATGGTCGTTGCCAAGGAATCCACATTCTTGTAGTTCTTAGTAGAGGCGAAGAGTCTGTCATGGGAGATTCATGAGGGCTCAAAGCTTGGTTGACTTGAGAAGTGAGTATCATGGAGGGGAGCCAGTGTGGCTAAGCTTCTATGTCACCTGCTAAGAACAAGTGCGGTTGGTTTATCCAAGTGGGATCCAGTGAATATAGTCCTTGCCTATCCCTAGGAATCATGCTTGTCTTCATTGTGCTTGTTTAAAACATTCAAAGACAAAACCATGTGTTTTCCAAGTATTTTATGAAATAATGAACAAATAAACATCTTTCACAGATATAGAAAAAAATATTCAAATTGAAACACTTTCAAAAATCTTCCAAAATTGCAAAGAAACTAGACTTTCATTCACTCTGCAACACATTTTCTACCCTGTGAAACACATTCAAAATACTGAACCACATCTGATATATGAAACTATGCATCTGCTGAAACTTAAATGCTTTTGATCCCCTACAATGCATTTGGGTAAATGCATGATCATGATGGGCCAAAAAGTGGCGATATGTAAGTGATATGATGGCTCAAGTGGCTGACGAATTTTTTTTACCCAAAATTGATGAAACAAAAAGGGTTTTTAAAGGAGATTGTCATATTTCCACCAATATAAATTATGCTTTACTTTGAATTTAATAAATAATTATTATTCATTTTTTATTTGAATTACAACTAAAGTCCTAATTGATAGGTTTCTTGAAAAACATTTATAGATTTCAAATGGTATCACATTTTTTGAATGTATCAAATTTTATGCTTCACATATTATAGGATTAAAAAAAATGATTTTCATGAAGTTTTGACCAAGTTAAGGTAGTCAGACATACAAGTTTTTATATTTTTAAAAATTTGTAATAAAAAATTCATAATTAATTATTTACTTGGAAAAAAATTACAAAAAAATGTACATCACACTCCTCTACTTATATCTAGTGGTTACAGTCACTACTGTTAAAATTTCATAAAAATATTCATTTTATTGTGGTTAGGGTGGTCAAACAAACACCTACTTCTTATTTTTTCCCTAAAGTTAAAGCACTACTGCATTAAAATTTCAAAATTTCACCAAATATATTTTTCTTTTTAAAAATAAACCTAGTAGTTTAGAAACTAGATTAAATTTTCTAAATATTCTATTCTTACATATTTTTAAAATAATATAGATAACTTATTCAAATTTTTATGTCAAGTTTCCTAACTCTGATTTTTCTGAATTTTTCGCCAGTTAAGGGCCCGTTTTTTCCATGATGATCTTGCACATACCCATTTGATACCTAAAACAAGACATTTTTGTATCATTTAGGAAAACCACTATTACTAGATCCAAACTTGAGACCAAACATTTTCACGCATTTTCTTTCTTGCAACATAATTGGAGCTTGGAACAATGCATGTGCTTTCATGCAATGCAATTGTTGCTTGAATCGACACATCTTCCTTTTTGCAACACAATTATTGTCATAAATTATAATTGTCGGCCACCCAAAAAGACAACATAGTTTAGGTTCCATACCTTAGACATAAGTCATACCTTTGCATTGTCATCCTCTAGACTTCACTATCATGTCTTTAATTCACCTTGATATGCTTGCTAGTCAAGTTGACTACCATTTGCTTTGTAATGGTCAATACCAAAAAGCCATAGAATTCAAAAGATAATTCATCTAATCAAAATACCAATACCCTTCTTACCAACAACTCATAAATCCTAGTCCTCCATCCATCTACCCTCACTATCAAGAGTCCTTTAGCACAAGCCATGTCATTAATCCACAACAAATGTCCACTTATTTCCCTTTTCCTAACCTTGATGAAGGAAACCAAATTTCCACTAATCCCTTCAAAGCCTCGACATCCTATTCTAGTCCACCATTAATTAATCCATCTCAAATGACAAGTCTCTACATCCTACTATAGTCCTTTATCCACTAATCCATTCATATTCACTCCATCCCAACCTACATTTAGTCATGAAGATGCATTTGGTCATGGTCTCCAAAGTCACATTACATTGCCTACACTTAAGGATACATGTCAAGAGGAAAACCCATAGCATGGCATAATAGCTTCACCTTCATGTCAAGATCTAAGTATTCCATCCCATGACCTCATTCTTAAGTCCATTGAAGAATTCCTTCTAGATAATCATGACATCCAAAATACACCTTGTAGAACCGAGATCCTAATACCTGCAAAACACAACAAACACACACGTATTATAAGATTGAAATGAAAGCTGGAATCTAAGTTCCCCATGAAATCCATTTGCAAAGCTTAAATTAGGAAATAGAATGAAGAACACAATAAGAAAACAAGCATATGGATTGAATCCTAATTAAACAAGCAAACTCTTGATCCCATGGGGGAGTTGGTACCAATTTGATGTGAAAATTGGCCCTTTCCCAACTCCAATGATGCAATGTTGATGAGTGATGATGAGTGATCCACTTTGTTGAAGATTCAAATGAGCTCCATGTTGAAAAACCTGCATAACCTAGCTATGGATTAGATAAAATGCTAAACTTGAAGATGTATTTGAGTATAGTAAGTTTACTCAAATTGTGGATGCCAAATACAATAGAGGATCTCTCTATTTATAGAATAGAAGGATAGAAGCATGAGAGATAAGAAGGATGTGGGATAAAAGATAAACCAATGGCATTATGCCACTTGTCAAGATGTGAAAGGATGAAGGTTGTGCACTTTTTGATCAATGTACCAAAGAGGGGGAGATTTGAAATTCAAAAGATGGCTTGTTGGAGGGAGAAGAAAGAGTCTTAAATGCCAAGTGGGAGACATGTAAGAGACAATGTAAGAGGAGTTAATGCCATGTTGGAGGACAAGAAATGTTGGAGGGAAAATTCAAATTTGAAGACTATTCCATCTTGATGCCTTTTTTGAATGAAATAGGAGATTTAATAAATCAAATAAATTTATTTATTGTGCAAGTTGCAAAATCTAGAGGATTTGATGGATTAGGATTAGGATTAATCAAGGTTTGATTAATTTAATAGGAGATTAGTTGATGTAACCATTTGATTTAGGTTTTTGGATTGATTTAAACCAAAATGAGAGTAAAATGATTTAGATTTAATTAAATAAAGAAGTTGATTTATTTAATTAAAGAAGGAGATGATGTTAGATTAAATTAAATAAAGATTGATTTAATTTAATAAAGTGACTTTAGAGATTAAATAAAATTGATTTATTTAATTAAAGGGGGACTATAGGATTAATTAAATAAAATGATTTATTTAATTAAAATAAGATGATGGCTTAGTGAAATAAAGTTGATTTATTTAATTAACAAAGGAAATATGATGAATTTAATTAAATAAAGATTATTTAATTAAATGGTTAGTAAAAAAGTTATTTAGGCATAACTGATGTTAGTAGATCAAGATTGAGTGTGTGATATCAATCAGTATAATTTCCACATCTACACACCTATCCTCAATCATGTCATCCAAAACAAACCTATTTTTGACCAAGATCCTACCATTGAACATGAAGTTCAAAATGATCCACTCATCAACCTTTATGCCATTGAAGATGACCCTATCCAAACTCCAACCACCACCATTTTTCAAAATGAGACACTTGCCTCCATGGGACACATAGATGATCTTCCTCTAGAACAAGAGCCTTCTACTATGGAAATATTTGCAAATGATCAAGCTATAGCTGAATTCACTAGACTCTATGACAATGACCATAAAGATAGTTTCAACATCGACTTGGAAGCACCAGTAGAATCGTCAGAATCTGATCTCACAAAATCAGACCAAAGATATCAATAAAAAATATACCCAACATGTCAATGAAGTGACAATATCTTATCATCTAGGATAAACTATTTTGTCAAAGAAATATTTCATAGGGATGAGAAAATACCAAGTAACAATGTCCACATACACAATGATGGGTTAGCATCTTGTTTTCAAAACAAAAATACCCCATCGCAAACAAATTTTTTTAGAGCATCTAGTATCAAGGAAAAGGAATAGGCATGCACGAGCAAGGAATCCTAGAACTAGTACAGTCTTAGGAAAATACTAGACATCAAGGTCTTGGTGTTGGAGTTATGGGCAGACACTGAGAGAGGGGGGTGAATCAGTGTCAAATTTTTTTCAACTTCAACTAAGATTTTTCATTCTGATTTCCTTTTCTTTCAACAATAGAGTAGAGTAATCACTTTTGAAAGCACAAAGATATGACAACATTAACTCAGTCTATTTGACAACTTATGAAAATATGATTTGAGTGAGATATCTTGCATTTTCCAAAACATAGCTTAGATTTGATCTCAATATTACTCTGATTAATGTATTCATGAGTTGAATGTAATCATTCATAAACATAATTGAGAATAGTAATAATCCCAACAAAGAACTGAAAAAACAACAACATAGAAAATCATAGAGCATATAGAAGAACAAAGAGACAAAAGCTTTTGCCGAGTGGAAAACCCTCCTGGGGTATAAAAACCACTCCTAAACTGCGTTACTGGATTAATCTTGAAAACCACTGTTAACAATGCCTTATAGGCTAATTTCTGAGCACCAACTCAAGGAGCACCAACCCCTCATTTAGAGACACCAATCTCAAGGAGTACCAACTCCTTACTCAGATTTCAAAATTACATTCATAATATCAGAGGATCTCTCTGTTTTTAGTTAAGCACATATTTCTCTTTTTTCTCATCTATAAAAAACCTTAAGGACAATATCCCAGAATTACAATCACCAACCTTTTCTATTTTCAACATAGGTTTATATATATACATTTCAAGTATGTCTGTTATCAAGAAATATTCAACAAGCATTTTTCACAAGATTCTGAAACTCTCTTGCTATTATTAGAATCTGAAGCTGATTCATAATGAACTGTAGATGATGGTAAAAATCAGAGTAACGCCTATCCATAGAGCTTTAACTTCTGCGTTGAGTCAGGAGATTTCAAATTGTAACTGAAAGATTTTCATCAAAGCCATGGCTTCCCACTAACAGAAAATCATAACCTCTAAAATATCAGAGAATATCTTGCCATAGATTAGATACCAACCAAAGAAGTCTGTATGCAACTATATTTAGAAAAAACCATTAAATCAAAAATGCAACAACTCAAAAAGAAACTTGATTAATATCCTGTTATGTAACTATTCTGAGATTTGATGCCAATCCATGATGACAACCACAGAGTTATGAGTCTTCGTAACCATTCGCTGAGACAACCATATAGTTCTACCGAAGGCAATTAAATCGCCAGACAATCCCTTTAGATATTGCTTTTGCCAAGAGCCATCATAGTTGGGAAGAACACATAATGAATACATCATGTCTCATTAATAGGCTTCCTTAGAGTATTATTCATTCACTGTCGCTATAGCCAAAAGATTCTCTCACCGAATGCATCCTTCTATTTGTCACTGTGACATCCTCCTGTCGGGGAGACGCTTTGTAGACTTCGCTGTGTTTCACCGAAATAATTTATCCCTTATAAGTTGTCGTAACATAATGGTTCTCTCGCTGATACATCCTTTTGTTTGTCACTATGACACAACAAAGTCAGGGGGAAGTCATACTGCCAACATTATGTTTCATCGAAGGTCACTTGATACACATTGTTGCCATAACATATCATTTTTCTTGCTGACGAGCCTTCTATCTTGTATTTGTTGCTATAGCTTACCGTCATAGGGGAGACCTCTCTTAGAAAGCTTGAGTCATATTGAAAGTCTTTATCATTTCTAGGTCACCAAGACAAGAGCACACTTACACCGAGATGTGTCCTTCATCTGCCTTTGCCATGACAATGCGTAGTCAGGGTGACATCTCATAGAGCGTCCTGTGTCTTACCGAAAGCTCACGTTTTCATTCCTATTGCCATGAAATATCACTTTTAGGGAGACCTCATATAGATATCTTCATTATACCGATAAAGTCCTTTTGAATTCCATCGGCGAGACATCAAAGTCGGGGAGACCTCTTGTAGAGCACAGTATGTCTTTCCAAAAGTCTTCATCCACTTGTGTGTTGTTGAGACAATCCAGATCTTATTCCGACGAAGTCCCTTTATGTTCATCGGCGAGACCGAAGGTCACTCGACGAGACCTCTCGCCGAAAACCCTAGCTCTTACTAAAGATACTACCTTTATGTTTTCAGTCAGTGTAACAAATTGAATTTTCCAAGACCTTTCTTTGATGCACATGAGTCATATTGAAATTCTTTATCCGCTCTGAGTCGCTAAGACATTACAAACCTCTTGTCAAAAGCCTTCCACAATCATTAGTCAGTGAGACCAAGTGAAATCACCAAGACCTTAGCCCAATACCACTTAGTTTGGCCGAAGTTATCTCAAAGAGTTGTTCGGTGAGACTCCTCCTGAAAAATAGATAAAACCTTTTGAGCACGAGTCGGTAAGACAAGAAGGACTCGCTAAGACATTATATCGAAAGCCACAACTCACGCCGATAGACTTCCACATGCACTTGTTGGGGAGACATTACCCTTTCACTGGGATGCTAAATCGAATACTCCAAGTCTGGTTGAAGTGAATCCCATATGTGATGTCGGCGAGACAAAACCACTTTGCCGAGACCTATTCTAAAAACCCTGACTCTTGCCGATATGCATCCATTTTAATCTCCGATCGGTGTGACATACCAATATCAATGAGACCACATACCGATAGAATAACATATGCCGATAGAGAACACTTTTCTATTGTCGAGACCAAAGACAAGTCTTGTTGAAATAACCTTGGGTATGTGCAGGATCATCATGGAAAAAATAGGCCCTTAAGTGGCAACAAATTCTGAAAAATCAATGTTAGGCAACTTGACGTAATAAATTGAATAAGTTATCTATATTATTTCAAAAATATGTAAGAATAGAATTTGTAGAAAATAGAATTTAGTTTCTAAACTACTAGGTTTATTTAAAAATAAATAAAATCTATTTGGTGAAATTTTGAAATTTCAATGAAGTAGAACTTAAATTTCAGGGAAAAATAAGAAGTAGGTGTCTATCTGACCACCCTAACCATAATAAAATGATAATATTTTTTTATAAGATTTTATATATAAGTAGAGGACTCATGTCTGGATGTGATGCATATCTTTTTGTAATTTTTTTCCAAGTAAATAATTAATTATGATTTTCTTATTACAACTTTTAAAAAATATAAAAACTTGTATGTCTGACCACCTTAACTTGGTCAAAACTTCATGAAATTTAATTTTTCTTTTTTTAATCCTATATTATGTGAAGCATAGAATGTGATACATGATTCAGATTCAAAAAATGTGATACCGTTTGAAAGTTATAGATGTTTTTCAATCATTCTATCGATTAGGACTTTAGTCATAATTCTAATAGAAAATGAATAATAATTATTTATTAAATTCAAATTAAAGCATAATTTATATTTGTTGAAAGCTAAGAATCTCCTCTAAAAATAGTTTTCGTTTCATCAATTTTGGGTAAAAAAAAGTCGTCAACCACATACCCTACAAATACCCATAATATTGCCACTTTTTGGCCCATCATGATCCTGCACATACCCCCTTTCTTGAGCCGGTCTCCAAGACAACACTAATGTTACACCGAAATCAACCTGTATGTTAAATTCAGTCGCCATGACATCTGAAATGTCTTGTCGAATAGGCAACTTAGACATTTCAAAGTGGATTGGGAAGAGCCTTCCATTTTCACTCCGATATGAGTAAGCTTGAAAGAGAAACAACCAAAGAATGTGATATGAAAGGAGAACCATTCTGACAAAGAAACCATCTTTCAAACTCTGTCAGTCAAAGATGTAGCATTTATAACTTGAACCAGAAAACTCATCACGATGAAATTGAACCATAACAACTAACTTTCTATAATAGCCAAGAGACATCAAAGAAGTGCCATAATAAATCATAAAGATCCAAATTGAGACTGATCATCAAAGAGAACTGACTGAAAGGGATTTTGACATCAAGGAAAAACTATATGATCACAACTGAGATCCAACAAACTCCCCCTTTGTCCTTGATGGCAAAACACAAATGACTCTCCCCCTTTTTGCCTTAATGAAAAAGGATAGAGGAGAAGAATGTGCAATGCTAGAAAACACAACTGAGAAGCCAACCAAGTACCATAAGAACTGGCTGCAAATAGAGCAATAATGCAAAAAACATATTGTATAACTTTACATACTTTAAATGCACAAAAATTATCAGAGAAATCAGCCGTAACAACCTGTGCAATAACTCCCACTTCGAAATCAGAAACTTAATAACATCATGCAGATAATCTAACTTCAAGGCAGCATACCAAAGCTCTCTCCTTTTGTTTCTACCAAAGCATGAATTCAAGCAACTTTCATTTATATAACTTGCACTCACTTTCACACACAACACTCAATTTCAAAGTTCAAAAATAAGTCCCAGCCATACATGATGAGGTTAATACTACTAGTCACCTTCCTTCATTGAAACACAAATAACAGAGCATATCCCATGAACATACACAGTTCTCATGACTATTATAGCAACCTACTTAGATCACTGCACCATACTCAGAAGACCACAACACTCAATTCCGTCATACCATCTTGCAAAAGACATTGTAAGTATCTTCATTCAGCACACAATCTTAACTCAGCTTCTTCATGCAACACTGAATAATATCATCACATAAATAATTCATAACATCAAACATGTTTTTCAATCACTATTCTCCAATGATAATTCCATCGACATCCCTTCAAAAACAAAGGATTTCTTAACTTTAATATGTTGAGGAACTCACCTATATATCTTCACACAACTCAAAGATGTCATAAGGACATACCATTATTTCCAAAGCCCAAGCATCCAAAAAGTTCATTTAAGAACAAAGTGCATTGTCATTCCAAAAACTTCTGAAAACTGTCAACCACTAGACCAAGCAAAAACATTCCTTAATGCAGATATTTATCCATTACCTTTCAAATTAGATGATTACCTTTATCAGAAATAACAAAAGGTTAACGAATTTAAGCCATTTCTCTTCCTTCTAAATCACCAAAAGCAAATACAAGATGTCATACCTCATTCTAGACTCCATAGGGGTAAAACATATTACCATAATAGACTCCCCCTGAGTCTTTACTTCTTCTCAAGACATGGAAGGAAACTCTTGTGCAAGGAGTGCACAAGGATTTTTCTCGGAAGCATCTTTATTGCTCTTCTTGTCATCTTGATTGCTCTTTCTTCTCCACACCAATGAAGACTTTTTCACTTGTTTGCTTGAAGTACCTATCTTTCTATTGAATCTGCATTGTTGTACTTTATTTCCAGTGTTATTACATCTGAAACAAATGACTTTGTGATTTTTCTAAGAAATAGAGGACTTCCTACAAACTTTTCCAGCATTGTTCCCTACATTATCCTCACTTGTATTTATTCTACAGTCTCTTCTCAAGTGACCAAAATTGTTACAGTTGTAACACACCACATCCTTATTTCTAGGGACATTAGAATGATTCTTATTTGACCATCTTATGCAATCAATTTCCTTATGACCATAGTCATTACAAACATGACAATATCCTTGGAAAGAATGATTATACCTGAAAGAATGATCATGCCAAGGATTTGAAGATCTAAAGACATTTTTCCTTTCTCTATGAATACCTTTAGATTGTCTTCTACTGTCAATGTTATCCTTTGATGCAGCAATACTGTAACCAAGATCAACCTTCATTCTTGGTGTTTGCTTGGTTGTAAACATCTTTCCATCTGAAGTAGTAAACAATGTTTCATGTTTAGATTTGTCTGCAGAGCTTTGTCCAACCTCATATCCAACTCCTGTAGGATCTTTAGAATGCTTTTTCCTGCCCAACATCTCATTCAATATATTAGTACTATGATCAAATTTATGAATTTTACCAGATTGAGCATTGATACATTCAAGCTCTTTTCTTAAAGCAACTGCTTCTTCTTCAAGTTTTAGACAAACAATCTTTTTAATCTCCAAATCAAAACTCACAACATCTGCAATCCTCTTATATTGTTCAATTTCAATTTTTTGACTTATAATCATATCATCCTTAAGAGTTAGTTCTTTTAACAAGGAATCATTATATGAACATTTATTTAAAGAATCAATCTCATTTTCTAGTTTATTACACAATTCATCCTTGTCTTTTAACTTGACTTCCAAACTCTCTTTTTGCTGAAGCTGTCTTGTTAAAAACTGGCTTTCTTTTCTAAGCTGCTTAATAGTATCTAAGGCACATAGGAGTTCACCTTCCAAATCAACCTCACTTTCTAGTTCATCATATTCCAGTTCAGAGTTAACTTCATCCAAAGATTGGTCTACATTTACACAAGTTTCTTGATCATCTAAATATTCATTAAAGATCTCCCTGGACTTCTTTTCAAAATTATAAAGGTTTACACCTTCTTCACTCTCAGATGATTCATAAATTATTTCAGTATCAAAAGATATCTCCTCTTGTAACTCACTATTCTAATTCATTTCAGTCAACTTGTCCCAAACTTCCTTAGCACTGCTGTAATGAATGACTTTTGTAATGAGTTTATTTGGCAAGTTATTAAGAATAGCATTTATAGCTCTGGTATTGAATTCAAGAGCTTTCATCTCCTCAAGAGTGGAAGGAGATGGTGTAGATGTAGTACAACCCTTTTCTACTACTGCCCACACTTCAGATCCTAAAGAGAGTAAGTATGTTTCCATCCTATGTTTCCATATAATAAAGTTTGTTTCTTTTAACTGAGGAGTTCCAGATCTAGGATACTCTACCATTTCAGAGCTACTGTTTATGAACTCTTCCTCGTTATTCCTTATACTAGATTCAGGTTGAGCACGATGAATAGCATTTTGCTAAGAACATCTTTTTCCCTTATTCCTTCTATTCTTTCCCATATTAACCAAACTACTCCAAGACACTAGGAACAATCCTAGGCGGTTTAGACCTATTAGAGGACCCTACGCTTTGATACCAATTGTTGGAGTTATGGGAAGACACTGAGAGGGGGGTGAATCAGTGTCAAAACTTTTTCAACTTCGACCAAGATTTTTCATTCTAATTTCCTTTTCTTTCAACAATAGAGTAGAGTAACCACTTTTGAAAGCACAAAGATACGACAACATTAACTCAGTCTATTTGACAACTTATGAAAATATGATTTGAGTGAGATATCTTGCATTTTCCAAAACATAGCTCAGATTTGATCTCAATATTACTCTGATTAATGCATTCATGAGTTGAATGTAATCATTCATAAATAGAATTAAGAATAGTAATAATCCCAACAGAGAACTAAAACAATAACAACACAGAAAAGCAGAAAGCATACAAAAGAACAAAGAGACAAAAGCTTTTTTCGAGTGGAAAACCCTCCTAGGGTATAAAAACCACTCCTAAATTGCCTTACTGGCTTAATCTTCAAAACCATTACTAACAATGCCTTACAAGCTAATTTCTGAGCACCAACTCAAGGAGCACCAACCCCTCATTTAGAGACACCAATCTCAAGTAGTACCAACTCCTTACTCAGATTTCAGAATTACATTCATAATATCAGAGGATATCTCTATTTTCAGTTAAGTACATATTTCTCTATTTTCTCATCTATAGAAAACCTTAAGGAAAATATCCCAGAATTACAATCACCAACCTTTTCTGTTTTCAACACAGGTTTATATATATACATTTCAAATATGTCTATTATCAAGAAATATTCAACAAGCATTTTTCACAAGATTTTGAAACTCTCTTGCTATTATTAGAATCTGAAGCTGATTCATAATGAACTGTAGATGATGGTAAAAATCAAAGTAACACCTATCCATAGAGCTTTAACTTCTACACTGAGTCAGGAGATTTCAAATTGTAATTGAAAGATTTTCATCAAAGCCATGGCTGCCCACTAACAGAAAATCATAACCTCTAAAATCTCAGAGAATATCTTGCCATAGATTCAATACCAACCAAAGAAGTCTATATGCAACTATATTTAGAAAAAACCATTAAATCAAAAATGCAATAGCTCAAAAAGAAACTCGATTAATATCCTATTATGTAACCATTCTAAGATTTGATGCCAATCCATGATGATGACCACAAAGTTATGAGTCTTCATAACTATTCACTGAGACAACCATATAGTTCTATTGAAGGCAATTAAATCGCCAGATAATCCCTTTAGATATCGCTTTCGCCAAGAGCCATTAGAGTCGGGAAGAACACATAACAAATACATCATGTCTCATTAATAAACTTCCTTAGAGTATTATTCATTCGCTGTCGCTGTAGCCTAAATATTCTCTCACCAAATGCATCCTTCTATCTATCGTTGTGACATACTGCTGTCAGGGAGACGCTTTGTAGATTTCACTGTGTTTCACCGAAAGACTTTATCCCTTATATGTCACTGTAACATAATGGTTCTCTCACCGATACATCCTTATGTTTGTCATTGTGACACAACAGAGTCGGGGAGAAGTTATACTGCCAACATTATGTTTCATCGAAGGTCACTTGATACACATTGTCGCCATAACATATCATTTTTCTTGCCGACGAGCCTTCTATCTTGTATTTGTCGCTATAGCTTACCATCATTGGGGAGACCTCTCTTAGAAAGCTTGAGTCATACTGAAAGTATTTATCATTTCCAAGTCACCAAGACAAGAGCACACTTACACCAAGATGTGTCCTTCATCCACCTTTGCCATGACAATGTGTAGTCGGGGTGACATCTCATAGAGCAACCCGTGTCTTACCGAAAGCTCACGTTTTCATTCCTGTCACCATGACATATCACTTTTGGGGAGACCTCATATAGATATCTTCGTTATACCGATAAAGTCCTTTTGAATTCCATTGGTGAGACATATCAAAGTCAGGGAGACCTCTTGTAGAGCACACCATGTCTTTCCAAAAATCTTCATCCACTTGTGTGTCACTGAGACAATCCAGATCTTATGCTGACGAAGTCCCTTTATGTTTCATCGGCAAGACCGAAGGTCACTCACCGAGACCTCTCACCGAAAACCCTAGCTCTTACCGAAGATACTACCTTTATGTTTTTGGTCGGTGTAACAAATCGAATTCTCCAAGACCTTTCTTCGATGCACATGAGTCATACTGAAATGCTTTATCCACTCTGAGTCGCTAAGACATTACAAACCTCTTGCCGAAAGCCTTCCAAAAGCATTAGTCGGTGAGACCAAGTGAAATTTCCAAGACCTCAGCCCAATACCGCTCAGTTCTGCTGAAGTTCTCTTAAAGTGTTGTTCTGTGAGACTCCTCCCCAAAAATAGATAAAACCTTTTGAGCACGAGTCGATAAGACAAGAAGGACTCGTTAAGACGTTATATCGATAGCAACAACTCATGCCGATAGACTTCCACATGCACTTGTCAGGGAGACATTACCTTTTCACTGGGATGCTAAACCGAATACTCCAAGTCTAGCCAAAGTGAATCCCATATGTGATGTCGGCAAGACAAAACCACTTCGCCGAGACCTATTCTGAAAACCCTGACTCTTGCCGATATGCATCCGTTTTAATCTCCGATCGGTGTGACATACCAATATCGCTAAGACCACATACCGATGGAATAACATATGCCGATAGAGAACACTTTTCTGTCGTTGAGACCAAAGACAAGTCTTGCCAAATTAACCTTTCTTGAGCCGGTCACCAAGACAATGCTAATGTTACGTCGAAAGTAGTCTGTATGTTAAATTCAATCGCCATGACATCTGAAATGTCTTGTCGAATACACAACTTAGACATTTCAAAGTGGATCAGGAAGACCCCACCATTTTCACTCCGATATGAGTAAGCTTGAAAGAGAAACAACCAAAGCCTGTGATATGCAAGGAGAACCATTCTGACAAAGAAACCATCTTTCAAACTTTGTCAGTCAAAGATGTAGCATTTACAACTTGAACCAGAAAACTCATCACCATGAAATTGAACCATAACAACTAACTTTCTGTAATAGCCAAGAGACATCAAAGAAGTGCCATAATAAATCATAAAGATCCAAACTGAGACTGATCATCAAAGAGAACCAACTGAAAGGGATTTTGACATCAAGGACAAACTATATGATCAAAACTGAGATCCAACATTTGGTTATTATTTAGTTAGCAAATCTAATGATGTTAGTGGTACCTCCTTAATATTGGAGGCAACTTTATCTGATACAAACATAAAAATGGAGGCCATGAGTAGTTCTTACGATAAGGTTGTTACCAACACTCCTTCCATCCACACCATAAATTGCCATTGAAAGATGAATAAACCTTCCATTTTGAACCAAAGAAAACAAAAGTTTTACAAATACAAAGGTCCAAGTCAAAAATCAAATGCCATTGCACCAACCAAGAATCCAAGTGGAAAAATGAAGTTTAAATGGATCCCAAAGAAAAATGGATCAAGAAAGGAAAATATGCCAAATCCAAAAGTTAATCAAAATGTGGAGCCACAAGAAAAGAGGCCTCCAACATATAATAAATTTCTACCTCCTTCAAAATGGTCATCAAGAAAGGAATTTAAAAGTGTTGGTTCCAAATGCTATCCTAATCAAAATTCTAACCTCTGTCATCCACCATCCCAAGTTTGGTAAATAAAAAGTGATTCATCCAAATGTCTAAACAATCCTTCCACAACTACCATCATCCATCATTCCAAAAGACATACCTCATGAATTAGTTACATCTTGGAAGAATCTCTTTACTGTAAGGACTCTCCTAGCACTCTATCATAGAGTGCGTATTCTGATAAGGCCGACTCTAGTATCAACAAGGATCACAATGAAATAAATTAGTTGTATGCAAGCACTATGATCCTAAAAAGACAACTACTCCAACAAGGTCACTATTGGCATATCATCACATTGAGATCTCCATTGGCATCTATCAAAGTGATCATTTAGACAATACAAAAGATATTAAAAGAAAAAGAAAAAAATAGAAAAAATATTAAAGAGAAGTCAATTCGTCCAATAGTGAAAACCACGTCAGTGATGCTTGGGATAAGTACCATGATGAAATCTTGGCAAATAGGCACCATGTGTAAAAGAAATTATCTATGTGGACTATTATAATTGGGGGCAAGTTGTCTCATCTCCCTACCCTTCGCATGACATTTCTTATGAAAACTCCATCTATCCATCTAAGCCCTATCATTTCCATCCATTGTCCCACCTAATTTGATCTCGATAAGGACTGGGGTACAAACATAAATCATGCCTTGAGAAAACTCTTGACATTTATATCCTTTGGTCATACATTATTCTTGAAATATTATGTAATTACCTTCATAGCTTCATTATCCCTATGGGACATTGTCCCTGGAGACCAAATGATAATTCTTCTAGCCAATAATCCTCATGTCTCCTATCCTTTACCAAAAACCACCCATCATCCTTTCATACCTATCAACTATTTGGGTTTTCCCTTTTCAATGGTCTAAAGATCCTCCATCATCACATCTAGTCCTAACCAAGTCATTCTAAATGCAATAAGTGTAATCCATAAAATCTTGCTACGCACCCTCATACATAATCCAAAACACTCCTTGGCTTTGTTTCTAGCCTTGTTGTAAACCTTGATTCTTTAATCACATTATCGTCATCGTCACATTGGTTTGGGATGTTTCCTTCCCACACCAAACACTGTCATCATCATCATCATCATCATCATCATCACTTGTCAACTAGTATTCAACTTGATTAGGGAAAAGATCATGTTTTTTCTTGGATTCTTGTGCATTTTTGTTTGCTTTCTTGTAGTATCATCCACATGCATTTTTCACAATCCTCAAAATGACAAAAATCCAAAAAAATCATAAAATGTCCTGAAAAAATCCGTAAAAATCATAAAATGTCCTAAAGAAATCCCTAAAAATCATAAAATGTCTTGAAAAAATCCATAAAATCATAAAATGTCCTAAAATATCCATAAAAATCATAAAATGTCCTAAAAAGTTCAAAAAAGTTATAAAACTTCAAAAATCCAAAAAAAAAAAATCAAAACATGTCAAAAACCCCAGGAAAAACAAAAAAAAATCATGAATGTCAAAACTCCAAAAAAATCAAAATATCTGAAAAACACAAAAACATCCAAATAACTCTCAAAAATCCCAAAATATAGTCAATTTTCATCACGCCAGTCAAATAAGTCAGACATAGTCACACTCGAACACAAGACATTCATTTGCATGTCAACATTCAAATCGTGAACCAACAAGACAACACGGTCCAGTCAATCATCAAGTCAAACATTAGTCAAAATGTCACTCTCGTCACTTTATGGTGTCCTCCAACATGTTTCCTTCTTGGATTTGGGTCCCATCACACTATCATTTTCCTTTTTAGGATGTGTCCTTCCTGATGATAGGCATTGTCAAACCAAACAAACTGTCAAAATAGTCAAACTGTCAACCAACCAAATTATGTCTTATACAAGATGTATCCTTCTTGAAACTAGACATTGTCATTTAGTCAAACCTCGTCATTTGCCTTATATAGTTGGTCACATGGTAAAAACCAAACTCGGTGTCTTATATGACATGTCTCTTTCCTAAAACCATGCTTTGTCAAACACTCAACCCATCAATCCCCTAGTCAATTAATCATCAAATAAATTGAAAATTTTGGCAAGCATTCTAACTGGCTATTGAAATTGTGGCTTGTCAAGTCTTATCTTTCTTTTGGCATTTTTCTGTGAGTCAGGTTACTAATTCCTCGAGGATGTCCCATGAAGGATTTATAGGAGCGATGATGTCTCTTGACTGTTTTCTTTGATTGCTATCTTTGGTGTGTCTTGACAAAAGGACTAGCATAACTTAGCCCTTAGTATGCATTAGGACATTCCTTGTCTGCGTATGTCTATTTTTCACAAGTGGATAACCTTTCACACCTTGGTTTATGTCATACCATGGTGTTTTTTTTCCATTTGTGTCATTTTAATGCCCAATGATGATTAATGCAATACTTATTTGTACTTTAGCAATATATTGAAGGATTCTTTCTCCACACTAACATCCATCTTTTCCGCTCTAACATTTCTTCTAGTCCACATCTTCATCATCCTTGTCTATTTTTCCCCTATCATTTTTATTCTTCATCTTCTAGACTTCTCGTCCATTTTGAGAGCACACTCGTGTTATTTAAACCCAACTGTCCTATCGAGGGGGCATACCACTAGCTCCTCGTCATTCTTCCTCATCGTATTCTTCGTTGGGGCATTTTTTTGACTCATTTTCTTTGTCATAGTGTGATAAACTACATTATGACAAAGAGGGGCAAAATGTAGACACATAAAATTGACCTAGGCCCGTGAACTATATTTTCTCCATTTCTCTTCTCAACATAATTAAAATATTTAATTATGTCCCATAGTCCAAATTCAACTATTAATTAAATAATTCTCAATTATTTAATTAATTCACATCTTTTATTCCTCTTGACTATTTTAATAAATAAATTATATTTGTTCTATTTAAATACATCGCTAATTTCCTATGTCCCTCTATAATTAAATAAATTCCTTAATTTATTTAATTATTACCTGTCCACTCTTTCTTCTTGATTATTTAAAGAAATAAAATTTATTTATTTATTTAATATGTCATTAATTTCTTATGTCTTTCTATAATTAAATAAATCTCTTTGATTTGTTTAATTATTATCCACCTTGGCTTTTTCTAATTTATGTCTTTCTATAATTAAATAAATCTCTTTGATTTGTTTAATTATTACCCACCCTAGATTTTTCTAATTTATGTCTTTCTATAATTAAATAAATCTCTTTGATTTATTTAATTATTACCAACCTTGGCTCTTTCTAATTTTAAATAAAATCATTTATTTAAAATAATCCACTTTCTAATTTCCCACCAAGTAAATAATAATAAAATAATTATTTATTGTCACATGACCCACTACTTTTGAATTAAATTAATTTTTAATTCAAAAGGTCAACTCAACCTTTAAAATCAAATAATTTTAAATTATTATTTGATTCTCCAACTTCTACCTTTTTTGTGCCTAATATCTCCTTGTCACATGCATTCTTGTCCATTGATTTGATTTTTCTAAAATCAAATCTCATCCCTTCATTTCAAACATTTCCCTAACCCTAATTGCTGGTTGTCACATTTAATTTCAACATTTGATCTTAGGGCATCTTTCAACTAACAATCCTGGCCATCCGTCCAAAATCAACTTTTCTATAAAAAGATAATTTTACCCTCATTTTGTCACTTCATGCTTGGCTACTTTGTGCTACAGACTTTAGGCTTGCTTGCATTTTGTTGAATACATTACAACAATATTATAATCCTTCAATATTTGCTTAGGGCTTGTCATAGGTCATAGTTGGTCATCAAAACTCTAAGGGAAAATATCAACTTGCAACAAATGGAGAAGGTGCAATGAAGATGATTCATGGAGGACATGAAGGCTTGGTGAGATTGTTCTTGGTTTTTATGCTATTTTCCTCCTTTGTTCTTCATTGTTTAGTTAGGGTTTAGTTAGTTTATTCTTTATAATGCTAACCTAAATTTTTACCTATGTTACAATAAACATAAAGACATGACAAGCAACACAATACATGGGATCACATTATGCACATGCAATCACAAAGAAAATGGAAAGAACAAAGCTATTATGACACTTGTGATCCAGCCTAAAGCAAGTCATTTGTATCCTAATATTATTTAGCATACGTGGAAGGAAGATAACTAGCCAAAGGAGCAAAAACAAGAGTCATTATAGTACAATTCTATAAAATCTCCTTGTCCCCCAAATTTAGGAAAGGATGAGCTGAGATAAACGGTGAGAAGTTACTCCTTGCTGTATGGAAAAATTATTTACATAAAGTGTAATACATGTAATAGTGAGTATGCTAAGATTCTACAACTATCACATGGAAAGGAGAAAATTATGTGCATGTTATCCAATTTGATCCCTAAAGGGTCCAAATTATCTTAATAACTCATGTGAGTATAATTATTAGGTGATCCCACAATAGTGGTTTGCAATTTTTGGCCAAACTAGACACTGAAATAATTTTTTGTAACTAAATCTTCACTTTTAGGAACCTATAAAGGCCAAACTGTGAGGAATTTGAAGATGATGCAAACTAGAGTTTCATGAAATTTTGTCTGTAGATTCTAAATATATTTTTTTCAAAATTTTTGGAACCAGATTGCACTTCTTTTTCCATATCCTTTGAAAACTAGTTTTTTTGAGAAAATAACATTTTTAAAAAAGTGATTCTCACCGTATAACACATAACTCTTTTTTCATGAAGGATAAAATTATAATTCTTTCGAATTTAGATTTTTAACTCTGATATCTAGTGCTTCCACTTGGTTAGATAATTTTTTATTGAATATTTTTTCTTTAATCAAGTTTTGAAGTCAAACCAATTACAATTCAGACATAGCGCGACTGTATAACACATAAATTTTTTTGTAGGTATCAAGATTATTATTATTTTTTTTGATGGATCAAGGACTTCAAAATATGGTGCACTCACATTTTAAAATTTTTCTTTTTGATAATCTTCTATTTTTCCACGTGCAAAATAGAGAGCTTGATTTTCGGTGAAAAACCTACATTCACAAGAAATAAAAAATAAATATAATAATCAAATTAAATTTAATTAAAATTATAATTTTTTGGAAGCTTATAATAAGGAATACATACTTAAAAAAATAAAATTTAAATGAATTCATTTGATCCTCCAAAACGTAAATCAAAAGTGGATTTTTATCAACATTTTGATAGGTGTAAAAGAGACTTTGTTATAGGTATGGTTTAAAACTAGCAGGGTTCTATCCAAGGGGGCTTGGTCTAAGGTGGTTTGATCAAACCATTTTCAATTGGAATCCTTTAAGTGGAAATTTTTAAGGATTAAATCATTATATTTTCTAAAAATATGTGATTTCAGCAAAAATCGGGATCTCCTAGAAAGTGTAAACCACTATTGTGGTAGCACCTTGTATGATGTACAAACATTCTATGGTATGCACAATATGGTATATTTGTGTATCTTCTTTTTCTTCTTAATCAATGTGGTTTAGGGGGTAATTTGATTAATCCATAATATAAATTTGTATAGAAATCATGTTTAGTTTTGGATTCATATAATAAGGGATGTAAATGTTCAAGAGGATCATGAACCATAGGCTTCTCGGAATGCTTATGCTTTTTAATTGGTTGGAAAATAGTTTTCTTTAAGAGTGGAGGATGTAAGGTGACTTTATCCTTATGATTCATTCTATTATATTTAAAAAGTATTTTATAGAAGATTCTATTACCTTGCACCATAGAAACTTTTCTAATAAGAGAGGTGGTGGGATAAATAAGGTTAACATAATGGTCAATAATTGGATTTTCTTCATCATTTCTAAGTCGGGTAATGATCTCACAATTGGAAGGTGAATGAAGTCAAGGAAAAGTGGTGCTATGGAATGTGTCAATGATCTCATCTTCTTTGAACATAATATATTCCCAAGAAGGGGAATCATTAGGAGAAGGAGAAACAATATTCTCATGATTCTCAATGATTTATTATTATAACACTGAGGAACCTTCCTTAGAAAGAGGATGGTGATTGGAAGAAGCATTATTATGATTGTCATTTGTATCCATAATTGCTTTGTCTTGCATCATGACATTCATACAAATGAAAGATATTTTAACATGCTTGTCAATCTCTTCATTTCTTTTACTTAGATAATACTCATAAGTGAAATGACAAAAATAGGGTGCCCCACCTTTTTGGGGAGATGGAACACGAGTTAGGGTTTAGGACCCAGACCTATTTCCCTCAAGTTTCATTCAAGGAAACCTTGGAGATGTCAATCAAAAGGTAGAAAGGGGGAAAAAGATCTTGAAAAAAGGTATCCTAAGGTGTGATGAAGGACTAAAAGAGGCTTCACCACCAACCTAGGACTTGGAAAGAAAAGTAACATGCAAGACCTAATGATCAAACCTAATGACATGCAAGACTTGAATAGATGACCTAGAAATGAATGAAAAACAAAATAGAAAACTGAGAAATCAGAGAGGCACACCTCAAAACTTGTAGAAGCTTGAATAAAGACCTGCAATGTTGGGAATGATAAATTTGATGGACATTGGGACTCATACACTAGGTTAGGAAATTTATTCCTAGATTAGGGTTTCTAGGCAAGAACATAAATCTAGCACTGACAAGTCTAGAACTCCTAAAATTTGGAATATTCACTATATCGGGACTCATACACTAGAAGTGGCATATTAGTCCTGCTCAATTTTTTTGGAGGATCAAGATCTGAGTCTATTTTTCTATCTTTTCTCTACCTTCGTAACTTGATTTCTGGATCTGAAATGTTGAATCCTATTATGTAGATTCCTTTTAGTGATCCTGTAAACAAGGTGGCAACTTTGAAAACTTTTCAAGCTTGAAAAAATTCCTCTAGTATTTCTCTTCAATGTGTGTTCAACCTAGGCCTACAAATCACACACTTAAGAGAGGAAAAAATGTTAATTTTTTAGTAAAAAGGGGTTTCCCTTGGTCAAACCCCATTTTGGTACTCAATTGAAATTAAATGAAATAGGAAGGAGAATGATGAATGAACAAAATGATATGTTACAACTCACCAAAACCTTGAATAAGATGTTGTAAACATGTATGAAATGGATCCAAAGGATGTAGATCTTGAATCTTTCTTGAATGAGATGAATCTTAACTTGAATGCTTGCTTGAAACATGAAACCCTACATGAGAAATGCTAGCTCAAAAACAAACATGATGCATGATGACTTTGACATGATGCTTGATACTTGAATGATGCTCTAAAACACTTGATAATCAGCTCTTGAATACTCTTGAACACTCTTGTAATATCCAATTTTCTATAATGCATGAATACTCAAGGTGCTAGGTCACTTGTATACTTTCTAGGTGAAAAATGAGTGAAATAACCTTGTATCTATACTTGTTTTTGCCAAATTTCTTGAAATTACAACACTACAAGCTAACATTAGGTCTAGGAGAATAAAATCCCACCAAGAATATGAATTTAATTTAGGTTTAATCCACATGGTACTCACATTCTAGAAGTGGTGTAGGAGTCCCATTAGGCTATGCTTTGGGACACGTTTTTCAAGAAATGCTTAGATTCATGTGAAATCTAGATCAAGGCCCCAAAAATTAGGTGGAACTCATACGCCCAAGGTGGCACATGAGTCCAAAATCACTAAATCTAGGTCATACAATCCAAAAACATTAATTTATGATTGGTCATTACATATGTGTCGGGACTAATCTTGAAAAATGTATTAATTAAGGCTTGTGGATGCAAAATAGGGCCAAATAAGGCATAAATAAGCCTAATTTACTAATGAAGCCCTAGATTAGTGTGAAATTGTAAAGGTACACTTTACAACACCCTAAATAAGGCATAATTAATTTTATTTAGTTTACAAGGTCCCAAGACTTATTGTGAATGTGTTAAACACATTACAACACTAAATCAAGGAAACATTAGGCTAAATTCAATAGGGAGGGCCTAAAAAAGTGCAAAAATGTAAGGAGATACATTTTACATCATTACATTTAGCCCCTACTTTAGTGAGAGGAGGAACTTGCTTCAAGATCACACTAAAGTAGACAAAATCACATCAAGAGGGGTCCAAGTGTACGAATGTAGATGATATAGGATGAAAAAGATCAAAGGAGATGGCCAAGCCCCTAGGATCAAGATCCTACAATAGACCAACATAGGCGCAAGAGGACACACACATGAAAGTGATATAGGGAGAAGCATCAAGGCACATGCATACACTGCGAAAGATATAAAGAAAAAAACCCAAAAAAAAAGAAGGGATGGATTGAAAGCTTCAACCAATTGTCCTGCAAGTCATGGATCAGACCTAGGTTGTTTTTCCAAGAAAAATTTACAAGTGGAACATGATTTCCACTATGCAAACCAAACACATTCTCACAAGGGCTAATGGAATTGAGTATCCACTAGGTGAGCCCCCAACGAGACACATACACATGCAATGATATGCACTCGCACAAAAACGCAAGTGGCTATGGGAAAGTCATGCTTGAGTTTGGCTCCCATACACTAACCATACCAAAGCTATGGTTCATGATAAATTTGATAAGGCACCATACAACAATGAACTTTGAGCTTCATGAGGAAAGAAAAGTTTCATATGCTTGACACCCATGAACAAAAAAGATGGCACCATAGGCAAGCAAAGTGTGTTATGCAAGGTGGCCATATAACAATTATTGTTAAGGAAAAATGGTGTAAGGTATGTTTAAAGGAGTTTTTCTTAGTCCATGTAAGGTCTTAAATTAGGGAACATCGTGCCTAATGTCTCCAAGAGAGGACCAACCTAAGAATAAAAGATTCACAACATATGGGATGTAGTGTGTCACATCAGTCCACTAAGAGGAATATAATATGCTAAGAGAGATCACACTCATGAAGGAAATCACACCCAATGTCACCACAAAGTGAAAGATGCATCACATGAAGTAAGAAAAATACACAATGAAACATGAAATGAAAAAGAATAATTCCAATAAAAAAGGGTCATCCCCACAAAATAACACAAGGGATCCATGGATTTAGGGTCAATATGTCTTTGCTACAATTTTTTTAGAGATCTCAAAACTTTCATCATTCCCCAGATACTCATGGAACAAGAAGAATGACACAAAGAGAGTGAAAATCAATAAAAAAACATTTTGGGTCAATATGTAAGAGACCTAAATGTCTTGATGCCTTGGATCATCCCCAAAAGGAAAACACAAGACATTTATGAAAAGATAAAGGTTTATGACATAGAGAAGAATGCAAGTACAAATAGAGGAATTTCACAAAGAGAGAGAGGGAGACATCAAACAAAACAGTACGGGGGGATCACATTAAACACATGTAATCACACACATAAAATGAAAAAGAAAAAAAAGGAAAGACTAGTAAGGTACATCTGAATCAACCTATTAGCAAGTTACCTACATCCCAATCTCGGTCATCATATGAAAAAGGAAGATAACTAGCCAAAGGAACAATAGCAATTGCCAAACTAGGATCATCACCAAGTTCAAAACAATTCCTATGAGAATTATCGTTTAAGTTCATAGAAGAGGAAAACAATGTATTCTATTCATTATACACTTCTTTATCAATTTTATCTCAACCTCATCATCATTATCCAAGTTAATCACAATGGGAGGTTGAATGATAATATCTAAAGAAGGATTTAGCTCTTGTTGCAGTTGTGGTATAGGATTTTGTTGTTGTGACAAAGAGGGAGATTCATTGTGTTTTCCTTCAGTCAAGTTTGGATTTTGATTTTCTTTGTTGTTTTCTTCATTTAACCTTTTAGAAAGAGCATGATGTCTACACCTACGCTCTCAAAAATCTATGTTTCTTTTAATTCAGTTTTCATGTTGCATTTGTGTAGGAGCAGGTTTAGCAACCATAGGTTTATTTTCTTCCCTAAGGGGAGTAATGAAAGGAGCCATGGGAGGTTGTTCAACCACTTTCTCTTTAGCTTTGTATACTTGTTTTATCCTAGGAGGCATGGTAGGATTGTTTTCATTCTCTTGGTTGTTTGTAGGAGTTAGGCAAAGGATCTATCTTAGGTTGTTCTTGGATTTTTGGAATGTCTTTAGGTTCAATCATAGTTTCATAAAGGATAAGAGGCTCAGTCATAGGTGGATGCATGTTCTTAAGAGAATTTTTCTATGCATTTTGCTTTAAATTTTTTGTAGGATTTGAGAAAGAAGTCTTCACAAGGTTTAATAGGTTCCATAGGTTCCAGCCAAAAGAAATCCAATGAAAAGTTCCCATAGGAAGATAGAGGATTAAAGACACTATGATGCATAGTAAAGATTCCATTACCAACAAGAAACTTTAAACATTTATGCATAGTTAATGGGATGGCTTCCATGGAGCATAGCCATGGATAACCAAGCTTCACATGAAATTGGTCTGATGTTGAGATGGTGGAGAATGAGACATCTAATTGTTTTGGTCCAACATTTAAAGGAAGGGTGATCAATCCCATTGTAGGGAAAGCAAAACTATTGTATGTCTTTATCCATGCTTTCAGTTTATCATATGTTTCTTTTTAGAGTTCATACAAAAGTAATAATTCCTTGGTTATCACATTCTCTCCACAGAGGGGTTCAATTAATATCCCATTAGTGGGATTTTCATAGATTTGATTGACTATGTAAAGAGGACCATGAGGTGCATGTTTAAGTATATCTTGTGAGGAGAAAACAATGTTAAGAGGATTTTTAGTTCAACCCTTATGAGGTTGAATTTTGATCAGTCCAACCATATCATCCAAAGAACTTTGTTCATTGGTATCTAGAGGATCTTGTTCAACAATTTCCATGCTGTCATCATCCATGTCAACATTCAGCACATCATTCTTCTTCGTTTCTTTGACAAATGAAACATTGTGGTTTGGCATAGGGTTGGTAAAAAATTACTATTTTTTGTTAGGAGGAGCAACAAATTTATTTCCTTGATCATTAACATCTCCAATTTAAATTTGACCAGAATCAATGAGGTCTTGCACAAGATGTTTAAGATGCTTACAATGTTTCGTATCATGTCCATTTTTTCAGTGATATGGCAATAAGCATTCAATCTAAAGTTCAAAGGTAAAGGTTTATTAGGATCATGTGCTCTTATGGGAGGTAAGGTAATTATTTTCTATTCTAAAAGTTGTGGCATTGTGTTATGAAGGGTATCAGGTAAGGGAGTGAATTTCCTAGTCAGATCCCCAAATGTGAAAGAAGTTGTCCTTTTTATAGCAGCCACTTGGGAATCAACATGTTGAGTTGGTTGACGAGGATTTAGTTAGAGGAAGCCTTTATTCTATTTTCTAAAGGATTGGTAATTTTTTTGGTGTGCGGATTTGGAATTCTCAGAATGGCTAGAGATGGGTTTTGTTTCATGACTACTAACCAAGTTTTGATAATCACAAAGGGTAGTAAATAAGTGTATGAAAGAAGAGAATTTCATTATGTCAAGCTTATCTTATATCTTAGTTTGCAAATTATCAATGACCACCTGTTTAAGGTGAGGATCAGGAATTTATATGAGTAAGTGCACCAATTTGTGACACAATTTTGGTGCCAAACTAAAAAAATTCACAAAAAAAGCTCAAAATTGAGCATTTGGCGTGTTCCAAATTTGGCATGTGCCAAACGAAAAAGTACATTAAAAGAGAAAAATGGATTTGAAACCTACATTATCATTTCAACCCATGGCTTGGCTTGGAGGATTTGAGATTTATAACTCATGCTCGCCAAATCTCATCCATATTTTGCACTCTTAGCTTGCTATTTTTCACGAGGATGCCACCAAAACTTTAGAGACATTGAAGATTGCAAAGAGGCATGCATTTTTATTCTATTTATTTTGAATTTGATTTAGAAAACATATTGAAATAGGTTTTTATAATAAAGTTTTGTTCTAATTCTTAGGGAATGAATCTCCACCTTGAAACATTGAGAATTCACAATCACTCCCTTAGGAAGAGACTCTTATACAAGAACAACTTGAAATCCCTCCATCAATTCATAGGCATCCTCAAGGAACACAAGAAAATATTCTAAAGCAAATTGAAAACAATAAAAGATACATTGAATGATTAATTGGAAGATTAACTGAGCATGGAAAAACCCACCCTTATAGGAGAGGGATTGCTGAATCATTGAAGTCGATTGTATCTCATGTAGGAGAAATGAGCGAGAAAATAAATTTTTGGTCAAATAAGAGGCATGAGATGAGACAATTTTATGCTAGTGGTTTTTCATATGCAGATGTGAAAAAAGAAAAAAATAGCAAAGCCAAATTGTGTGCCCTATTTACACACTTGAGAACCAACACACCTTTGTCTCATGCATGTAGGAGGTTCCCCATTGATTGGTGCCACCATGAGTTAATTAAAAATAAATTGTGGGAGTGTTGGTGGATGGTATTTGACCAACCTCCATGCAATAACTATGAGGTACCACAATACTTTTTGAGGAAACTCTATTGTGAGGTTTTCCTCAATAAGATGCCAAATTATTTTGACATCTTAGACTTTTAGGGAAGAGGTGGGGGCTCTACACATGATAGACCTACTGAACGACATAATCCATAGTTGGCACCAAGACCCTTGGCCAGACCCATGGTGGAGCATGTCGTCATTCCTTCCATTGTTAAGGATAGTGTAGAGGTGGACACACTGGAGTTGATTGGCTCACTCACCCAAACCATTTTACGGTGTACGAGGCCTCTAATAGAGGCTAGTGTGGAGGAGACTTGTAGGCCCTGAGCTCCACCCCACCATTGTGGTGCTTGTGGAGATATTTACACATATGATTATCAAAGTGCTTAGGATGTAGCTACACAACCTACATCAATTGTAGAGGTGATCGCTTTCAAAGATGATTTTCTAAATGATACATTTGGCATTGACACTCATGTAAAATTCAGCAAGTTCATTTAATGTTGTTTATTAAATTATATTTTGAAATTTAAGAATAAGTAAATTAGTAGAATTTCAATATGATGAAATTTCAAGGTCAGAGTGTTCATGAGACGTGCCCCATTCCTACAGACCCTTATTTTTTCTCAATGTTGAGTCAACATGTAGGCAACTAGTATTAAAGATATTGCATTTCAACAGTTGAATGTTATATTTGAATGCTTGTCTCATAACATGCTTTGGATTTCAAATAGTTTTCCAATAGACCCTCCACCCCCACACCTCACAATTCATTTACTCAAACAAATTACACTCAGGTAGCCTTTATTCATTAATGGTGTGGTAAAACAATGTTAGCTAGTTTTCTTAATTTTGCATATATAGATCTAAAAAATTAATGAGAAACACAAACATTGCATTTGTCTTCCTTGATCGTGTCACATTATCTTCTCCTAATTCACTTTTTGTTCATTTATTCCTTCCTAATCCCATCCCATTAACATTTAATAGTTTACTCTACCATTTACTCTTTCATTTACCATTTGCAGATGTTGACATCATACATCCCTGGTGATGTTGGTGGCACGATGGACCATGGAGTTGCTGCAACAATAGCTAGTTTTGATCCATTGAGAGAGGTATGTAAAAGATTAGTTGATTTAAAATTATATTTTCTCTTTTATGGTTTGTTATAGAAAATTTTCACGATGCTTTTATGTAGTTTAATTTCTATCTTGATGGTTGCTACATGTGGTTGTCACTCCAGATTGTGGACATGGTAATGCTGTAAATGTGCATGATGACTATATGTATGTGGTAAGTGATTATATTTTGTTATATGCCATTCCAAAATTCAAATTCTATGTATTAACATCTTTACTTTTTATTGTATCAATTGAAGGCCTAGAGTGAAGAGAGGAGGACTAGTGAGCATGTTCGAAAGACAAAAGAACCAACAGTCACTCCATCTAGCTGAATTTCGAAGGTAGCATGGGATCTATTTCCATCCCCTAGATGGAAATGACCATGTATTAGGGTCATTTGTTGTATGCCTATGTGGCATTTTGGAGCATATGTTTTGTACTATTGATATGTATGTGACATTTTATGTCCATATGGATCCTTTGTACTAAGCTTGTATGGATTTTTTGGATATATTTTATATACTTTTATCAATATATATCATTGTATAGCCTTACGACTTTTTGATTAAAAAAATATTATTTTGCTACTACCATTCTTGAATGATGTTATCAGTATTGCGTAAATTGTATGCTTGAATGTTGTAGGCATGGATTTTGTTTACATCTAATGCTTAATTAATTGCTATTGATTGCTCAATAAGCTCCATCTAAAGCGTATTATGTAAATAAGCTCCATTCTTGGTGGTTTGTATCCTTTGGAATGCTTTAATTACTTGTTCCTCACTTATTCACATGTATGCTTCACTTATTTACATGTATACTTCACATATATTTTGTATATTCATGTGTATGCTTCATGCCTTCAATGCATAGCAACAAAAATATTTTGGGGAAAAAGTCGACAAACCAAAAGTATAAGAGCTTTTGAAAAAATCGGGAAAAAATCATATTAAAAAAAATGTAAAAAATTGTAGAACAAGAGATAAAAACTATTTTTTTGAAATTGAAAGGTATTTCGATAGCATATAGAGATATAGAGAGGAAATAAAATAAATATTTTAACTAATGAATTGTAAAAAATAGATTTTTGTAGTTTATATTCATATTGTTGATTACATTGCATTGCACATCTTTGAAAGTCAAAACATTACTTCACACTACATAACTAATAACTAGATGTTGATCAATGAAAAAATTTCGATTACAATATAGTTTTTACAAAGTCAACCTAAGTAGTTATGCAATTATTTCACATTGCATAACTAATAACTAGGAGTAGCTTCCAATTGCATTTTCTTATCATGGCATTCTATTCAAGACTAGATTTCTTTGAGGTATTTTTCCAAATAGTTCAGTGCCTTGTCTATGTTACAACATTTTTCATACATGTCTACCAAAGCATTTTGTAAACAGTTCACTACCTTGTTGCTATGAATAAAAGCCTAAAAAAAGTGCTTTTGAACAAGCTATGGATTCTTGGAAAAAATCTATCAAAAGCATAATAGCAAGAAATAGTATAGACAAGGCAATGAAATGCTTGAAAAAAATGCCTTAAAGAAATGTGGTCTCATGGCAATGGAATTCCATGACATGAAAATTGCTATGGGTTGTCATGCCATTCCATCACCATGAGACCATGTTTCTTTGAGGCATTTTTTCAAACAATTCACTGCCTTTTCTATGCTACCACATTTTTTTATAGATGTTTACCAAAGCATTTTATCAAACAGTTAATTGCCTTGTTGTTATGGCTAAAAGCCTAAAATAGGTGCTTCCAAACAAGCTATGGATGCTTGGAAAAAAATCTGTCAACGCATAATAATAAGCAATGGCATAGACAAGGTAGTGAACTGTTCGAAAAAAAATCCTCAAAGAAATGTGGTCTCTATGTGCTTGTCATGGCATTCCATCCCCAGGTGACCACATTTCTTTGAGGCTTTTTTTTTTCAAATAGTTCATTGCCTTATCTATGCTACCAAATTTTTCATACATGTCTACCAAAGCATTTTATCAATCAATTCACTTCCTTGATGCTATGGCTAAAATTCTAAAAAAGGTGCTTTTGAACAAGCTATGGATGCTTGGAAAAAATCTATCAAAGCATAATAGTAAGCAATAACATAGACAAGGTAGCAAACTATTTGAAAAAATGCCTCAAAGAAATGTAGTCTCATGGTGATGGAATGCCATGAAAATAAAATTCCCTAGATTTTCATGGCATTCCATCACCATATGACCACATTTCTTTGAGGCATTTTTTCATATAGTTTACTACCTTTCCTATGCTACCACATTTTCATACATGTCTACCAAAGCATTTTATCAAACAATTCACTGTCTTGATACTATGGCTAAGAGCCTGCAAAAAGTGCTTTCAGACAAGCGATGGATTCTTGGAAAAAATCTATCAAAGCATAATAGTAAGCAGTAATATAGACAAGGTAGTGAACTGGTTGAAAAAATGTGGTACAAGAGCAACTTGTGCATTTTATGCCTTCAATAGGAAATCATGTAAAGTTTCAATCTTCACAATGGAATATATGTAAAAAGGTCATGATAAGGTCATCTTAAATATATTTAAGTCATAGTTTAGGTTTCTAGGAGGAAAAATTGCAAAAAGTTGTTTTTGTTGCAAAAGATGCAAAATTTGCAAAATTGCAAGAAGTTGTAAAAAAATAGGAAGTTAAAGAGTTATGAAGTTGTAAAATCTTAGTAACTAAGGGGGTAGTCAAGAAAGATTTTGTAAAAATATTTTTAAGAGCCTTGTGAAGGCACACAAAAGATCAAAGAGTTTGTATTTTTGAAGAAGTTTTGAATAAAAGTACTTTGCTCTTCAATTACAACGTTGTTTTCTATTATTTACTAGTTTGTACTGTCAATACAACATCATCAAGCCTTAAATTCCATTTTATTGGGTAGAATAGGGACTTGGTTATCCATTAAACTTTATTTGGAGAGACATCTTTGAGTTTTGAATTATGTTTTGAGTCCTTGACAGTAAAACTGATGAAACCCTCCATTTGGGGTTTGAGAGTCTAAAGTTCTGATCAACAACCATTCAACTAATTTAGATCTTTCTAATTGGTGGAGTGGGTTAGTATAGAGTTTTTTTCAGTTTGTTAATGATTGCAAATACAGGTGAAGTCCAGAAACAATGTTTTTTTTTTTCCCTCTAAGAAATTTTTCCTAAAGAAATCCCATAGGCTCATATGAGAAGTTTCTAAGTGTCATGGCGTTCGAGTAACAACATGCTAAAGTTTGCAGCCACTTTGCACTTCAAATGCTTAAGGGATTTAGTCAGTTGAACATACCTCAAAGTGATTCAGTGTGTTTGGGTGTGAAATAGGACCATTCCTAGCATAAAATTACCCACTCAAATGTGTTGGAACAATTCATTTGGTCACACGAGTTGCAAAACAAAAGTTGCACTACTTTGTAACTTTGCACTACTTTCATTTGACAAATTTTTCCCAAAGTGAAAACTTGCCACCATGAGAAAAGGCCTCTGAGATAGAAAAAAATGAGAGACATTATTGTAGAGGGTCCTAATAGAATCCCATAGGCTTAGACGAGAAGTTTCTAAGCATCACGGTGCCCAAGTAATGACATGTTGAAGTTTGCAGCCATTTTTCACTTCAGACTCTTAAGGGATTCAACTAGTTGAACATAGCTTAGAGCGATTCAAAATGTTTGGGTGTGAAAGAGGACCATGCCTAGCATAAAAATACCCACTCATATGTGTTATAACAATTTTTTTTGTCACACGAGTTGCAGAACAAAAGTTGCACCACTTTGCAACTTTACACTACTTGCATTTGACAACTTTTTCTCCAAGTGAAAAATCACCACCATAGAAAAATTCCTCTGAGATAGTGAAAACTGAGAGAGGTTATTGTAGAGGGGCCCAACGTGATATCATAGGATCAGATGGGGAGTTTCTAAATATCACAGTGTCAAAGTAATGACAGGCTGAAGTTTGCAACCATTTTGCTCTTCAGACTCTTTAGGGTTTCAGCTGGTTGAACATAGCTTGGAGCGATTCAGTGTGTTTAGGTGTGAAAAAGGACCATTCCTAGCATAAAATTACCCAATTAGATGTGTTGGAATGGTTTGTTTGGTCACACAAGTTCAACTTCCCTTTACATAAAAAATGCAACATTGCATAGCAACTTTTAAAACTTTTTTTTGCAAAACGACAACTTTTCATAACTTTGCGTAGAGTCTTGTTTGTCATTCTATAAGGTCATATTAGCCAATTTATAATATAATAAGTCATTTTTTGGGTTTTTGGGTCACTTAGGAGTTCATTTTGCACATTTGTCAAAATGATGTGAAATTGCAAAAGTGCAATGTTGAAAAGTTGCAAAAGTGCAAACTAGGAAGGAAAATGGTCACTTGGAGTTTAAAAGTCAGTTTTGTTAGTTTTGATAGTTGGTTTTAAGTTTATAAATACTTGAGGAACTTGGAGGAAGGATGTTATTGATGATTTTTTTCAGGCTGGTTTCAGGTTGTGGGATCCAATTGCAAAGAAAATTGTCCGTAGTCGTGATGTTGTTTTCAACGAGAGGGAATTTCTAGGTTTGCAAAAATAGAGTACTTCTTCAGATAATTTTATTAAGTTTGATATGTTTGATAATGGAGCTAATTTGAATAATAAACTTGGCAATTTTCCTTCTCTTAGATCACAAACATCAATTGTTACTTTCTCTTCTCCTCTTGTTTCCTCGATGCCTTCACCTATTTATTCACAACCCTCTCATATTTGTGCCTTGTTACAAACTACAATTCCATTTTTCTCATGATGTTTAAATTTCCATACAATCACTTCATCCCCATGATTTGTGTCCTACACAACCTATGGAAAAGGCTAATAATCCCCCTACTCAATCATCCTTCTTCTCTCAACCCCCTCCTTTTATGTATTCTTAGCCTTCTACCATGGATGCACCATTACAGGCCATGGATGCACCATTTCATGCCATGGATGTGCCATTACTGGCCATGGATGTGCCATTTCATGCCATGGATGCACCTTTACAGGCCATGGATGTTCCATTTCATGCCATGGATGTACCATTTCATGCCATGGATGTGCCATTACATGTCATGGATGCGCCATTTTAGGCCATGGATGTGCCATTTAAGGGAGTGGATGCACTGTTTTAGGCCATGGATGTGCTACTTCAGACTCTAGATGCATCACTTCATCCAGACAGAGGAAAAACTATTGGGAATAATGAATAGAGAAGGGAAGATTTAAATTTTGATCTAGAGGTAGTTCAATCTCAATTACAAAAATTACATCTAGATGAGGCTCTTCCACCATGTAGATCATTTTGTGTGAAGAAAAGACCCTCTAAGTATGATGATTATGAACTTTTACTTTCTGATTAGGCAGAGCCAACCACATTTACACAAGCTTGTAAAGATGATAATTCAACCAAATGGATGGAAGCTATTTGAAAGGGACTTCTGATTATGTTTTATGTTTTGGAGGAAATAACACTCAACTTCTGATTATGTAACCACAGTCTCCTCCCCCTATGCATGTCTATCTTTTGGGGGATCTTCTAGGAAGGATATGTAATGAAGCTTTATGCTATGCGAATATGTATTTTTGGAGTAGGGGAGATCATTTGTGAGTGTGGGCATGATGCCCTAGTTGTCAAATTTGTGAGTTTTTGGTGAAATTTGATGGTTTAAGGTGGTTAATTATAGTAAAACCTTGGGGAAATAGATTTGGAGGGTATTTTAAACTTATACAAGTCATTTGAGTCATGTTTGATGCTTTGGAAAGCTGAGATAAGTTGTGGGAGTAGGACTTTCAATAAACCCTCCCTAAAATAAGCAAAATTGAGGGTTTTATGGTTAATGGTGTTAGAGGGTACTTCTTTGATTAAAAAAAGGTGGATTTTGAGGATTTATAAGTAGAAAAAGGACTGTCCATAGGTGTTTGTGGTTGGTTGATATTTTAGAGTACATAGTTGTATTGTAAATGTGGCCTAATTAGCCAATTTGGGACAACGTAGAAGCCATGAATTGAGGAGTTGGTCCAAACTAACCATATGGTTTCTTGAGATATGTTTTGTGAGGGATTGAAGGGTGTTTGAAATGATGGATCGCTATTGGTTTTGACAAATAATCTACAAGTGATGATCAAGAATTTGAGTTGCAGCCTACAAGGGAACACTAGGTGAGATTGTGAAAATATGGTTTGAAGAAACAAAAGGTGTTTAAAATCTCTTTTTTTTGTGATTGAGAATCCATTTGGCTCCCTGCTCTGCATCACTAACGAACTATACATGCATGTGGCACAAGATCAATGGTTGAAGAATTGGTCATTATTTCATTTTATGCCTTCAAAACCTTGATCTTGACTGTATAGACCTACCTTGAGTAAACTTGCAATAAAATTCGTAAAACACAATGAAATTACGCCACTCCAAAGCCAAAATGAAGTTAACACATGTATCCTTCAAATAAGATGGAATTTGGATTTAGGACAAGCTATATAGAACTATACAGAGTAAGAGAGCAGATAATTTTTAGAAAACAACATAGAAAAGTGACAATTTTTATTGATTTCTTCCTCAAAAATGATCAACAACCTTTCTCATTGACCCAAGAGGTTGTATTTAACCTCCCAAAACCAAAAAAACCATCAAACTAGCCCAACTAACATTTAAACTTCCAATGAAAACTTTAAATGTAAACCATAAACCATTACAACTAGCTTTAAATGTACTATACACATTTAGTTGAGGCACATATTAAGGAGTATACAAATTTACATTTATTAATTTGTCATAATTTTTGTATATCAAAAAATACACTAAGTCAATAAAAAATATTACAATAGTGATGGAAGAACATCTTGAAAATCCTCCCATTTCTCAATATTTGTAGCAATACATGCAAGGAAATAATCCTCCCATTTGCAGACCACATCATGAAATGTATTGTACAAGAAGAAACAAAAGGAGTTGTTTCCCAGTTTCTTTTCTCCAATCCACCTTAGGTGGCCCAATTATTTACATTCCAAAATGATTCAAAACATGTACTTCCCCTGCTCCCCTAGAAACACATGGGTAGTAGCCTTTCTGTGGTTGTGTACTGTCACTAGAATTTGATCCACAACAATCCTAAAAAAGCCTAACAATTTCAGTCATGGACTCAATTAAAAATCATTAAAAGACCAATAACTAAATAATTTCAGACATACACCTAATGAGTTCTATTATCACCTTCATGCATGTTGTAAGTAGATTGATTGAAGGTCCTACAATGGTGATGTGGCCCATCTTTCGCTACTTTCTCATCTCTCAATGATCATACGTATAAATTTCAAATATATCACTGACACCGTCAACATAAAAGAAAGAGCATATAAGAATCCAATAAATCTATGAAATGGAAAAGAAAGAGAAGATTGAGAACCAAAAAATACACCAAAAATTGATATATCTCATACCACTAAACAGCTGCACCAACAACCAATGTTTCTCATACCACTGAATAGTTGTACCAACAACCAATGTTTTTATTTTCTTAAGTTGACAAACTTAAGTATAACCTATAGTAACAAATGCATCAATTATAGTCATAAATGCAGATGACATCAAACTAAAATTTTGCAAACTCTTGTACAATCAAACTTAAATGCTTGAAAGAAAGCAGTGATCAATAAAATGACTTTACAAATTCAATGTGTATACTTACAAATCAATCCAAGGAACCATCTGGGTCTACTCTACTCTTTATTGTGTCAAGTATTGCCTCATGGTCAGACTCACACACTTTTCACAAGTTCTTGTTTGTAGGTCTACCATTATATTTGATCAAATGAATGTTGGTGGCAAAGTCAAGGTTCAAGTAGTGAAGAATCTTTCGATGTGTGTCAAAGTCCTCAAAAAACCAAACTGCAACATTCTTAACTAGGTACCTTCTAATCCATGTTCCAATAACAACCACCAAACCTATAGGATATTCTATGTTTTCTCCATCTATAACTGGGGCCTCCAATTTCTTTTTGGCCTCAATACAATGACATAGGTAATAATCTATACCCTCTTCATTGTATTCATTTGCAATCACCACATAAACACGCCCTACATTGATATGTTCATCTTGTTAGATGTATTTAATGAACATCAAAATAAAACCTATAAGTAAGATATATTACCTTGTTCTACAAGGTCCGATAAATGATCAAAGTCAATAGATGATTGCTTCTCCATGATTTCTAGAGTCGTTGGGAGTTGATAAGTGTCAAGGGGGGTTAGAATTCTTACAGACCATTCGTCAACCCACTCTGTTGACTCACATTCATTCCATTTTTGAAGTGTACATGCAAAACAAAAGCACACCATCTTCTGCATATGGATAGTCCATGTACACCTACATTGGTGCTTCTAAAAGAGTGTAGCTCTCTCGATCCTATTAGTGTAGAACAATCCTAATATTTTTCAATGTTACTATCATCTACTAAATGAAAAAATCTATGAACTAAAGAATTACCTTCACTACCTAGACCCATTGCATGATTGCACCACTAGATAATTGATCTTGCATCTATCAAATTTACACTATCTTTGTAATTTAACTCTTCTCGTGCTAGGGCTCTTTTGATGCATGCACCTGCTCCATCATGCTCCCCCTTTCCATTCCCGACCTCTAAGAAGTTCCACATATGTTGAACACCATTGATCTTATGTATCCTGCTCAACCATTAAAACATTCTAGCATTCTTGAATTGTGATGTATAGTTATATGACCATATGATATGTTGACTAAATCATATGTCCCTGCTAGCAAGATCAACATATAACATTTGAAAGCAACCTTGTACAAACTAGGTAGAATGAGTGCAATCATCATTGATGTAAAAGTGATACTCCCTCAATACTTTCCTATTATCCTTTATACTATCATTTGCATGAATGAATGCTATATGCACAGATATATCAACATGCATGGAGTTGTAGTACTGTGATTGCACCTCGTTCTGTGGCTGTAGTGTGTAGTTCTCCACGAAGTCAAAAATTGAAATGATGCTATGAAATGGAAACATGTCCTTGCATAACTTGAATAGTGGGTCCAACCATTGAGCTTTGGGTATGTGCAAGATCATGATGGGCCAAAAAGTGGCGATATGATGGGTATGTGTAGGGTATGTGGCTAAAGAATTTTTCTTACCCAAAATTGATGAAACAAAAAGGGTTTTTAAAGGAGATTCTCAGCTTTCCACCAATATAAATTATACTTTACTTTGAATTCAATAAATAATTATTATTCATTTTCTATTTGAATTATGACTAAAGTCCTAATTGATAGGATGATTGAAAACATCTCTAGCTTTCAAATTATTTTTTTAATCATGTCATTTCTATATAACATGAAAATGGTTAATTTTTTTTAAAAGGAATAAAATAAATATTTTGAAAAAAATTGCTCACATTTAAAAAATTATAAAAATATTATCATTTTATTGTGGTTAGGGTGATAGACACTTCTTAATTTTTCCCTGAAATTTTAGTACTACTGCATTGAAATTTCAAATTTTCACCAAATAGATTTTTCTTTTAAAAAAAAAAAAACCTAGTAGTTTAGAAATTGCATTAAATTTTCTATAGATTCTATTCTTACGTATTTTTTAAATAATATATATAATTTATTCAAATTTTTACATCAAGTTTCCTAAATTTGAATTTTCTAAATTTTTTGCCACTTAAGGGCCTATTTTTTGCATGATGATCCTGCACATATGCCTTGCATACTCATAGACCACCTGATCATAGAAAATTCCCATAAAATGATATACTAGAATCTTATCACTAACCAATTCACACTTTTTTTCTTCTTTCCCATCTTTTAGACTATAGGCCACTATCTTGTATTTGCCAAATTCAACAACTTTGTCTCCAATTGTGTGTGTACTAGCCATGTGTTGGAAAATTGGTAAATGTTGCATGCCACCACAATAATCACATGTGCCATCCAAACATGAATTTTAAAAAACTTAACCATCCTCTCTTTCACATAAAATGGAAGATAAGAATTCCCTTGAGGATTTAGGTGGAGGCCTTATGTTACATTCTTGCAAAAGATTGTCAGTATGCATATCTACACATATACATCAATAAACATCATATTGGTTAGAAAACTCAATATGTACTTGAACCATAGATTTTAAGGTCATGGAATGCTTTATATCTTTTTCTCAATTAGGGTCTTTCACCTAATGGAAAGTGATAGATCCTGAACTGTAGATTTTTGGTGCCCTAAGTCTCTCTAGCTCTTATAAGGTTTTTCACCTAAAAGG
Source organism: Sequoia sempervirens (assembly GCA_007258455.2). Classification (NCBI taxonomy): domain Eukaryota; kingdom Viridiplantae; phylum Streptophyta; class Pinopsida; order Cupressales; family Cupressaceae; genus Sequoia; species Sequoia sempervirens. The sequence continues at coordinate 92,100,249 of VDFB02000013.1, forward strand.
AGAGAGATTAGGTCCAAAAATGCTAGGGGTTCATTCAAATTATGTAGTGTATGATGTTTTTTATGCTAAATGAACTAAGCTAAGTGTAATTAACAAATCTAAACGAATGAAAATGGATGCAAAACTAAGATCTAAGCTATTTTTGAAAACACAATGTGATTTGCAAGCATGAACTAAATGAATGAAATGTACAAAACGTAAAGGACTAAATAAAATCAGAGTGCACTTGGACTTGAATTGAATTTGTTGAAATGTCTGGAAGGAAGAATTGAGATTACAGAAAATTCACTGAGGGACTCATTCACCAAGGGTGGCGAATCAGTCCACTATCAGGTGAAAGGTGTCTAAAACTGATTTCTGTTTCCTGAGATCCTGGATTTGAAAAAATATGGATTTTGGATGTCAAGGTGGACTCATTTGCCAAGGGTGGTGAATTAGTCCAATCCTAAATTTATGCAAGTACAGTAAACAACTCTGCAGCATCAGATCTGTTAAATCTTGAATGTCGGGTTGCCGAGGTCAGATTCTGGAGAAAATAGAAGAAAAGTTGATGTAATTTCTTGAGGATTTCAATTGAATTTATTTCACTTTTCAACACCTTTTAGACTTGTTAAATATGCAAAATAAGACATGCAAAAAGGGGGAAAATGTTGGTTGGTTAGCAAATAGGATTTTTCCTTGGTCAAACCCCACTTTTGTACTCAAACCCATTGAAAATATATGAAATGAAAGGGAAAGGATAAATGAATAACATAAAGTATTACAACTTACCTAAAAACCCTTGAAGATGCAAATCCAAATGAATGTCAATGGCTGCTCCAAGATGCTTCAATGATTGTTTAATGATCTATTGCAAAATACTTGATAAAATGCTATACTTGAATTCTTGAATTCTTAATGTGTGCTTGGAGATTATTCTTGGATGTTAAAATGAGGTAAAATTAGCTTATTTATAACATTCTTATGTCATAGTATCAAGTATACATCATCACAAGCCGACATGAAGTATAAAATTGAATAAAATCCTGAAAGAAATTCTAATTATTTTGATTTTTGTGTCAAGGTGGTCTCATTCGCCACCCATGGTGAATAGGTCCCAGCAGGGTGTGTTCAAGTGTCGGGAATTAAATGTTATTTAATGTAGTGTGTCAGGGTATCATTAAAAAATACACTTAAATAAACCTTATGAGTGCATAAAGAGGTCCAATGAGACATAATAAAAGTGTAAATAAGGGGGAAATTCCTAGAAAAGCATGAATCTTGATAACAAGACTTAACAAAACTTTAAAATAAGACTTTTTGATGTGTCAAATGATGATTTTTAAGTGAATTGTATTAAATAGAGTCTAGAATAATATAGAAATGTCTTACAACACTTCACAACACATTTGCAAGACTTTAATATTTAATATTAGCATTTAAAATAAGCATGTTCAAGCCATGTTGCAATATAAATTAAGACAAAACATGTAAAACATGATGAAACAAGACCTAAAAGGCCATGAAAATGACAAGGGGCCATTTTTATATGACACATTTAGCCCACACTTTAGTGAGAGGAAGAACTTTCTTTAGATTCACACTAAAGTAGCCATGAACATCGAAAGGATAAAGGGTTCAAATGCACTTATTTTAGCAAGATGTAATAACAACAAACAAGAGGATGATCAAGCCCCCAGGATGAAGATACCATGGCAAACCAAACATAAGAAAAAAAGAACACACAAGTGTTGAGACATTAAATGAAGCTTCAATCATCGATCCAACATGTTTGTGAATTCGATATAGGAAAAAAGGATAAGATGTGTACTCACTCTTGGCCCACAGACTTTTGGATCATCCACGGGGTGAGAAGGGCCAAAAACATAAAAATAAAAAAGAGTAACATACACTAGTTGGCATGCACTCAAAAACACAAAAGTGACTATAGGGAAAACTCATGCCACTAGTTGGGCTTCCAACTAAACCATGCCAAAGTTATATCACCTAATAACTTTAACAAGGTGCCACAAAAAAGGAAATGCAAATATAAATGTTGGTTTAAAAATTTCATGAGACAAGCAAAACTTCATATGCTTATAACTCATGAACAAATTAAAATGATGCAACAAGCATGCAAGTTGTATTATGCAAGGTGGCCAAATGAAAAGTGTAATGAATGTAAAGTTTGAAAATGTAAAATGAAAGATTGTTCAAAGGAGTTTTGTTCAATTTATGTAAGGTCAATCACTTGGGGAACATTGTATCTATTATCTCCAAGAGAGGACCAATCAAAGAATAATAGATTCACAACTTAGGGGATGCAGTGTGTCACATCAACACACTAAGAGGAATATACTATGCTAAGAGAGATCACACTTATGAAGGACATCATACCTAATGTCATCCAAAAAGTAATGAATACATGATATTAAACGACAAGGGTACACAAATAACAAAAAGTGAATTATGGTGTTGTATGCCCCCCATTTTAAAGTAATTGCTACACCTCGTTTGTGAGGAATTTCTTTAAAGTAGAAGAAAGAAAGAGAATGCAAAAGAGAAACAAGACATGAGATCCAACTAGGAAAGCTCTATTCCAAGTCATATGTTTCATAGTGAGGATTCGTCATGTCAAGGAAAAATGAAAAGAAAGGAAAAAGGAAAGGGAATTGTCCCCCAGAAAAGAAAACATGCCAAAAACATAAGGGATCTATGCATTTGGGCCAGTATGTTCTGTGCTACAATGTTTGTATGAAAGAGTGTGGAACTATCATCATCCCTCGAAGACATAGAACAAGAAGAATGACACAGAGAGAGTGAAAACAAAAGGAAAAACATAGATTCATTTTTGGTCAACATGGAAGCGACATTGAGGTGTCAACGCCTTGCATCGTCACCAAAAGGAAAACACAAGCAAAAAGAAAAAATGAAAAGTGAAAAAAAGGCTTTTGGGTCAACATGAAAGAGACATTTTGGTCTCGATGCCTTGCATCATCCCCAAAAGGAAAAACAAAAGAAAAGATAATTTAAAAGAAAAGAAAAGAGACCTTGTGGGTCAACATGGAAGAGACTAAGGGTGTCTCTACGCTTTGCATCATCCCCAAAGGATCAACACAAAACGAAAAGAAAAGGAGACAATTATGACAAATAGAAGAATAGAGATATGAATAGAAGAAGTGTACAAAGAGAAAGAATAACATCAAACACACAATACAAGGGAACACAATACACACATGAAAAATAATGTACAAGAGAAGAAGCTAGCAAGGCAAAGGAAAATCAACCATCAAATAGTTCATCCAACTCCCAATCATGATCATCAAATTGTAAGGGCAGTTGACTATCTAATGGAGGAATTTGTGAGTGCCAAACTAGGAGAGTCACCAGGTTGCACACTTGGAATAAAAGATTTGTCATCTAAGCTCATAGAAGAGGAAAATAAAGCATTTAAATCAGTATGCACCTCTTCGTCAATTTTAGCTACCTCTTCGTCATCATCCTCATCAAGATTAATGACTACAGGAGGACAAAGAGTGATCTCCAAAAAGAGGTGAAGCAATAAAGGGTTGTGCGGGATAGGTTCAGGTTGTTGGGATGAAGGGGATGGAGTTTCATGTGGTATGTTAGGGGGAGTATTAGGAATTACTTCCATCAATAGAGGCGGTTGATTTTCTTTTTTTGTTTCATTTTTTGATTGTCCAGTGAGAAAACAATGACATTATCGACGCTCTCTAGTAGCTTGATTGTGTCTAAGTCTATTTTGAATTTGTTGTGGTGTCAAGATGGATTGATCAACTTGAGGCTCTTTTGTTTTAGAAGGAGGTGGATCAATCTCTTTCTCTTTAACTTTATAAACTTGTTTAAGGTGGGGTTGTGAAGTTGGGCTATTCTCAACCTCTCTAGGTCATTTAGACGAAGGGGTTGAAGAATCTAGATGTGACAGAGTGGGTAAAGGCTGATTATTGTTTGAGGGAGTTTCATGCATGGTTTCATCTATAACAAAAGGTTTAGAAGTGGGCGGGGAAACACCACTAAGAGACAATTCAACAATCCTTTTAGCTTTAAATTTTTGGTAGGTGATGAAGAAGACGTCTTTTCTAGGAGTGATAAGTTCGATGGGTGTGGGCCAAAAGGATTAAGAGAAAAGTTACCTTTGGATGATAAGGGATTGAATTGGCTATAATGGATGGTAAAAACTTCATTGTCATGCAAAAACTTTAAACACTTATGAATGACTGATGTGACTGCTTTCATTACGCGAAGCCAAGGATGACCTAGCCGCAAACGAAATTGGTTGGATTGCGAAATAATAGAAAATCTCACATCAAGAGTTTTCAGTCCTATTTGTAAAGGTAGGTCAATCGATTTCATCGTAGGGCAAGAAAAACCATTATTACTTTTTATCCATGTAGTTGGTTTATCATATACATCTTGATATAAATTATGTAATACCAAGAACACCTCTATGATCACGTTTTCACCACAAGTAGGATCTATTAGTATCCCATTAGTGGGCTTATCATAGATTCTTCTGGCTATATAGAGAAGACCTTCAGGAGGTTTGTTTTAATATATTTTTGTTAGAAAAGGTAATATCAAGAGATTTATTAGTATTTCCGCGTATGTGCAAGATCATTATGGAAAAAACAGGCCCTTAAGTGACAATGAAATTAAGAAAAATCAGAGTTAGACAACTTGACATAAAAATTTGAATAAGTTATCTATATTATTTCAAAAATATGTAAGAATAGAATTAGTAGCAAATTGAATGTAGTTTCTAAACTACTAGGTTTATTTAAAAAAGAAAAAAATCTATTTGGTGAAATTTTAAATTTCAATGCAGTAGTACTTCAATTTCAGGGAAAAAATAAGAAGTAGGTGTCTGTCTGACCACCCTAACCACAATAAAATGATAATATTTTTTTATAATATTTTAGATATATAAGTAGAGGACTCATGTCCCGATGTGATGCATATTTTTTTCTAATTTTTTCGGAGTAAATAATTAATTATGAATTTTTTATTAAAACTTTTAAAAAATATAAAAACTCTTATGTCTAACCACCTTAATGTGGAAAAAAATTCATGATATTCAATTCTCTTTTTTTAATCCTATAATATACGAAGCATAGAATGTGACACATGTTTCAGATTCAAAAAATGTGATACCTTTTGAAAGCTATAATTTTTTTTCAATCATCCTATCAATTAGAAATTTAGTCGTAATTCAACTAGAAAATAAATAATAATTATTTATTAAATTCAAACTAAAGTATAGTTTATATTGGTGGAAAGCTAAGAATATCCTTTAAAAACCCCTTCCATTTGATCAATTTTGGGTTAAAAAAAAGTCGTCAGCCACATACCTTACACATACCCATCATATCGCCACTTTTTGGCCCATCATGATCCTGCACATACCCTTCCCTTACAAGGGATAATGTCTACCATAGCCACAAGATAATTCATAGGACTACATTCAAAATCCATGGGAGATATATCATTTTGCTCAATATGTCTATCAATAGTCATTACATTGGGTTTAGAAGGTTCACTAGCTTTGAAAAATGAAGTGGTATGTTTAGGCATAGGGTTTGTGAATATTTGTAAGTTTTGATTAGGTGGTGCGACTAATTTGTTACTTCTATCTGTGATGGTCAAGTTTCCTAAATCAATGAGGTCTTGAACAAGATGTTTATGATGATTGTAATGTTCAGTTTCATGCCCATTCTGATGATGGAAGTGATAATAAGCATTAGGCCTGAAAGAGGGTGGTAGGGGTTGATTTGGATCAAGCGGGTGAACGCGTAGCAAAGTGAGCATGCATTTTTCAAGTAATTGGTTCATTCTATTATGGAAGGAATCTGGTAAAGGAGTGAATTGTCTATTAGGGTCCCCATATTGATAAGGCACAACATATTTAATAGCGGGCATAGTATTTTGAATGGGTTGGGTAGGTGGTGGTTGTGAAGGTGGATTAAATTGTAAAAATCTTTTTTTTGGTCATCGAAACTTATGATTATTATTATTTTTATGTTGGTTTTTATTGTTGTGTTTAGGTTTGTCTATTCGACTAGAAGTGGATTGGGAATCACGACTTGAAACCGAATTATGATATTCACACAAAGTCATGCATAAATGCATGAACGAAGGGAATTTCATCATCGTTAATTTTTCCTAAAGGTTTCTATGCAAATTCTCGATGAACATCTTATGCAGATGTGCATCAGGAATCTTAACATCAATTTGGGAATACATAGATTGATATCACGAAATAAAATCAATAATCTTTTCATCTGTGTTTTGTCTACATTGCATGAGATTGGCCATAGTTTTCTTAGGTTGCATATGAACTTGGAAATTTCTTATAAAGGAATCCACTAACTCATTAAAGTAGCAGATGGAATGATTAGGAAAATTTGAAAACCATTCTAAAGCACTATCTTGTAAAGTCCTAGCAAATAGCTTGGCCAAGAGTCTCTCATCAAGAAAAAAGTCACTACACACAGCTGTGAAGACATTAAAATGGTTAACAGGATCTCCTTTACCTCCATATTTCTCAAAATGAGGCATTTCTATCCCTTGTGGCAAAGGGGTACGTAGACTCTCTAAGGATTATGGGCTACTATGGACATGATATGTAATAGGAGAAGATTGACCCTGGAAAATGGTAGAAATTTGATGTTGCATGGATGATACTGTGTAAAGGAGTTGGGTAATAACAGGATCATGGTATGTAGATTGTGATGGAAGGGAAAAGGGTGATGGAGTATAAGGAATGGTAGGTGAAATGAAAGGAATAGTGGAAGGTGAAGTAAAAGGAATGATAGGAGGTGAAGTGAATGGAATTGTAGGAGGTGTATAGGTGGTTGAAGGGATTAGGAATGCCACAAGGGATGAAAAAATGCTAGATGGAATTGTGAAAGGAGTCACATAACTAACCGGTTGTAAAGTAGTAGTAACTTGTGGTGTGGTATAGGTTGGAATAGATGTTATGATGGAAGGGGGAGGAACTTGAGATCCTCCTTGATTAACATTAGGGATTATAGATTGATTATTAGGAGGAGCATGCTTATTAAAAATCTCAACAATCTTTCTTAGGATGGTCAAAGCATCATCATGTTCAAGTAATCGATGAAGGTTATCAATGACAGGTATTGCAGTTTTAGACACATTCTCAAGAGTCAAGTCATGTTGTAAGTGTGAAAATTCTTCATGAATGTTAAGCCTATCTTGAGAATTGTTTTGAGTTTCATATTGGATTGGGTGAAAGGGGGAAGGCATAGTAGTATTGTCAGTGCCTAATCCTCCATTGTCCACACTAGGAGTAGGAGCTCGTGGGATCCCAATGTCCACAATGGAAGTGCTATCATGGGAGGCCATGAGTCTAGAACTTCTCACCAAAGTATTATCAATGGAATACCAAACGATCATACAAGTACCATGGAGGGGAAAGGTGACTCAAATACAAGACAACTAGAAGATATAAATGCCTAAGAAATGAACTACTACTAACCATAACAAAATGAAAAGTACATAAAATTGAATGTAGGAAAGAATATAGAAAACACAGAAAGCAAATGCTGAAAAACCAGAAAAAGGATTGATTCACCCTAGGTGGTGAATGAGTCCAACTATGTAATTTTTTTGTGATTTTTAAGAATTTTAAATGAATGTGATGCAAAAATAGAATGAAATTAATAGTATAGAATGCATAATGGTTTAATTTTTTAGTTTATATGATATGCAATGATGAAATCTGAATGATCTTTCACTAATGCAAACAAAAGAACTTCTAGAATGCAAAAACAAATCAATACCCTAACTGAATTGTAATGAAAAGTGAACTTTAACATGCAATGCTAATGAAAATAGAAAGTGTAAAGTGTTCAAAAGTCAAGTTCACCAAAATGAAATAAATATTTTTGGTGCCCTAAGTCTCTCTAGCTCTTATAAGGTTTTTCACCTAAAAGGAAAGAGATTAGGTCCAAAAATGCTAGGGGATCATTCAAATTATGCAATGTATGATGTTGTTTATGCCAAATGAACTAAAATAAGTCCAATTAACTAATCTAAATGAATTAAAATGAATGCAAAACTAAGATCTAAGCTATGGTTGAAAACACAATGTGATATGAAAGCATGAATGAAATGTACAAAACAAAAAGGAGTGAATGAAATCAGAATGCAACTAGACTTGAATTGAAGCTGTTGAAATTTCTGGAAGGAAGAATTGAGATTACAGAAAATTCACTGAGGAACTCATTCACCAAGGGTGGCGAATTAGTCCACTGTCAAGTGAAAAGTGTCTGAAACTAGTTTCTGTCTACTGGGATCTTGGATCTGACAAAATCTAGATTTTGGATGTCTAGGTGGACTCATTCGTCAAGGGTGCCAAATCAGTCCAATCCTAAATTTGTGGAAGTACAGTCATCAACTCTGCAACATCAGATCTGTCAAATCTTGAATGTCGGGTTGCCAAGGTTAGATTCTGCAGAAAATGGACACAAAGTACTTAAGAATGATGAAAAGATGATGCAATGTCCTTAAGAGCTCAATTTAATTGATTCAACTTTTCAACACCTTTTAGACCTGCTAAATCTACAAAATAACACATGCAAAAAGGGGAAAAATGTTGGTGGGTTAGCAAATAGGTGTTTTCCTTGGTGAAACCCGACTTTGGTACCCAAACCCAATGAAAATATATGAAATGAAAGGGAAAGGATAAATGAATAACACAAAATTATTACAACTTACCTTAAAACCCTTGAAGATGCAAATCCAAATCAATGACAATGGTTGCTCCAAGATGCTTCAATGATTGTTTAATATCTAATTGCAAAATGCTTGACAAAATGCTATGCTTGAATGCTTAATGTGTGCTAGGAGATTATTCTTGGATGTTAAAATGAGGTAAAATTAGCTTATTTATACAATTCTTGTGTCGTAGTACCGAGTATACATCATCATAGGACTACATCAAGTGTAAAATTGAATAAAATCCCAAAAAAAAATTGAATTATTTTGATTTTTGTGTCAAGGTGGAATCATTCGCCACCCATGGTGAATGGGTCCCACCTTGAGGGTGTGTTCAAGTGTTAAGAATTAAATGTTATTTAATGTAGTGTGTTGGGGTATCATTCAAAAATATACTTAAATAAACCTTATGAGTGCACAAAGAGGTCCAATTAGACATAAGAAAAATGTAAATAGGGGAGAAATGCCTAGAAAAGCACGAATCTTGATAACAAGACTTAACAAAACTTTAAAATAGGACTTGTTGATGTGTCAAAGTATGATTTTGAAGTGAATTGTATTAAATAGAGTCTAGAATAATGTAGAAATGTCTTACAACACTTCACAACACATTCACAAGACTTCAATATTTAATATTAGCATTTATAATAAGCATGTTAAAGCCATGTTGCAATATAAAATTAAGAAAAAAATGTAAAACATGATGAAACAAGACCTAAAAGGCCATAAAAATGACAAGGGGCCATTTTTCTATGGCACAAATCCCACACCCAAAATCTAGGTGGTTCACTCAATCTAGTGTATGTATGATTAAATTGTGACTAAATACAATAATATAGATGATGCTAATTGATAAAATGGATTGATTATTAAGTGAAAACTATTGAAATGCATGTTGTTTGAAAACACATTGTGTAATGCAAAAATACCTAGAAATGTATAACAAACTGAAACATAAATGGATGAAATTGAAAGAGTGCACCCGGGATGTTTATGAAGGCTACAAAGGACTTTTGAAATACTGTTGATGCTAGTTTTTAGGCCTACTAGGACTCATTTGATATTCTAGGTGAATTAGTCCTAGTTCTATGAAATTGAGTTGGAACCTGTTTCAGACAAATGGGCGTCTAAAAAAGTAGAAAACCAAAATATGACCTTAGAGTGGGACTCATTCGTCATCCATGGTGAATAAGTCCAATTTTGAATTTTTGAATATTTAAAGGTGGGATCTAGAGCTTTCAGTCTACACTTTGGCTTCCTATAGGTGTCCACTTCTGAAAGTGTCAGATTTAGGCCTGAAAGTGATTTTTTATTGATATTTTTCATAAAATAATGAAGAGAAGAATTGAATGAATTTGAAATACAATCTTCAATAATTTCCAAACCTCCAAGATGTCTAAATTTGCAACACACAAGATAAGAGAGAGAAATGTTGAATGTTAGGGCATGGGGGTTTGCCTTGGTCAAACCCCTTTTAAGTAATTAAACCAAAGTAGAGAAAGAATGCAATGAAACATGAAATAATGGAGTTTATTACCTTTCCATTATGATTGATCTTGAATGTTTGCAACAAAACATGAAGAATATAAACTTGAATGTCTTAGAAAGCTATCTTGATGACTTGTAATGATGAAACCCTAGCTTGCTTGACTTGAGATAGAAGAATGATGGATGAATGAATGATAAGATATGTGTGAATGAGCTAATGGATGTAAATTACTGTTAAAGTACTTATATTGATAGGCAATTCACCTTATTAGCTTGATATTTAGATCCCTAATGCCGACATGTAAAAATAATAGACTTAAATTTCACTTTTGCCTGCTCAAATGTCAAAATTAGGCCAAATGGGACTCATTCACCACCCATGGCGAATGGGTCCCACCTATATGGGAGTGATTCACCATCAATGGTGAATGGGTCCCACAAGGGCCATTCTAACAGCTAGGATGCCAGGAGATAACGAAATAAGGTTTAAAATGCAACTTTGTCGAGTATTTTATCAATTCAAGCCTTGAGATGCACTATATGGGGTAATAGGGGCCTATTTGTGATGATGTAATTTAGGTCAATTAGGGCTTGGGACACAAAATTAATGTGAAAGTATAATTAAATATAGTTTACAACACTGAAATGAGGTCCACACAGCCTAGGAAGGCATAAGAACCAATGTGAATGTGTAAAACTTTTTACAACACCTGGTTAAATTTAAATTTAGTTTACAAGCCTTCTAAATTGATGAGAAGATGTATTTAAATACATTTTATAATGTTGAATGAGTTCATTGAGTCTAGAAAAGTGTGAAAGTCCCTTACAAGACTTTACAACACCTTCACAAGACGTCAATAAACACATTTTATTCAATAACATGCAAAGGTCCAAGACCTAGTGTAGATGCATAAAATACCTCACAACACTAAATCAAGGTCTCATTAAGTCCTATTTATCATGAATTATTCTCATGTCAAGCAAGAGGTCCTTTTTTTCTATGGTACATTTAGCCCCCACTTTAGTGAGAGGAAGAACTTGTTCAAAATCACACTAAAATAGACATTGTCCCAAATAAGTAATTTGAAAAATAAATTTAAAGTGGATCAAGCTATTCAACCGTTTGTCTAGCTAGTTGTAGATTAGATCTAGGCTGTTTGTTCAAAAGAGAAATGCATATTCACTCTAAGGAAATGGAACTCATGGTTTTCCACTAGGAGAGAAGGCCCAGAAGGTAAAACATACACTTAGTTGGTATGCACATAGGGGTATGTGCATGATCATTGTGGAAAAAATAGGCCCTTAAGTGGCAAAAAATTTAGAAAAATCAGAGTTAGGCAACTTGACATAAAAAATTGAATAAGTTATCTATATTATTTCAAAAATATGTAAGAATAGAACTTGTAGAAAATTGAATGTAGTTTCTAAACTACTAGGTTTATTAAAAAAAAAAAAGAAATCTATTTGGTGAAAATTTGAAATTTCAATGCAGTAGTACTTAAATTTTAAGGAAAAAATAAGTAGGTGTCCACCGACCACCCCAACTTCACAATAAAATGATAATATTTTTTATAAGATTTTAGATATAAGTAGAGGACTTATGTCCTGATGTGATGCATATTTTTTTGTAATTTTTTCCAAGTAAATAATTAATTATTTTTTTTTTAATACAACTTTTAAAAAATATAAAAACTTTTATGTCTAACCACCTTAACTTGGTCAAAAATTCATGAAATTCATTTTTTTTTATAAAAATACTATAGTATATGAAACATAGAATGTGACACATGTTTTGGATTCAAAAAATGTGATACCGTTTGAAAGCTATAGATGTTTTTCAATCAGCCTATCAATCAAGACTTTAGTCATAATTCAAATAGAAAATGAATAATAACTATTTATTAAATTCAAAGTAAAGCATAATTTATATTGGTGGAAAGCTGCGAATCTCCTTTAAAAAACCTTTTCATTTCATTAATTTTGAGTTAAAAAAAAGTCATTAGCCACATACCCTACAAATACCCATCATATCGCCACTTTTTTTCCCATCATGATCCTGCACATACCCATAGGTGGCTATGGGGAAATTTGTGCCTTGAAATGGGCTTCCCACTCAACCATACTAAAGTTATACCTCCTGATAAGTTTAATAAGGTGCCACAAAAGAAAATGTTGGTTTAAGCTCTATAAGGTAAGAAAAAATTTGTATACTTGACACTCAGACATTGTAAATGCAAAATAGTGTAATGAATGTTCAAAGGGATTTTACTTAGTTTGTTCAATGTCTCATCTTAGGGAACATCATGCTTAATGTTTCCAAGAGAGGATATATCAAAAGAAGTATCACACTCTTGGAGGGAATCAAGTCCATTGACTCCACCAAGAAAAGGACGCATCACAAGAAGAAAGGAATCACATGATGAAATGTGAGTGGTAATGTATGCCCCCACTTTAAAGCGGTTGCTAACACCATTACTGTGAGCAATTGATTTAATGTAGAAGAGGATATGGGAGCTTATTCGGAAAGTGCTATAAAAAGTCATATGTTTCTAATAAGCTACATCATGAAGAAGGTAGTATGTTACATGCGAGTCAGTCTTAAGACATGTCATCCACATCACAAGCCTTCTTGTATATGTTCATGAAAGGTTAACGACTAGTCAAAAGAGACAATGACATATGGCATACGAGGACAAGGCTGATGAACCACTTTCCCCCACTCAGTGCAAGAAAAAGGTGAGCCAAATAGGATGAAAGTAAGTATTAGGTAGAGGAATGAGGTGCTTTCACACAAGAAAGAGCACCACATCCCTTGCGATGTTGAATATTGGTGTGCAAAGTGTTAGATGAAAGTGAAGATTATGGATATGTCCCTAGATCTTTCTTAAAAGAGTATGAAATGTCAATTTTGTTCATGTGAGCATTGTTTCCATGTGTATGGGGGAATTTGTAATTAATACTTATAACAAGATTCCAAGTCAAATAAAGGGGGTTTATGTTTCTGAGGAGTGGTTTCTTGGCAAGAACACAAAATTACTTTTAATGTTATGTGTCATCTCCTTATGAGGGATGGTAGTTAAATTCCCCCCATCACTATCATAGATCAATTTTTTTGGATGTTGAACCAAGTTGAGGGGATAGAACACAAGATTTTTTAGGTTGTGATATTACAAACTCACCCCTAAAGAAAGGTGGGAAACCACAAGTGCTACAAGAACTTGTGTCTGAAAATGAATCACATTACCTATTATAGAATCTAACAACCCCCAATAATCACTAAAGATTTTTGTTGTAGGTAAAAAATTACCAGGAACTGATAAAGGGTCAAATTTTTATCTATTAACATTAGGGGAGGTAAAAATTGGGTGATTAGTTCATTGATAACTTCGTTCATTTGCATCAACCATGTATATCTTGTTATTGTATTCAAATTTCATTATACGATGAAGGCTAGATGGAACTCCTTTCATAGCATGAGCCCATGGTCTTCTGAGGATAAGGTTGTATGTAAAGGGTTCTTGCATGATATGGATAGGGGTAGGAAACACTACAGGTCCAACCTTATTAG
>VDFB02000013.1:92118845-92151326 GCA_007258455.2 Sequoia sempervirens
AGAGAGAGAGGGAGACTTCAAAGGGATAGAGATTTATCGAGTTAGGGTAACAAGGTAGAGAGTGTATGAAAGGTAAAACCTCAACTATCCATCTATGATCATAAACCACACATTGTCAGCATTATCAGAGTGGTTGACCAAAGAAAGAGGAAAGTACCATTATTTTCAAAGTAGGTCATTTGGCACTCGCTAAATGACCTAGTTTGGACGTGTTAATTGATAGGATTTTCCAAATTTCCTCAAATTTTTGTTTGTGCTCCCCGTCACTTTTGCACGTATTTCAATGAAAGTTTATAAAAAAATTGTGATAACATTAACCTCTCTCTTAGCTATCTAAATATATAATTTTTTATTTTTTATTTTTTTCAGTTAAGGTTTTGATCCATAGCTTCTATTGTAAATGCCTCTATTTTTGGTCAAAAATCAACATGTGCTAGTTTTAGGATATATTTTTACTCATTCATCGAAACAAAAAACAAATTAAATTTTTTGAAACTAGACTCCATTCTAGACATGATGAAAAAGGAAAATTTCAAATTTCAAATAGTTTTCAAAAAAATTAGGGGGGAGCACGCTCAAATTTCATCTTTTCAGGATGTGTTCACTTTGAAAATTAATAAAATATTATATATTCATTAAAATTAATATCCGAAAGAATGACGATAAACTACATGGCACTAGCTAATTTCTCACCATTGGGATTATTGAAATTCTAAAAAAAGTTAATCGAAAAGGTGGGAGCCCTTAGGAACTATTCTAGTTTTTTTGATAAAAATAGGACATTCCTCCCCCCCCCTTTCTGAGACCCTTAATCTTCATTAATTTAAAAAAAAATTAGTACCTTAGAAACTAGACATGGAGCACTTTAAATTTTGTTATTACAACATCTTGAAATTTTGAGCCCAACTATCTTCATTTTCTTGTGCAAATCAGATTTTTCTGATTTTAGAAAAAAAGCGTCGTCTTAATAGCCAAAATTGTGTCACAGATCCATCCACTTACCCATATGTCAATTTTGGAATAAATTCATTAGTAGTGTGAAATAAATTTAGTAACTTTTTCATCATCTTTTTTCTTACATCTCATCAAATCAGCTAAAGTCATATTAGGAGTCATGTGGACTTGGAAATGGTTTATAAAGGCCTCAACAAGTTCATTGAATGAATGAATTGAGTTTTTCGGTAATGAGGAGAACCATTCCAAGGTAGTGTCTTTCAAGGATCTAGGAAATAGTTTAGCCAAAATTTTACCTTCAAAGGTGAAATCACTACATAGAGCGGTAAAATCAAAACATGGTTAATAGGATCTCCCTTCCCACCATATTTCTCAAATCGAGGAGCCTCTACATCTTGTGGCATTTGTTCTCTCAATATTTTTAAGGACAAGAGATTGGTTTTGATGTATTGCAAAAGTTGACCAATATTGTTTTGATTTAGGGTTGTGATTTTTTGTTGAAGGGATGCCATGCTTTATAAAAGTGTGTTGGTGATAGTGTCATTGTTGTTGTAAGGTGGAGGGGTATAAGGTGGTGTACAGTATGTATGCAGAGGAAAAGTGAATTGTAAACTCATTATGGAGGAGGTTTGAGGAGATATTGTAGTTAAATTAACAAAGCTAGAGAAGTTCCCTATGGAAATTCCTAAGTGTTCACACTGTTAGTAGGTTGAATTGTTATGGTAGGTTGAGTACTAGTGTATGTAGGAATGGAAATGAGAATCGTAGAGATAAGAATGGAAGTTCCACCTTTTCTTTGAGTGAATCCCAAAGCTTGAGTGGAGCTAGGGATAGTAGGGATAGTGTTGTTAATAGGAAACACAGTAGTCGAAGGCATGGTAGTAAGGGGAAATCAAGTATGCATAATAGGATCCATATGAGGTTGATTATCAACATTATCAGGAAGATAGTTAGAGAACCCAAGATCCATGATGAATGGTGTATTACGAGATGACATGAGTCTCAAACTACGTCTCACAATAGTATTTCTAATAGGACACCAAGTTGTAAAGCTCATACAAGATTTCACAAACGTAGTGTACAAACCAAAAATGGAAAGAGGGTAATAGGCAATGCAAGGACCTAAAATGAAGTGTGAATGCAAGTTTCACATTCTAAAAAAGGAAATTTACCGATTAAACTATGCAAAAATATGAAATTAAATGTTCTAGATGCAATTTTCAATTTGAGTAATGCACAAAATGAATCAATTTAAGCTAGATGCAATGAATTGAATGAAACAAAAACTCTGTAAACTAGAATAGAAAGCTAACAAGAACAAACAAAAGAACATAAAAAGAGTGTTTAATGTTGTAAAATGCAATTCAAAATTTGAAGCGGGACTACATCTCCCAGAGGGGTGTTTGTGTCCCAATTAGGGTTTTTCAAGGGTTTGAATGTGTTGAAAATGTGAGCTGGTCTAGTGGTGTTGTCATTAATGTTGTCATTGATGTCAACATAGTTCAATATGTTGCAGTTCTACATGTTTAGTTGAGATGTTGCTGAGATGTTGTGAGTACATGGAGCTAGTTTATCTCATTGCGGATGTGTTGTGTTGATGAGTTTCCAAGTGCTTTTGAGAAAATTAATAAAGAAGAAAAGTTAGGGGTATGTGCAGGATCATGATGGGCCAAAAAGTGGCAATATGATGGGTATGTGGCTGATGACTTTTTTACCCAAAATTGATGAAATGAAAAAGGTTTTAAAAGGAGATTCTCAACTTTCCACCAATATAAATTATGCTTTACTTTGAATTTAATAAGTAATTATTATTCATTTTCTATTAAAATTATGACTAAAGTCCTAATTGATAGGCTGATTGAAAAACATCTATAGCTTTCAAACGGTATCACATTTTTTGAATCCAAAACATGTATCACATTGTATGCTTCACATTCTATAGGATTAAAAAAAAAATTGAATTTCATGAAGTTTTGACCAAGTTAAGGTGGTCTGACATAGGAGTTTTTTTTTTTAAAGTTGTAATAAAAATTCATAATTAATTATTTACTTGGAAAAAATTAAAAAATATGCATCACATCTGGGCATGAGTCCTCTACTTATATCTAAAATCTTATAAAAAATAATTATCATTTTATTGTGGTTAGGGTGGTTAGATAGACACCTACTTATTTTTTCCTTGAAATTTAAGTACTATTGCATTGAAATTTCAAATTTTCACCAAATAGATTTAAAAAAAAAAAAAAAACCTAGTAATTTAGAAACTACATTCAATTTGATACAAATTCTATTCTTACATATTTTTGAAATAATATAGATAACTTATTCAAATTTTTACGCCAAGTTTCCTAACTCTGATTTTTTTGAATTTTTTGCCACTTAAGGGCCTATTTTTTCCATGATGATCCTGCACATACCCTTAGAGTGATGAATGTGTTTAGATTGTGCTCTGGTATGTGCTCCACATTTCTCCTATGTTGATCCCATGCCTCTGTAGTTTTGTAGATTTCATAATGGTGATCTTGTGGTGACATATCATAAGTTTTAGCTTTTGGTGTGATAGAATGTGGAAGTTATGTTCATCAATGTGTGAATTCTACCTATAGAGTTGATCTTTTGTGGACTAGGAGAGTTTTTTTTGCTTCATAGTCTTACACTATTCTATTTCAGATCGTCCAGATCTAGGATTTTTCTTTTGATGATGTTCTCTATGTTTTGCAAAGAAGGTTGAAGATTGGTGATCCTAAAGTCATGTTTCAATATTCCAGTGTAGGTTTGCACAATTCAGATGAACCGGTGAAATGTGTTCAGTGTTTGAAGCATATTGTTTTTGTTGTGGATGTATCTGAAGAAATCTGAGATGTATTCTCATGCATAATGAAACATGTTGTGGAGTCTGCGTGTCATCTTCATGTTGGGAAGTGTGTACATCATTATTCATTTGTGTTTTCATTAGGTTTGGCTGACTTGGTGTTTACACTTCATTCAAAGAATAAAATACAATTGTGGAAACATGTGGTTGATTCGAGAATATTATTTTTGATGTCAAAAAATATTTTTATTGGTCCACTCTTATTCCTTTCCATGGTGGGAATGTTGATTTTTTGACCTAATTGGAATTTATGAAATAAGGTATATGTCACCGACCTTGGTGAACGCTTCTAAGGTTGAGGATGGTATAAAAGTAAGTTAAATTGTGAAGAGTTGTATGACAGTGTGATGCAAAGTGACAAAAGTGAGCCAAAAATCATAAGAGCAGAAGTGTGTGTGTGTGAGTGAATTGGGACAATCATTTTTATTGTTTCAGATTCCTGAAGGTAGTGAGCTAAAGGTTTCTACAATTCTTATTCAAATTTGTGGATGGGTGATAAATGTTGTGGTGGATCTTTTGTTCTCTTTTGTATCTATAGGTAGTGATCCTCCCTATTGGAAAATGAGATTTTATGTAGGTAGTGAGCCTTTGTATTTGGATAGTGAGTCCTCTTCTAGGCAGTGAGCCCTTGGCAGTGAGTCTATGTATTCAATTTTATAATCTTTTATATTGTGAGTTAACCCTCATCGTGGCTTTTCCCTTATTGGGTTTTCCATGTAAAAATATAGTGTTCATTGTGTTGATTTGCTTTCTGTTATTTGTGTTTCATGCTCTTAATAATAGAATAGTGTGGTTGTGGAATTGATAAGTGTTGAAGTTTTAAGTTTGAATTGTGTGAAAACTGATTCAACCCCCCCTCTCAGTTATCCTGTGCATGTTTAATGTTTGGTATCAGACCTTTTGGTTCCTTGTGTAGAGCTTAATTGCTTAAGGAAGATTCAATGGCACATAAGTTGGTGATCCCTATGTTCGATGGAACTGACTACAATGATTGGAAGGGATAGATGAAAGGATATATTATCTCTCTTGGTTTCAAGACCTGTAAGGCTGTAGAGGCAAAGTATACACCCCCATTTGGTGGTCATACTATTGCAGATAAGATCTCGGCTTATGAAGAAAATGAGAAGGCAAAGTATGCTATTTGAAATGGCTTATCTAAAAATGAGTGAGCTAAGGTTCTTTCTTTGGATACTGCACATGAAGTTTGGAAGAAGTTGGAAGACATGTATGAAGGAAATGAAAGAGAAAAATTAACAAAGAAGTTGGTGAAAAAGAACAAACTTGTGAATCTAAAAATGGAAGAAGGTGAGAAATTTACAAGTTTCTTTCAAATATTTGAATTGACTACAAATGAAGTTATAAATAAGGGAGGAAAACTATAAAATAAAGATATAATTGAGAAGATCCTGATAACACTGTTAGATTCCTACAATGATAAGATTTTAGTTATTGAAGAAACGTATGATCCTAAGAAGTTCACTTTGGAATAGTTGTTTGACACCTTGCAAGCATTTGAGATGAGAAGGTTCCAGAAAGAAGACAAGATGGAATAGAAGAAAAGAACAACATTTAAGGCAATGAATATTGAAGAACTAGATAGCGATGGTGATGATAAGTTGGAAGAAAACTTCACTAGGAAGCTAAAGAAAGGCACAGGGAAAGTATAAAGGTATGTTTCTCTTTGAAATTTTCAGTTGTGGTAATATTGGTCATTATGCTTCAAGATGTCCAAATAGAGCTGTGCATAAGAAGAACAAGGATTATAAGGATAAGGATAGAAAGGATAAGAAGTATAAGAAGTTGTACTATGTTAAAGAAGAAGTAGGTATTTCCGATGATGAATCTGAGAATGAGGTTGATGATAGTGTATTCTTATTCTTACCTTTGGAAAATAAATATGTATCCACTAACCATGGAAAATGTGTAAGTAAGAAGGCTCTAGAGAATAAGAAGAATATGATCCAGAAGGTACTTTGGTTACCACTTTTCATACAAGACAAGATGAAGAATACTAGGTAATTGATAGTGGATGTTCTAATCACATGACCAAAGATAAGAGTAAGTTCATTAAACTTAAGAAATATGATGGTGGCTTAGCTATGTTTGGTGATATTTAGGAGCTCAGATCTATGGGAAGGGTTCATTTAGTTTTGATGGTGTGCACAGTACTGATGATGTATATTATGTGAAGGGTTTGAGGCATAACCTTCTAAGTGTTGGTTAGATGTGTAGCAATGGCTTCAAACTTGTGTTTCAAAAAAATACATGTGAATTCAGAAAAGGGTCCCGAAATGGAGATATGGTTGTTGTTGGAAGAAGAACTCATGGAAAAATTTATCAGATGAAGGGAGTTGATGGTTAATGCCAGGTATCTCAAGAAAAGTGAAAGCTGGTTACCGGAAAATGGGACATGTAAATTATGATAACCTGGTCAAGATTAGTTCGGAGGAGATTATTTGAGGGCTTCCTAGAATCACAAGACCTACTAATACTATTTGTAGAAGTTGTTAGTTGGGAAAGCATACTAGATGTAACTTTAAGGGAAAAGAGCACTCTACTACTAGAATACTGAACTTAGTTCACACTAATCTTTGTGGTCAAACTAAAACTAGAAGCCTAAATGGTGATAGGTATTTTATGTTGCTTATTGATGATTATACTTGAATGACATGGGTTTTTTTTCTTAGAGAAAAGACTCAAGCTCTAGATAGGTTTAAGGTATTCAAAACAAGAGTGGAAAATGAAGTAAATTTGAAAATTAAGTGCTTGAAATCTGATAGAGGTGGTGAATTCACTTCTAGTGAATTTAATGCATTATGTGAATTGCATGGCATAAAAAGACAATTTTCTACTTCGAGAACCCCTCAACAGAATGTAGTAGTTGAAAGAAAAAATAGGACAGTACAGGAAGCTACTAGAACTATTATGAAAGAATCAAATTTACTGGATGTATATTAGAGAGAAGCAATACACACTGTTGTTTATGTTCTTAATGGAGTTCAGATCAAATACAACATAAAGAATCCTACTATGAAATATTTTAAGGTATTTGGAAGTAGATGTTATATTAAAAGGGATGATGGAAATCTTGGAAAGTTTTCAATGCTAGATGTGATGAAGGAATCTTTCTTGGATACTCTACTACTAGCAAAGCATATAGATGCATTAACAAAAGATTGAGAAAGATTGTTGAAAGTGCTAATGTGAAAGTTGATGAAGACATACATAGACCTATTGAGATAAGCGAAGTTGAACTTGATGATCCTATCTATGGAAATGCACCTGAGGAGAATAAAGAGAAGGAATAAGAAGAGAAAGAAGGACAAACTGAAGAAGAAGAAGAAGAGAATGAGTCATAACTTGTTGTTAAGACTCCTAAGAATGTATAGAAGAATAATTTGGAAGAAAAAATAATTGGAAACAAAAGTGAAGGTGTGAAGACAAGAAGCAGAGTTGTAGTTGAGGTAAACTTGTGTTTACTTAATAAGATTGAACCTAAATCAGTAAGTGAAGCATGTGAAGATGAGAGCTGGATGAGAGCAATGCAAGAAGAGTTACAACAAATAGAAAAAAAAATAGACATGGGAACTAGTCCCTAGGCTTGTGAATAAAAATGTGATTGGCTCAAAATGGGTGTTTTGAAATAAGCCAAATGAAAATGGAGAAGTTGTAAGGAATAAAGCAAGACTTGTATATTCACAAGTTGAAGGCATATATTATGAAGATAGATTTTCTCCTATGGCAAGAATGGAAGCTATAAGGATGTTTTTGGCATTCTTGGCCCACAAAGACTTTAAAGTGTATCAGATGGATGTTAAGTCAGCTTTTCTAAATGGTGAATTGGAGGAAGAAGTGTAAATGGAACAACCTGAAGGGTTTTAGTTATTTGAACAACCAGAAATTTTTTGTAAGTTGAAGAAGGTGTTGTATGGACTGAAGCAAGCTCCTAGAGCTTGGTATGCA
Source organism: Sequoia sempervirens (assembly GCA_007258455.2). NCBI lineage: Eukaryota > Viridiplantae > Streptophyta > Pinopsida > Cupressales > Cupressaceae > Sequoia > Sequoia sempervirens. Next base: position 92,126,635 of record VDFB02000013.1, read on the forward strand.
AGATTGGACATATATCTGACAAAGCAAGGATTCAGCAAAGGTTCCACTCATAGCAATCTTTACTTCAAAGTGCAAGGTAAGAAAATGTTGATAGTAGTTGTGTATGTTGATGATATCATTTTAGGTGGAAATGATGGTATGTGTAAAAATTTTGCTGAAGAGATGTAGAAAGAATTTTAGATGTCTATGATTGGTGAATTAAATTTCTTACTTGGTCTACAAGTGAATCAAACTGATAAAGGGAATTTCATTTCATAATATAAGTATGTAAAAGAGTTGTTGGAGAAGTTTGGGATGGACGATTCCAAACCGGTTTGTACTCGTATGGTAACTAGATATAAACTAAGCAAAGATGATGAATCTACTAAGACTAATCATAGAAAATATAGATTTATGATTGGTGGACTGCTATATCTTACTGCTACTAGACTGGATATTATGAATGCAGTATGTTTAGTTTCTAGATTCCAAGAAGATCCTAAAGAAGAACATGTCACAACTATAAAGAGGATATTTAGATACCTTAAAGGTACACTATATTATGAATTATGGTATGCTAAGAGTGATGATTTTACCCTGAGTGCTTATATAGATGTTGATTTGGACAGATGTGTAGATGACATGAAGAGTACTAGTGGTGGTGCTTTCTATCTTAGCAGAAGATTGGTTTCATCATTGAGTAAAAAAGGAAGACTCAGTTTCTTTATCCACTGTAGAAGAAAAATATATTGTTGTAACGTCATGTTGCACACAGGTTTTATGGATGAAGCAAACTCTAAAAGACATTTGAGTGGTATGTGATGAGCCTATTTCTATTTTCTATGACAAAACTAGTGCAATAAAAATTTCAAAGAACTCGGTTATGCATTTGAGAAAAAAGAACATATCTATCAAATATCATTTCCTGAGAGAAAAATTATTGCAGAATGAAGTCAGATTGGAGTATGTGACAAAAAAGGAACAAATTATAGACATATTTACTAAATCCATTTTGAAGGATACCTTTGAGCATCTTAGGGAGAAGTTGGGGGGCATTGACCCTTTGAACTAAGTGCATATGAAGGTGTATTAGTCTAGTGAATTCACAAATTATTTATTTATCTTGACTGATAGATGGGTCTACTCCACAGAGGGAGTAGAAAAGGTTTTCATTGTTGCAATATGAGTATGCTCCTAAGGGGGAGTAATCACAGCAGTTGGTCTTTACCATTGATGTCAAAGAGGGAGAGAAAGACATGTGAAAAATAGTAGAAGAGAAGGTGTTCTCCCAAAATATTGTAGGATGTTCTCTTTGATGGTTTTCCACACCATGTGCTTCCATCAATGACAAAGGGGGAGATTGTTGCAAATGTGATCTAGTTTGGTGGTGTTGTCATTAATGTTGTCATTGATGTCAACATAGATTAGTATGCTATAGTTCTACATGTATAGTTGAGATGTTTTGAGTACATGGAGCTACTTTATGTCATTGTAGATGTGTTGTGTAGATGAGTTTCCAAGTACTTTTGAGAAAATTAATAAAGAGAAGTTAGAGTGATGAACATGTTCAAATTGTGCTCTGGTATGTGCTTTGCATTTTCCCTGTGCTGATCCTATGCCTGTGTGGTTCTGTAGAATTCATAATGGTGATCTTGTGGTGACATATCTTGAGTTTTAGCTTCTAGTATGATAGTATGTGGAAGTTATGTTCACCAGTGTGTGAATTCTACTGGTAGAGTTGATCTTCTATGGACTGGGAGAAATTTTTCTGCTCTATAGTCCTCCGCTATTCTATTTCAAATCGTTTAGATTTGAGATTTGTCTTTTGATGATGTTCTCTATGTTTTGGAAAAGAAGGTTGAAGATTGTTTATCCAAAAGTCGCGTTTCACTATTCTAGTGTAGGTTTGCACAGTTCATATCAACTGGTGAAAGGTCTTTAGTGTTTAAATTATATTTTTTGTTGTTGTGGGTGTATCTGAAGAAATCTAAGATGTATTCTCGTGCATAATGCAATGTGTTGCAGAGTTTGCATGTCATCTTTGTGCTGGAAAGCATGTACATCATTGTTCATTTGTGTTTTCATTAGGTTTGGCCAACCCGGTGTTTACACTTCATTCAAAGAATAAAATATAATTGTGGAAACATGTGGTTGATTCGAGAATATTATTTTTGATCTCAAAAAATATTTTTATTGGTCCACTCTTATTCCTTTCCACTTTGAGAATGTTGAGTTGCTGACCTAATTTGAATTTATGAAATAAGGTATTTGTGGCTGACCTTGGTGAAATCTTCTAAGGTTGAGGATGGTATAAAAGCAAGTTGAATTATGAAGAGTTGTATGATAGTGTGATGCAAAGTGACAAAAGTGAGCCACAAATCATATGAGCAGAAGTGTGTGTGTGAGTGAATTGGGAAAACAATTTTTATTATGTTAGATTCTTGAGGAAGTGAGCTAAAGGTTTTTTCAATTCTTATTCAAAGTTGTGGATGTGCGTTAAATTTTCTATGGTGGATCTTTTGTTCTCTAAATTGTATATGTAGGCAGTGAACCTTCCTATTGGACAGTGAGTCCTTTCTGTAGGCAGTGAGCCTTTGTATTTGGATAGTGAGTCCTCTTCTGAGTAGTGAGCCTTTGAATTCAATTTTATAATATTTTATATTATGAGTTAACCCTCCTTGTGGTTTTTCCCTTATTGGGTTTTCTATGTAAAAATCTAGTGTTCATTATGTTGATTTGCTTTCTATTATTTGTGTTTCATGCTCTTAATAATATAATAGTGTGATTGTGGAATTGATAATGTTGAAGTTTTAAGTTTGAATTGTGTGACAACTAATTCATCCCCCCTCTTAGTTTTCCTACAGCTTTTTAATAGAATTTTGAATAAAAATCACCATAGAATACCCAAAAATTAGGAAAAACCACCTAAACTAGGACTAAATCACCCAAAGGGGCATATGAGTCCTAGATAGGGGTTTTTGCAGAAATTTCAATTTTTTTGAGTGATTGTTATGCTTCCTATTTTGTATGATATCTACAATAAGTGCAAATGCAAATTTTAGATGAAATTCAATGATGCAAGATGCAAAAATGCAACCTATATGCACTTTCACTAATGCAAGATTTAGAATCTCTAGATGCAAATTAACTAATGCATAACCCTAATGCAAATTTAATATAAGCTAGATCTAGGAATATTATGTACTCCAAATCAGGAAAGATATATTCACATAAAGTTCACTGAATTGAAACAATGGAAATAGGGTGCCCCACCTTTTGGGGAGATGGAGCATGAGTTAGGGTTTAGGACCTAGACCTATTTCCCTGAAGTTTCATTCAAGGAAACCTTGGAGATCTCAATTTGAGGGTAGAAAGGTGGAAATAGATCTTACAACAAGGTATCCTAGGGTGTGATTAAGGACTAAAAGGGGGTTCACTCCAAGCTAGTGCTTGGAAAGACAAGTAAAATGCAAGACCTAATGATCAAACCTAATGATGTGCAAGACTTGAATAGATGACCTCAAAATGAATGCAAAACATAATAAAAAATTGAGAAATTAGTGAGGTGCACTTGGAAACTTGTAGAAGCTTGAATTAAGACTTGAAATGTTGGAAATATTGAATTTGATGAACATTTGGACTCATATGCTAGACTAGGCGATTTAGTCCTAGATTAAGATTTCTAGGTAGGAATAGAAATCTGGCAATGACAAGTCTAGAACTCTTGAAATCTAGAAAATTTATTGTACTAGGACTCATATGATAGAAGTGGTGTATCATTTTGGCTTAACTTTTTTGGAGGATCAAGATTCAAGTCAACTTTTCTATCTCTACTTTGTATTCTCAACTTGATTTTCAGATTTAAAATAATAAATCCTATTTTGTAGATGCCTTTTAATGATCTTGTAAACAAGGTGACAACTTTGACAACTTTGAAAAATTGAAAAAATTTCTCCAATCTTTCTCTTTAGTGTATCTTCAACCTAGGCCTACAAATCACACACTAAAGAGAGGGAAAAAAGTTATTTTTTTAGTAGAAAGGGGTTTGTCTTGGTCAAACCCCATTTTGGTACTCAAACCATGAAATGAAATGAAATATGAAGGAGGAATGATGAATGAACAAAATGATATGTTACAACTCACCAAACCCTTGAATAAGATGATGCAAACATGTATGAAATGGCTCCAAAGGATGTAGATCTTGACTTGAATGCTTGGTTGAATCATGAAACCCTACATCACAATTGTTAGCTCAAAAATAAATATGATGCATGATGACTTTGGCATGATGCTTGATAATTGAATGATTCTCTAAAACACTAGATAATTATCTCTTGAATGCTCTTGTAATCTCCAATTTTATATAATGCATGAATACTCAAGGTGCTAGGTCACTTATAAAATTGCTAGGTTAAAAATGAGTTAAATAACCTTGTATTTATACTGGTTTATGCAGAATTTCCCAAAATTACAAAACTACAAGCTGACATCAGATCTAGGAGAATTAAAACTCGCCAAGAATTTGAATTCAGTTTAGGTTTAAGCCACATGAGACTCATACACCAGAAGTGGCCTATGAGTCCCGTTTGGCTAGGATTTGGGACACATTTTTCAAGAAATGCTTAGATTCATGTGAAATCTGAGTTGGTGCCCTAAAACTTAGGTGGGACTCATATGCCCAAGGTGATGTATGAGTCCTAGATGACTAAATCTAGGCCATACAATGCAAAAAAATATTTTATTATTGGTCATTACATATTTGTCAGGATTAATCTCAGAAAAATGCATTAATTAAGGCTTATGGATGCGAAAAAGGATGAAATAAGGCATAAAGAAGCCTAATTTACTAATGAAGCCATAGATTAGTGTGAAGTTGTAAAGGTACACTTTAAAAACCCTAAATAAAGCATAATTAAGTTTATTTAGTTTACAAGGGCCCAATACTTAATGTCAATGTGTTAAACACATTACAACACTAAATCATGGCAACATTAGGCTCAATTCAATAAGGAGGGCCCAAACAAGTGCAAAAATGTAAGGGGATACATTTTCCGTCATTAGAATAAGTAGAAAGTTTACAATCATACAAGCTATGTGGTACCTTATGAAAACAATATACCTAATAAGGAAACATGTTTGCAAAATTTTTTTGATAGTGGACTGATTTGAAATGCAAGGACTTGAAAATGATTATTCTTAGTAGGGAAATTTTGATTTCACACAATGCAATTATTCTTACTAATTGATCTAGATGAAAAGAGTTAAAAATAAATGTAATTTCTAAAACTAAAATAGAGATCTGTAGGTATAGAAAAGGAATGCAAACAAACATTGATAAATGTGCAAAATTTTAGAAAATTTTCTATACAAGGATAGGTTTGTCCTAGGGAAAATGTGTCCTTCAAAAGGGGTCTAAGAAATTATTTTCTAAGTGTTTAATTTCATATTTAAGCTCACTGTTCCTAGTTGTAATGGACTATTCAGTGAATGAATTTCCATAAATTTATATGAAATGAAAATACAATTTTCTAACCATGTGTGAACATAGTGGCAACTTTTTTAAATATAATTTCGGATGTAATTTTCATCTAAATGACCAAAACACACTTTTACATAATATAATATGTAGAATGTATTTAATATTTCTTGATTTTTTAATGAATTTAAATGATGCAATTATGCAATATGTAACCCTAAATACAATAAAAAACTAGATAACACAAAACCTAGATTTAGGGATTCTATAATCTCCAAATCGGAAAAGGATGTTGTACAATGTTAGGTTCACTAAAATAAAATGTTGTGAAAAGGGGGAATGATTAAAATAGGGTTTCCTAGGTCCTTCAAATAAAAAAATTTAGATCTAATGATGCCTCTGTTCTCAAGATATCATTGAAACTAAGAGATTTCAAGTTGTAGAGATTGACTTACAACCCTAAGGTGAGTCTATCAAACCTGAATCTCTAGGTTTCAAAAATTTACAAAAAATTTCGATGGGGCCTAGATCTATCTCATCTCTACTAGGGAATATCTTTGAGCTACATTTCTTTGAAACAACGTGATAAACTGCATTTTCTCTAAGAGGGGCAAAGTGTAGACATTAAAAAATATCTTAGGTCTGCCAATGCCATTTTCCACTTCTTCCCTGCATAATTGGATAATTTTAATTATTTGATTATCCCCTAAGGCCATATTCCTCTATTAGTTAAATAATTTTAATTATTTAATTAATTCACTTACCTCTTTAATTCTTCTTTGATTAATTAAATAAATTAATATTTGTCTAATTACATCACTAATGTCCCCTTCTCCCTATAATTAAATAAATTCTTATTTATTTAATTACTATCATTTTCTTCTATAATTAAATAATTATTTTAATTATTTAATTATTCATTAGCCTTTTCTTCCATAAATTAAATAAATTCTATTTAATCCCACCTTTCCTCTACTAATAAATAATTTTTAATTATATACTAATTTTCCCTTTTCATCTACTTTTAAATTAAATTGTTATTTAATTTAAAATTCAACCTTTCCCTCTTCTTCAATAATTAAATAATTATTTTAACTATTTAAATATTTACTTGCCCTCTTAAATTAAATAATTTATAATTATTTAATTTTCTCTAGCAACCTCTTTTTCTATGTCAACCCCTTTATCCATGTCATTCTTATCTCTTCACATCTCAATTAACTTCCACCCTTGATTGAGTTAATTTATATTTCAATCTCCATTATCCATATTTATCTAAAACCCTATTTTTTCCCTAACCCTATCCCTCTTTGGTTCTAAGAAATCTCATTTATTGATCAACATCATTATTTATCTTTCAATCTTGGCCCTTCATTCAAATTTGGTTTTCTATAAAAGAGACCTATCGCTTTCATTTCAACCTGACAACCACTACTACTATCTTTTATATTTTTCTATCACTATCACTAGGCTTATTGTTACATACTAAAAATATGAGGGAAAGCAAGCATATAAAGAAAAATGGAGAATAGCAGTGAAGGTGATTCAACCATGTGGTGTAGGAATTATTGGTAATATTGATTTATTATTTATGTTTCTATGTTCATTTGTGCTTTATTGCTGGATTAGGATCTTAAGGGGTTGATTTTATGTAATTGGTGGTTAGTAATATTGATTTATGCCCTTTCCCATGATTTTACACTATTCTACACAACTAAACCTACTAAACAATATGACCTAGATGATAAAATGCAAGATCCTCAAGCTATAAAAGCCAAATTGATAGTTTGCAAGTAGATTTTAGAAGGGTATAGACACATGTTCCTAGAATAAAAATCTTGTTTTGAGCATTACTAGAGGATAGGTTCACCTTAGGGTGAATGGGTCCTAGATAGGGTGTCAAGAATAAGCTTTGATAGTCCTCTGCAACTAGATCTTAGCTTCAGTTTGGCATAGGTCCCACTGTCAAAAATTTAGAAGTAAAATCTAAAATTGAGTTTTTGTGGCTTCACAACAATGGTGACAACTTATTAAAATTTTCTCTTTGAGATCTCTTAAGTCCTCCTTTCACCTATAATCTAGGCATATAAGGAGAGGAAAAATTGTTTGTTTTTAATGTGGGGTTTCCTTAGTCAAAACCAATGTTTAGTAATTAAACCTTGATAGAATGATAATAACAATTGATAAATGGAAGGAATGATGAATGAAAAATTTCTTTCTACAACTCACTAAAACTTTAATGGCTTCCCTTAGAGGACTGAAGTCACATACATCACTCCAAGGAATTAAATCTTGCTTTGCTTGATTTGCTGGACACTTGAATGCATTGATGCTTTAAGATCAATAATGCATATTAGCCTTCACAAGATGACATGAACACACATATGCTTGAACATGATGATAGAATATTGAATGATACAACAAATGATTGAAAAAATTGCTCTTGAAAGCTCTTGATAATTAATATTTTCTCTTCAATTTGATAGATCATGCAACTTAGATTTCAATTGATAAAAAAACTATGTATTTATAGGTGTTTATCTAATTTCCTTAAATTAGATTCCAAAGTTTACAATTGCATATGAAATTTGAATCATTAAAATATTGCCAGAAACATATTAAAATTTGAGACATGGGATGTCAAGAGGACCCATTCACCCAAGGGTGAATGGGTCCTAGCCAAAAAGTCCATAACATATTTATTTTAGTGTGTTAAAATATTAATTACATTAATTAAATATAGGTTTCCCAAGTTTCAAAAAATGATCAAAATAAGGCTTTGGAATACATAATTTGGTGCAAATTTAGAGCTTAATTAAGTCTAATTAATTAAGGGATCCAAACATAGTGTGAAATTATAAAGGTATTCAATTTCCTATACTACAGATATAAGACACTACATGAGTGAATTCATGGAGCACTACTCAACCATGAATACATAGATTCCTTTGAAGTTGAAAATATAGATAGTACTATGATTCTAGAGTACGATCAATAAATACACGAATGACATGTAGTACACTATTAAAATGTGCATCATAGTACTCTACATGAGTACTAGAATCTCACAAAATATGGTCCACTAGAATAATCCCCCATTTGAGAGATAAAGAGAGAAGGTCATGTGACCCTCCCAAAGTAGATGGTTCCTCCACTACTCCATTGAAAGAAGCATTAATATAACACTGTTATAATCCCCCTTAATGCTAACAAGAAGAGGTATAAGTAGACCAATTAAAATCAAGCACAAAGTATGTAAATAATTTAGACCTAGAATTAGTTCCAAAAGATGTACAAAAAATACAAAGAGGGTGTGCATCAAGGCACACGTATGAGGCGAGAATCACAAGGATCCATTGTTGTGATAGTAAATGAAGGAAACACACACATGATGCGATAATCACAAGGATCTATTACTCTAATGGATAATCAAGGCACTACACAACTTCACATTATACTTTATAATTCAATGTAAGTACAAAATTCCCTCCCTAAGGAACAAACATTCACTTTTTGTAGCACTTTATATGAGTGCATTTACAAACTTATTTGTTGTTTTGAGTTCTTACAAGTTTATGTCATGAATGAACATATGGAATACTACTCAACCATGAATAAATAGATGCATGTGAATTTGAAAATGAAAAAAAACATAAAATGAACCCCCATTTGCAAGTTGTTGCAAAATGAAAAATAGCCCCCTCCCTTTATAAATTTTTGAAATAACTAATTAATTTAAAACCAAATTATCAACTAACTTCTAGTTAGCATTAATTTGTATAATGTAACAATTAACATTTAATATAAGCATTCAGTGCTGATTTAACCGTAAAAACAAAATAGACTTCTAAAAGAGAATTTCTCTACTAGAGAACACGTGTGTTTAGAGAGAATTTGACCAAGTAGAATTGGTTCGGCTATGGAATTTCCACGTGCGGGAGAGAAGATGAAGTGAATTGGCTGAAAAATATATCGAGCCCTGTGCCTTATGCGTCCTTCACAAATGCAAATCTTGCAGTGCTACCAAAAATGGATAATGCAGGTCGGTGTTTAGAAAGGTCTCGATTCAATGATGCCTCATGGATCCGAATGGAAGCTGGTGAAGGGTGTGACTTTTATTGGTCGTGATTTTGGGAGGATATATCGCCAAGATTTATGGAGGCCAAGGCAAATGGAGGCCCACGATATGGAAGAGGCAGACAACTGAACACAGGTAAAATTCTGCAATGAGAAGCCGACAGGAATGAGAGCAAGGCGGTCATAGCTATATTGAAGGCCACAATGGGAGTCACCCACAGGTTGGATTTCAACGAGCAACCTCCATGGTCAACAATCATGGTAGTATGGTGACCACTTGCAAATTACTGGTACAAATGTAGTGTGGCTTTCAAATATGTAGTGGCCTACAAAACTCAAAATATATCCTCAATGCCATGCTGCCAAGATTAGAAAAAACCATGTGTGTAGGTCACGGCTTGTTTGAAGGAAGCAACAATGAGAATGGGTGTGGAAGATTTGGTGTAAATGGCAAAACCCTCAAGTGCATATGTGAATCTGCCAAATTACAGATGTGGAATGTGGCAAAGGGTATTGGAAAAAGGACACGTCTTGGTCATACATGCGCTCCACATGCAACACCAAGGCTAATGAATCGCCAGCTACAAAGGGCACTACCAATTATAGTTCAAATTCGCCATTTAAATGTTGGAAGACTCGCCAACCAAAGAAAACAAACAAATACTGTGTATGTTGGTTGCCTGACCTGTGAGTCGTTGGTAGAGGAGCACCAAAAGCTTTCCTTCAATTGAAGTCGTCTCTTCTCAGGTTTTAGTAATGCAAGATGCACTTAATCAGCTTATTTCCCTTCAGATGCACAACCTCATAAAACTAACAGGCATGAATGTTCCATGCTGCACATTCTCCAAAGACACCTCAAAACATGATATTCCAAATCTACTCAATAAAATATAACAAATGGTAGGCACTTCGAATGAATGAAACTTTCAAACAGAAGAGAATTACATGCAAATAAAATTTCATGGAACTCTAGTCAGGCAAGGGATGCAATATTTTGTGAAAGGCTTTTGCATGCATGTCTCTATATCATATAGGAACCTGCAATAATGGAGAATATATAACAATGAAACAATTGGAAACATGTATGAAGTTCACCAATGAATTAGATCAAATAGGCATACATAAATAGACATGAGAAATGTACCTAATCTCCATGAAATAAGGATAAGGCTCCTCATATATGGAGTGGTGGCAAGTTGTCTACCACAAAAGTAGTATCAGGTGTTAAAAGTGATTTGACGCCTCTCAAGACTCCTAACTAACTTGACAACTCATATGAACAAGTGTCAAGGGATGCCTAAGTAGGCTTAAAGCCTATTTGTATGCAAAATATACACTAACACCCGAATTGACTATGCAGCCATCAGACTGCACATTTCACCGTATTTATTAATTTATTGAAAATCAGAATACAACGTATTTTTTATTTTCAATTAATTAATAAATATAGTCACCCCCCACTGACATAAGCCCTAGTGTACTTGCTGAGGTCAATAAATTGGATAAAATGCACTGCGAATAGTGTCAAGGACTGCTGCTCCAAATTTGATTCTCGAATTTCCTCCTACTATCTGTTGTGTAAATTTCTCCTTGCTACTGCTCATGGATTTCCCATGGCTCAATGGATACAATTGGGATTTCCTCCTTCTACCTATTACACATATTTCTTCTTCTTGTTACATGTGGACTTCTCATGGCTCAATGGACACAATTGATTGTGTGGTGATAATGAAGAAATATATTAAGTATACCTTTCAAATCTCAAAAAAATGACAAAAAATTAAAACGAAAGCCCCCATTAAAAGAACCCCCTATTTGCATGTTATGCAAAAATGAAAAAAAAAGGTATAAGCTTTAATAATGAACTAGGTAATTAAATAGCCATGGCATTAAATGCTTAATGTAGACATTAACCACTAGTTTAACATAAAATGTGAAAATTTAATGCGGAAAAAAAATATGAATGCGTATGGGAGATATTGATCAAAGCTAGTGACGCCGAGTGTGAGTTAAACTAAGTCAATGGGGGATTGGCCTTCTGGAAGCCACATATTCTACCTATAAAGGTTGCAGCAAATGTGAAATTTCTATAAAAAGAGTTGAGTTGTAGCTGGAATAAAACCACTCCTCTACATGATAGGAACATTTATGAAATAAGAAGTGGATAAAAACCAAGCAAGTTCTGACCTGTTCAAATCCATCATCTGTTGCAGGAACATGACATGAAATCCATGTCACTGGAACTGGTTAAAAATGGCAGATTGGTAGGTTTGATGGACACACCTAATGCCAGTAGCAGATAAGCTTTCAAACTATATGGTAGCTAATGAACAAAACTTTTCCTCACTATCGCTTGCACGGGTGAAAACGTGTGGAAAGGGAAGATTTGATGCGTAATGTTGGTTGCGCTAAGGAGAATTTGGTGTGAATGAAGTGATCTTTCTGCCTACACACTCACTGATCTTTACGTGAGCAATTTTACTGAGCAAACTTTGAGAAAATTCACTAAGAAAAGGGATGAGGAAATTGATTGAGAGAAGCGATTGACAAAAATGGGATATGGTATTGGATTTTCAATGCTTCTGTTAGTTTCTCCTTCAACGGCCGCTTGGCATGTTGGAGAGATCGTTGATTGTGAGCTGAGCGGTCTCCTTCACAATTACGCACCCTGCAATTACTCACACACAGCAATACACAACAAATGAAATCTATCAAAATACAATGTATTTGTTCATCTAATGGCTTGTAAATATCTCCCACAAGGCTCTGATACCAGCACATAATTGCTTCGTTTGACTTCAAGCAGCCATCTAACTGCCATCTTGTTCTCTTCTAAGTGGACATTGGAAGCCTCGACTTGCAGAGGCCGATTCACTTATTTGGAGGCTGCGATTGTTTTTTTTTTTGAGAACCGACTTCTTTTTTTGCAGGTTGCGAAATCTGTGGGAGGAGTCTAAAACCCTCTGGCAGGCCAGCTCAGTGGTCAAACCTAAACATTGTTGGAGGGTGCAATTTTTTTCTTCTGTGGGCTACCTTTTGGAGTTCATATTTCTTTTGCATGAACTTGCATGTTTGGTTCATGTGCTTGCATGTCTTTGTATGTGAAGGATAAGGTTTTTTTTAATGACTTTTGCATGTATTTTTTTTTTTGGGATTGTACATGTTTTGTAATTATGAACTGATATAAAGTTTCATTTATAGGGGGGTTAATCATGTCTTTAAAACATCATTTTTATCAGTCTTTATTAGGCTAGATTCAAAGAACTACTTGTCTTGGAAACAAGGGATAAAGAATCTCTGCCTTGAGAAAGATATACTACCCTATCTCCTTGGAGTCATTTCTGAGCCAAGTGACCTTGATGAAAAGAATGCATGGTTAAATAATAATGAAATTTTCTATGGACTAATATGTCTTACTATTTCTGAGGATACTCTACATCACATATAGCACACTGAGTGCCCTTTCACTACTTGGATCATTATTCAACAATTGTATGGAGACATTGAATCTTCATTTGAAAGTGATGTTTCCTTGGAGAACCAGGCTATTGATGATATTGAGACTTTTTCCGCCTCATCTAATGTGGACACATCTTGTATGGATGATTAGTTCATTGATACCCCGTCAACAATATCTATTGCAGATCTTGATTCCAAAGATGCGTCTTCGAGAACCTCCAATGATTCATTGCAGCGGGATCATTTATGTCTTTCGGATTCAACCCATTGGGAGAAATATCTACCAGACACTTCTTTTTTGTTTGTAGAGTCCCTCATTTCTAATCTAGATGACACTATTGAGGACATATGTATTCTCTTTGAGGACCACTCTTTTGTCCTAGCATCTGTTGCTACATTTGAGCTCTATGTTGCTTCTTTGAAAGGTTCCAATGGCTTCTTGTAGCGGGGCATCCTTAGTCTTCCTGATTCAACTTTCTAGGATGATCTCTTGATAGGAGTTTCAAACTTGTTCATGGAGACTCACATTTCAGATTTGGAGGACACATTTGAGGGGTTATCTCTCCTCTTTGATGAAAACCACATCAATGTTGTTAGCCCACCATCTTCATCGCTTTTGCAGCTTGCTCTATATCAATCTTCAAAAGATCTTGGTGTTGGCATTTTGGGGAGTTTTCTAGCATATAGTGTTGTCATTGATGGTAGCCCAAGTCATCCCTCTAGTCCACAGATTTGGATATGATCATACCGGAAAACAAAGTATAGAATAGGGTATTATCAAAATAGTGAATGCAAAAAATGGCATCCAATTAGTACGATGTTTCACCGAATCGTCATTTTGGGTTGCAGATCTCAAATGAAGGATGTTATGTATCTACTATACCTTATTGATGAGTTTTATGATGGCACATTAATTGGAGTGTAATCTTGGAGGTCTAGTAGGATAATTTCCTATTGATCAGCACATGAAGGCTGACATGATGCATGTAGCGTGTGCAGATGCATATCTTGAAGTGTTTGTGTAATTGTTTTTGTTCTTAGAAATTTTTCTCTAGGTCCTAGCTAAGTTGTAGCTAACTTTGGAAGATACACATTAAGCGTTGTTGGAGAATTGAGCCGACTAAGTGATGAATATTTTATATTTGGTTGAAGCTGACATGAAGCAACTTATGATGTTCAGTAGCAGATATATATGAGTTCAGTGAATTCATTTGGTGTGCGAGTAGTGGTTGGCGAGTTTAGTATGTGGTGATGTGAGCAGAGCAAACAAAGCTTAAGTGCCGAATTTGACATAAGGTCTAGATATTGTTTTGAGAGCTTAATTGGAACTATAACTAGGCATTTGGAGATGCTATCATTTCAGTTCATCTTTTTTTGTAATACAAAATTTTTGTAAGGTAGTGAGCCTTCTTTATTTTGAGGCTTCTTTATTTTTAACAAAGTATACAATTGTGGATTAGCCTCCACCGTGGTGTTTCCCCTAATAGGGTTTTCCACGTAAAAATATTGGTGTCATGGTGTTATGCGTACTTTCTTCTTGTAGTTGCATCTTTAATTCTATTTATGTGCTATGAATGGCTTAAGATCTAGTTTATAATTATTTTTTGTTGAATATTGATTCACCCCTTCCTCTCAGTGTTCCTTGAGTCCAACAATTGCTATCAGAGCATGCAAAATTCCTATACAACAAAGATAGGCTTGTGGACACCTTTTGGAAGGTGAAGGAATTGTCTGAAGGTAGGTTGGAGTAGCTAATTGAAGTTCTAAAGAAAGAAGAAAAGTTAGCAAAAGAGATTACAATTCTTGAAACTCTTGTCAACATCATAAATCAAACATCTACAAATAACAACTTGATTCTAATCATTGGAATCTCAATGGAAGCCTAGAGGAAATTCCTTCTAGAAATGAAGGAGAAGTATAAGGTAATCTTCTGACCTTGGTGGTAGTTGAATCTCTTTAAAAAATTTAAGCAATCTTGGAGGAGAGAATGCATAAGTGGGGAGAGAGTGCATGTTTTTTACCTATTTAGTTTTTGAAGTCTTTTTGGGAAAAGAGAAAGCAAGTTTTGCGGAGTTAGAGAAAGCTTTTAGTTACATTTCAGATATCAAAAAGGAAGAAGAATGCTGGGATCAAATTCATTTTTTTCATTGATGTGAAAGGGGGAGAGAATGCAGTAAAAAATTCCTTATCATGCTTAGGGGGAGCTATGTTGGGGAGATTGTTGGCATTTTGCACTTTGGCTAAACAATCATGTTTCCGACACTTAGTCATTTTTCACTAAGTGTTGCCATCAATGTCAAAGGGGGAGATTTTTGGAATTTTGAGGAGTTTTCTAGCATATAGTGTTGTCATTGATGGAAACCCAGGTCATCCCTCTTGTATGCAAATATGGATATGATCATACCGATAGACAAAGTACAAAATAGGATATTACCGAAACAGTGAATGGAGAACATGGCATCCAGTTAGTATAATGTTTTACTAGATCAATAATTTTGGGTTGTGGATCTTAGATGAAGGATGTTATGTATCTACTATACCTTATTGATGAGTTTTATGATGGCACATTAATTAGAGTGTATGCTTGGAGGTCCGGTAGGATAATTTCTTGTTGATCAGTGCATGAAGGCCGACATGATACATGTCACGTGTGCAAATGCATAAGAAGTGTTTGTGTAATTGTTTTTGTGCTTGGACATTTTTTCTAGGTCCCAACTAAGTTGTAGCCAACTTTGGAAGATATGCATTAAGCGTTGTTGGAGAATTGAGCTGACTAATTGATGAATATTTTATATTTAGTTGAAGCCAACATGAAGCAACTAATGATCTTTTGTAGTGGATATTAATATTTGTTTGGTGAATTCATTTTGTTGTGTGATTAGTGTTTGGTGAGTTTGGTATGTGGTGATGTGAATAGAGTAGAACATAGCTTAAGTTCCAAATTTGACAGAAGTTCAAGATATTGTTTTGAGAGCTTAATTGGAATTGTAACCAGGCATTTGGAGATGCTATCATTTCAGTTCATCTTTTGTTGTAATACAAACTTTCTGTTAAGGCAATGAGACTTCTTTATTTTGAGTAGTGAGCTCTAGGCAGTGAACCTAAATGCAAGTGCATTCCCTTTTTATTTTTATACTTTTAATAGAGTATACAATTGTGGATTAACCTCCACTGTGGCTTTTCCCCTAATAGGGTTTTTCAGGTAAAAATATTGGTGTCATGGTGTTATGAATACTTTCTTCTTGTAGTTGCATCTTTACTTTTGTTTATGTGCCATGAATGGTTTAAGATATAGTTTATAATTTGTGTTTTGTTGAACATTGATTCACCCCCCATCTCAGTGTTCCTTGAGTCCAACACTTAGATCACCATCATCACTTTTTGACATGTGGACATGTGAGCAGTTTTCAAAGGCACAAATCATCTGGATTTGGATTCTAGTATCACCCATCTTTTTGGATTGGCTTCTCCAATCACTAGTGGATCCTTTTCTTCCTAAGGGGAGAAATGTTGTTTGCAAGCAGTGGATCATATTCTGTCTTTAGAAATTCATCATTGGCATGGGAGATCTTTCATTATGGGGGAATTCATATCTTCCTTTCTTATATTCTCTCTATATTTGTTGGGGAATTTTATCTGTAAATGGGTACCTAAAATGGCCTTGATGCCAAGACCAATCTTTATTTCCTCTATAGGCTTTGTCTCCTTAGGTTTAAAGGGGGTTTTGTTCCTACAAGTTTTTCCCTCTTTCCTCTTTTTTGTCTCCTTATTTAGACTTAAGGGGGGGTGTTAGCATAATTTTCTCTTTGTAAATAATGAAATGCTCATGCTTACGCAATAACTATAAGCTAACTAAGCACAACAGAAGTTTTCCTCAATGGTGGTCGATGATTTCCATGTAGCATGCTAACTGAAGCTAACATTAGTTTGCTTTCCTTTTCACCACCTCTTATCATCACTATGGTGGCTATAAATCTGTAAACATCTTTGCATATTTAATGTGTGAATAACACTACATAAATTGGTTAATGCAAATTCGTTTTCTATGCTTGATAAATTATGTCCCTGTAGATATGGAAATTTATATAGCTTCCACTTCAAATTAGGCACTTTCAATCCCTCAAAAGATTCCCATGTGACACCTCTACAAAGAAACTTCACACCCACTGCACAGCCTCATGCCCATCTCGCCTCCTCTTTACAAGGTGCATTTGAAGAAATTGTCAAGGGAGTTGTGTCAAATCTATGAATGCTAGAACTATTGCACCTCCTCCTTAGACACCCTTTGTGCCTCTTCAAATAACTAAGAGAAAAAATCCCAAGTTGTGAACTACACAGAGCTCATGCTCTACTAAAGATCTCTGTGAGCAGCCAAGAGCTGAGATAATGCAAACAACAAAGAGGTGCAAAATATCATTCACTGGTTCATTGATTCCAAAGTTTTGTGCATGGTGCTTTAGTGAGACAACTCACCTGCAAATTATTAATAGGTGGAGCAATAAAACAAATAAAATACAATGAATTTCATTCACCTTACGACCTAAAAAATATATCCAACCGCTCTGATACTATATAAGAAACTACAAATCATGGAGATTTAAAACAAGCACAATGAACAATGTTAGGATTTACATTCAAGATCCTAACAATGAAAAAAATTGATACTTCTACAAAAATTTTTTTGTACACAATGAACCTAATTTACCATTATCAAAGAGATTGATAAAAGAATTAATTAAAATGTATAATTTGACCTTGCATATATAGGAAAGGAAGAGTCAATCCACCTATCACGTGGATTGAAAAATTCCCCATGATGTGGCACAAATAAGTAGACAAATTTCCAATTTCAAAGGTATGCACATGAGTTTACCAAACAACTAGGTAACCTCTAGAGGCCTACAATATTTCATATACAGTTAGACAAGATGTTGCCTAACCTGATCAACCTAAGTACACTTAAGCTATAGTGAGTAGATAAATTGTTCGCTCTAAAAAAATTGTGTAATAAGTGTTTTTGTCTTAGCTTCTTTTTATTTGATAACATATCATAATAAAATTGGTTTGTAGATGGTCAAAATATTTTTTTTCTATTAATATTAGTTTGAGTAGAACCAAATCTAACTATAATGTCACTAGACACTTGGGTAATGCTATCAATAAGGATAAAAATCTTACCAAGCTTTGTTTGATAGATTCAATGTTAGTTAATTTTTTGTAAATAGCCTACAAAAAGGCTTTGGAAAAATTATAAACCATGTACCAAGGTAGACCTATAGTTAATTAGTATTTTCTTAAAAGGAATCTATAATTTTAAGATGGTGATGTCTTCTATTTATAGAAAATCACTAAATTAAAAAAAATCATAATCCATCAGTGGGAATTTTAAATAGGAATATTTATGCATGAGCCATGTATTTTATGTGTAAAAACTCACTATATAATATGGTAATAACTATTAGAAGCATTGTCTCAAAACTAACACTTGACAATATCATGGCCATTTTTCACTTAGAGGAGATGGGGTGGGAGGTTACCAAATTGACCATGGAAGTCTTGGTTATTCATGGGTGACCTAAAGAAAAATATAAGAATGTTTGAATTGTGAAAGCACACACAAGATAGGATCAAACAACAAGCAAGAACACTTTCTATGCATGAGAGTTGTAATCAATAATTTCCTATTTCTTCAACAAGAAAAATTTACAAAAGATGCCAAGAGATTTCACAAAATATAATAATACATTGAAGGAGAGTGACTATAAGAGTGAACCCTAAATGGTAAAGGGATTAGATCAATGATAACTTTCATCAGATCACATGTGATGAGAAAAAAATATTTAATAATAACATGAAAACTAAAAATATAATAAAGCACTCCTATGTTTATCTTAAGTGCATGAAGTGAAAGTAGCTTAATAATAAATTAAAAGTTAATTAATAATTATCTAATAAATTATTACTTTAACACCCTCCTTAAGTGTAAATTATGGAGTATCTTAACAAATCTAAAAAGCGAGTGCATAAAAAGAAAATAATGCATGAATATGTTAGGAAGCAAACAAGGTTTGATAAAGTAACCATGTACAAACAATCTAATCTCTCATACCTAGAGAAAAGGAGAAAACATCATGGGAAAAATCCTCTATGAAAGAGAGAGAGGTGAATGAAGTTCTAAGAAGCCTCAATAATAATATCACAAAAAATAGTAGGAACATGAAGAAAATCATTGAAGCACAAGTATGTTGTACATAAATATCAAATGATGACTACTATAGTGTTGAAATGAATAACCTCATCTAAAATAGATGATTGTCAAGATCAAGAAGATACAAATCTACATGATTTCCCTCAATGATACTACTTGAACAATGATTAGATGGAAACAAAAGGGAAACATCTAACACTCGAAGATAAAAATGACACATGAAAATAAATAAGTGACCCTAGTGATACTACTCAACCATATAAGACATAAGTTAAAACAACAAGTACCAATAGTCTAAAGAACATTGATCAAGAGAAAATAGAAGGTCATCTCCATAGAATGGGAATTAGAAGAGTGTCCATATGGTAAGTTCTCCATATCATTAAAATACATGTGTAAAAACCACTACATCCACCTATTACATTAGATAACAACTAGATTCATAGATCACTACCAAAAAGTGCATGAAGGAGAACCAAGAACATTTGAACATGTATAAAAGAGTGCCTAAAATTGAGAACAAGTGTAAAAATTAAGGCATACTTGCATGAGGCAAGAATCACTAGGATTTGATGTTGTCATGTATGAGACACTAACTTGAGAAAAGGTGTGATAGAAGAACAATAGAAATAAAACTAGGGAAGTATTAGCACCAACAATAGAAATCCTCCATAATGTTGATGACGAAGAGGAAAGATAGACTGCACTATAATTTTCTGACACCAAAAAGTGCATGAAGGAGAACCAAGAACATTTGAACATGTACAAAAGACTGCCTAAAATTGAAAAAGGGTGTAAAAATTAAGGCATACTTGCATGAGGCAAGAATCACTAGGATTTGATGTTGTCATGTATGAGACACTAACTTGAGAAAAGGTGTGACAGAAAAACAAAGACAATACACAACCCCCCATGGCATTTTATAACATAATGCAAGTAAAAATAGGCACAACAAGATTTGTGAAATTCCCAAAAAGCATGTAAAAAAATGGAACTTTATATTAGTGTGTCTACAAAAGAGAAAGTTCTTACAAAAGATGTCTACAATGCCCAAATATGACAAAACTCTAGAAATACATCTAGAATATAAACAATTCATTCTATGCAAATAAAAAGTTTCCAAAATTCAAAAGATCCATGTAATTCACCAAAATGTGAAAGCACAAAAAAAATAATAAAATTTATGTGGATAAAAATCCAAAAAAATACATGGATAGTCATAACAACTCTAAAAGACCTTTCCAACATTGCAAGAATCATAAAAAATGGAGAAATAGATCAAAACTTGTGAGTCTAGGATTGAAATAAAAAATTTGAATTTAATAGGCTATACAATGCATTAACAACAAAATATGAGAAAAATACTTGCACCATTTGATACTAAGAACTAACTTTTTGACAATATCTCATTTGTCAAATTTTGATACCATATCCCAAGTTATGATGAAAAGAAAAAATAGCTCCTTTAGCTCAAATGGAGGATAAGAGGGAGGATACCTCATGCATCTTCATCCAGCCATCACCCCATCCACAAATTGGGACCAACATCAAAGGAAATATTTGAATCAAAGCACAAAAAATGTTATCAAAGCAAGGGAAGCTGAGAAGCATAATGGACAAATCAAATACATATGGACACCAAAGAATAAAAAGAAAGATTATCCCTATAAAACTCCATCAGTCAAAGAAACTATGGGGTAAAATAAAAAAGGCAAAAGTATTCATCAAAGATATCCAAAAAAACAAAAGTAGTCTTTTCAAGTGACGTACAAAGTGTATCAAGTAGTTGGTCCTAACTCCATACACACTTTTGTATCCACCCATCATTGGTCATCTTCCCAAACTTGGAGAGGCAAAGATTCCAAGCTATCAACCAATCCATCTTTTATCCCTAAACACACTCCATCCACTCCTCCACACATGATATCCAATTCTCAAATTGATCATGTATTGGAAACAATGCTTAATCATAAGGATTTAGAAGGCATTCTATTGCAATGTGTGCATAAAGACAAAGTCAACTCCGGTATCAACGAAACAGATCAAGAATCTCAAAATTTGCATTCAAGTGCATGTATTTTGGAAAAAAACTTCTTCAAGAAAGATATCGATGGACCATTATGACAACAGAATCTACATTAGCAACACCTTGTGATTCAGCACGAGCTTAAAATCTTTCAGAAAATAAAAAAAATAAAAAAAATGAAAATTCAAAAAAAGAAAAGAAAATGGATTGAAAATAGTGAAGAAAAAAATTGTCCTCTAGTGAAAACCGCATGGGCAGTGCTTTGGGCAGGTACCATGATGAAAACCTGGCAAACAGGCATCATGTGTAGAATTGAGCATATATGTGCACCATGTCAAGTGAAAGCATCTCATCCCATCCATAATAAATCCAATCATCCATGAACCATTTATCCAATACATTTTCATCCATCTGCATCCATAGTCTGCGTCATCTTGATCTTGAAAAATTTTGGTGCACACTTTATGCTTTCTTACGGTAAAATATCTTGACATGGGTCATTTTCATTGATCCTATCCTATCCAACGATATTTGATCCATGAAACATTGTCCAATGAATCATTCTTTCGTTCAAACACCTTATCTTATCACAAGATAATCCTTGGAATCCTTTGCATTCTTACTATATCCATCCATCTATACACCTATCCGAGCATCCACCCATCACATTCCATACATTGCTAGACATTGGGGAAAATATTTACATCTTAAGGAATAAATCTTGATCTATATCCTCCAACTTATTTGGTGATCCAAACATTGGGAAAGATGAAATAAAATTGGTCCACCACTTGTGGGCAAAACATCCAAATCACTAGCCCATGGCATATTTTGGCGAGAAGACATTCCTTATCAATCTTCATCTTTCATCTCTCATCGATCCAAACAATTGATATCAATTGCATCTAATTTTCACTTCAAACAACACATCAAATCATGTGAACAAATTTTTTTCCAAATAAAACTTCATCAATCATGACAAATCTAATCCAATAAAAAAATCCATCATCTTAGGATATCTATCCTAATCCTTGTATTTCTTAACACTATCTTGGAATTGTTGTGTATCCTCGACAATGTTATCATCATCAATCCCTCATCATCTTGGGATATTCATCTTAATCCTTGTGTTGCTTAACACTATCCTTGCATTGTTGTGCATCCTCAACAATGTTATCATCATCAATCCTGATCAATTAAATCCTTGCATTGTTGTGTATCCTCAACAGTGTTATCATCATCATCAATCCATCAATTGGATCAGTCAAAATTAGCTTGGTTTTCAACAAAATCTGAAATAGATCACTGATATCATCACATATATTCATATGCAAATCATCAAAATCATGCAAAAAATCCAAAAACACTCATAAAACTAAGAAAAGTCAAAAACATGGAATTCAAACTACGTCATCTCTGAGCTTAAATGTAGGCAAGGCTAATCTTTGATCAGCCCTTGAGACACAAAAATCCAAAAACATTGAAAAAACCAAGAAAATCCAAAAGCATCCAAAACCACATCAAAATCCAAAAACATTCATAAAATCTCACAAAATCCTAAAACATTTGAAAAAAAATCAAAAATCAAAACATTTGAAAATATCGAAAATACCAAAAATAGCCTCAAAACATTTTGAAAAACATCAAAAACATCCAAATATTGGAAAAAAATCCATCTCTCACATTTCTCTTTCACCTGCGATAGTCAATCATCCATAATAAATTGATTGTCACCTTCATCCTTTGGAAAAACAAATAGAAACAATCATAGAAATTGGCAAAAGAAAACTTCAAATGTAAAATCAAAATTGAAATAAAAAACTTTTAAAAACCAAACTTTCATCATTCGTAAACATGTCAATCGAACTTGTATCAATAGCCTTTCGAACAAACCTATCAACTTACCACCATCCACTAACATGTCCTAGGATGTATCCTTCCTACAATGGGCATTATCTTTTGGAGAAACACTTTGGATAAATGAAATGACGTGCCACTATCCACTAACATGTCCTAGGATGTATCCTTCCTACAATGGGCATTATCTTTTGGAAATAGCTTCAGTTCTTATCCTCAAAAAAAAAATCCCTTTTCCTAGAGGTATGAAGAACATTGGCTTTGTTTCGTGCCAGTCTTTCCTTTTGATTTATCTTATTGCACTCAATCCAACGACCTCTCAATGATATCCGAATGAAGGATTTAGAGAGCTAGGAATGAGGCAACGATCATTATCTTTTGTCTGCTATGCTTGTTGGACATTCTTGTAATATAACCTCGGTGAATACTTACTTTTGTTGGTATGTGCTTGGGTTTATTATGTCCTTTCACGAACAAGAATACTCCTATTATTTGTTTTGTTGAGTCAAAGTCCATCAGCACTAGGTACACCCCATCCTAGTTCTTTATACCTTGATTAACATCATATCTACATGTGTAATCAAAGATAAGGTAATTAACCCTTTTAAAGTCCCAATCCTTGATAAGCGAAACATCATCACTATCATCATCATCATCTCTAATAAAGTCTGGTTAGATCATGGACTTGTTGGATCCTCTTGTCATCATATCATTCCTAATTTCTTCTTTTCCACACTAACATCACATCATGAATAGTTAATCATCATCATCTTGCATCCACAAACCATTAGCATCTCATAAATCATACATTTGCATAAAACATCTATTGCATAATCATATCATATCACATCATCCATCTCATACCATCTCACATGTATTTCATCATCATTTAAGTTTAGGATAATATAGATTGGTTATTCTAAGCATCTTAAAACCATCTCATTAGCATCATCATCCATAACCATCCATCTTCAACCTCTTTATTGTGAGATCGACCATCAAATTGAATCTGTTTGCTCGATTTCTCGAGGGGGCAATGTACTAGTGTACTTCTTTCCATTGGGGCATCTAAAAAATAAAATAAAATAATTTTTATTGCAGCAAGTTTATTCTTTGATCCAATGCGGCAAATTACATTTCTTCAAGAGGGAAAAATGTAGACATAATAATTTAATATCGTGCAAATCATATTTGGTCATCAATTAAATAAACCAAGTTTAATTGATTAAACTCCGAAGGTAATCAATTTAAATTAAATAAATCAACTTTATTTAATTTGATCCTAACATCACCCTCCTTGATTAAATAAATCAAACCTTTATTTAATTAAATCTCAAATCACCTTTTATCTCCATTTGATTTAATTTAAATCCCTAAATCTAAGCCAAATGGGTCAAAAACACCTAAACATCATCTAAGTTAATCTAATCCTAATCACCCATCACATCCTCTAGCTTTTCCCATTTGCACAAATAAATAAATTTATTGATTTATTAATTCATCATTTTCTTTCAACTTGGCATAAAAAGGGAATATTTTCCAAGTTTGAATCTCCCTCCAATTTGACATGTACATCCAACAAGACATTTATGAGCTCTTACATGTCTCTT